>JAOPSE010000082.1:10906832-12106832 GCA_029449295.1 Zea luxurians | reverse complement strand
TAGGGATGGCGCCGGAACGGATGTCCCAAATACCCAGTCACCCACAAAAAAGAAAACTGGCGTTCATAGCCATTAACACCATTAATGAGTTAATGTGCCTCCCGTCAATCCGTCATATCCGTCATGGTGTCCCAAGTCCAGGTATGTTTTTCTTTTTCCTTTCTCCGCCGCTGTCACAACTGATAGAGAGTAGTGCAAGAAAAGCTTGATTGGCCTGTGGTAAAGCTGAATTCGAGCTTGAAGAAGAGAACGATCAAGTGCCATGAATATTATGTGTTGAACATCAAAAGTGCCGAACGGTCTGGTCCTAGGATCTGGATGGTTCGCACTCCCACGACCAGATTAACTAATGTGATTATCCTTATCACCGAGCATTTGTTAGCTATTGCCTATTAACGGGTTCAGACCTCTATATATATATATATATATATATATATATATATATATATATATATATATATATATATATATATATATATATATATATATATATATATATATATATATATATATCGGGGACCATAATTAGGGGTACCATCAAGACTTCTAAACTCGGCTAATAATCACCATTAGCACAAAGCTGCAAAGCCTGATGGGCGCAATACAGGTTAAGGCTCCGTCCACTCAAAGGACACGATCTCGCTCGCCCGAGCCCAGTCTCGGGCAGGAGCAGCAGACCAGGTAGATTCACGCCTCGCCCGAGGGCCCCCTCAAGCAACAAGCGTACCTTCGACTCGCCCATGGCCCAGCTCGGGCAGGCTTCATGGAGAAGCAACCTTGGCCAGATCGCCTCGCCAACCGACCTTATCGCAGGAGCATTCAATGCAAGGATCGCCTGACACCTTATCCTGACGCGCGTTCCACAGTCGACAGGGCCGAAGTGACCGCAGTCACTTCGCCCCTCCCCTGACTGACCTGACAGGAAAACAGCGCGCCTGCCCTGCTCCGACTGCTGTGCCACCCGCCAAGGTGAGGCTAACAGCACCCAAGTCCAGCCTCGGGCGCCATAGGAAGCTCCGCCTCGCCCGACCCCAGGGCTCGGACTCAACCTCGACCTCGGAAGACGGTCTCCGCCTCGCCCGACCCCAGGGCTCGGACTCAACCTCGACCTCGGAAGACGGTCTCCGCCTCACCCGACCCCAGGGCTCGGACCCGACCTCGACCTCGGAAGACGGTCTCCGCCTCGCCCGACCCCAGGGCTCGGACTCAGCCTCGACCTCGGAGGAGTCACCGCCTCGCCCGACCTCGGGCTCGGACCGACCACGCCGCAGGGGGTACATCATTACCCTACCCCTAGTTAGCTCAGGCTATGGGGAACAAGACCGGCATCCCATCTGGCTCGCCCCGTTAGACAAGTAATGATGGCACCCCGCGTGCTCTATGACGACGACGGCTCTCAGCCCCCTACAGAAGCAAGGAGACGTCAGCAAGGATCCGACAGCCCCGACAGCTGTACTTCTACAGGGTTTAAGCACTCCTCCGACGGCCACGACATCACATAAACAGGGCAGCAACACCTCTCCGACAGCCACGTCGGCATGTACATAGGGCTCTGGCTCCTCTCTGCTAGACACGATAGCACATCGCTACACCCCCATTGTACACCTGAGCCCTCTCCTTACATCTATAAAAGGAAGGTCCAGGGCCCTCGTACGAGAAGGTGGCCGCGCGGGAGGACGGGCTGACGGGCAGTCTCTCTCTCTCCCTCTCCCTTGCGAACGCTTGTAACCCCCTACTTCAAGCGCATCCGCCCTGGGCGCAGGACAACACGAGCCGCGGTTCCCTGTTTTGCTCCCCCTTGTGTTCCGTCTCGCGCCGACCCATCTGGGCTGGGACACGCAGCGACAATTTACTCGTCGGTCCAGGGACCCCCCGGGGTCGAAACGCCGATAGTTGGCGCGCCAGGTAGGGGTCTGCTGCGTGTTGACGAACAGCTTCCCGTCAAGCTCCAGATGGGTGGTCTCCAGCAACCTCTCCAGCCCGAGACGACGCTCCGTTTCGGGAGTCTCGAGTTCATGTCCCTCGACGGCAGCTACGACATGATACTCCTTGCTCCGCCGTGCGACAACGACAATGGCGACCGTCAGCCCGCCCGCCGGCGGCGAAACCAACGACGTCTCCCCCCCGGCGGAAGAACAGCATCCGGGCCTGTCCCGTCACCTCCCCCGCAGCAGGAGGAGGATGCGGGGCAATCATGGCCAAGCAGGAGGCGACACCTCGTCGGCTGTCGAGCGAGTCGACGACGCCGGCGCCCCAGCGGGGGACACGTCGGGCGTCGACCTCGCGTCTGAGACGAAGACGGGCGTCGTTTCCCCGCAACACGCCAACCCCAAGCGGACGGATGATGCCAGCATGCTCGCGAAGGACTTGCTGGGCATTAGCCTAGTACCTGAGATAACGGTGCAGTCCGTCCCCGACGCAACTTCATCACCATCCGTCGATCAAGAGGTACCGTCCGTTTTCCACCCTGTGCCTTTTAGATTCAACTTCGACCCACCAAGCGACCCCGCTTCGGTGAGCGCTTTCGTAAAGGCATATCCTAACCCTCCGCGGTACCATATGTGGTCAACCTGGGACCGACTGACGGCCGTCTCGACCTACGGGCCCCCGGGTTCCGAGGAAGATGACGAGCCCGACTCTGGTTGGGATTTCTCTGGGCTCGGTAACCCCAGTGCCACGCGGGACTTCATGATCGCATGTGACTACTGCCTCTCCGACTGCTCCGATGATGGCCACAGCCTTGGCGACAAGGACTGTGGCCCAAGTCGTGAATGTTTCCACGTCGATCTAGGAGGTCTCGACGAAGGCAACCACCTTGGTATGCCGGAGGACGACGATCCCCCTAGGCCTGCGCCTCGTGTTGACATCCTTCGGGAGCTAGCTATGGTCCCAGTCCCTGCGGGGGGTTAGGACGCACAGCTCGAGCAAATCCGCGAGATGCAGGCCAGGCTTGACGAGGAAGCAGGACAACTTGTGCAGCTCCGGCAGAACATCGAGCAGGAGTGGGCAGGCCGAGCACCAGCCGGAGAAGCACGTCATCTACCCCAGGACGTCCAGCACCGCATCGCCGACGATGTCAGGGCGAGGCTGCCCCTGGCCTCTAGTGGGGTCGGCCAGAACCTGACTGCAACAGCAATACTACTCCGAGCGATGCCGGAACCATCCACCACCGAGGGGCGGCGTATCCAGGGAGAGCTTAAGAATCTTCTGGAGGATGCCGCAGTCCGACGGGACGAAAGCTCTGCCTCCCGAAGGCAGGGGTACCCCCCGGAGCATCGCGCCGTGACTTCCCGATTCATGCGGGAAGCCTCGGTCCACACCGAGCGCACGCGGGACGCAATGCCTGCAGCCCCGGGTCGCCTCGGCAACGAGCACCACCACCGCGACCGTCGAGCCCACCTCGACGAGAAGGTGCGCCGAGGCTACCACCCCAGGCGTGGGGGACGCTACGACAGCGGGGAGGATCGGAGCCCCTTGCCCGAACCACCCGGTCCGCAAGCTTTCAGCCGGGCCATACAATGGGCGCCATTCCCGACCCGGTTCCGAACCCCGACTACCATCACCAAGTACTCGGGGGAGACAAGGCCGGAACTGTGGCTCGCGGACTACCAGCTGGCCTGCCAGCTAGGTGGTACGGACGATGACAACCTCATCATCCGCAACCTCCCCCTGTTCCTCTCCGACGCCGCCCGGGCCTGGCTGGAGCATCTGCCTCCTGCGCAGATCTCCAACTGGGACGACCTGGTCAAAGCCTTCACCGGCAACTTCCAGGGCACATACGTGCGCCCTGGGAACTCCTGGGATCTCCGGAGCTGCCGCCAGCAGCCGGGAGAATCTCTGCGGGACTACATCTGGCGATTTTCGAAGCAGCGCACCAAGCTGCCTAACATCACTGACTCAGATGTCATCGGCGCGTTCCTCGCCGGCACCACTTGCCGCGACCTGGTGAGCAAGCTGGGTCGCAAGACTCCCACCAGGGCGAGCGAGCTGATGGACATCGCCACCAAGTTCGCCTCTGGCTAGGAGGCGGTCGAGGCCATCTTCCGAAAGGACAAGCAGCCTCAGGGACGCCAGCAGGAAGACGTCCGCTCAGCGCAGCACGAAGAAGAAGGGCAAGAAGAAGTCGCAAACGAAACGCGATGCCGCCGACGCAGATCTTGTCGCCGCTACCGAGCACAGGAACCCTCGGAAGCCTCCCGGAGGGGCCAACCTGTTCGACAAGATGCTCAAGGAGTCGTGCCCCTATCATCAGGGTCCCGTCAAGCACACCCTTGAGGAGTGTGTCATGCTTCGGCGCTACTTCCACAAGGCCGGGCCACCGGCGGAAGGTGGCAGAGCCCACGACAATGACAAGAAGGAAGGCCACAAGGCAGAGGAGTTCCCCGAGGTCCACGACTGCTTCATGATCTATGGTGAGCAGGTGGCGAACGCCTCGGCTCGGCACCGCAAGCAAGAGCGCCGGGAGGTCTGCTCGGTGAAGGTGGCGGCGCCAGTCTACCTAGACTGGTTCGACAAGTCCATCACCTTCGACCAAGGCGACCACCCCGACCGCGTGCCGAGCCCAGGAAAGTACCCGCTTGTTGTCGACCCCGTCATCGGCAACGTCAGGCTTACCAAGGTCCTCATGGACGGAGGCAGCAGCCTCAACATCATCTACGCCAAGACCCTCGGGCTCTTGCAGATCGAACTGTCCACGATCCGGCCGGTGCGGCGCCCTTTCACGGGATCATCCCCGGGAAGCGCGTCCAACCCCTTGGGCAACTCGATCTGCCCGTCTGCTTCGGGACTCCCTCCAACTTCCGAAAGGAAACCCTCACATTCGAGGTGGTCGGGTTCCGAGGAACCTACCACGCAGTGCTAGGGAGACCATGCTACGCCAAGTTCATGGCCGTCCCCAACTACACCTACCTCAAGCTCAAGATGCCGGGCCCCAACGGGGTCATCACCGTCGGATCCATGTACCGACACGCGTACGAATGCGACGTGGAGTGCGTGGAGTACGCTGAGGCCCTCACCGAATCCGTGGCCCTCATCGCCGACCTGGAGAGCCTCTCCAAGGAGGTGCCAGATGCGAAGCGCCACGCCGGCAACTTCGAGCCAGCAGAGGCGGTTAAGTCCGTCCCTCTCGACCCCAGCAACGATGCTTCCAAGCAAGTCCGGATCGGCTCCGAGCTCGACCCCAAATAGGAAGCAGTGCTCGTCGACTTTCTCCACGTGAACGCCGAGGTTTTTGCGTGGAGTCCCTCGGACATGCCTGGCATACCGAGGGATGTCGCCGAGCACTCGTTGGATATCCGAGCTGGAGCCCGACCCGTGAAGCAGCCTCTGTGCCGATTCGACGAAGAAAAGCGCAGAGCCATAGGCGAGGAGATCCACAAGCTGATGGCTGCAGGGTTCATCAAAGAGGTATTCCATCCCGAATGGCTTGCCAACCCTGTGCTTGTGAAAAAGAAAGGTGGGAAATGGAGGATGTGTGTAGACTACACTGGTCTAAACAAAGCATGTCCGAAAGTTCCCTACCCTCTGCCTCGCATCGATCAAATCGTGGATTCCACTACTGGGTGTGAAACCCTGTCATTCCTTGATGCCTACTCAGGGTATCACCAAATCAGGATGAAAGAGTCCGACTAGCTCGCAACCTCTTTCATCATACCCTTTGGCATGTACTGCTATATTACTATGCCATTCGGTTTAAGGAATGCAGGCGCGACATACCAAAGGTGCATGAACCACGTGTTCGGAGAGCACATTGGCCGAACGGTCGAGGCTTACGTCGATGACATCGTAGTCAAGATGAGGAAAGCCTCCGACCTCCTCACTGACCTTGAAACAACATTCAAGTGTCTCAAGGCGAAAGGCGTAAAACTCAATCCTGAGAAGTGTGTCTTCGGAGTCCCCCGAGGCATGCTCCTGGGGTTCATCGTCTCCGAGCGGGGCATCGAGGCCAACCCGGAGAAAATCGCGGTCATCACCAACATGGGGCCTATCAAGGACTTGAAAGGAGTACAGAGGGTCATGGGATGCCTTGCGGCTCTGAGCCGCTTCATCTCGCGCCTCGGCGAAAGAGGCCTACCCTTGTACCGCCTCTTAAGGAAGACCGAGCGCTTCACTTGGACCCCCGAGGCCGAGGAAGCCCTTGGGAACTTAAAGGCGCTCCTTACAAACGCGCCCATCCTGGTGCCCCCCGCTGCCGGAGAAGCCCTCTTGATCTACGTAGCCGCAACCACTCAGGTGGTCAGCGCCGCGATCGTGGTCGAGAGACGAGAAGAAGGGAATGCATTGCTCGTCCAGAGGCCGGTCTACTTCATCAGTGAGGTACTGTCCGAGACCAAAATCCGCTACCCGCAAATTCAGAAGCTACTGTACGCGGTAATTCTGACGCGGCGAAAGTTGCGACACTACTTCGAGTCTCATCCGGTGACTGTGGTGTCATCCTTCCCCCTGGGGGAGATCATCCAATGCCGAGAGGCCTCGGGTAGGATTGCAAAGCGGGCGGTGGAGATCATGGGCGAGACAATCTCGTTCGCCCCTCGGAAGGCCATCAAGTCCCAAGTCTTGGTGGACTTCGTGGCTGAATGGGTCGACACCCAGCTTCCAGTAGCTCCGATCCAACCGGAACTCTAGACCATGTTTTTCGACGGGTCGCTGATGAAAACGGGAGCGGGCGCGGGCCTGCTCTTCATCTCACCCCTCGGGAAGCACCTCCGCTACGTGCTGCGCCTCCATTTCCCGGCGTCCAACAACGTGGCCGAGTACGAGGCTCTGGTTAACGGGTTGCGCATTGCCATCGAGCTAGGGGTTCGGCGCCTCGACGCTCGTGGTGACTTGCAACTTGTCATCGACCAAGTCATGAAGAACTCCCATTACCGCGACCCGAAGATGGAAGCCTACTGCGACGAGGTTCGTCGCCTGGAGGACAAGTTCTACGGGCTCGAGCTCAACCACGTCGCTCGATGATACAACGAGACTGCGGACGAGCTGGCTAAAATAGCCTCGGGGCGGACGACGGTCCCCCCGGACGTCTTCTCCCGAGACCTACATCAACCCTCCATCAAGACCAACGACACGCCTGAGCCCGAGAAGCCCTCGGCTCAGCCCGAGGCACCCTCGGCCCCCGAGGGTGAGGCTCTGCGCGTCGAGGAAGAGCGGAATGGGGTCCCGCCTAATCGAAACTGGCAGACCCCGTACCTGCAATATCTCCACCGAGGAGAGCTACCCCTCGACAGAGCCGAAGCTCGACGACTGGCGCGGCGCGCCAAATCGTTCATCTTGCTGGGTGACGGAAAGGAGCTCTACCACCGCAGCCTCTCAGGCATCCTCCAGCGATGCATATCCATCGCCGAAGGTCAGGAGCTATTGCAAGAAATACACTCGGGGGCTTGCGGTCATCATGCAGCACCTCGAGCCTTCGTTGGAAACGCCTTCCGACAAGGTTTCTACTAGCCAACCGCGGTGGCCGACGCCACTAGGATTGTACGCACCTGCCAAGGGTGTCAATTCTACGCAAGGCAGACGCACCTGCCCGCTCAGGCCCTGCAAACAATACCCATCACCTGGTCGTTTGCTGTGTGGGGTCTGGACCTCGTCGGTCCCTTGCAGAAGGCACCCGGGGGCTTCATGCACCTGCTGGTTGCTATCGACAAATTCTCCAAGTGGATTGTGGTCCGACCCCTAAACAACATCAGGTCCGAGCAGGCGGTGGCATTTTTCACCAACATCATCCATCGCTTTGGAGTCCCGAACTCTATCATCACCGACAACGGCACCCAGTTCACGAGCAGGACGTTCCTAGACTTCTATGAGGACCACCACATCCGGGTGGACTGGGCCGCCGTAGCTCACCCCATGACGAATGGGCAGGTAGAGCGTGCCAACGACATGATTCTGCAGGGACTTAAGCCGAGGATCTACAACGACCTCAACAAGTTCGGCAGGCGATGGATGAAGGAACTCCCCTCGGTGGTCTAGAATCTAAGGACAACGCCAAGCCGAGCCACGGGCTTCACGCCGTTCTTTCTAGTCTATGGGGTCGAGGCTATCTTGCCCACAGACTTAGAATACGATTCCCCGAGGACAAGGGCGTACGACGACCAAAGCAACTAGGTCAGCCGAGAAGACTCACTGGACCAGCTGGAAGAGGCTCGGGACATGGCCTTACTACACTCGGCGCGGTATCAGCAGTCCCTGCGACGCTAGCACGCCCGAGGGGTTCAGTCCCGAGACCTCTAGGTGGGCGACTTGGCGCTTCGGCTACGACAGGACGCCCGAGGGCGCCACAAGCTCACGCCTCCCTAGGAAGGGCCGTTCATCATCGCTAAGATTTTGAAGCCCGGAACATACAAGCTGGCCAACAGTCAAGGCGAGGTCTACAGCAACGCTTGGAACATCCGACAGCTACGTCGCTTTTACCCTTAAGATGCTTTCAAGTCGTTCATATGCCTCATTCTCTTTACATACACAAACAGAGTCTAACCATCAAGGAAGGGTCAGCCTAGCCTCGGCAAAGCCCGACCCTCCCTCGGGGGCTAGAAGGGGGGAACCCCCTCTGCGTCAAAATTTCCCTCGGAAAAAGTCTTTCTGCCAGAACATCTTTCGCGCTTTTCGACTACTTCGATAGTGTGATCCTGAAAACGACGGAGTACGCGTAAGCGGCAAGGCCGACCGAGCCGAGGGACTCCTACGCCTCCGGGATACGGTGTGACACCCGGATTTTAGGGGTCCAAAACCCGGGGTTAACATAAACACCAGGTATGCTGGGACCAAGTCTCATACATATGATGTATAGTGGCACAGGATCGAATGTCACAACTTTATATATAACAGGAGTTCTATACAAAATAATTAATTACATTATAAGGAGACAACGGTCCAGCAACCCAAAGTTGACTGGGAGACGACGGCCTAGACCACTCACGAACTCATCACAACATCCTCCAAGAGCATCATCCTGCAGTACCTGGTCTTGACCTGTGGTGTATGTGAGACAGCAAGAGTGAGCTCACATACGTTCATCGCTCAACAAGTTGTGGGGAATAATGTGCATGAACTCACCAAAGGTGGGAGCTCATAAAGTGTAAGGCTTACCAAAGAAGATGGTTAGAGCTGAGCATTGCTTTTAAAGTTGGTCAAAATTTTATTAGCAATTACTAAGTATAAGTAAATACCAACCCAATTAAATAATAGAACAAAAGTAACAACTTCACCTGCAATGCAATGCATATGACAAATTGAGTTTAAGTTCCATAATTTAATCATGTGAGGGTCCGAGCTGCTCATGACCGTGAGCACGGCTAGTATACCAGTTTTACACTCTGCAGAGGTTGCGCATCTTTACCCACAAGTCGTGTATCCCATGTCGCCAGGGTTTGCAAGGCCCTTAGACACTTCCGAGGTGAATGGCTAGGGATCCACTACGAGGCCTTTACAAAGTTCCACTAGCTTCCGAAAACCCGCTACAGTTTATAGGAAGATCCAGTACAGGAATCCCTTGCAGGACCGCCATCGCAGCAAAATCCTCCCGAGGGCCTCCCCGCACTGACCTCTCCCCTACTGCCCTTGCCCCTTTCGGGTAAGGTAGTCTTCCACTAGCTTTCCTAATTAATCAGCCAAGGGCATCCCATACTACCCTTGTGGTAGCACTGTTTTCCCGGGTGGTCGCTCCATGTTCCAATTAACATAATGATCTCAACATGAACAATAAATAACAACTGATAACAAAAGTGTAACCATGAATATTGTATCTCCATACCCAAAACCACATAAAGCACTAGCAAGTACTACCCAGAAATTTAGTGGTGAACAAGGTATAAAGATAATCAAACTAGGTAACCTGTTGGGTCCCATCAAAATTAACCTATGCAGATCATTATGATTAATCAGAACATGGTTGGGTAAAAAGAAGTGATCAAGGGCACAACTTGCCTGGGACTTGAGATTCCAGGTACCAGGATGATCTTCAGATGACTCGTGACCTCACTGCTAGTCGTAGCAATTCAAACAAACATGGTATAGGCAAGATTAACATTACACCAAACATAAGAACAAAATACACATCATTAATATACATATTAAAATAAGATCATAGGAACAGGAATTATTAATTTTGGAGTTATAGATTTTAAGTTATGGATTTTCAAAGGTTTTATGTGTTTAATACAAGATTAAGTATTAGATAAATTTAAATGAGTCTTTCATGCCAAAACAGAGGCACAAAATGATGAAGAATATTATTACAAAATTTTAGAAACTGAAATGGTTCAATTTGGGGCTAAAATGAATTTTCTATGAATTTTACAAGTTTCTAGATTTGTTTTTGTATTAAAAATGAATTCCTAATATTATTTCTCTGTTTTTAAATGTCTCTGGACTGGGCCTCAATAACAGAAAACCGCAGGGGGCTTGGCGCAAATAAACCTAAGACTCAGGCTACACCCGCACAGGACGGCGGGTTGATATAAGTAAAGCGCAGGGTCTCTTTTAGAAAATGCCCCGCGAAGAGGTATCCACGGATCAGGGCCGTTGGATTATAATCCAAGAGCTAGGATTAGATCGAACCGGTATGCGATCCCCTCCCTCCGATGCGAGATCAACCGTCTGAATTTAATGAAGGAGAGACCGAGCCGCGCCCTCGGATCTCGATCGAATGGACCGTGCGTTCCCGAGCCGAAGCGCTATGAGCGTGCGATCCCGACCATCCATCAAGATCCGACGGCCAGCCCAGCTGCTTCTTCCCGTCGGCCGACCCACCGGTGGCGCAGAGCACCCCACGGCGGGGCATCGCCGGCGCATTCCCAATCTAGTGCCCACAACACTCCAATTCTCGATTCCCTAACGCTATGCGTAGAAGAGATAGTAGCGAACTCGGCAGGGGCCTTCTTACCGGAGGAGGAGGTGGAGGGAGGGTCTGCTTCGATGTATGGCGGCCCATGGCCGGATTTGCACGACGTCGAGCAATCCCGGTGATTTCCAGTGGAGAATCGCCACCGGAGAGGCCACGCATACAGCCGCGAGAACGAAGCGAAGCCCTCCGATACCCTGCGACATCACCAGAGGTGCAGAGGGCGATGACGGCGCGGATACGGTGCCGGACTGGAGGAGCGGAAATAGGAGGAAGAACTCCAGGTGGGGGTTTCTTGGATGCGGTATTCACTAAATACACCGATGCGAGGAGATCTCGGCAAGGAGGTTAGAACGACACACGAACTTGGAGCGGAATCCATGGCGCTTGCCCGCGAATTTCGCCCGAGCGCAGACGTGCCCCCGCCGGACCGCGCAGAATCGAGTGGATTCGTTGCGAGGATCTAGGGGGTCGCGATGTCCACGGCGAGGGAGAGACGGCGCAAGACCCGCACGATCAGTTTGTCGCGCAGCGTGGGCAGACTTGCTGCACAGATGGGTGTGTGTGCGGCGCGCGCGTCCCCCGCGGAGTCCGCGCGGCAGGTCCGCTCCCGGAGGTTGAAGGGAATGCTGACGCGATGGGCCCACATGGAAGTGTCAGTGAAATGGAGACCGCGCGCGACCGATGGCAGGTGTGGACTCGCGTGTGAATGGACGGTGGGACCCGCACGACAGGTCCGCACGGCGCCCATATGTTCCTGGGCCGGCGCGGGGGAAGATATGGGCCAAGCCAAGGGGATTTGGCCCAGGAGCGTTTTTTTCTCATTTTCTTTTATATTTCCCTTTTTCTGTTTTATTTCTTTTTGATTTCTTTTCAAATTCAAATTTCCTTTCAAATTTAAATCTGACACTGTGGCCAACTTGTCTTCAAATTACCTTGCACATTTAAAGTACCAACTCCGAAAATATAACTCTAGGTATATTTTATGTAATTCTCTTATTTCTCTATTTCTTTTCCTACTTTCTCTTATTTTCACATTCCAAAACTAAATTCAAATCCTTGTGTGAACTTTGAATTCAAATATGGGGGTGAATTGGTAGTCATGTTAAGTGTACCAAATAAACATACTAGTGTGGGATGAGTTTATTTACTTATAAATTTTATCTTGTCTTCTTATAGTATTTCTCTCTTTAAATTCCCAATTCAGATTTACTTCTAATTTGAATTCATTTTTGGAGGCTAATTTATCCTTATTATTATTACTATTATTATTTTATTTAATGCACAAACATAGAAACTCCAATATGATGCACAAGTTGACATTAGTCATTTAACCCCCTTTAGATGTGGTTGTTCTCATGTTTAGTTAAATTGAAACAAAGTAGTAGGAGATTTATCCCCATTACCATAGTTTACAAATTTGGGTATTACAAATCCTACCCCCCTTAAAAATAATCTCGTCCTCGAGATTTGTAAGAAAAGGGAATACAAAAGGATTGGTTTGCAATTTAGCTTTTAATTTCCAAATCAAGGATCTCTCTTTTTATTATTAGTATGTGATAGGAGAGCATGGGTGTTATATGTATGTCCACTTTATTATGTAGGATAGAAGATGTCTTTAGGGCATATATAGGTTTGGGATAAGAAAGAGTAGGATGAGAAAAGACTTCATCCAAGATTGTGGATCTTGACTCATCTTGGTGACCTCACTTGATCCTTGAAGACTTGAGTTGGTGCTCATTCTTCCCTTGATGAAGTTGATCATCTTCTTCGGTCTTGTCTCATTGATTAGGGGTTAGTGTATATTATTGGGCTGGGGGATATGGTTAATATAGGTATGGATGAGATAGACTACATGATGTAGGTCAAAAGTTTGTTTGATGTTAGGTGGGAATAGAAAGGTTATACCTTTCATCATGGTTCTAGGTTAGGTTAATACATGGCTAGTAGGGTTTAATCACTTCTACCAGTGTTACTAATATGTTTAAGTAGACCACATTAGATTAGATCATATTAGATTGGATGGGATCTAGATTAGATTGGTATGACCAGTTTGACTAGATAAGCTCTAATTAATTTGCATTAGATCATGGTTGTTTAAACTAGGGTGGGTAAGTATGCTTATTAGGATAAGATGGATCCATAAAGATAAGATAGAATCTTTTTAGATGAGATGGATCTATTAAGATAAGGGAGAATCTTTTAAGATAAGATGAATTGGTTAGAATGAGAGTTTTTAGGATAAGATAAATCTCTTTAAGCTAGATATGTTCCAATGGGGACAAGCTAGGTTGTCTAGTTATTTTATAATTATATTTTTATACCTATGTGTATATGCAGATGCAATTGTGGACATTACTCCACAACTAATCGCACTCAATCAAAGATCCAAATCAAACAAGTATCATAAGAACCAACACTCAAGCTCATAGATATCTATATGAAAAGAAAAATAATTTTTTTTTGTTCCTAAGAGTAGGTCTCCTATTCCTAAAGGTCACTTTAGGCACGGGATTTCAAAGTGTGAAATCCACATTTGTCTTTAGAATGAAAAGGTAAGAATAATCAGAGTAAAGCGGAAATAGATGAGAAAAGATTAAGATAAGTTTAGAAAAGAATCAGAGTAAGGTAAGTAAGTATTGGTTGTCTAGTTCTATCTAGGTTTCGTCCTACAGTCAACATTGCTCTGATACCACTTCTGTGACACCCGGATTTTAGGGGTCCAAAACCCGGGGTTAACATAAACACCAGGTATGCTGGGACCAAGTCTCATACATATGATGTATAGTGGCACAGGATCGAATGTCACAACTTTATATATAACAGGAGTTCTATACAAAATAATTAATTACATTATAAGGAGACAACGGTCCAGCAACCCAAAGTTGACTGGGAGACGACGGCCTAGACCACTCACGAACTCATCACAACATCCTCCAAGAGCATCATCCTGCAGTACCTGGTCTTGACCTGTGGTGTATGTGAGACAGCAAGAGTGAGCTCACATACGTTCATCGCTCAACAAGTTGTGGGGAATAATGTGCATGAACTCACCAAAGGTGGGAGCTCATAAAGTGTAAGGCTTACCAAAGAAGATGGTTAGAGCTGAGCATTGCTTTTAAAGTTGGTCAAAATTTTATTAGCAATTACTAAGTATAAGTAAATACCAACCCAATTAAATAATAGAACAAAAGTAACAACTTCACCTGCAATGCAATGCATATGACAAATTGAGTTTAAGTTCCATAATTTAATCATGTGAGGGTCCGAGCTGCTCATGACCGTGAGCACGGCTAGTATACCAGTTTTACACTCTGCAGAGGTTGCGCATCTTTACCCACAAGTCGTGTATCCCATGTCGCCAGGGTTTGCAAGGCCCTTAGACACTTCCGAGGTGAATGGCTAGGGATCCACTACGAGGCCTTTACAAAGTTCCACTAGCTTCCGAAAACCCGCTACAGTTTATAGGAAGATCCAGTACAGGAATCCCTTGCAGGACCGCCATCGCAGCAAAATCCTCCCGAGGGCCTCCCCGCACTGACCTCTCCCCTACTGCCCTTGCCCCTTTCGGGTAAGGTAGTCTTCCACTAGCTTTCCTAATTAATCAGCCAAGGGCATCCCATACTACCCTTGTGGTAGCACTGTTTTCCCGGGTGGTCGCTCCATGTTCCAATTAACATAATGATCTCAACATGAACAATAAATAACAACTGATAACAAAAGTGTAACCATGAATATTGTATCTCCATACCCAAAACCACATAAAGCACTAGCAAGTACTACCCAGAAATTTAGTGGTGAACAAGGTATAAAGATAATCAAACTAGGTAACCTGTTGGGTCCCATCAAAATTAACCTATGCAGATCATTATGATTAATCAGAACATGGTTGGGTAAAAAGAAGTGATCAAGGGCACAACTTGCCTGGGACTTGAGATTCCAGGTACCAGGATGATCTTCAGATGACTCGTGACCTCACTGCTAGTCGTAGCAATTCAAACAAACATGGTATAGGCAAGATTAACATTACACCAAACATAAGAACAAAATACACATCATTAATATACATATTAAAATAAGATCATAGGAACAGGAATTATTAATTTTGGAGTTATAGATTTTAAGTTATGGATTTTCAAAGGTTTTATGTGTTTAATACAAGATTAAGTATTAGATAAATTTAAATGAGTCTTTCATGCCAAAACAGAGGCACAAAATGATGAAGAATATTATTACAAAATTTTAGAAACTGAAATGGTTCAATTTGGGGCTAAAATGAATTTTCTATGAATTTTACAAGTTTCTAGATTTGTTTTTGTATTAAAAATGAATTCCTAATATTATTTCTCTGTTTTTAAATGTCTCTGGACTGGGCCTCAATAACAGAAAACCGCAGGGGGCTTGGCGCAAATAAACCTAAGACTCAGGCTACACCCGCACAGGACGGCGGGTTGATATAAGTAAAGCGCAGGGTCTCTTTTAGAAAATGCCCCGCGAAGAGGTATCCACGGATCAGGGCCGTTGGATTATAATCCAAGAGCTAGGATTAGATCGAACCGGTATGCGATCCCCTCCCTCCGATGCGAGATCAACCGTCTGAATTTAATGAAGGAGAGACCGAGCCGCGCCCTCGGATCTCGATCGAATGGACCGTGCGTTCCCGAGCCGAAGCGCTATGAGCGTGCGATCCCGACCATCCATCAAGATCCGACGGCCAGCCCAGCTGCTTCTTCCCGTCGGCCGACCCACCGGTGGCGCAGAGCACCCCACGGCGGGGCATCGCCGGCGCATTCCCAATCTAGTGCCCACAACACTCCAATTCTCGATTCCCTAACGCTATGCGTAGAAGAGATAGTAGCGAACTCGGCAGGGGCCTTCTTACCGGAGGAGGAGGTGGAGGGAGGGTCTGCTTCGATGTATGGCGGCCCATGGCCGGATTTGCACGACGTCGAGCAATCCCGGTGATTTCCAGTGGAGAATCGCCACCGGAGAGGCCACGCATACAGCCGCGAGAACGAAGCGAAGCCCTCCGATACCCTGCGACATCACCAGAGGTGCAGAGGGCGATGACGGCGCGGATACGGTGCCGGACTGGAGGAGCGGAAATAGGAGGAAGAACTCCAGGTGGGGGTTTCTTGGATGCGGTATTCACTAAATACACCGATGCGAGGAGATCTCGGCAAGGAGGTTAGAACGACACACGAACTTGGAGCGGAATCCATGGCGCTTGCCCGCGAATTTCGCCCGAGCGCAGACGTGCCCCCGCCGGACCGCGCAGAATCGAGTGGATTCGTTGCGAGGATCTAGGGGGTCGCGATGTCCACGGCGAGGGAGAGACGGCGCAAGACCCGCACGATCAGTTTGTCGCGCAGCGTGGGCAGACTTGCTGCACAGATGGGTGTGTGTGCGGCGCGCGCGTCCCCCGCGGAGTCCGCGCGGCAGGTCCGCTCCCGGAGGTTGAAGGGAATGCTGACGCGATGGGCCCACATGGAAGTGTCAGTGAAATGGAGACCGCGCGCGACCGATGGCAGGTGTGGACTCGCGTGTGAATGGACGGTGGGACCCGCACGACAGGTCCGCACGGCGCCCATATGTTCCTGGGCCGGCGCGGGGGAAGATATGGGCCGAGCCAAGGGGATTTGGCCCAGGAGCGTTTTTCTCATTTTCTTTTATATTTCCCTTTTTCTGTTTTATTTCTTTTTGATTTCTTTTCAAATTCAAATTTCCTTTCAAATTTAAATCTGACACTGTGGCCAACTTGTCTTCAAATTACCTTGCACATTTAAAGTACCAACTCCGAAAATATAACTCTAGGTATATTTTATGTAATTCTCTTATTTCTCTATTTCTTTTCCTACTTTCTCTTATTTTCACATTCCAAAACTAAATTCAAATCCTTGTGTGAACTTTGAATTCAAATATGGGGGTGAATTGGTAGTCATGTTAAGTGTACCAAATAAACATACTAGTGTGGGATGAGTTTATTTACTTATAAATTTTATCTTGTCTTCTTATAGTATTTCTCTCTTTAAATTCCCAATTCAGATTTACTTCTAATTTGAATTCATTTTTGGAGGCTAATTTATCCTTATTATTATTACTATTATTATTTTATTTAATGCACAAACATAGAAACTCCAATATGATGCACAAGTTGACATTAGTCATTTAACCCCCTTTAGATGTGGTTGTTCTCATGTTTAGTTAAATTGAAACAAAGTAGTAGGAGATTTATCCCCATTACCATAGTTTACAAATTTGGGTATTACATACGGATACCTCACTCATCACCTTCCACGATAAGTAACTTTCGCTCGGATAAACGATTCTGCTATCGACAAACAAGTCCTGATACTCGAAACAAGGGGAAAAGAAACGCATCTTTACAACACGACGACGGTATGTTTGGGCCTCGGCGGCCGCAAAAAACATATGCATACTACAGACAAACTAATCCTACAGGTTCAGACATCAATAGGGGGAGCAGCAACACCCTCGGCATCGACTCCACCTTCGCCTAGCCCAGCGGGTGAAAGGGCGGACCACCATGCAGGCGGCATGAAACTGCACCACGGGGATGCACCCTTTTGACTTCAACGCACCCAGCATGGAGGCCCAGGCCCACACGTCATGTAACCGGCACGCCAGTTACTACGTGCAAAAAACTGCACCGCCACTTACGCCAATATTGCGCCTTCTCGACTGCGGAACCGGTGCCGCGACTCAAGGCGACCCTGTGCATAGCCCAACAGTGCCAACCAGGCGCATCGGTCACGGATCAGTCAGTCGCGGTAGAAGGCGCGATGAACGATACGGCCAAAAGTAGGCCGACAGTAATGGCAGCAGCAGGCGAGCGGAAGCGGCGGTCAAATCGTCTGTAGGCTCACGTCCCCTCCTGGGGCAGCAGGAGAGCCCTCTCCCACGGCGTGAAGACGACGCGCCCGTGTTCCGTTCCTCGAACGGCTCGCACAATGGCTGCCCCGCGAACCACTCATCCCGCCGCATTAACTCCGCAGCAGGGCAGGCGACACCTTTGGCAGGCGAGGCGGGCGACGCTTCACCTCCGCCATAATGACCGCGTCAAAAAAGGTGCGCCACATCGTTCAATTTTGTATCCTTCTCCTCTTCCCCTTTCTCTCTCTTGCTACTGGGACCGGGAAAGGGGATACTCTGAAAGGGATCCTTCTCTGCGAAGGAAGCGGGCCCCGAGCCCTCCTACTGATCAGGGGTTCGAAGGCTGGCCCCTCGGAAGGGTTCGACAGCCGCCTCAGAGCACTCGGGCTCCGCGCCCACTACTGATCAGAGATTCGAAGGCTGGCCCCTCGGAAGGGTTCAACAGCCGCCTCAGGCCACTCTGGCTCCGCGCCCACTACTGATCAGGGGTTCAAAGGCTAGCCCCCCGAAGGGTTCGACAGCCGCCTCAGAACACGCAGAGCGAGGGATTACTCTGGGTATGTCCTATACATGGCCGAGGCTCGGGCTACGCTCCCGAGGTACCCTAGGACATTTCCGAGACCAGCAGGAGCGATTCTGTAATGGAATCCCATCAGAGGGAGGCATCGAGCCCTCGGACCCTATCAAACGGGACCGGGTTCGGTAAATCACCTACAGGTACTTTAGGAGCGCTCCTCTGGGCCACTAGCCGACCCTTATCGGACGGGGCACGGGCGTCCACTCGGATCACCCGTTAGCAACTCACTGGAGACACCATGTTCGGCGCCCTCCGAGGGCAACATGGCGCTTTCCCCCCCTCCTCCTTGCGGAAAGGTGACGAAGGGGCGTATGCAAAAAGCCGAGTCAGTCCTTGACCGTCCTCTCGCCCTGTGTAGAGGCTCGGGGGCTGCTCTCGCAAACCCGGCTCTGGCCAAACCGTTGACAGCGTCAACATACCAGTCCGAGAACTCGAAACCTGACCATGCACCTGGGCTACGACCAGTTCGCATGAGGGAACAACCAGACCGGCCGAGGCGTCACGAAAGGCAGTAAGACCTCGGAGGAGTCAAACCACTCCTCCAAGGCCTCGAGGGCTACACCCGGCGGGTGCGCTCGCGCGCACCCACCGGAACAAAGTGTAACCGAGAGAGGCCGATCCCCTTGCGAAAAAGTGCGACAAAGCCTCCAAGCGAGTACCAATACTCCCTTTGAGGCTCGGGGGCTACTGTCGGGGACCATAATTAGGGGTACCCACAAGACTCCTAAGCTCGGCTGGTAATCACCATCAGCACAAAGCTGCAAAGGCCTGATGGGCGCAATATAGGTCAAGGCTCCGTCCACTCAAAGGACACAATCTTGCCTCGCCCGAGCCTAGCCTCGGGCAGGAGCAGCAGACCCAGGTAGATTCACGCCTCGCCCGAGGGCCCCCTCAAGCAACAAGCGCACCTTCGACTCGCCTGAGGCCCAGCTCAGGCAGGCTTCACGGAGAAGCAACCTTGGCCATATCGCCTCGCCAACCGATCGTATCGCAGGAGCATTCAATGCAAGGATCGCCTGACACCTTATCCTGACGCGCGTTCCACAGTCGACAGGGCCGAAGTGACCGCAGTCACTTCGCCCCTCCCCTGACTGACCTGACAGGAAAACAGCGCCGCCTGCCCTGCTCCGACTGCTGTGCCACCCGCCAGGGTGAGGCTGACAGCAGCCAAGTCCAGCCTCGGGCGCCATAGGAAGCTCCGCCTCGCCCGACCCCAGGGCTCGGACTCAACCTCGACCTCGGAAGACGGTCTCCGCCTCGCCTGACCCCAGGGCTCGGACTCAACCTCAACCTCGGAAGACGGTCTTCGCCTCGTCCGACCTCGGGCTCGGACCGACCACGCCGCAGGGGGTACATCATTACCCTACCCCTAGCTAGCTCAGGCTACGGGGAACAAGACCGGCGTCCCATCTGGCTCGCCCCGGTAGACAAGTAATGATGGCACCCTGCATGCTCCATGACGACGGCGGCTCTCAGCCCCCTACGGAAGCAAGGAGACGTCAGCAAGGATCCGACAGCCCCAACAGCTATACTTCTATAGGGTTTAAGCGCTCCTCTGACGACCACGACATCACATGAACAGGGCAGCAACACCTCTCCGACAGCCACGTCGGCATGTACATAGGGCTCTGGCTCCTCTCTGCTATACACGATAGCACATCGCTACACCCCCCATTGTACACCTGGGCCCTCTCCTTACATCTATAAAAGGAAGGTCTAGGGCCCTCATACGAGAAGGTGGCCGCGCGGGAGGACGGGCTGACGGGCAGTCTCTCTCTCTCCCTCTCCCTCGCGAACGCTTGTAACCCCCTACTGCAAGCGCATCCGCCCTGGGCGCAGGACATCACGAGCCGCGGTTCCCTGTTTTGCTCCCCCTTGTGTCTGTCTCGCGCCGACCCATCTGGGCTGGGACATGCAACGACAATTTACTCGTCGGTCCAGGGACCCCCCGGGGTCGAAACACCGACAATATATATATATATATATATATATATATATATATATATATATATATATATATTGTATATTAGAAGCCCTGGGCTTCCAATAACTAGAGAAAGCTAGGCTAGACAGTGCAATCCGGCGAGTCGGACCAGGTCCAGACGTCTATAAAAGAAAATCCGGAGTGCTAGGGTTCAGTTTTTCACGCCCCATCTCGATTCATTAGCAATGGCAGTTGCCCGATAGCGCGCGGCGGTGGACCCCTGGCCAGTGGCTGCGGTGGCCGCGACTCCTCGACCTCGACATATGGTGGCGGCGGTTCCTCGATCCGAAGTAGAGGCGGCGGTTCCCAGGCCGACGACGGCAGCTCTCGATCCAGAGGGCGAGCGACGGCAGTGCCCTTGTGCGGGCAAGCGGCAGCGTCCCTGGAGCCCTGAGGCGGCGGCAATTCCAAGGCCGGCGAGCAAGCGGCACCCCTCGATGTGCGAGTAGTGACGGCGACACACGAGGCACAAGGTTCGAGCGACGTCGCGGAATGTGCGAAGTGCGCGCTGTGATGATCGCGCATGACATCCTCCGATCCGGTGCAGTACGGGCGGCCCGAATGACGACATACATCTGTGCATATGTCGTCGACGACGTCCTCCAGCGACTACCTCCTCTGATTTGTGTTTTCTTTTCGATTATTGTGTTTTATACCTATCACATGTATTATTTACGCTAAAAACTGTATGATTTTATGCTTAAACACGAAGTTCGTATATCAGTTTGCTGCATGCATATTTTTTGTATGCACATTTGAAAGGTAATTCCTTGATTTATGTTGTTCGTAATTTGCGCGCATGCAATGGAAACTCCCACGACTTTGCCATAATTTTTGGATCTGTATAAAAATAGAAACCGCATGCATGCGGCTGTCACAACGTACTAGAGCTATCAACCTCTCACATTGACTCGATATTTACGCTTATAATTGAGGGATTTTATGCTCAAAACTTAAGGTTTTTACGCTCCACCCGGAGATGCATCCACCAGTGAACAACATACCAGATTTTTTACGCAATGTAACGAATTGCATAAATACCTACACCGTGTAGTATAATTTGTATCGGTATGTATCATAAACTAGTTCTAATGCGTTTAGCTGCATGGCTGTTGGAGGATCCTATATTTACGAAAGAAATAAAACATTAAATGCATTTTTTTGTTTCTATGCATACAATTCATTTCCTTTCATTGCATATTCTTTCCATCATAAATTCGTGTACATGTAGTTGGTAACAGATTTTTACGCAGTATACCGAATTGCATAATTATCTACACAGTGTAGCATATTTAGTATCAGTATATATCATAAAATGATCATTACGAGTCTAGCTGCATGACTGTTGCAGCGATCCTAAATTTATGGAGGAGATAAAGCATTTAAAATAGAAACTGTCACACATATCTTTCCTAAATTTACGTGCATGCAAGAAAACGTGTTTGACTCATGCATACATTTTGTCATAATTTTTGGATCTGTATAACCGCATGCATACGGCTGCCATATTTTTTGGATCTGCCATAAAAATAGGATCGTAATAACAACCTACTAGAGCTATCAACCTCTCACATTGCCTCGGTATTTACGCTTATAATTGAGGGATTTTATGCTCCAAACTTAAAGTTATTACGCTCCAACCCGGAGATGCGTCTACCAGTGAACAACATGCCAGATTTTTTATGCAGTGTAACGAATTGCATAAATACCTACACCATGTAGTATAATTTGTCAGTATATATCATAAATTAGATCTAATGTGTTTAGCTGCATGGCTGTTGGAGGGATCCTATATTTATGAAGGAAATAAAACATTAAATACGATTTTTTTGTTTCTATGCGTGCAATTCATTTCCTTTCATTGCACATTATTTTCATCGTAAATTCGTGTGCATGCAGCTGGTAACAGATTTTTACGCAGTATACCGAATTGCATAATTATCTACACAGGGTAACATATTTAGTAGCAGTATATATTATAAAATGGTCCTTACGAGTCTAGCTGCATGGCTGTTGCAGCGATTCTAAATTTATGGAGGAAATAAAGCATTTAAAAATAGAAACCGCCACACATATCTTTCCTAAATTTACGCGCATGCAAGGGAACGTGTTTGACTCATGCATGCATTCCTTTTTTGCTCGCACAGACGTGGGCGCGGGTGGTGCAACTGACAGCCTGGTCCAGTCGATGTGCTGGGTTGAACCAGGTTGCAGGGATGATCGGCCTGGGCTTCCTTTAACTATTGGAAGCCCAGGGCTCCCGTTATACCTGCATATATATATATATATATATATATATATATATATATATATATATATATATATATATATATATATATAAAGGGATACGACCGATTGAGAACCCTGAACACATTACAATCGAACCAATTACTTTTTTTATCATTTCTGCTCTAGGAGTAGACGTAGCATAGTCTAGTTATAGATTTCTGCATATCCACCTCCATCCCTATTCGACTCTACGTCGTTTAGATCTGTCTTGGGTGGCCTGCCAACCCAAGACGACCCTAAGATCTTACTTCTCCTAGGGGCAAGATCTGGTTGTTAATTAAAGATATCTCTTCCTCGAGTTGATATCTTAATTCCTATACGACTCTACGTCGTCTAGGGACGTTCTGGGTGACCTGTCGACCCGGAGCGTCCTAACGTCTCTCTCCCAGCGAGCAGGATCTAGTGCGCCGCGTGGAGAAAGACGACACTGCGCCATCATGGATCGTCCGGCCCTGAGCGTGGACCGTCTGGTGCAACGCAGGGAAGGCACCACTTCTGCACCCAGGTCATGGACCGTCCAGCCCAAAGCCACAGACCGTCTGGTGCGACGCATGGAAGGCGCCGCTTCTCCGCCCAGGTCGCGGACCATCTGGTGCGATATATAGGGCACTGCCAGATGGTACACCACTAGTGATTGACGCTGTCCAGATCGACGCCGACACTTTTTGTCGACTCCGCTAGGGAACGAGGTTGCAGATCTACAAAATCAGGCTTATATGCCAATTGTAAAGATCTCAACGCTGCTTCTCTAAACAACGACACAAGGCTGACTAATTTGCTGACCGCTGAGCATAAAAAATACAAGATGATATGAAGAAGGTGGACGAGAAGATCCAGCAACAACAAGATCAGGTGCTCAAGGTGGCAAAGAAGTGGTTCCTCTCGCACTTCAGGGTAGATTGCCACCAGAAGTTCATCTGGGAGGGGGAAATAAACATCGATTATATGTCAGCCGTACTGCAGCAGCTCCCCACGCTATGTGATGCCATGTCAGCCGATGATATTCAATCTATTAAAATTTCTTTTGATAATCGGATTAAAAGTATCATTGAGTATATAGAGAAGATGGCACATGCATTAGGAAAAACTCACATAACTAATTTTTTATCACATAAATTGGGCATCGAAACAATTGTGCCCAACACATCAGCGACAAATGGGTTTCCCTAGCCATATTCTGGTATGCTGATGGACTCATATCCAGGACGACCGTCAACACCATCTTCGCTAAACGGTGGGTCGACTCTAAGCATGGCCGGACCGTCTGCACATGATCTTAGACCGTCCGGTCCTTTGTCAGACCGTCCGACACCCTATGTCAGACAGTATAATACCCAAGTTGTAAGGGATAAGAAATGGAAATTGTTTTCTTATATATGAGTTGCCTCTACATATGAACACATGTGAACACCCCATTTAAAAGTAAATAATTAATAAATGACATCACTAAATTGTGCGTCATGTTGGCTTTTATTTGTATGTGCATTTAATAATAATATTAGTCACATTAATAGAAATAAATTTATATCCAAATTTGAGAGTTAATGACTAACTTGAATATTTGAAAATGAGAAATAATCAAGAAAAGAGGGGAAGAAAGAAAATATTATATACAGAAAATAAATATATAACTAAATACATAATCTTCTTGCACTAGGAGTTGAATTTGAACATTTGACTCAATGGTGAAACTCATAGCAAAATTCAAATTCAAATTTGAAATTCAAAATAAGAAGAAAAGAAAACAGGAAAAGAAAAAGAAAAGGAGAAAAACCTACCTAGGCCACGGATCCCCATTTCGGCCCACTAACCCTTCCACGCCGCACAGCCTAGCCATGGATTCAGCGTGCCGACATGTGGGCCTCGCCCGTCGGCCACACAGTCGTGCCACTACGTCACCAAACCACCCACTGACCACCGGTGCCCATTCGCCTGATACCTCGCCCCGTCCCGTGGTCGCTGGCTGGTGGTCCCGCCTTAATAGACCGTTCCTTCCCCCATGGCGCTCTGCTCCGCGAAACTCGAATCACCGACGCAGATTTCGGGGGAGTCGTTGCCGGCGCCGCATGAGCGGCCTCCCTAGGCTATAAGGCAGCAAACCTATTGTCGTTTCCCCCTTCTAGCTCTCAAACTCAGCCATAATTGCCATAGAACCGGGAAAAGCGAGAGAAAGTCGAGACGACCTCGCCGCCGCCCTGCTCTTCGCCACGACCTTCGCCGCTCGCTTCAATTGGTGTTCGTGGGGGTTCACCGGTGGCCGAGGATCGTGCGAGTGTGGGTAGCTACTCGCACTGCTGACCGGCGTCCGCTCAATTCCTCGTTGGTAGTGCGGCGGATTCACAAATCCGCACCCCATCGTGCCAGCGTCCTCCTCCTCGTTGTCCTCGGTGAGACCTCCTCCCTACCTCTCCTTATTCCCCTCCTTGAATAGTACCATGGCTGTGCCAAATTGTTGTGCTCGCCGACTGCGGATTTGGCACCGGGCTTGGGTCCTTGTTTCGGCGCCGCCCGTGTAGTGGGCAATGGTGTGGGGCACGCGGTAACCGATGCATTGCTTCCCCATTAGTTCACCCAAACCTCCTCTGGGTGTAGCACTGATCCGTTCCAAGAATGGTGTAGTCGAGCCTCTACTAGGGTTTTTCCGGCCATGGCATCGCCGTGGTTGCCCGTCGCCGCCGGGCTGGGTTGATCAGGGGTGACCGTGTGGGTTGGGGCTGCGATCGGCGTCGTTGGATCTTTATCCTGCGCCCGTGATTAAACCTGGCGGAGCGTTTCGGCTGGAACGGTTTGCGACCTTTGATGCGAAATCCAGTGGTAGAGAGCAGATCATTGTTACATTAAATCCTTACCGTTGGCTCCCAATCGGGTGGTTAGCTGCGGCGCTCTGATTTTTATCCACACAGGTCTAATCTAGGCCGCTAAAGTCTAATCGGTCGGCTCAGAACTGCTGATACCCCTTCGGCTAGGCTAATGGGCCAATTCCCTGTATGCCACTGAAAAATATACTCGTTCCTTGTATGCCACTGCCCCCACATGTCATAGACACCAAAAAATATACCTATATGCCACTCAGTGGCACACAAGGAATAAGTATAAAATCTGATGGCATACCAGGAATTTTCTTAAGGCTAATTTGTAATGATGTCCCTGAATTTTAGTGAAAACAACCCGCAATCCGCAAACGACTGTATTCTGAGTCTCGGGATTCTTACGTAGAAGCCTTTGCACTTCTCTGTTTTTGGTGCATAGTCCAGAGACCAGAAGAATTAGATAATTAATTATAGAAATTGATTTTTAATAAAAATAATTCTAGAAACTTATAATTCATATTTATTTCATTTTAAGTCTAAATTGATCCATTCCAGTTCCTATAGTTTTGTAATAATATTGTTCATCACATAGTGTCTCTGTTCTAACATAAAAACTGTATTAAAATTGATCTCTTAATTAATTTTGTACCAAACACATAAAACTTTTGGAAAATCATATCTCAAAATCCGTAACTCCGAATTTAGTGATTCTTTTTCCTATGACCTCGTTTTAATGCGTAGATTATTAATATGTATTTTGTATACATGTTTGGTGTTATGTTAATTTTTTCCTTGTACCAGGGTTTTGAAAATCGTCGATTACGTCGCTCCTAGGCTCTAGTCCTTGGCCTTCCGCCTGGACTAGGGGGTAGTCGGCCTCCTAGTCGATCGGAGCGCCTAGGCGGCGCCTGGCGTCGATTCCACGCGGATTCCACGTCGCCCAGTGCCCAGGCGGTCGCGGAGGCGGGCTAGGCACGCGCCGCGCGCGCGAGCTGGAAAAGCGCGCGGGAAAGTAAGCGCGATAGGGAAAGAGTGCGTGCGCGGGAGGGGATAAGGGAGCGGCGCGGGAGGGAAAGGGCAGGCGCGATAGTGTTTACCGGTTTAGCTGAGTGCGCGGTCACCGGAGACCCCCTGCTTGCTTCTCCGCCGGACGCCGGAGACCCCTCTCCCTGCGCGGACGCCTCCTGCGCGGACGCTGGAGACCCCCCTCCCTGCGCGGACGCCGGAGAACTGGCTGCTTGCTTGCTTCTCCCCTGGTTCTTCACCGACAGAGACCCCTCCCTGCGCGGACGCCGGACGCCGGAGACCCCTCCCTGCTGCTTGCTTCTCTCCCCTGTTTCTTCACCGACAGAGTAGTCCTCTGTTCTTTGCCGACAGAGAATAGATAAGGTCCGTATGTTCCTCCTCCCCTGCTTTTCTCCTCTCATCTCCTCTGTTATTCACATATGATGGCTTGAACTCAGATGACAGAAGGTCAATCTGAAGAAACTGCAAGTGCACCAGATGGAGTTAGTGTCCTTAGAAGAAATTCAGATGATGTGGGATGGGAGTATGGGGTTCTTGTTGATATAAACAATAAGGACAAGGTAAAGTGCATACTGTGTGACAAGCAAATGTGTGGAGGGGTTTATCGATTGAAGCAACATATCGCCCAGGAAGGAAAGAATGCGAAGAAATGCCAAGGCATGAAGACCACCAAAGAGAAGTTGCTAGAGGCTCAAGAAAAGTGCAAGAAAGCACTAGATGGAGCAAAAAGGAAAAGGGAGGTGAAGACTGTTCGTGAGCTAGAACTTAGAGAGGAAGTTCATGTGTCTAGGGTTGGAGGATTAGAAGAAGTGACTTGTGTTGGAAGTTCAGAGCCTCACAAATTAGGCCCCATGGACAAATGGACAAAAGCTATTGATCCTACAGCAACCAAATCTGAATCTTTGACTCAACAGAGGCTGAACAAGGAACTTTGGAAAGAAAGATTACATGAGGTGCATAAATATATTGCAAGATGGGCCTTTAACCATGGTAATTTCCTTGCTGTTTTTTAATTTCAGATTTCATATTCATCAGATTTCCTTGCTGTTTTTTAATTTCCTTGCTGTTTTGTAATATTGATAGCAATATCATTCAATGCATGTGACAACGATGAGTTCAAGCAAATGTGTGAAGCAATTGGACAATTTGGGCCTGGAATTGAACCTCCAACTATGTTTGACATGCGAGGGAGATTGTTGGAAGAAGAATATGCAAGAACCAAGAGTTTGCTGCAAGAACGTGAAGCCGAGAAGCTGAAGAATGGGTGTTCTATTATGACCGATGCTTGGTCAGATAAGAAGAGGAGAAGCATAATGAATGTGTGCACTAATTGTGCTGATGGAACTAGTTTTATTTCCTCAAAAGAGATGTCAGATGTGTCACACACAAGTGAAGTGATCTTTGAACTAGTGGACAAAGCAATCGAAGACATTGGTCCAGATGATGTGGTGCAAGTTGTGCCTGACAATGCTTCTAACAACATGAGAGCAAAGAAGCTACTGCATGTGAAGAGACAACATATCTTTTGGACCTCTTGTGCAACTCACACAATTAACTTGATGCTCCAAGGAATTGGCAACATGCCTCGGTTCAAGAAGGTGATTGACCAAGCAAAGGCATTCACCATATTTGTCTATGGGCACATAAGAACTGTCGGCGTTTCGAGACCGGGGGGTCCCCGAGCCGACGAGTGAGAGTGCCGCGTGCCCCAGCCCAGATGGGTCGAGCGCGTGGGCGAGCGCGAAGGGGGGAGAGAGAGCGAGAGGTCGGTGGCCGGAGCCGGGTCGTGACGAGGGAGACGGAGATTCCCGCGGCCTTTCGTGTTCGCCCCGCGCCCAGGTCGGGTGCGCTTGCAGTAGGGGGTTACAAGCGTCCGCGCGGGTGAAGGGAGCGAGCGGCCCCAAGAGAGCGCCTGCCCCTGCCCTTCGTCCCCGCGAGGCCAACCCTCTCTAAGAAGGCCCTGGTCCTTCCTTTTATAAGCGTAAGGAGAGGATCCAGGTGTACAAAACGGGGGTGTAGCAAGGCGCTACGTGTCTAGCGGGGGAGAGCTAGTGCCCTGAGTACATGCCAAGGTGGCAGCCGGAGAGATCTTGGCACCCTGTTGGTGTGGCGTCGTGGCTGTCGGAGAAGCAGTGGAGCCTGATGGAGGGACAGCTGTTGGAACAGCTGTGCTCTTGCTGACGTCTCCCTGCTTTCGTAAGGGAGCCGAGAGTCGCCGTCGTCATGGTCTAGTGGGGCGCCATCATTGCCTATCTGGCGGAGCTAGCCAGATGGGACGCCGGTCTTGTTCTCTGCGACCCAAGTCGGCTCAGGGCAGGGTGATGATGACGCTCCCCGTTGACGTGGCGGTCTTGTGTCCTAGGTCGGGCGGCGTGGAGGCTCCTCCGAAGTCGAGGTCGAGTCTGTCCTGCATGGCCGAGGCCGAACCTGAGCTCCTGGGTCGGGCGAGGCGGAGGCCGTTCTGCAGAGGCCAGGGCGGAGTCCGAGCCCTGGGTCGGGCGAGGCGGAGTTCGTCGTCTTCCGGGGCCTTAGCCCGAGTCCGAGCCCTGGGTCGGGCGGAGCGGAGTTCGCCGTCTTCCGGGGCCTTAGCCCGAGTCCGAGCCCTGGGTCGGGTAGAGCGGAGTTCGCCGTCTTTCGGGGCCTTAGCCCGAGTCCGAGCCCTGGGTCGGGCGGAGCGGAGTTCGCCGTCTTCCGGGGCCTTAGCCCGAGTCCGAGCCCTGGGTCGGGCGGAGCGGAGTTCGCCGTCTTCCGGGGCCTTAGCCCGTGTCCGAGCCCTGGGTCGGGTGGAGCCTCCTATGGCACCTCTGGCGAAGTCTGGTCGCCCGTCGGTCTTACCTTTTGCGTTAAACGCCCCGGTGACTTGGTCGGTTGGCGCGGTGATTTAGTCAGGGTTACTTCTTATCGAAGGCGGGGCCTCGGGCGAGCCGGAGATGCGTCTGCCGTGAAAGAGGAGGCCTCGGGCGAGACGGAATCATCTCAGGGTCGGCTGCCCTCGCCCGAGGCTAGGCTCGGGCGTGGCGTGATCGAGTCGCTCGTATGGACTGATCCCTGACTTAATCAAACCCATCAGGCCTCTGCAGCTTTATGCTGATGGGGGTTACCAGCTGAGAATTAGGCGTCTTGAGGGTACCCCTAATTATGGTCCCCGACAGTAGCCCCCGAGCCTCGAAGGGAGTGTTAACACTCGCTTGGAGGCTTTCCGTCGCACTTTTTTGCAAGGGGACCAGCCTTTCTCGGTTGCTCTTTGTTCCGGTGGGTGCGTGCGAGCGCACCCGCCGGGTGTAGCCCCCGAGGCCTCGGAGGAGTGGTTTCACTCCTTCGAGGTCTTAATGCCTTGCGCAATGCTTCGGCCGGTCTGGTGATTCCCTCATGCGAACAGGCCGTAGCCCAGGTGCACTGTCGGGGCCCAAGTTCTCGGGCTGGTATGTTGACGCTGTCAACGGTTCGGCCGGAGCCGGGTTTGCGAGAGCAGCCCCCGAGCCTCCGCACGGAGCGAGAGGACGATCAGGGACAGACTCGGCTTTTTTACATACGCCCCTACGTCGCCTTTCCGCAAGGAGGAGGGGGGGAGAGCGCCATGTTACCCTCGATGGGCACCGAACATGGTGTCTCCGGTGAGCTGCAATCGGGTAATCCGAGTGGACGTCCGTGCCCCGTTCGTTGGGGGTCAGCTAGGGGCCCGGAGGCACGCCCAAAAGTACCTGCGGGTGATCTGCCGGACCCGGTCCCCTGGCGACGGGGTCCGAGGGCTCGTTGCCTCCCTCCGATGGGATTCTGTTACAGAGTCGTTCCCGCTGGTCTCGGAAATGTCCTAGGGTACCTCGGGAGCGCAGCCCGAGCCTTGGTTATGTATCGAACGTACCCCTGGTCATCCCTCGCTCGGCGTCTGAGGCGACTGTGAACCCTTCGAAAGGCCAGCCTTCGAACCCCTGATCAGTAATGGGCGCGGAGCCCGAGTAGCCTGAGGCGGTCGTGGAACCTTTCGGGAGGCCGACCTTCGAACCCCTGACCAGTAGTGGGTGTCGGGCCCACGCGATCTGAGGCGGCTGTTGAACCCCTCGGGGGGCCAGCCTTTGAACCCCTGATCAGTAGGGAGGCTCGGAGCCTAGTTCCTTCACGGGGAAGGATCCCTTTGGGGGTACCCCCTTTCCCGGTCCCTGTTGCAAGAGATAGAGAAAGAAGGAAAAGGGAAAAAAGGATACGAAATTGAACGACGTGGCGTACCTTTTTTGGGTGTGGTCGTTTTGGCGAAGGCGAAGCGTCGCCAGCTGCCCCTGCCAGAAACGTTACCTGTCCAGCCGCGGAGTTAATGCGCCGGGGTAAGCGGTCGGCGAGGCTGCCGTTGCATGCGCGAGCCGTTCGAGGTACGGGTCACGGGCGCGTCGTCTTCGCACCGTGAGAGGGGGTTCTCTCGCTGCCTCCGGATGGGACATGAGCTTGGCCGATGGCGTGACCGCTGCTCTCGTGCGCCTGCCACCGTCATTACTACCGGCTCACTTTTGACCGCGTTTGACCGCTGCGTCAGGCTGGCGCTGCTGGGTCGCGCGCTGGGTCGCCTTGAATCGCGGTATCGGTTCCGCAATCGAGGAGGTGCGGTGGTGGCGCAAGTGGCACAGCGGCTCGCATGCAGCACCCGGCGCGCCAGTTGCGCGACGCGTGGGCTTGGGCCGCCGCGCTGGCCTGTCAGGAGTCGGAGAGGCGCGTCCACTTGGCGCGGTTGCATGCCGCCTGCATGGCCGCCTGCCCCTTTCGCCCGCTGGTCTGGGCAAAAGTGGAGGGTTACTTGTAACCGCTGGGTGGTTGCGCGCGTCGTGCGCGGCGGTTCGGCTTCTTCTGCTCGGAGCCGGTCTGTATGACAGGCGGGTCCCAGCCCCCGCGCCGCGCGGGAGGGCTTTGGAGGCGTGTTGGAGAAGACTCAGCCCGTGACGGTTGGGGGCGCAAGCACAGAGAGTTGCCTTTAAAAGGAGGGCGACCCCTTTCGTAAGGCGACCATGTCTTCTTCCTCCCTTATGCATCGTGTCTTTCCGCCTTTCAAGCCCCCGGACGGGGGGAACCGCCGTCTTTTCGCTCCATCGTTGGAGGAACGCAACTCCATGGGAGTTGGTACCTTTCAGCCATCGTTCGGCTTCAAGGATTTTCATCACACAGCCCAGCGACTCCCCTCCGCTGGTGATCACCTAAGACGGTGGCCTCCAGCTCCCGAATGGGGAGGGGCAAACCGGGCTGTGGTCCCGGCCTCGCCCTCAGTGTTGAGGGTGTTCGTCATCCTCGCCGGGGCGGGGAGCGAGGCGAGCCGGGGCCCCACCTCCTACGCGGGTCGGCGGGCCACCTCATTTTCCAGCTTCTGGTGGTGGCAATCGCCCTTCAGCCCCGCGGCGGAGACTTCCTCCAGCCATGCCGGGGAAGGCGAACTGTTGCTTCCCAGCTAGGATGCAACATTCCGTCTTCCTCCTCGCATTCGCGGCGAGGACGGCAGCGAGGATCTGCTGGGGTGCTCGGGGGCGTCGGCGGACGGAGGCGGCTTCTCTACCGACGAGATTGCCAACTCCGTCAGTAGCCCTGGGTCTCCGTCCCCTGGCCTGGATGGTAGCGCCTCATCCTCGGGGGGTGGCACTTCGAATGCCAGTGTTTTTGTTCATTACGGCTTTTGGGGCCTGAACATGTATGTAACTCCGGCACAGAGCCGTGTTTCTTCCTCATTTTCGAGCACTAAGACTCGCCTGCTGATTATTTGAACCGCTTCACCAAGCGTGAGTTGCCCCGTGTCAAGGTGACGAGTGAGGTATCCGCATCCCGGAGGCGTAGGAGTCCCTCGGCTCGGTCAGACCTGTTGTCCGAGTCTCCTCTAGCTTAGTTAAAGAGACCCCTCGGCGCTCTTCGACGAGCCGAGGCCAGGGGTAGCGATATCAGCATGAGCAGAGGCGGAGTCGGCCCGAAAATGAAACCTGGTTGGCCGGAGCCTAGCCGAGTTGTCCGTTGGCAGGATTGGCGTCGGAGTTGATCAGCCGAGGCTTCGGACCGGGCTGGCGCCCTCGGAAGGTGGTCGGCCGAGGCCCCGGAGGTGGCCGGCCGAGCCGCCCGCTCGGGCCGGATCCGGAGAAGTCCCTGACAGCGATTGCTCGAGCGTGGTGATGACGTCGTCCTTCGGAGCGGAGGCCCTCGGACCGCGTCGCCGTCCGAGGCTAGGTCGGGCCTTGCCGAAGGTGCCGTCGATGCCGAGGTTGTCGCCGCCCCGTTCCAGCGTTAAGACCCGAGCCTGCAGGGTCAAATCGTCTTGTAGCGTGGGCCTTGTGCGGCCGTCGAGGCCGGAATACACACCCTTGCTGCGTTATAAAGCTGCGTCTCTTTTCCTCTTGTTTCGAGTATCTAGACTTTTTGTCAGTGGCAGGGATGTTAGTGCGAGCGAGAGTTGCTTCTCGCGGAAGGTGATGAGTGAGGTATCCGTATCCCGGAGGCGTGGGAGTCCCTCGGCTCGGTCGGCCTCGCCGCTTACGCGTACTTTCACCCGTCCATGAGGCCCTGTCACCGACTCGGTCGAGAAGGCTCGAAGAATCGCTTCGACAGAAAGGCTTCCGAACGTAAAGACTTATTCGATCCGCAGAGTCACCTTATCCGAATGCGAGTTACTTATCGCAGAAGGTGATGAGTGAGGTATCCGTATCCCGGAGGCGTAGGAGTCCCTCGGCTCGGTCAGCCTTGACTGCTTACGTGTACCCCGTCGTTTCCAGGACCCACTTTTCGAAGTAGTCAAAAAGCACGAAAGATGTTCTGGTAAAAGAGATTTTCTTTTCAAGGAAAATTTTGACGCAGAGGGGGTTTCCCCCCTTTTAGCCCCCGAGGGAGGGTCGGGCCTTGCCGAGGCGAGGCCGACCCTTCCTTGTTGACTAAACTTTGCGTGGGTGCGGGGTATATGAACAACTTGGAAACATCTTAAGGGTAGAAGCGACGTAGCTGTTGGATGTTCCAGGCGTTGCCGTAGACCTCGCCCTGACTGTTGGCCAGCTTGTACGTTCCGGGCTTCAGAACTTTGGCGATGATGAACGGCCCCTCCCAGGGGGGCGTGAGCTTGTGCCTCCCTCGGGCGTCTTGCCGCAGCCGAAGCACCAGGTCGCCCACCTGGAGGTCTCGGGGTCGGACCCCTCGGGCGTGGTAGCGTCGCAGGGACTGCTGGTATCGCGCCGAGTGTAGTAAGGCCCTGTCCCGAGCCTCGTCCAGCTGGTCCAGCGAGTCTTCCCGGCTTGCTTGGTTACTTTCGTCATCATAGGCCCTCGTCCTCGGGGCGCCGTATTCCAGGTCCGTGGGCAAGACGGCCTCGGCCCCGTAGACCAGGAAGAACGGCGTGAAACCCGTGGCTCGGCTCGGCGTCGTCCTCAGGCTCCAGACCACCGAGGGGAGTTCCTTCATCCACCGCTTGCCGAACTTGTTGAGGTCGTTGTAAATTCGAGGCTTGAGCCCTTGTAGGATCATGCCATTGGCGCGCTCTACTTGCCCATTCGACATGGGATGAGCTACGGCGGCCCAGTCCACCCGGATGTTGTGATCCTCGCAAAAATCCAAGAATTTTTTGCCGGTGAACTGGGTGCCGTTGTCGGTGATGATGGAGTTTGGGACCCCGAAGCGATGGATGATGTTGGTGAAGAACGCCACCGCCTGCTCGGATCTGATGCTGTTCAGGGGTCGGACCTCGATCCACTTGGAGAATTTGTCGACAGCGACCAGCAGGTGCGTGTAGCCCCCGGGCGCCTTCTGCAGAGGGCCGACGAGGTCCAGACCCCACACAGCGAAGGGCCAGGTGATGGGTATTGTCTGCAGAGCCTGAGCGGGCAGGTGGGTTTGCTTCGCATAGAATTGGCACCCTTCGCAGGCGCGGACAATTCTAGTGGCGTCAGCCACCGCCGTCGGCCAGTAGAGGCCTTGGCGGAAAGCGTTCCCGACGAGGGTTCGAGGTGCTGCATGATGGCCGCAAGCCCCCGAGTGTATTTCCCGCAGGAGTTCCTGACCTTCGGCGATGGAGATGCATCGCTGGAGGATGCCCGAGGGGCTACGGTGGTAGAGCTCCTTCTCATCGCCCAGCAAGACGAACGACTTGGCGCGTCGCGCTACCCGCCGAGCCTCGGCTCGGTCGAGGGGCAGTTCTCCTTGGCGGAGATATTGCAGGTACGGGGTTTGCCAATCTTGATCTGGCATGACCCCGCTCTGCTCCTCCTCGATGCGCAGTGCTTCGCCCTCGGGGGCCGAGGGTTCCTCGGGTTGAACCGAGGGTGGCTCGGGCTGGGCCGAGGTCGCCTCGGACGGGGCCGAGGGCACCTCGGGCTCGGGCGCGTCGCCTATCTTGACGGAGGGTTGGTGCAGATCCCGGGAGAAGACGTCCGGGGGAACCGTCGTTCGCCCCGAGGCTATCTTCGCCAGCTCGTCCGCAGTCTCGTTGTAGCGCCGGGCGATGTGGTTAAGCTCGAGCCCGTAGAACTTGTCTTCCAGGCGTCGAACCTCCTCACAGTAGGCTTCCATCTCCGGGTCGTGGCAGTGGGAGTTCTTCATGACTTGGTCGATGACGAGCTGCGAGTCGCCGCGTGCATCGAGGCGTCGGACCCCTAGCTCGATGGCGATTTGCAATCCGTTGATCAGAGCCTCGTACTCAGCCACATTGTTGGACGCCGGGAAATGGAGGCGGAGCACGTAGCGCAGGTGTTTCCCGAGGGGCGAGACGAAGAGCAGGCCCGCGCCGGCTCCCGTCTTCATCAGCGACCCGTCGAAAAACATGGTCCAGAGCTCCGGTTGGATCGGAGCCGTCGGCAACTGGGTGTCGACCCATTCGGCTACGAAGTCCGCCAGTACCTGGGACTTGATGGCCTTCCGAGGGGCGAACGAGATTGTCTCGCCCATGATTTCCACCGCCCACTTTGCGATCCGCCCCGAGGCTTCTCGGCACTGGATGATCTCCCCCAGGGGGAAGGATGACACCACAGTCACCGGATGAGACTCGAAGTAATGTCGCAGCTTTCGCCTCGTCAGGATCACTGCATACAGCAGCTTCTGGACTTGTGGGTAGCGGATCTTGGTCTCGGACAGTACCTCGCTGACGAAGTAAACTGGCCTCTGAATGGGCAAAGCATGCCCCTCTTCCTGCCTTTCGACCACGATCGCGGCGCTGACCACCTGAGTGGTAGCGGCGACGTAGACCAGGAGGGCTTCTCCATCAGCTGGGGGTACCAAGACGGGCGCCTGGGTGAGGAGCGCCTTCAGGTTCCCGAGGGCTTCCTCGGCCTCGGGGGTCCAAGTGAAGCACTCGGCCTTCCTTAAGAGACGGTACAGGGGCAGGCCTCTTTCGCCGAGGCGCGAGATGAAACGGCTCAAGGCCGCGAGGCATCCCATGATCCTTTGTACGCCTTTTAAGTCCTTGATGGGCCCCATGTTTGTGATGGCCGCGATTTTCTCCGGGTTGGCTTCGATGCCCCGCTCAGAGACGAAGAATCCCAAAAGCATGCCCCGGGGCACCCCGAAGACGCACTTCTCGGGATTGAGCTTGACGCCCTTCGCCTTGAGACACCGGAATGTCAGTTCGAGGTCGGAGAGAAGGTCGGAGGCTTTCCTCGTCTTGACTATGATGTCATCGACGTAGGCCTCGACCGTGCGACCGATGTGTTCGCCGAACACATGGTTCATGCACCGCTGGTACGTTGCACCCGCGTTCCTCAAACCGAACGGCATTGTGACATAACAGTACATGCCGAAGGGCGTGATGAAAGAAGTCGCGAGCTGGTCGGACTCTTTCATCTTGATTTGATGATACCCTGAGTAGGCATCGAGGAAAGACAGGGTTTCGCACCCTGCAGTGGAGTCCACGATTTGATCGATGCGAGGTAGAGGGTAGGGGATTTTCGGACATGCTTTGTTGAGACCAGTGTAGTCTACACACATCCGCCATTTCCCCCCTTTTTTCCTCACAAGTACAGGGTTGGCAAGCCATTCGAGATGGAATACCTCTTTGATGAACCCTGCCGCCATCAGCTTGTGGATCTCCTCGCATATCACCCTGCGCCTTTCCTCGTCGAATCGGCGCAGAGGCTGTCTGACCGGTCGGGCTCCGGCCCGAATATCCAGCGAGTGCTCGGCGACATCCCTCGGTATGCCGGGCATGTCCGAGGGACTCCACGCAAAGACGTCGGCGTTTGCGCGGAGAAAGTCGACGAGCACTGCTTCCTATTTGGGGTCGAGCCCGGATCCGATCCGAATCTGCTTGGAGGTGTCGCCACTGGGGTCGAGAGGGACGGCCTTAACCGTCTCCGCTGGCTCGAAGTTGCCGGCGTGTCGCTTCACGTCCGGCACCTCTCGGGAGAGGCTTTCCAGGTCGGCACTGAGGGCCTCGGACTCGGCGAGGGCCTCAGCGTACTCCACGCACTCCACATTGCATTCGAACGCGTGTTTGTACGTGGGGCCGACGGTGATGACCCCGTTGGGGCCTGGCATCTTGAGCTTTAGGTAGGTGTAGTTGGGGATGGCCATGAACTTCGCGTAGCATGGCCTTCCCAACACTGCGTGGTAGGTTCCTCGGAACCCGACCACCTCGAACGTCAAAGTCTCCCTTCGGAAGTTGGAGGGCGTTCCAAAGCAGACAGGAAGGTCGATCTGCCCGAGGGGCTGGACGCGCTTCCCAGGGATGATCCCATGGAAGGGCGCAGCGCCTGCTTGGACGGATGACAGATCGACGCGCAGGAGCCTGAGGGTCTCGGCGTAGATGATGTTGAGGCAGCTGCCCCCATCCATCAGGACCTTGGTGAGCCTGACGTCGCCGATGACAGGGTCGACGACGAGCGGGTACTTCCCCGGGCTCGGCACGTGGTCGGGGTGGTCGTCCCGGTCGAAGGTGATGGGCTTGTCGGACCAGTCTAAGTAGACTGGTGCCGCCACCTTCGCCAAGCAGACCTCCCGACGTTCTTGCTTACGATGTCGAGCCGAGGCATTCGCCGCATGCCCTCCGTAGATCATGAAGCAGTCGCGGACCTCGGGGAACTCTCCTGCTTGGCGATCCTCCCTTTTGTCGTCGTCGTGAGCCCTGTCGCCCTCTGCGGGTGGCCCGGCCCGGTGGAAGTGGCGCCGAAGCATGATGCACTCTTCGAGGGTGTGCTTGACGGGCCCCTGATGGTAGGGGCACGTCTCCTTGAGTGCCTTGTCGAAGCGGTTAGCACCTCCGGGGGGCTTCCGAGGGTTCTTGTGCTCGGCAGTGGCGACAAGGTCTGCATCGGGAACGTCGCGTTTCGCTTGCGACTTCCTCCTGCCTTTCTTCTTGGCGCCGCGCGGAGCAGACGCCTCGGGAGCATCTTCCGACGGGCGGCCCTGGGGCTGCTTGTCCTTTCGGAAGATGGCATCGACCGCCTCCTGGCCGGAGGCGAACTTGGTGGCGATGTCCATCAGCTCGCTCGCCCTGGTGGGGGTCTTGCGACCCAACTTGCTCACCAGGTCACGGCAGGTGGTGCCAGCAAGGAACGCGCCGATGACGTCGGAGTCGGTGATGTTGGGCAGCTCGGTGCGCTGCTTCGAGAATCGCCGGATGTAGTCCCGAAGGGACTCTCCCGGCTGTTGCCGACAGCTTCGGAGGTCCCAGGAATTCCCGGGGCGCACGTACGTGCCCTGGAAGTTGCCGGCGAAAGCCTGGACCAGATCTTCCCAGTTGGAAATCTGCCCCGGAGGCAGGTGCTCCAACCAAGCGCGAGCGGTGTCGGAGAGAAACAGGGGGAGGTTGCGGATGATGAGGTTGTCGTTGTCCGTCCCACCCAGTTGACAGGCCAGGCGGTAGTCCGCGAGCCACAATTCCGGTCTCGTTTCCCCCGAGTACTTTGTGATAGTAGTCGGGGGTCGGAATCGGGGCGGAAACGGCGCCCGCCGAATGGCTCGGCTAAAGACCTGCGGACCAGGTGGTTCGGGCGAGGGACTCCGATCCTCCCCGCTGTCGTAGCGTCCCCCACGCCTGGGGTGATAACCTCGGCGCACCCTTTCGTCGAGGCAGGCCTGACGGTCGCGATGAGGGTGCTCGTCGCCGAGGTGGCCCGGGGCCGCAGGCGCGGTGTTGCGCGTGTGCCCGGTGTAGACCGAGGCTTCCCGCGTGAGCCGGGAAGTCGCGGCACGAGGTTCCGAGGGGTACCCCTGCCTTCGGGAGGCAGAGCTCTCGGCCCGCCGGGCCGCAGCGCCCTCCAGGAGATGCTTGAGCTCTCCCTGGATTCGCCGACCCTCGGTGGTTGATGACTCCGGCATCGCGCGGAGGAGCATCGCCGCGGCTGCCAGGTCCTGACCGGTTCCGCCAGATGCGGGTGGCGGCCTGTCCCTGGCATCGTTGGCGATGCGGTGCTGGAGACCTTGGGGCAGGTGACATATTCCTCCGGCCGGGGGCTGGCTCGCCCATACCTGCCCGATGTTCTGGCGGATTGCCTCGAGCGCTCCTGCTCCCTCATCGAGCCCGGCCCGCGCCCCGCGGACTTGCTCGAGCTGTGGGTCGTGACCCCCCGCCGGAACGGGGACCACAGCTAGCTCCCGCGGGATGTCGGCGCGAGGCGCTGGCCTAGGGGGATCACCATCCTCCGGCATGCCGAGACAGCCGCCTCCGGAGGGATCCCCTAGCTCGACGTGGAAACATTCGCGGCTCGGGCCGCAGTCCTTGTCGTCAAGGCTGCGGCTGCCGTCGGAACAGTCGGAGAGGCAGTAGTCACATGCGGTCATGAAGTCCCGCATGGCACTGGGGTTGCCAAATCCGGAGAAATCCCAGCAGATGCTGGGGTCGTCATCTTCCTCGGACCCAGAGGGTCCGTAGGTCGAGACACCCGTCAATCGGTCCCAAGGCGACCGCACACGAAACCCCAGAGAGGTTGCACTCGCCTCAACGTGAGCGCCCGCCAAAGCGAGGTCGCCAGGCGGGTTGAGGCCGAGTCGAAATGACGAAAGATGGGAAGCAGTCGGTACCTTTTCGTCGACGAGGAGCGATGAAGTCACGTCGGGGGCTGACCGCGCCGTCGTCTTGGGTACGAGGGCGACGTCCTGCAGGCCCTCCGTGAGCGTGCTGGCGTCGTCCATCTGCTCGGGGTCGACGTGTTGCGGGGGGATGGCGCTTGCCTTCGCCTCGAACGCGAGGGTGACGCCTAGCGTGTCCTCCGCTGGGGCACTGGGGATGTCGATTTGCTCGACAGCTGTCGGAGCGCAGCCTCCCGCTCGGCCCCTGTTGCCCCGCCTCCTCCTCCTCTGATGGCGAGGGAGAGGATGGGGCGAGCTCGAAAGTTGTCCTTCCCCCACGCGGGAAAGACGTCGTCGATTTCGCCGCCGGCGGGCGGGCTGTCGACCGCCATTGTCGCCGCCGCACGGCGGTGGAAGGAGTACCATGTCGTAGCTGCCGTCGAAAGACATGAACTCGAGACTCCCGAAACGGAGCACCGTCCCGGGTTGGAGAGGTCGTTGGAGACTGCCCATCTGGAGCTTGACGGGAAACTGCTCGTCAACACGCAGCGTGCCCCTACCTGGCGCGCCAACTGTCGGTGTTTCGAGACCGGGGGGTCCCCGAGCCGACGAGTGAGAGTGCCGCGTGCCCCAGCCCGGATGGGTCGAGCGCGTGGGCGAGCGCGAAGGGGGGAGAGAGAGCGAGAGGTCGGTGGCCGGAGCCGGGTCGTGACGAGGGAGACGGAGATTCCCGCGGCCTTTCGTGTTCGCCCCGCGCCCAGGTCGGGTGCGCTTGCAGTAGGGGGTTACAAGCGTCCGCGCGGGTGAAGGGAGCGAGCGGCCCCAAGAGAGCGCCTGCCCCTGCCCTTTGTCCCCGCGAGGCCAACCCTCTCTAAGAAGGCCCTGGTCCTTCCTTTTATAAGCGTAAGGAGAGGATCCAGGTGTACAAAACGGGGGTGTAGCAAGGCGCTACGTGTCTAGCGGGGGAGAGCTAGTGCCCTGAGTACATGCCAAGGTGGCAGCCGGAGAGATCTTGGCACCCTGTTGGTGTGGCGTCGTGGCTGTCGGAGAAGCAGTGGAGCCTGATGGAGGGACAGCTGTTGGAACAGCTGTGCTCTTGCTGACGTCTCCCTGCTTTCGTAAGGGAGCCGAGAGTCGCCGTCGTCATGGTCTAGTGGGGCGCCATCATTGCCTATCTGGCGGAGCTGGCCAGATGGGACGCCGGTCTTGTTCTCTGTGACCCAAGTCGGCTCAGGGCAGGGTGATGATGACGCTCCCCGTTGACGTGGCGGTCTTGTGTCCTAGGTCGGGCGGCGTGGAGGCTCCTCCGAAGTCGAGGTCGAGTCCGTCCTGCATGGCCGAGGCCGAACCTGAGCTCCTGGGTCGGGCGAGGCGGAGGCCATTCGGCAGAGGCCAGGGCGGAGTCCGAGCCCTGGGTCGGGCGAGGCGGAGTTCGTCGTCTTCCGGGGCCTTAGCCCGAGTCCGAGCCCTGGGTCGGGCGGAGCGGAGTTCGCCGTCTTCCGGGGCCTTAGCCCGAGTCCGAGCCCTGGGTCGGGCAGAGCGGAGTTCGCCGTCTTCCGGGGCCTTAGCCCGAGTCCGAGCCCTGGGTCGGGCGGAGCGGAGTTCGCCGTCTTCCGGGGCCTTAGCCCGAGTCCGAGCCCTGGGTCGGGCGGAGCGGAGTTCGCCGTCTTCCGGGGCCTTAGCCCGAGTCCGAGCCCTGGGTCGGGCGGAGCGGAGTTCGCCGTCTTCCGGGGCCTTAGCCCGTGTCCGAGCCCTGGGTCGGGTGGAGCCTCCTATGGCACCTCTGGCGAAGTCTGGTCACCCGTCGGTCTTACCTTTTGCGTTAAACGCCCCGGTGACTTGGTCGGTTGGCGCGGTGATTTAGTCAGGGTTACTTCTTATCGAAGGCGGGGCCTCGGGCGAGCCGGAGATGCGTCTGCCGTGAAAGAGGAGGCCTCGGGCGAGACGGAATCATCTCAGGGTCGGCTGCCCTCGCCCGAGGCTAGGCTCGGGCGTGGCGTGATCGAGTCGCTCGTATGGACTGATCCCTGACTTAATCAAACCCATCAGGCCTCTGCAGCTTTATGCTGATGGGGGTTACCAGCTGAGAATTAGGCGTCTTGAGGGTACCCCTAATTATGGTCCCCGACAAGAACACTAGAGTGCATGAGATACTTCACTGAGGGGAAAGAGATAGTAAGGCCAGGAGTGACTAGGTTTGCTTCAAACTATCTAACTTTGGACAGCATACAAGAGAAGAAGGACCAGCTAAGAAAGATGGTGGTTCATAGTAGGTGGGACTCACTGAAGGATGTGAAATCAAAGAAGGGAAAAAATGCCACAACAACTATATTGAATCCAACCTTTTGGAAGGATGTGAAATTGACATTGGCAGTTTTTGCACCATTGTTCAAAGTTCTCCGTTTGGTTGATGGAGATGTGAAGCCATCCATGGGCTTTGTGAAAGGGAAATAGGCTTACACATATTCCTAAATTGATTTTGGTGGTTGAATTGTCCAACACAAATAATTGGACTAACTAGTTTGCTCTAGTCTATAAGTTTTACAGGTGCCAAAGGATCACAACAAGCCAATAAAAAGACCAAAGATGGGTTCAAATGAAGAGAGCTAAAAGACATTCCAAAGGCACCCTGGTCTGGCGCACCGGACTGTCCGGTGTGCCACCGGACATTGTTCGGTGCACCACTGGACAGTGTCCGGTGCACCAGGGAACTCGACGCTGAACTCCTCACCTTCAGGAAAATGGGAGGCCGCTCCGCTATAATTCACCGAACTGTCCGGTGAAGCACCGGATAGTGTCCGGTGACACACTGGACTGTCCGGTGTGCCAGCAGAGCAATGGCTACTTCGCACGCAACGGTCGACTGCAACGCATTTAATGTGCGCCTGCGCGCGCAGAGGACAGAGCACGCGCAGAAGGCGCACCGGACAGTCTACAGGACCTGTCCGGTGCACCACCGGACAGCCCAGAGGCCCCACCAATCAGAGCTCCAACGGTCAGAACCCAACGGCCGGCTGACGTGGCTGGCGCACCGGACTGTCCGGTGCGCCATGCGACAGACAGCCTCCCAACGACCACTTTTGGTGGTTGGGGCTATAAATACCCCAACCACCCCACCATTCATTGTATCCAAGTTTTCCAACTTCAACACATTACAAGAGCTATAGCATTCAATTCTAGACACAACCAAAGAGATCAAATCCTCTCCCAAGTCCGGAATCACTCCAAATCAAATAGTGACTAGAGAGAGCGACATTTGTGTTCATTTGAGCTCTTGCGCTTGGATTGCTTCTTTTCTTTCTCATACTTTCTTGTGATAAATTCAATTGTAACTGAGGCAAGAGACACCAATTGTGTGGTGGTCCTTGCGGGGACTTTGTGTCCCGTTTGATTGAGAAGAGAAGCTCACTCGGTCTAAGTGACCGTTTGAGAGAGGGAAAGGGTTGAAAGAGACCCGGTCTTTGTGACCACCTCAACGGGAGTAGGTTTGAAAGAACCGAACCTCGGTAAAACAAATCCTTGTGTCTCACTCTTTATTTGCTTGTGATTTGTTTTTGCCCTCTCTCTCGGACCCGTTCATATTTCTAACGCTAACCCGGCTTGTAGTTGTGCATAAGTTTATAAATTTCAGATTCGCCCTATTCACCCCCCTCTAGGCGACTTTCACTTTGTATATGGAGAAATATTGAAGGCAAAGAGACATGTCAAAGAGGCCCTTGGCAATGGTGAGAACCGTTTCAAGGATGTTGTTGCTGTTATTGACAAGAAGATGGCTGGAAGACTTGATTCTCCATTGCATTTGACAGCTTATTTGCTGAATCCACACTACAGTTATGCTGACCCATCAATCTTTGATGTTCCCAAAATAACAGATGGTTTTATCAATTGTGTGGAGACTTTTTATTATCATGACGACGAAATGCAAGAACAAGCAGCCAACATCGAACTGCAGAAGTTTCAAAATAGAGAAGGTCCATTTAGCAAGAAGCTTGCAAGGACTTTTGAAAACTTTGATTATAATCCAGGTAACAGTTGTTTGTAAATAGAGAGGTTTTTTATTTCAGCATTGTAACAAGCAATCTGTTATACTACTAACTAATAGAGAGGTATTTTATTTCAGCATCATGGTGGCGGCTTTATGGAACTGAAACACCAGCTCTACAGAAGATGGCTACCAAGATCCTATCTTTAACAACAAATTCTTCTGGTTGTGAAAGAAATTGGAGTGGGTTTGATGGGGTAAGTACTACCAATCTGTTATCAAAATTACAGCAACATTACAATAAAATTGCAGAACTAAAAGTGCTCTTATTTTTAATTTATAGGTGCACACTAAGAAGAGAAATAGGCTTACTACAGACCGCCTCAAACAAGTTGGTCTACATTCAGTTCAACAACAGGCTAATTAATAAGAGAGCAAAGATCAAGTCCAAGAAAATTACTGATGTTCTCTTGTCTAGTGGTACAATTGAAGCTCAAGGTTTCCTCCAAGAGAATGGAGATGATTGTGCATTAGTCTCCTTTAGAGATGATGAAGACGAGGAAGATGTCATGGAAGGTACAGGGATACCTTGGTCTGTTCTTGGAGATGCAGTGGGAGCAGAAGAACAACTAGAGCTGCGTAGAAGTGCAAGGGTGAGAGAGCTCAATGAAGAAGAGTTTGAGTCCGAAGAAGAAGAGTTTGATGAAGATGAGGATGAGATGGATGAAACCGGCGTGTGAGCCAGCTTCATGTCATGTTTTAGCTTTTATTATGCATCCATGTATCTTTAACTTGTGAACTTAGAACTCCTGCTGTGCGCTTGTGTTTTGTGTTGTGGCTTGTGAGAACTGAATCATGCACATGCGCTTGTTATTTTATTTCGTGTTGCTGCATTTTATATGTGTTGCTGCCTGCTGTCCCTTCATGTTTATGATTTCTAAAGGCCATCCTATGGTGCTGATCAGTACTTAATGGATGGGAGAAGGGTCAGACCTCAGATAAGTACCTAACTTGCTATTTCCTATTTTTTTATCACTTGTATTGAGGCCCAATTGCATCTAAAAGTGTTGTCCAATTCTATTGCAGCAGTGCTTGAGGATTCAGTGATCAGTAGATCTGCAAGGACAAAAGGTATGTCTACTGATCCTTCCTTATTTTTTTATCTATAAATGTATATATTAATATATTATATAAGTTGGCAAAACGCCTAGCATCACCTAGGCAAGCCTAGGCTGGACTAGTCTCTAGGCTAAGGGTCATCGCCTAGATTCCGCCTAGCGCCTAGCAAAACTTTGCCTTGTACTATGCTTGTTTGTATAATGGCGAGTAGAAGAGCCAGTGGCTGAGGAGTCAGGTGTTCAACAGGTAGAAGTTGTTGAGCAGGAGCTCATTGAAGGCAAGTTGTTCCCTTGACCACTTTTATTGCCCAATAATGTTCTTTATAATCATTTGTTCATGCATAGACTTAATTCTAATGGGACCCAATAGGTCACCTAGTCTGGTTATCTTTTCACCTTATTTACCCCTAAACTATTTGAGTAGTTTTTGCTATTGTTCTTTATGATTTTGGGATTAATATTACTGTTGGTCCTTGTTCTTGAATGCTATACATCAAGAACAAAGCAACACAATTGTTAACGATTAAAGACCTTCGTCCTTCGACGCATTATCTCCTTTCGGATATAATGATCTTCAGACAAAGGTCATGAAGGACATACCTTCATCATCTCAGTAAACAAATATAAACGAAAGTACATGAAATACAAACGAATATGAATAATAATGATATATCAGTAAATTATTTATATTCTCATTTTATAAACATGAATAAATATCCACAATATTTATATTACATTGATACCTTCAGCTTGCCAGAAGGTGAAAATGCGAGAGTGACGCAAGAGTGATTACAATCCAGTGTGAACAGTACAGGGGTACTGTTTATCTATTTATAAGCACGGGACGCAACCCGGACAATTACATCCATGTCTCTGGTAACTAAAGATAATCATAATGCGAACTATTAAGGACTATATAGTCTTTTCCTCTTTAAGTCGGTATCGTCCTTCGACTTTATTATAATACCAAGTCGAAGCTCTTTCAGTCGTAGCTTCGGCTTTTGTCCGCATCATCTTCGGCTTATATCTTCATGTCGCACCTGCCTTTGTACTGTCTTGCCGAAGGTGTTTTTGCCTTAAGGATCTTCGGTGGAGAAGAAGACCCCCAACAGTAGCCCCTTCGCGGTGGTAGATCGTTTTTTATAACGAGCTCGATCCGCGAAAAACACGAAGGCTTCAGAATGCCGAAGGTCCGAAAAATACCTTCCCTGAGCTCGTTGCCGAGAAACGATTATAATATTCTGGACGCCGGATGGTCCACCGCTCAGCCAGTGCGAGCAGTATGGTGGTTCGCCTTTTCCCCTACATCACTATATAAACAGACGAGTTGGTGAGGAGTTACCACAACTAGGGATGAAAACGGTTTCAGAATTTTTCGGTATTCCGGAAACCGATTTCAAAATTTTTCGATCGGATTCACCGGTAACGGTATTTTTCGAAAACGGAATCGATTTTCAGAATTTTCTATCGAAATCGGCGTGGTGTTTTACCGACCGTTTCCTTCGGTTACAGTTTTTGTCAAAAATTACTGGATTTGTGTCTCAAAATTTTTGGGAAGAGTGTCTCGGAATTTTCCGGAATTGTGTCTCGGAATTTTCTAGCATGTGATTTTTTTGCATCGCCTGTACGTCTCTAGATAAGGATTACTTATTTTTGTATTTTTTGGACGCCTTAATATTTTTTTGGGATATATGGTGTTGGAAGGCAGTTGAGATTAACGATTTGGTCTCTTGAATGAATCCACCCTTTTCTATGCACATGTTATGTATTAGTAATATATAATGATAGAGCCGACAGTCTGTCTTTTCCACACAATAGGTTTTAGGGTTTTCCTGTGAGGATGTGAACAAACTCTTTATATGAGGAAAAAATATTTCATGAGTAAGCATGCCATGTCAGCTAAATCGAGTGGATATTGTGAATTGTGAACTTTCAGTCTGTGTTATATTGTGAACTTGTGATTTTTGTAAACTTTTTATATTATAAATTTTTGATCCTTGTGAACTTGTTATATTGTGAACTTGTTATATCATGAATTGTGAACTTGTGATCTTTGTGATCTTTTGTCAACTTTGTTGTATTGTGAAGTTTGATATGTTTACCGATCGTATTTTAGATTTCAACCGTTACCGGTGTATTTTCCGCACCGAACTTTTGTTTCCGATGTTTCCGAAATACCGATATCGTTTCCGTTTCCGGAGTTACCGTTTTTATTTTGTTTCCGATAAAAAATATGAAAACAGTAATGGTTTTAGTGTTTACCGACCGTTTCCGACCATTTTCATCCCTAACCACAACATTCATTGCCATTACACTGTTGTGCTGTTAAAATTTTTAACCATAGCCGAAGCTCTCTGTATTGCATTTTCGAGCAAACACTTCGTCACTGGAGATTAGCTTCGTCTTAGGAAAAGCATAGACACAAATGGCCAGAGTTTGATCCACTGCTAGGGTGTCTCGTGAGGGGGACGAGACTGAAGCTGCCGAAACAGCACCCATACCAGAAGTAATGAAGCGATCAGGTCTAGTTGTGCTAGGGGAAGTTACTGACGAAGGTGCTTCCAATGCCGAAGCTGGACAAACTGTGGTTGAGGGTGAGATTGATAATGAAAGCGAAGAGGATAACAACATTCTGAACCCGACAAAGCCTAGTCATCTTGAATTTGAAAAATCTATTGTAACAGAAGATGACATGACTATGATGAAAAAACTAGGCTATTTCGGGGAGTCTGAGAGCAAGCTTGTTCGATTTGCTGGGGAAGAGGTAATTCCAGAGCCGAGGGAGGACGAAGTTATCATCTTTAAGAGCTTCTTCAGAGCAGGGCTTCGGTTCCCCCTAAATGACATGATAGGGGAGGTTCTAAAGAACTTTGAAATATACCTTCATCAGCTGACCCCCAATGCTATTGTTAGACTTAGCGTCTTCATATGGGCTCTCCGAAGCCAAGGAATGGATGCCAATGCCGAAGCTTTTTGCCGGTGCACGAGCTACACTACCAGACGAAGGCTAGAGCAGATGGCCTTCACAAGAACTTTGGCTGTTATAATTTTGCGTATCGGAAGAATACGAAGGCCCCGGTTATTGGCTATCGCACCAAGTGGCCAACCGGGTGGACTAATGAATGGTTTTATATGAAAGCTGATGAGAAGAAGAGGGAAAACTCATGAGTATGATAATGAGTCCCCTGAAGCTGAACTTCGGCATGACTCGACCCTTGTGCAACATGCAGTTAGGGTCCCCTTGCCAATTGGCTGAAGTAGAATTTAGAGTGGTGGCTAGGCACATCAGTACTAGGGACTTAGTGCAAGAGTACTTATCAAACAGAACATATCCAACTTCTAGTGGTTAGGGAATGCCGAAGAGAAAAGAAGTGGGAAAGAAGCATGAACTTGTACGACTCCCCTATCGCTTTAAATTTGAGAAACAATTCAAAAAACCTTGCAAAGAATGGCTGGAGATGATCGAGACCATGTGTAATGAAACACTTGGTAATTATACCAAGAAAGAAGATCAGTTGATGACTGTAGCCTTCGATACTGTCACACCCGGTTTTAGAAGGTAAACCGAATGCGAACCATGTACGTGCCAGGATCAGAAATTTACGTACACGGCGATTACATAAATGACTCATCATAGCACAATGCTTCGAATTACAATAAAGAGTAAGTAATAATATTACAGACTAGAGTCATTTACATAATATAAATCAAAGTGCACAGAATAGAAACGTAGCCAACGTAAATAAACCCACCACAGGCAGCTGACTGGGGGAGGTCGCTAGCCTAATCCTCGAACTCATCGAAGTCCTGGAACTCCTAGAGATCCGCCTCGACACCTTCTTCTTTACCTGAGCATAGATTGCACCAAAGGCAACCTGGTGTTTTGTGAAAGCAAGGGTGAGTACACATCAACGTACTCAGCAAATGTCTCGTTTGGCTAAAGTGGACTAGCTTTATGTGGGGTTAAGCTCAAGCAGTTGCTTTTAGTTGGTTAGGTATTTATTATTAGTAGAAGCCAAGTTTTATCATATACCCAACCTGTGAACCTTTTCCTCATCGAGGAACATCATTATCATCATCGAACCAAAATATTAAATAGAACCATTATATATATCGAACCATCTGTATCTCTAATCAAAGAGGATCCCAAGGCCGCTCATAACCGTGAGCACGACTGATATATCAGTTTCATTACCCTCTGCAGAGGTCGCACACTTTACCCATGAGCCGTGATTCCCATTTTGCCCGGGGATCATGACTCCCCATTGATCACTTCCTAGGTGGTCCGGTAGGGTATCACTACGTAGCTTTTACAAAGATTCCCTAGAGGTCATAGCCGCCCATTAGGTTTCTCCAGTTTGATAAACACAGTACCCCTCCCCGCAGGAGGGTGACTAACAAAAGCAAATCGAAAGAACCTCGGCACCCAGCCTCGGCAGAGCAAGCACTATGCCTGGACCCCATTGACGGCACGACGGCGAAGCAACTACACCTCTAGTTCCTCTAATTAATTAGCTAAGGGCGCCCCATTTCACCCTCATGGCTGCACTATTATCCCGGGTGGTCTCTCAACGAACAGGTCCTTACGGAGAGGTACTCGGAAAACAGCCCGAGTCCCCTAAAATATCACAAGATCATCGGGACAGCATCATCGTATCATAAATATTCACATCATGTTCGTTGATTAAGTTAAAGCAATAGCATAAAACTAACCATAGTAACCCAATAGGTAATCAAGTAAAAGGTAAATACAAAGCTAGTCAATCCTTAGGTTTCAATTAAGTAATGCGGGACAGTGTATTATAAGTGAAAGGGACATAATGGGTCAGAGGACACTTGCCTTTACCAAACAGATGCTAAGGGTCTTCAATCTCGTAGAACTCGAAGAACCAGATCACTTGGTCGCCAACTCTTGATCTTCGATTCCTCGAAGCACGGAAACAAATCGCGATCTAATCGCAACGCGAAGCGAAGACGAACAAGCACAAGCAAACAAACATGTATATGCATAAGAACATTACACCATACAAGATAAAAACATAATAAAATATGCAAATGGAATAGAGCGCGCTACTACGGTCACGCGAGGAAAAAGAAACGCGACAGCCGGAGCTACGGTCAAGAAGTCAATGGGTTTACACTAAACAAATAGTAACTATAACACCTAATTCGACATTATCAAATATAAATATTCTACATCAGCCAGTTCGATTAATTTGCTACACTAACAAATGTTAGTTAATAAAATGATTTAATTAAAATGAGAGATTCTAAGCGAGATGAATTTATGACGCGTGAAACAGCACGACAGCGTGCCAACGACGCGCGGTCACGCGCAACGTAGCACGCTGACGACACACGAAACAGCGCGCGCGACGAGCGCGGACGCGCACGAATCAGCACGCCGGCGCGCACGGAACGACACCCGCGACAGACGAGAATAATTAAACAGGTGACTCGTTTATACTAAAAGAATGTTAAATAAATAGAAAGCAGTTAAATTAATATTATCCATGTTAATATTTATCATAAAAGCCCAAGATAGACACTACACCCTTTAATCTGATTGGAATATTAATCTAATAAATATTAGTCGAGCAATCCTTAAGTTAGTTATCTAAAATATGAAACCTGACAAATTAACATTATTAACGTGAGTGTTCATAAGCGAAAACAATTTATTATCACAAGAAGACGTCGTGCGAACGACGCGAACGCGCGCACGCGCAGGGGTAGATGAGGTAGACGGGGGTAGACGGGCGTCGTCTAGTGGTAGACAAACGTCGTCGGGACCCCGACGGCACGCTACGCATACGCAAAACAATGTGCACAACAGCGCGCGACACGCGCGAGCCAACACGACTACGCGCGCGAACAGCACGCTGACGCGCAAACGAGAACTGCTACATAGATGCCGCCTCTATACTAGACAAGTATTACATTTAAAACATTCGTGTAGTCATTAATCAGACTATCATATATTTATAAAGTGTAAGTTAAAATGATAAATTAGTGATTTTGATAACTAACAGGTAAATAATTAATTCATTAATTAAATAAACATGTGTCGCGACCAAACAATGTTCCTAATATGAAATTGACGCCGCTAGAGTTGACGTAACTGAACGAGTTACGCCGCATGAGACTTAATACATTCAACCCTATAATGAACTTATAAACAACGCGATACACGCACACGACGTGTGATAACACATGCAAACGGCACGTGCGACACACGCAAAACAACACGCACGACAGTGCGCGAAACACACGAGTCAACGCGACTATGCGCGCGAACAGCACGATGACGAGCAAACGATGTCGTGCGCGAACAACAAACAAATAATTAATGAAAAGTATTTCAGTTGGTATTAATCACGTTAATTAGCATTTATATTTATAAAAGCACGAGTTAAAACTATAGACTCGTTCTAATTAAAATTTTATTTTAAATAACCAACAACTAACAAGAATTGACTAATTAGCACGGGCTACAATAACAGAATTAATTAAATAACGTACGGACAGCACGCGAAACACACGTGGTCGACAAGAGACGATGCACGCTGCAACACGTTTATACTGACAAGTATTAATTCAAAAACATTCGAGTAGACGTAATCATACATATTAACATGTATTTATAAGAGCGCAAATTAAAAACTATAATTTAGATTTAATGGAATGTTATTTTAATCACCATCGGACGAACAAATAATTAATTAATTAATTAAACTTGTGTCGTGATAAAATGATATTATAACATGTAGGCGACATTATTAAATTAACGCGATGCGAGCGGTACAAAATGGATTTATAACTCAAAGTATAACACGTATTGTAATTCCCAGATTTAAGACGACTTGACGTGATATGACTAGCCGAAGTTAAGCCACACGAAGGGACACACGAGAAGCTGCCACAAATAGTCAAAATCCATTATGAGTGGAGTGGTTATTGCATGCATGCAATGGAGGACTACACGACCAGTTATGCCGCATCCCGCAGCACGCCATGCAGTTCCGTGTGGGCGTGGGTGTGCATGGGTTCACAGGGATGACGTCGTGGGTTCACATGGTACAATCGTGTGGGGACGATGAAGAGCAGCGCTGGTGGCTTGCCGGAGCGATGGAGGCGTGGCCGTGCGGGGCAGTTGCGGTGAGCGTTGCACGCAGGGACAGTGGCCTCGCCAACCAGGGACACATGCTAGGGACCAGGACGGCGTGTAGCAGCGCGACATAGCAATATGGACGGGGAGAGAGAGAAACGCAGAGGATTCTCACAAGTGCATGCCGAACGGCACGACGGCGAGGGTGCGATGGACGCTTGGCATGTCGGAGGCTTGAGGCTTGTCGGAGCACGACGTGGGCAGAACTCCGAGCGCAGGCTCCTGCTGCACGGACGTCGATGGCGGGGACGTGATGGCAAGGCGAGGGCGCTGCTTGACGCGACAAACGATGGGTTGGGCGTTAGTTTTGGAGACGTCGGGGAAGCTTGTTGGAGCAGCGGGCAACGGGAGCATGCAGTTGGGGAAGCTGCACGCAGGAATGAGGAAGGAGCAGGGGTGTCGGGCGGGCAGGGCCTTGAGCGGTCGCGCGTCTGCGCGACGTGGGCGCATGCGAGCTGGCTGCTAGCGTGCGGCTGGGAGCGAGCGAGGCTAGGCGACGTGCGTGAGTGGCGGCGGCTGGGAGCGCGCGCTACGGCAAACGCGTAGCGGCGTGGGAGCGACGGTTGGGCCGCAGCTGGGCCGCGTGGCTGCGCGCAGGAATGGGCCGGCTGGGCTGGCGCTGTTGGTGGGCCGCGCGCGCTGCTGGGCTACGGGAAGGGGAAGGCAAGCTGGGCCGGCGAGAAAAAGAAAGGGAGCTGGGCTGGCGGGAGGAGGAAAAGAAGTGGAGCTGGGCCCTTTTATTTATTTATTTCTTTTCTTTTTCTCTGTTTCTTTTGAACTCAAATTCAAACACAATTTTGCGGACTACGTGAACGCACAACCAGAATAAGTCAATATACAAAAAGAAAAGATGATCCAACATATCGTGTAACAATCATGACCCTTTTGGGTTTTATTTTACTCGGCTTACAATTATATATAAAAAAATAACTCTTCACTATTTATAAAAAAGAAAAGAAAAGCAAGGAAAAGAGAGGGTAACACATGAATTTGGTGGACATTGGAAAGAGAAATTTTTTTATACCCCAAATTCAGGGTGTTACAAATCTAACCCCCTTAATAGGAATCTCGCCCCGAGATTCAAGAAGAAGCTAGCAAGGAAGCAGGGTTAGTTCATAGGTTGTTCACGGCTTTCTTAAGTTGACTTTGACTCTACAAGCTTAACATATGGACTGGTTGCTTTGACCTTCAGACGCTCAAGACCAAGCAATACACTTCTTGTGGATCCCTCGGACCTGTGGGTTAGGACCCACACACGCTTCCGCTACGCTACTCTGATCTTGTAGGTTGATGTTGATCGCATTGTCTTCATTAGGGTTAGCAACTAACCCCCTTAACAGGAGCGTTGATACGCACTTGATGAAGATGCTGCCGACTCTGATCTTGACTGATTAATAGAGGTTGGAGGTTGCCAACCGAACAGGTGCAAGAGGAAAAGGTATAGATAGAAAAGGTAAGCCTAGATGGATTAAAGAGAGAAAAGGGAGAGCACCCAACTACCTAACTCTATGGCACTCAACTAGTAAACAGATGACGTTGTGGACAAGGGGCCACAACACACCAACACTCATCACAAAGAAGCAAATCAGTAATGACACAAAGACAAACAACACAAGCATACATAAAAAAACATCTCGTTGCTACGCATTAATGTTAACTAGATGGTGGTCTTTCCTTACAAAGGGGAGACTACTCTAAGGCCATCGAAAGGCAAGGGGAATGATAAGACATGGAGGGTAGGGCATGATCATAATAAAGTATGGAGCTAAAGCAAGGATTGGAATCGACAGGAAGAGAATGCAACCAAAGTCAGGATAGGTAAAACACCATTCTTAAATCGAGATGGGAAGATGATATTTCAAAAGGTAGGCATAGGATAAGCATCATGAAAAGATCTAGAGATTACAAAGGTAAGCGAGGTAACAGGCAAAAGCTCACCAAGATATTGAGTTAAGGCAAGACTTGCAACGCGACAGAGGAAAAAGGGAACAAACAAGAGCGAGATGGGTAAGACATCACTCTTGAAATGAAATGGGAGAGGAGACTTTAAAATGTAGGTGTAAGATAAGCATCATGGTAAAGATCAAGGGATGACAAGGGTTAAGGTGATAACAGACAAACACAACCAAGGATGTATTTTAGACAAAACTTGCAAGGCGTCGAAGAAGGGGGTGCAATCAATGGTGAAGTGGGTGAGGCATTACCCTCGAACAGGGACGGAAAAGTGGAGACTTTAAAAGGTAGGTTCAAAGTAAGCATGAGGGTAAGGGTATGGATATTACAAGGGTTAAAGGTGATAACGGACAAAAATGTAAGAGAGAAGGTAAATGGACATAAGAACAAAGGATATAAGTACCACAAAGGATGGAGTTAAGACAAAACCTGCAAATAGAAAAGAAGAGGGTACGTCCAAGGACCAGATAGGTAAACTGCCACTCTTAAATTGAGGTGGAAGAGAGGAGATTTTTTTTAAAGAGCGGGAATAAAGATGAGTGTCAACGCAAGATCGACGGATGACAAGGTGATAGTGATACCAAATAAAAACACATCAAAGGATGGAATTAAGACAAAATTTGTAAGGCAACAAGGAGTGAAAAGGAATCGAGGGAGAGATAGGTAACTCGCAACTCTCAAACTGGGTTGAAAAAAAGGGAAGGCTTTTAAAGGATAAGTTCAAGGTAAGAATTTAGGTAAAGATATAGATATTACAAGGGTTAAAGGCGATAACGGACAAGGGTGTGAGGGAAAAGACGAAGGCATTGAAGAGCTAGTGGTATAAGTACAACAAAGAATGGAGTTATGTCAAGGCTTACACATGGTGAAGAAGAGGATATTGCCAAGGGTGAGATAAGTAAAACACCACTCTCAAATTAGGATAAGAGATTGGAGATTTTAGATAACAAACATAATGTAATCACAAGGCAGGATAGAGTGATGAAAAGGGTAAAGGAAATAACAAACAAAAACACAACAAAGGATAGAGTTAACAACTCGCAGGTGACAAAGAAGAGGATACGGCCAAGAGAAAAGTAGGTAAAGTACGATGCTCAAATTGAGATGGAAAGGGAGAAGATTTTAAATGCCGGTATAAGATAAACCTCAAGTAAGATATAGAGATGTCTAAGGTGAAGGTGATAATAACAAAAGTCATGACAAATGATAGAGTTAAGGGAAGACTCGCGTAGTGGCGAAGTGGAGAAAACAATCAAGGGTAAGACAGGTGAGGGTGCAATAGAATGGTTGAAGTAAGAACTCATTATCGAAAGAAGTTATAAAGGAACAACGAGATCACCAAGGATGGGCGACATGAAATGATCGCTCATGGACCATTAAGAAACAGGGTGGTCAAGGACATGTTAACTGAAATATCTTGAACAGTTATTAGGGTATGAAAATAAGCATACATAAGAATATAAGAGTATGCAAGATTCCAAGGATACGAGCATACTAAGACCAAGGGCACAGAAATTACCGAGAGATAGCGACTTAACAACAGAATAAGAAATGATCTCAGAAGACAAGAAGGTCATGGACACATAAACTGAACTATTTAAATAGGCAATAGAGGTACAAGGGTAAGTACTTTAGATTAAGGGATAAGGGTATTAAAAAATGCAAGGATCCGAGCATGTCAATAACAAAATGGAATAGAGATGGTCAAATGGTAGCAATTTAATAATGGACGAGGAAAGAGTCCCAAAATACTAAAGGCTATGGTCAGGGGGCATCTACAAAGATGTCGCAAGCACGAGAGTGAGATAAGTTCTAATAGACTGAGAGAAGTATAGACCATGCTAAAATAAAATACTTTTTGACAAGGGGGCATATAGAAGCATAACATAGAATTAGTCGAGATGACTAAAATTTTGAAGCAGAATCAAGGATGAGGTGAAGTAACAGTCAAGAAGTCCTTAAAATGGCTAATGCTACTCTAGGTCAGCGGTCCTACAGTCAGCACGGCTTTGATACCACTTATGTCACACCCGGTTTTAGAAGGTAAACCGAATGCGAACCATGTACGTGCCAGGATCAGAAATTTACGTACACGGCGATTACATAAATGACTCATCATAGCACAATGCTTCAAATTATAATAAAGAGTAAGTAATAATATTACAGACTAGAGTCATTTACATAATATAAATCAAAGTGCACAGAATAGAAACGTAGCCAACGTAAATAAACCCACCACAGGCAGCTGACTGGGGGAGGTCGCTAGCCTAATCCTCGAACTCATCGAAGTCCTGGAACTCCTAGAGATCCGCCTCGACACCTTCTTCTTTACCTGAGCATAGATTGCACCAAAGGCAACCTGGTGTTTTGTGAAAGCAAGGGTGAGTACACATCAATGTACTCAGCAAATGTCTCGTTTGGCTAAAGTGGACTAGCTTTATGTGGGGTTAAGCTCAAGCAGTTGCTTTTAGTTGGTTAGGTATTTATTATTAGTAGAAGCCAAGTTTTATCATATACCCAACCTGTGAACCTTTTCCTCATCGAGGAACATCATTATCATCATCGAACCAAAATATTAAATAGAACCATTATATATATCGAACCATCTGTATCTCTAATCAAAGAGGATCCCAAGGCCGCTCATAACCGTGAGCACGGCTGATATATCAGTTTCATTACCCTCTGCAGAGGTCGCACACTTTACCCATGAGCCGTGATTCCCATTTTGCCCGGGGATCATGACTCCCCATTGATCACTTCCTAGGTGGTCCGGCAGGGTATCACTACGTAGCTTTTACAAAGATTCCCTAGAGGTCATAGCCGCCCATTAGGTTTCTCCAGTTTGATAAACACAGTACCCCTCCCCGCAGGAGGGTGACTAACAAAAGCAAATCGAAAGAACCTCGGCACCCAGCCTCGGCAGAGCAAGCACTATGCCTGGACCCCATTGACGGCACGACGGCGAAGCAACTACACCTCTAGTTCCTCTAATTAATTAGCTAAGGGCGCCCCATTTCACCCTCATGGTTGCACTATTATCCCGGGTGGTCTCTCAACGAACAGGTCCTTACGGAGAGGTACTCGGAAAACAGCCCGAGTCCCCTAAAATATCACAAGATCATCGGGACAGCATCATCGTATCATAAATATTCACATCATGTTCGTTGATTAAATTAAAGCAATAGCATAAAACTAACCATAGTAACCCAATAGGTAATCAAGTAAAAGGTAAATACAAAGCTAGTCAATCCTTAGGTTTCAATTAAGTAATGCGGGACAGTGTATTATAAGTGAAAGGGACATAATGGGTTAGAGGACACTTGCCTTTACCAAACAGATGCTAAGGGTCTTCAATCTCGTAGAACTCGAAGAACCAGATCACTTGGTCGCCAACTCTTGATCTTCGATTCCTCGAAGCACGGAAACAAATCGCGATCTAATCGCAACGCGAAGCGAAGACGAACAAGCACAAGCAAACAAACATGTATATGCATAAGAACATTACACCATACAAGATAAAAACATAATAAAATATGCAAATGGAATAGAGCGCGCTACTACGGTCACGCGAGGAAAAAGAAACGCGACAGCCGGAGCTACGGTCAAGAAGTCAATGGGTTTACACTAAACAAATAGTAACTATAACACCTAATTCGACATTATCAAATATAAATATTCTACATCAGCCAGTTCGATTAATTTGCTACACTAACAAATGTTAGTTAATAAAATGATTTAATTAAAACGAGAGATTCTAAGCGAGATGAATTTATGACGCGTGAAACAGCACGACAGCGTGCCAACGACGCGCGGACACGCGCGACGTAGCACGCTGACGACACACGAAACAGCGCGCGCGACGAGCGCGGACGCGCACGAATCAGCACGCCGGCGCGCACGGAACGACACCCGCGACAGACGAGAATAATTAAACAGGTGACTCGTTTATACTAAAAGAATGTTAAATAAATAGAAAGCAGTTAAATTAATATTATCCATGTTAATATTTATCATAAAAGCCCAAGATAGACACTACACCCTTTAATCTGATTGGAATATTAATCTAATAAATATTAGTCGAGCAATCCTTAAGTTAGTTATCTAAAATATGAAACCTGACAAATTAACATTATTAACGTGAGTGTTCATAAGCGAAAACAATTTATTATCATAAGAAGACGTCGTGCGAACGACGCGAACGCGCGCACGCGCAGGGGTAGATGAGGTAGACGGGGGTAGACGGGCGTCGTCTAGTGGTAGACAAACGTCGTCGGGACCCCGACGGCACGCTACGCATACGCAAAACAATGCGCACAACAGCGCGCGACACGCGCGAGCCAACACGACTACGCGCGCGAACAGCACGCTGACGCGCAAACGAGAACTGCTACATAGATGCCGCCTCTATACTAGACAAGTATTACATTTAAAACATTCGTGTAGTCATTAATCAGACTATCATATATTTATAAAGTGTAAGTTAAAATGATAAATTAGTGATTTTGATAACTAACAGGTAAATAATTAATTCATTAATTAAATAAACATGTGTCGCGACCAAACAATGTTCCTAATATGAAATTGACGCCGCTAGAGTTGACGTAACTGAACGAGTTACGCCGCATGAGACTTAATACATTCAACCCTATAATGAACTTATAAACAACGCGATACACGCACACGACGTGTGATAACACATGCAAACGGCACGTGCGACACACGCAAAACAACGCGCACGACAGTGCGCGAAACACACGAGTCAACGCGACTATGCGCGCGAACAACACGATGACGAGCAAACAATGTCGTGCGCGAACAACAAACAAATAATTAATGAAAAGTATTTCAGTTGGTATTAATCACGTTAATTAGCATTTATATTTATAAAAGCACGAGTTAAAACTATAGACTCGTTCTAATTAAAATTTTATTTTAAATAACCAACAACTAACAAGAATTGACTAATTAGCACGGGCTACAATAACAGAATTAATTAAATAACGTACGGACAGCACGCGAAACACACGTGGTCGACAAGAGACGATGCACGCTGCAACACGTTTATACTGACAAGTATTAATTCAAAAACATTCGAGTAGACGTAATCATACATATTAACATGTATTTATAAGAGCGCAAATTAAAAAACTATAATTTAGATTTAATGGAATGTTATTTTAATCACCATCGGACGAACAAATAATTACTTAATTAATTAAACTTCTGTCGTGATAAAATGATATTATAACATGTAGGCGACATTATTAAATTAACGCGATGCGAGCGGTACAAAATGGATTTATAACTCAAAGTATAACACGTATTGTAATTCCCAGATTTAAGACGACTTGACGTGATATGACTAGCCGAAGTTAAGCCACACGAAGGGACACACGAGAAGCTGCCACAAATAGTCAAAATCCATTATGAGTGGAGTGGTTATTGCATGCATGCAATGGAGGACTACACGACCAGTTATGCCGCATCCCGCAGCACGCCATGCAGTTCCGTGTGGGCGTGGGTGTGCATGGGTTCACAGGGATGACGTCGTGGGTTCGCATGGTACAATCGTGTGGGGACGATGAAGAGCAGCGCTGGTGGCTTGCCGGAGCGATGGAGGCGTGGCCGTGCGGGGCAGTTGCGGCGAGCGTTGCACGCAGGGACAGCGGCCTCGCCAACCAGGGACACATGCTAGGGACCAGGACGGCGTGTAGCAGTGCGACATAGCAATATGGACGGGGAGAGAGAGAAACGCAGAGGATTCTCACAAGTGCATGCCGAACGGCACGACGGCGAGGGTGCGATGGACGCTTGGCATGTCGGAGGCTTGAGGCTTGTCGGAGCACGGCGTGGGAAGAACTCCGAGCGCAGGCTCCTGCTGCACGGACGTCGATGGCGGGGACGTGATGGCAAGGCGAGGGCGCTGCTTGACGCGGCAAACGATGGGTTGGGCGTTAGTTTTGGAGACGTCGGGGAAGCTTGTTGGAGCAGCGGGCAACGGGAGCATGCAGTTGGGGAAGCTGCACGCAGGAATGAGGAAGGAGCAGGGGTGTCGGGCGGGCAGGGCCTTGAGCGGTCGCGCGTCTGCGCGACGTGGGCGCATGCGAGCTGGCTGCTAGCGTGCGGCTGGGAGCGAGCGAGGCTAGGCGACGTGCGTGAGTGGCGGCGGCTGGGAGCGCGCGCTACGACAAACGCGTAGCGGCGCGGGAGCGACGGTTGGGCCGCAGCTGGGCCACGCGGCTGCGCGCAGGAATGGGCCGGCTGGGCTGGCGCTGTTGGTGGGCCGCGCGCGCTTCTGGGCTACGGGAAGGGGAAGGCAAGCTGGGCCGGCGAGAAAAAGAAAGGGAGCTGGGCTGGCGGGAGGAGGAAAAGAAGTGGAGCTGGGCCCTTTTATTTATTTATTTCTTTTCTTTTTCTCTGTTTCTTTTGAACTCAAATTCAAACACAATTTTGCGGACTACGTGAACGCACAACCAGAATAAGTCAATATACAAAAAGAAAAGATGATCCAACATATCGTGTAACAATCATGACCCTTTTGGGTTTTATTTTATTCGGCTTACAATTATATATAAAAAAATAACTCTTCACTATTTATAAAAAAGAAAAGAAAAGCAAGGAAAAGAGAGGGTAACACATGAATTTGGTGGACATTGGAAAGAGAAATTTTTTTATACCCCAAATTCAGGGTGTTACAGGTACCCGGCCGAAATGAAGATTGAACCGGGTAATGGACGCCTTAAATTTCGAATACCCCGACTATGAAAAGCTTGATAAAGGGGCCGAAGGGGTGAAAAGGAAAAGGGTTGTCAGCATCCTAAATAGGCAAGCTGCCCGGCTAATAAAAGAAGATGAGAAAATTTTGAAGAAAGCGAAAATAGCTCCTGAGCCGAAAGTGACATCCTCTAAAAAGCGAAGGCTTGATACAACACCCTCTACTGAGCTGAAGGTGGATGAGACCGAAGAAGCTCCTTCAACACCCTCTCCTGCCGAAGTGGCAGAAATTTTAAAGGTAATGACTGACTCCCTGCCCATCAAGTTGCTAAGTCTTCTGGGACCAGAACTGACGAAATTTTTACAGAAGAAAGAACAACCTTCGGCTGCAAAGGAGAAGGTTGAAGGGCAAAAGAAACAAAGAATAGTCAACATGATGCAAGCCATCGAGCGAACCCCGCCTTCAGCTTCAGCGGCCAAAATAGTGACTGATGTGGGTGCCGAAGCCGATGCTGCTGCCGAAGCTAAAAAACTCGCAACCATAATGTTGGGAATTGACAAGCTTATATCAGATATGGTTGCAGAGGATACAGGTGTGGCTGCGGAGGAAAGCATGGCCACAGTGCCTGATAAAGGGAAGAAAGTTGTTGATACTTCTTCGGGAGAGAAAGATTTTGACCTTCGGCACCTGGGTGGCCAGGAACTGTCCGAAGCAGACAAGGAGGAGTTAAAAGAATATGCAATACCCTGCGGCTATTAGCCGGGATCTTTGCTCTTCGGCGGGGTTGATGAAGAAATTTTGGGATGTATTCGCGACCGCACCGGGGCGAAAATAATGAGCACTCTGTCTAAGAGTGTTGGTTTCCCGAAGCTGGAGTCTGACATCAGTGATTATCGATGGCAACACATTGTCGATAGCCTATTTTATTCAAATTTCAAGGTGAAATCTTTGTCTAGATTTTTGTTACCTTCGTGATGGATTAAAATGTTCTAACTTTAACTTGTTTTCGCAGAGCATGCTGCTAAGTAAAGCGCTAAAAATGCAGCAGGATTACAAAGATAAGAAAAATGAAACGATAATTGAAGGCTTGGAGAACAAGATTAAAGATTTTGAAGCTTCTCTAGAGAAGAAAGATTTCCTGCTACAAGCAGCTGAAGGTTCCCTCGTGGAAGCACAAGCTGAAAATACTAAATTAAGCGAGGAACTTGACAATGCTCAAAGAACTTTAAAGAAAGAATCAGAGCGCTTCGAGCAGGAAAGAAAAGAACTGCAAGCAAAAGCCGAAGCCAAAGCTGAGAATAATACAAAGCTACAGGAATCATTGAAAGACCTTCAGAATAAGTGCTCGTATTTCGCCACCCGCTGCGTGCATCGACTAAAAGGAATATTCAACTCGGTTGGGGCTAGTTATGAAGAAATTGCCCCTTCGACCGAAGATATTCCCAAAGCCTTCGAGCGTATTGAAAATGAAGTTGATGTGCTCGATGAAGTTATAACTGGGCACGGGGGTTTATGTGCTCTGTTAGCTTCTCATGGCACGGTTGCTGCATTTTTGAAGGCCGGATGCACTCTTGCCCAAACAGTTAATAAGCCAACCTTCAGCCTCTCGTCGTCAGACCTAGTTGATGTTCTTGGTGAAGCCTGAAGCATTAGAAACAGATTTATCACTCAAATTGGGCTAAGGGCGGTCGCGAGCTTGCTAGAGATGAAGCTCGGAAACAGCTCAACTCGGTATGAGACTTTGACCTATCTTTTACCTTGGTTTTTCTTTATTACATTTGTGTTTACCTTATACCGTCATCTGTCTGCAGAATGGTGGCGCCAAAGGTCGCTAAGCCGAAGCTTGTTCCGAAGGTCGCTGAGCTGAAGCTTCTTTTTGTAACTACCTGTAGAAAACTTAGGGTCTCTTTGCATTATTTTGCAAAAGATTGTAATTGAGAGCTGAACACAACATTGTACATATTTGTCCATACCTTGTAATATAATTTTACCTCTCCGTCCATGTATGAATTGCTTTGTTGTGGATGAAACCCACAGTTACAATTTTTGAGCCGAAGGCAAAAAACACCTTCCCTTCTTTTCGTTCACATCGAAGCATTTTTTCATTGTACAAAGTGCCTTTGTATTCCAGTCTTGTCTGAGACGAAGCATCTTCGTATTCAACGAAGCATTTTGTCACCAAAGACATGCAACTTTTTTCTTTCATGTTAATGCCTGTGCTTCATCTCATGATAATGATGTCCTACGAATGTCTAATAAATGCTTGTATGAATGCAAAGAATGATGCGATGAAATATGCACATGTATGACCCGAACACACACGAAACCATACCCAGACTCTGCATCCCTTTAGGAACGAATTTTGAGTCTCTTCACCTTCTATTTCGGTGGCATTTAAGCGCTGCATCCCCTTAGGAACGTCTTTTGAGCTTCTTCACCTTCTATTTAGGTGGTATTTAAGCTCCGCATCCCCTTAGGAACGTCTTTTGAGCTTCTTCACCTTCTATTTCGGTGGTATTTTGGCTCTGCATTCCCTTAGGAATGACTTTTGAGCTTCGAAACTTACTCTGCGCTCCCTTAGGAACGACTTTTGTAGCTTCGAAACTTACTATGTGCTCCCTTTGGAACGACTTTTGTAGCTTCGTCACCTTCCGGGTGACATTGTAGCTCTGCATCCCCTTAGGGACGACTTTTGAGCTTTTCCCTGTTCTTTTTGCACTCAATGGTGTGGATTCTGATGTTACATGTTACATTCTTGGGGGGATTTGACCCTTGTATTGCATAGGGCTAAACAAAAAATGAAGATTACAACCTATGGCCCCATTAAAAACCTTTCTCCCCTCCTGAAAGGAAAAGGGTGCCATAGAAAAAAAATAAAAAGATTACATAAATTACACATAATATCGCCGAAGCTCACCCGCATTCCAAGACTTGGGTATGTCGTTGCCGTCCATATCCTTCAGTCTGTAAGAACCAGGTCTTGACGAAGATACTACTAGAAAAGGGCCTTCCCACTTCAGCTGAAGCTTCCCCACTGTATCTAGGTTAGCTATCCTTCGAAGCACCAAATGGCCTGGTTTGATATTTTTCAATCAAACTTTTCTGTTATGCCATTTTATTATTTCGGCCTGGTACTTATTGATGTGCTCTATGGCCTGAAGTCTGGTCCCTTTTATGGTGTCTTTTGTTATTTGGCAATCAGCTTCATCCTCCGTCGAAGCTATGGTTCTTATTGAACCCATTCTTGCTTCTTCCGATGTTATTGCTTCGTCACCGAACAAAAGCTTGAATGGAGTAAAACCTGTTGACCTTGAGACAGCAGTGTTGTGGTTCTACACCACCTTTATTAATTCATATGGCCACTTTCCTCTGGGCTGATTGAAGATTGACTTCATTATTCCTGTTATTATAATTCCATTTGCTCTTTCTACTAATCCATTTGATTTTGGATGCCTTACTGACGCAAAGTGTATTTTTGTACCAATCTGGTCACAAAAAACTTTGAACGTTTCAGCATCAAATTGAGTTCCGTTATCGACTGTAATAGCCTTCGGCACACTGAAGCGACAAACAATATTATGCCAGAAGAACTTCTGGACTATGGCCGAAGTTATTATAGCTAGGGGTTTAGCTTCGATCCATTTTGAGAAATATTCCACTGCTACCACAACATATTTCAAGTTTCCTTGTGCTGGTGGAAGTGGGCCTAACAAATCTAGGCCCCATCTCTGTAGTGGCCAAGTAGGTTGAATCAGTTGTGTTAGAGACGAAGGTTGTTTCTGGTCTCTGTCACACTTCTGACAGTTTTCACATTTCTAGACCAAGTCCGCTGCATCCAAAGCTGCCTTCGGCCAATAAAAACCGTGTCTAAAAACCTTTCCCAGTAAAGGTCTGGACCCAATGTGAGCTCCACACAGTCCTGGATGTATCTCCTTCATTAATTCATGTCCTTCATTTCTGGACAAGCATTTGAGCAACGGGGAGCAAACTCCATGCTTGTATAACTCCCCTTCTATTATTACATAAGGTCTTGTCCTTGCTTCCATTCTCTTGTCCTTTCCATGAGATCGACTGAAGGTGCTTTTATTGTTTTAAAAAATACTTCCGAAGGCAAAGGGAGCCCTTGTGCCACTGATTTAGCTAATAAATCTGCACGCTCATTCTCTCCCCTTGGGATATTTTTTACGAAAAACCTTCGAAAGAAGCTTCCAACCTTCGAACTGCATCCAAATACTTTTCAAGCTTTAGGTCTCTTGCCTTGCTGCTTTTATCCACATGGCCCGAAATAACTTGCGAATCAGTTTTAAGGATTGCCCTTCTTATTCCCATTGCCTTTAGCTTCCCAAGCCCCAAAAGAAGAGTTTCGTACTCGACAATGTTATTTGTATAGCTGAAGTCTAACTTTATTGCATAACATGTTCTGACTTTAGAAGGTGTGACTAGGACATCAGCTGCTCCTGCACCGAAGGTCCCCCAAGATCCATCGCAAAATACCGTCCAAGCTTCGACATCTTTTGTTGCTTCTTCATCCTGAGCCCCTGGCGTCCAATCAGCAATGAAGTCTGCTAACGCCTGAGATTGAACTGAGGATCTGTGCACGTAATCAATGGTGAATTCGTTAAGTTCCACGACCCATTTTTCGATCCTTCCTGTAGCATCTCTGTTCCTCATTATGTCCTTTAGGGGTTGCGATGAAGGCACTATTATGTGATATGCTTGAAAGTAATGCCGAAGCTTCCTCGAGGCCATCAATACAACATACAGTACCTTCTCCAACTCTGTGTAATTTTTCTTTGAAGGACTGAGTACTTCAGAAACTAAGTATACTGATGCTTGCTTTTTTACCTGGCCCTCTTGTTTTCTTGTACAAGTGCTGCACTAACCGTAGCATGGGAAGCAACCACATATAGAAGTAACAGAGCTCCTGATGAAGGTGGGGTAAGAGTTGTCAGATCTATCAAATATTGCTTCAGCTCTTCGAAGGCTTTCTGCTAAGCTGGACCCCATTGGAAGACTTAGACTGATTTCAGTATTTCAAAGAAAGGTAGATTCCTCTCTGCTGATCTTGAAATGAATCTGTTCAACGATGCCAGCCTTCCTGCCAACCGTTGAGCCCCCTTCTTTGAATTTGGTGGCTCCATCCGAAGGATAGCTTCGATCTTGCTTGGATTAGCTTCGATGCCTTTTGTTGATACCAGGCAACCAAGAAACTTGCCCTTCTTCACTCCGAAGACATATTTTTCTAGATTTAACTTGAGACCTGCTTGTCTGAAATTGGCAAACGTCTCTTGCAAATCAGCAACATGATTTTCTTACTTTGTGCTTTTCACTATGATGTCATCGACATATGTCAGCACATTCCTGCCAATTTGGGAGTGAAGAACCTTGATAGTCATTCTGCTGAAGCTTCCTCCAGCATTCTTGAGCCCCTCAGGCATCTGAAGGTAACAATAGGTACCACTAGGAGTTATGAAGCTTGTCTTTGGCTCATCCTCCTTCTTCATCTAGATTTGATGATAACCCGAGTAGCAGTCCAATAAACTCATGAATTCTGAAGAAGCTGCTGCATCTACAAGGGAATCTATTCTTGGTAGTGGGAATTCATCCTTCAGACATGCCTTGTTGAGATATGTGAAATCAATGCACATTCTCCATTTTCCATTAGCTTTCTTTACCATGACAGTGTTGGCCAGCCACTCTGGGTATGTTACTTCTCTGATAACACCGGCACTTAGAAGTCTCTTCACTTCATTTTGTGCACCTTCGGCTTTATCATCGAACATTTTTCGAAGCCTCTGCTTTCTTGGTCTGAAGGATGGGTCCACATTGAGTGAATGCTCAATAACATCTTTATTGACACCACAGAGATCATTAGCTGTCCAAGCAAAGACATCTTTGTTGTTGAACAAGAATCTTAGCAAAGTCTTTTCCTGTTTATCAGATAGCTGAGATCCCAGCAATACTTTTTTGCTCTGCTATGTCTTCACATAAAAGCATAGGCATCGGCTGATCTACTGAAGCAGCCTTCTCTCTTTTATGTTTATATTGCTGATAAGCTTCGACTTCATCTATATTATGAATAGCCTTCGAATCCGTTCAACTCCCTTCAGCCCTCCTGCCAGCTTCTTGACTCCCGTGTACAGCAATGGGCCCTTGTTCTGAAGGTATCTTCATGAAAAGATATGCTAGATGAAGTATTGCTTTTTCGAAGGAATTAAGCATCCCTCGACCAATGATTGCATTGTATGGATACTCCATATCAACAATGTCAAAGACAACCTGTTCTGTTCTTGTGTTGTGAACATATCCGAAGGTAACTGACATTGTTATCTTGCCAAGCGCCACAATCTATCTTCTTCCAAAGCCACAAAGAGGGTGTGTTGCATCATGTATCTTATCCTCTGGCTCTTGCATCTGCCTGAAAGCCTTTGCAAAGATGATATCCGCTGCACTGCCTGTGTCCAACAGGACATTGTGGACCAAAAATCCTTTGATAACACAAGATATGACCATTGCATCGTTCTAAGGATAATCCTTGAGCTGAAGGTCTTCCTAAGAGAAGGTAATTCAAATATGAGACCACTTGGACTTGATGAAGGGTCTGTTGGGGCGAAGGCAAAGACGCCACCCTTCGCTCGAGGCCTTCACCGTAATCGTTGGTCCGGCGGAGATAAAATGGGCAGTTCCACCCTTCGCTCGATACGACATCAGACGAAAGCCTGCGACGAGGTCTTTCCGCCGTGCGGCCTCGACCAGCTCGGAGGCCCACGTGCGATCTGGCCCATTGTAACGGGCCCTGCGTGGCCGCTGTGTGTTACGGGCCTAATTTATAAAGGCATTCCTGTAATTACAGTCTGTAACCATGCTTTAAGGGAATATTCCGGGGATAACCTAGGTGTCTGAGGGCACATGCGTCCTTAGCACAAGGAGTTGGGCGCTCAGATACCTATAAATACCCCCGCACAGTGCCCGTGAGAGGCCAGATGAACAGAGCTATTGCCATCTCGAGCGAGAACCCTGTTTGCGTTACTACTCACCCCCGTTGGATTCCCTTGCACCAGAGAGCAAGTTCCAACATTTGGCGCCCACCGTTCGTGCTATGAAAAAATCACCCGCGATGGCACCCAAGAAAGCTAGCTCGAAGACTGACGAGGCGGCGAAGGCAGCACTACTTGCCGCAAGAAAGGGCAAGGCCCTCGCCCTCACCCAATCCACCCACCAAGAAGTCACTGAGGACGAAGTTACCCGCATCAGCGAGGACGGCACTCTCCGCACCTGCGGCCCTGAAGGACAATCGCAGCCACCCCCAGGCTTCGCCCCACTGGAGGGCACGGACATCACCGAGGACGGTGAAATCCTCGGCGTCTCAGCGGAAGAACAGCTACAGCTGTGCGCCCTGCGCCTCAAGAACCGCAATCTCTAGAGGCAGAAAGAGATACTGGAGGCCAAGCGCCAGCGCGTGTCCACACTAGCCAAAGTGCGGCAAATGATACGCGACAAAGAGCAGAAGGCCCAGGACCTTGAGCGGGAGATCGCTCTAATGCAGCGCGAAGGCCACCTCGGCCTGTAGCACGGGCCACCCCTGCAGCAGCGCGCACAACTGGAAGACACGCGCGAAGGCCACCTCGGCCTGCAGCATGGGCCACCCCTGCAGCAGCGCGCACAACCAGAAGACCAGCATTTCCCCCAGAGCGACCACACCATCCCGCACGCCGCGCCATTCCAAGGGGTCAACTACCTCGACGAGCGAAGTCCCCTGGCGCCACACCTGCAAGTGACGCCCTGGCCCGCAAAGTTTCGTGCAGGGACCTATCCCAAGTACAACGGCAGCACCGACCCAGCACAATACATAATGAGTTATCAGGTCGTCGTTGCATCTTCCGAAGGGGACGACGCCACAATGGCCAAATCTTTCATCATCGCCCTCGAAGGCCCAGCTCTCACCTGGTTCACCAGGTTGCCTCCGCTGTCCATTGATTCCTGGAGAAGCCTCCGGGACAAGTTCCTGCTCAATTTCCAAGGGTACCGCCCAGACACCGACGCCTTGGCCGAACTCTCGCTCTGCAAGCAGCTGGAAAAGGAGACTCTGCGGGAGTATTACCGCAAATTTTTAACACTCAAGTCACAGCTGCCCTCAGTCGATGACCAGATCGCTATCCACTACGCCATCAGTGGCCTTCGCGCCGGCGTCCTCTATAGCCACTGCATCAGAGATCCGCCCAAGAATCTCCAGGAATTATATCAGCTGTTCGAAAAATACGCCAAATCCGAAGAGCTCCACCAGCGCAAGGTTGAGTCCCAAAGGAAGCCTAAAGATGCTCCAGAGTCCAGCCGCACGTGGACAAGGACTCCGCAACAAGACTCCGGTCGAGACGACCGCAATCAACAGCAAGTGCACAACATCACCAACCAGCACCCCGCTGCTGAGGCCCCTCGTCGCCAGGAATATCCCCCCCAGGGCCGCGGAAATGGAACTCGCGGTAGGGGTCGGGGGCGTGCGCAGCCGCCACACCGGTTCTACTGCCTCTTCCACGGCGAAGACTGCGCCCACCAGACCAAAGATTGCCCCGAGACGAAGGCCACCAGAGACAGGATGGCACGGGCGCAACTGGCCAACAACCCAAGAGTCGTCGCGCACACTTATCAGCAGCACCCTCCACCATACATCCACGCCCCCGTCCCGCATCCACCGCACCACGCTTACCAACACCATCAGGAAGTACAAATCGTACCTCCTCCACCCCCACCTCCACACCAGCAACAACAAAACATCCCTCACCCCCACGCCTCCAAACAAGAAGACTTTGCCGATCAACCGTATCGCGGAGTCATTCATATGATCACTGGGGGGTCCAGTGTCGACTTCGACACCAAGCAACAGAAGCGGGACCACTACCGCATCATTAACCACGTCGCCGTCACCGGCCCAGTCGTGCAGACAAAGTGGTCCCACGTACCGCTAACTTTCGACGCCCGAGACGTCGACCTGCACAGCGCCCCCCACATCGACGCCATGGTCATCAACTGCAGCGTCGCAGGCTGGGACTTGCACAAAGTCCTCGTCGACAACGGCAGTTAGGCAGACATCATTTTTCTCCATGTCTTCGACCGCATGGGCATAAGCCACAGCTTGCTCAAGCCTTCGGACAATCCGTTGTACGGCTTCGGCGGCAAGGGCACTTTCCCTATCGGCAAAATAGAGTTGCCTCTCTCCTTCGGTGTAGCACCCAATGCCCGAAGTGAGCAAATAACCTTCGACATCGTCGACATGGTGTACCCATACAACGCCATCATGGGCCGGGGCTCCATCAACAAGTTTGAAGCAGCCATTCACGGGTTGTATATATGCATGAAGATACCAGGTCCGTTAGGCGCCATCTCGGTCTACGGCAAATCAGCAGACTGCGCGCAACATAGAGCGGGACTTCGTCCCAGGGCAAAGAAATGTGCACTGCCTTACGGACCAACGCGAGGCCTCAGCGCCCGCCAGCCAAATTGAAAAACAACACAAGGCGCAGCTGCAAAGCAACGACGGGACCAAGACCGTTCCCCTCGACCAGGCCACACCCAAGCAAACAGTCACGATCAGCGAAGACCTCACCTCGCGCGACGAGGAAAAACTCCTGTGCTGCTTGTCCAAGAACAAGGATGTCTTCGCCTGGTCAGCCCTCGACCTGGTCGGGGTCAGCCGATCCACAATTGAGCACAGCTTGGGAATCGACCCCTCGGTGAGACCAAAGAAGCAAAGACTTCGCAAAATGTCCGACGAAAAGACAGAGGCCGCCAAGGCAGAGGTACACCGCCTCCTGGAGGCCAAATTTATCGAGCCAGTGGCCTACCCCACGTGGCTCTCCAACGTGGTAATGGTGCAGAAAAAGAGCGGCAAGTGGCGAATGTGCATAGACTTCACCAGCCTCAACAAGGCCTGCCCCAAGGACAACTTCCCGTTGCCCCGGATCGACAAAATAGTCGATAGCGCGGCCGGTTGCGAGGTCATGTCACTCCTCGATTGCTTCTCCGGTTATCATCAAATATACATGAAAGAGGAGGACAAGACCAGCACTAGCTTCATAACACCGTTCGACACATATTGCTTCATCAGAATGCCGGAGGGACTCAAGAACGCCGGGTCCACCTTCTCCCGGCTCACTAAAACAGTGCTCGAGGGGCAGGTCGACAGAAACGTATTCACATACGTGGATGACATCGTCGTCGCCAGCAAGAATAAAGAGGACCACCTCGCAGACCTCGCCGAGACATTCGCGAACATGCGGGACGCACGACTTCGCCTGAACCCCGATAAGTGCGTTTTCGGTGTTCGCCAGGGAAAAATATTGGGTTATCTGGTATCACACCGCGGCATAGAGGACAACCCAACAAAAATCCAGGCCATTATCAACATGACACCCCCGCAGTCAGCCAGAGAGGTCCAGCGTCTGACGGGCAGATTGGCCGCCCTCAACAGGTTCATTTCCAAATCCGCTGAGCGAAGTCTTCCCTTCCTCAAAACACTCCACGGCGCAAAAGACTTCGCTTGGGGTCCAGAGCAGGCGGCGGCCTTCGCCTCGCTAAAGCATTACCTGATGGAGTTGGCCGTTCTTACGAGCCCCAACTCTTCGCTGCCGCTGTTGCTTTACGTCGCGGCTTCGCCGCACGCGGTCAGTGCGGCACTGGTTCAGGAGCAAACAGTAGAGGGCGTGATCAGGCAGTGCCCAGTATACTATGTCTCCGAAGTGCTCACACCATCAAAATGTAACATGACGGAGCTCGAAAAGATTGCATATGCAGTTGTTATGTCTTCGCGCAAGCTGCGCCACTACTTTGAAGCATTCAAGGTCTGTGTCACCTCAGATAGGGGACTCGACAAATTATTCAGAAACCCGGAGGCATCGGTACGGATCGCCAAATGGGCGGCCGAACTCTCCGGCTACCATGTTACTTTCGAGCCCAGGACAGCGATCAAGTCACAAGTCCTAGCAGACTTCATCGTCGACTGGACCGGGCCAATAACCCAACCGGATCCGTCCGCAGAGAAGGCTTGGACAATCCACTGCGACGACGCTTGGTGCCATGCGGGGGCAGGCGCTGCTGCAGTCATCACCTCACCCGCCGGGGTCAAGCACAGATACGCGGCACGTTTAAGCTTCGCTCTGGAATCTGACAGATGCACAAACAACATAGCAGAATACGAAGCTGTCATCCTCGGCCTCCGCAAATTAAGAGCCCTCGGCGTCACCACCTGTATAGTCCGAACAGACTCCAAGGTAGTCGCCGGCCAAGTCGAGAAAGACTATGCGGCAAAGGACCCCGCGCTCATGCAATACCTCGCGGCCATCCGAAGTCTCGAGAAACAATTAAAGGGATTCACATTGCAGCATGTGGATCGGGCCAAGAATGAAGAAGCTGACGCATTGGCCAAGGCAGCCGCCAGAGGTGAAGCCCTACCGTCCGACGTGTTCTACCACGTCATCGGCACGCCAGCCGTCCGCAGCCCTGAAGGGCTCCAAATAACCAACGACAGCGAGGGCCACCGCATGATAAACCTTATCATGACTGAAGACTGGCGGGCGCCGATAACCCTGTACCTACAGGGGTATTATCACCCAATCGACAGCAATGAGGCCAAGCGCCTCCACCACCGAAGCCGGGACTTCGCACTGATCGAGGGGCAACTTTATAAAAAGGGGGTCAGCCAGCCGATGCTTAAGTGCGTCACCGAGACCGAAGGCGTTCAAATTCTGCGCGAAGTCCACAGGGGGATCTGCGGCTCCCACGCAGGCCCCAGGGCCCTAGCGGCAAAGGTGATACGTCAAGGCTTCTACTGGCCCGCCATTATCTGCGCCGCAAATCGGGTTGTCAGATCCTGCGAGGTCTGTCAAAAATTTTCCCCACGCACGGGACGCCCTTCGCAGTTCACGAAGCTGATCGCCCACACGTGGCCCCTCCAGCGCTGGGGCCTAGACATTGTCGGACCCCTGCCCACGGCTTAGGGGAACCTCAAGTTCACCTTTGTAGCCGTCGAATACTTCACCAAATGGATTGAAGCGAGGGCAGTGTCCTCCATCACATCAAAGAGAGCCCAGAAATTCTTCTGGCAAAATATTGTCTGCCGCTTCGGAGTACCATCCGAACTCACGGTCGACAACGGCAGGCAGTTCGACAATCAAGATTTCAAAGACTTTTGCTTCTCCATCGGCACCAAGCTCGCCTTCGCCTCCGTGTACCACCCCCAGTCGAACGGAGTCGTAAAGCGCGCCAACGGCAAAATTTTCACAGCTGTTAAGAAAATGCTCCTCGACGACAAAAAGGGCAAGTGGCCCAACCTGTTACCCGAAGTGGTCTGGGCGTTGAATACAACCGAGTGCCGGGCGACTGGGTTTACCCCCTTCCGCCTATTATACGGATCGGAGGCCATGACTCCGCAAGAAATAAAGCATGGGTCGCCTCGGACAGCCGCGTCGGCCGTCCCTGACGTAGACGAGCTGACTTCGAAGGATCTCATCGACGGAGACCGCGTCTTCGCTCTACAGGCTCTGGACAAATACCAAGCCCAGACAAAAGCATGGCGCGACCAGGCAGTCATTCCAAGGGAGTTCAGCGAAGGGGACCTCGTGCTCGTCCGGATGGCTCGAACGGAGTCCAGAGGCAAGCTGGAGCCCACGTGGGAAGGCCCTTACATTGTCAAGTCGAAGGCCTCCCCCAGCGCATACAGGCTCGCAACGCCAAACGGCGAAGACTTAGAGCATTCCTGGAACATTGATAATCTGCGCAAGTTTTTTGTTTGACTCATCAGGGCCACCTCGCCCTTGTAATTTGTAAAAACAATTTTGTTCTGGCCCGCACTCTTTTCCTCCCGGGGGGTGAGGTTTCTAACGAGGCGGAGTCATGTAATATATGTGTGAAAAATCCCCCGCAAAAACATGCGTCGAAAAAGACTGCAACGACGGTCTTCGACATTCGACCAATACGAGGTCACCGCGAGGCCCAGCGCTAGCCACCCTCGCGTGCGACAAATCCGTGTAGAAGTCGCCTAAGGGTGCAGCCGGACTAGCACAACAAGTGTGAAAAACCTAAGTCTACCGCGAAGACTATCCGTGCAGAAGTCGCCTAAGGGTGCAGCCGGACTAGCACAACAAGTGCGAAAAACCGAAGTCTACCGCGAAGACTATCCGTGCAGAAGTCGCCTAAGGGTGCAGCCGGACTAGCACAACAAGTGCGAAAAACCGAAGTCTACCGCGAAGACTATCCGTGCAGAAGTCGCCTAAGGGTGCAGCCGGACTAGCACAACAAGTGCGAAAAACCGAAGTCTTCCGCGAAGACTATCCGTGCAGAAGTCGCCTAAGGGTGCAGCCGGACTAGCACAACAAGTGCGAAAAACCTAAGTCTACCGCGAAGACTATCCGTGCAGAAGTCGCCTAAGGGTGCAGCCGGACTAGCACAACAAGTGCGAAAAACCGAAGTCTACCGTGAAGACTAGCCGCGCAGAAGTCGCCTAAGGGTGCAGCCGGACTAGCACAACAAGTGCGAAAAACCGAAGTCTGCCGCGAAGTCTAACCGCGCAGAGATCGCCTGAGGGCACAGCCGGACTAGCACAGCAAGTGTGAAAAACAGAAGTGTACTGCAAAGACCAGTTCAGCATAACACATACACCTGACCAAGTACATAACGCCCTCGCAACCACAGCCAAGCGTGCGAGGGCACACAACCTCATCACACAAGCCTTTACACATGTACAAGCGAGGGCACCACACCCTACATCGGCTCAACCTTAGGAATAATTCCCATCTCCCTATAGTTAAATAACATTATCCTAAGCTCTTCGCCCGCAAAAAGACTTCGCAATTCCCCTTCACCTATACTCGCGGCAGCTGGCAAGGACAACAGTCCCTGCCGGCCAGCCCTACTCACACGAAGCCGACTTCCTTCCGCCCCACTCACTCTACGCTTCGCAACCGCCCTTCGCTGCCGGCGCTCGGTACTCGGACCAGGCGCGTCTTCTGTGTCCGCAGCGTGCGGTGAAGCCTCCGCCGCTGCCACATCCAAGGCCGCGAAGTAGTCCAAGTCCTCCTCCGACGACTCCTCAGTCCACTCAACCGAGCTCCCAGAGTCAGCAAAATCAAAAAACTCAGATACAGACCCATAATTTTTATTACCATCATCCACGGTCGAAGCCGCCAAAAAGTTAGTAGTGGCGGTTGCGTGCGCAGGCCCAAAATCTTGAACCTGCGCAGCAACCAAAATTCAGCAACATATCCAAAATTCCCTAACTAGCCCACACCCACTACGCCACCTGCGAAGACCCAACCGTCTTGGGAGCCTCCGCTGTCGCCTCCGCTGTCGCCTCCACCGCCACCGTCGCAGGATCTTCAGCCCTCAGCGCAGCGGCTGCGGGGGCATCAGGAGCGCCTTCGGCGGTCTCTGAGGGCAGGCATCCGCCGGCCGCAGCAGCTGCGGGGGCATCAGGAGCGCCTTCGGCAGTTTCCGGGGGCGGCTCCAGGGTGACCTCGGACACGGCCTCCGCCGGGTTCGACTCCGGATCAGGCAGCAGGCTGTTCAGCGCCCCGAAATCATCCACCCGCTCGCCACGCGCCGCCTAATACATAGCACACAAATTCAGCAAACCGCTACACATAGCCAACATCCAGCAAACATCAAACAAAAGCCAAACGTTACCTGAGCCCTCGCCGCCTCGGCCCGCTCCCTGACCACCTCTCGACCGTGGGGGCCCCACATCCGGTCGTAGATGGCTCCGGCGGATTCCTTCACTATAGGGTCCTCAACCTTGTAGATATCTCGCTCAAAATCTTCGTCAGCCTGGTCGAAGACCTCAAAGTGCCGACACCCTTCGCGAGAGAGCGCGTTCATCGCTCCCTCGCAGGTGACCAGGGAGGCATACGACATAAACCCCTCCACAATAGTGGGGAGTGCCTGCAGCTCCTCCTGTACCCACTCCAGGCAGCGAAGTCCGGGCTCTCGCTCCGGCACTTCGAAGTCACCGGTCCGCGCGCCCAGCTCATGGTATGAATCCACAAGCTGCTTGCGCGTCCGCTCAGCCTCCGCGCGCGTCGCGGCCTCGGTCCCCTCCACACGGCTCTGGAGGGCGTTGAGCCTCTCTTGCAGCTGCTCGGCGCGCTCATTGGCGAGACTGCCCTCCGCCCGCGCCAAGTTGGCCTCCGCCAGCGCAGCCTGCTCCTTGGCGACGACCTCATTGGCCTCCCTCCTCTCCTCCATCAATCAGCGCCAGAGGTCAGCCTTCTCCCCCTCCAGCGCGGCCACCTTGTCTGCCAGCTTCCGGCACTTGCTGTCGGCGGCCGATTTTTCCCAGACGGCGTCAGCATGTTGCGTCTGAAGTCTCTCGAATTCGGCAGACGCAACTGCCGTGAGGGCCCCCGACGCCGCGCGGTCGACGAAGTCAGCCGCCTGCAAAACATACGTAAGACCGCGGCCCCAACAAAGCAGAAAAAGAAAAAAAAAACCCGAAGTCTAGCTCAACATACCTGACTTAGCGCCTCCTTCATCTCCTTTAGCCGGCGGGACACAGCGCCTGCCTCGTCCCTGACAGCAGCGAGGGCCGGCATCTCGCCTCCGGCACTTAGAGCACCGCCCTTCGCCTTCGGCACTATGGCAGCCGCCGTGGTCGCCGCGGCAGGCGCAGCAATAACAAGCTGGCCTTCGTCCGACCCTGCTACGTATCAACGGATTAAAAAAAATCGAGCCAACGACTTACCACCAAGATAGTCGTCCACGCTAATATCGGTGGTGAAGTCGGCGACGCGCTGGCCCGGCGACGGCAACCCTCGGGCCGCCTTCGCGACCTCCGGCACCCTGCTGGACGCCGGCACAGCCTTCGCAGACTTGGAACCACCGGCGCCAGCCGCAGCCTCCGGCGCCTTGCTAGATGCAAAGGCGGCCGACTTCGCTGCCAGCGGCGGCTTGCCTCCGCCGGGGGCAGCAGCCTTCGCAGCCCCTCGCTGCCTCTTCGGCCTGGCTTCATGAAGCCGGACAACCGCCTAGCGCTTCTGTGCAGCTCCTTGGCGATCCTTGTCCATAACTGCCGACACAACAGCAGCAATATTCCGCCCATAAGGAAACACTTTCCATGCACGAACCATGCGAGATGTAAAAGAGTCTTCGCCGGCCGCGCAGGGGATAGGAACATTCCTAGGCCACCAACCCCCGGTAACCCTCAGCATCCGCGCCGAAGACTCCCGGAGCTCGAGCGAAGACATCCTTCCCCCCGGGGCCGCGCATGTCCTCATCAAGTCTCTAGTAAAACCATCGGAAACCCCAAGTCCTCCCATAGCAGTACCTAGTTTCCTCTTCTTAGAGGATGGGGGCGGCCGCCGGCGCAGGGTCATCTCCAGACTCTACCACCGGCTTCTTCCCGCGGCGGTCCACATCGTCTTGGCCGGGATAGCCGTTATACGGCAGTCGATTTAATTCAAAAACCCTGTTCAAACGGTCATTCGACCCACGGATATCCCAGCTGCGCTGGCCCTCTGTCCTCGGCACGTACCGACCAACGATCCGCACCGCCCCATCCTCCGCCTCACGCACAAAGGCGGCCGGATCGCGGCTTCGCAGATCCAGCGCGAAGGCAGGACTTCGCACCAGCTTCCCACCATGGGAAAGCATCCGGCGAGGGCACACTTCGCCCAACGCCCAGCCATGAGCCAAGGGCCATACCCCGTACGCCACGAATTCTTCAACCAAATCGCGCCCACTGCTCAGGCCAGCGGCGCACCGAAGGGCCCCTTCGTCCGCATCTCCCTCCGCCACCTCAAAGGGCGGGTATGCTGAGTAAAAATGCGAGCACATCTCAGACACGGGGAGCCCCTCATGGTCTTCGGTGGTACCCTCCGCGACGTAAAACCAAAACTCATTCCAATTGCCCCACTTGTTGCGGGCGCAGGGAACCAACTCGACTACCTCCATCGTGGTCTTGCCGGTCTTCGGCGTAAATGTGCAGGACCCGAACTGAGCAACTTCATCTCCAATCATCCTCTTCTGCCAGTGCAGGCAGTAGTACTTCGCAAAGACTTCGACTGATGGCTGTCCGCCGTACGAAGTCGTCGCCCAAACAAACTTCGACAGAGCCACCACGACATTCAGAGTCAGCTGATGGATCTGAACGTTGAATCTGCGCAGCACTTCTCCAACAAATCAGTGCGCAGGCAGGCGGAGACCGGCGGCGAAGAACGCCTCGAACACAACCAACTCTCCTTCCGGCTCGGGAACTTCCTCCGTCCCCGGCACGCGAGCAGCTCCGCCGCCAAAATAACCCAGCCCCTGCATATCCTGCACGCGGACCGACGACATCCGCGACACACCAAAATCCACCGTATCGCTGGCACGCAGCTCCTCCGCCACCAAAGTACTCGGCGTCGCCTCAGATGAGGCGTCGACCGGCGGCGAGGCGTCGGCCGGCGGCGTAGCGGCAGCAGAAGAGGAAGAGGTCGGCATCGCTACGTACCGTCGGCGGCGGCGGGCGGTTTGCTTCACTCGAGCCAGATCTCCGGCGAGCAAGAGGAAGGAGGGCAGACGAGCAGCAAGATGATGGAAAAGGCGGCTAGGGTTTTCACGGAGCGCGGAAAGTGGAGTTCAAAAAGCGCTGGCCCCCGCCCCCTTTTATACACGGGGCGCGGCGCTTCGGAAAACCCGCAGTCCAACAGTACGGTGTCAATCAACAGTCATGTCAAAAACCCCCGCGGAACCACTTCGAGCGAGGGCAGCGTCTCCGCCATCTAGCGACGTCTTCGGCACCAGATGACTTAGTCGAACTGGTCCCTCGGAGGGCAAATGTTGGGGCGAAGGCAAAGACGCCACCCTTCGCTCGAGGCCTTCGCCGTAATCGTTGGTCCAGCGGAGATAAAACGGGCAGTTCCACCCTTCGCTCAATACGACATCAGACGAAAGCCTGCGACGAGGTCTTTCCGCCGTGCGGCCTCGACCAGCTCGGAGGCCCACGTGCGATCCGGCCCATTGTAACGGGCCCTGCGTGGCCGCTGCGTGTTACGGGCCTAATTTATAAAGGCATTCCTGTAATTACAGTCTGTAACCTTGCTTTAAGGGAATATTCCGGGGATAACCTAGGTGTCTGAGGGCACATGCGTCCTTAGCACAAGGCGTTGGGCGCTCAGATACCTATAAATACCCCCGCATAGTGCCCGTGAGAGGCCAGATGAACAGAGCTATTGCCATCTCGAGCGAGAACCCTGTTTGCGTTACTACTCACCCCCGTTGGATCCCCTTGCACCAGAGAGCAAGTTCCAACATTGTCCTTGCACCCCAACATGTTGTACCCTTCTCTGCACTTCTTTCTTCTGCTTCTTGTTGGCTGGTTCAAAACTTGAGCCGCCTGTGATTGGGAGCACCAGCTTCATGGCCGAAAGTGCTAGAGCTTGGTTGTTTTGTGAAGCCATCGTCGCAACTGTGGAAGTGAGTTCACCGGAGATGGGCGCCAACGTTGGTCCTTGTTCTTGAATGCTATACATCAAGAACAAAGGAACACAATTGTTAATGATTAAAGACCTTCATCCTTCGACGTATTATCTCCTTTCGGATATAATGATCTTTAGACGAAGGTCATGAAGGACATACATTCATCATCTCAGTAAACAAATATAAATGAAAGTACATGAATACAAAAGAATATGAATAATAATGATATATCAGTAAATTATTTATATTCTCATTTTATAAACATGAATAAATATCCACAATATTTATATTACATTGATACCTTCGGCTTGCCAGAAGGTGAAAATGCGAGAGTGACGCAAGAGTGATTACAATCCAGCGTGAACAGTACAGGGGTACTGTTCATCTATTTATAAGCACGGGACGCAGCCCAGACAAAATTACATTCATGTCCCTGATAACTAATTATAATCATAATGCGAACTATTAAGGACTATATAGTCTTTTCCTCTTTAAGTCGATATCATCCTTCGACTTTATTATAATACCAAGCCGAAGCTCTTTCAGTCGTAGCCTTGGCTTTTGTCCGTATCATCTTCGGCTTATATCTTCATGTTGCACCTGCCTTTGTACTGTCTTGCCGAAGGTGTTTTTGCCTTGAGGACCTTCGGCGGAGAAGAAGACCCCCAACAATTACATTATGATTATGTTCCAATTATTTATTATTGTTCTATTTCTGTTCATGATAAGACTACTATTTTATTTGGAACATGGAGCTTAACTTGAGAAACACGTGCCACCACAAGGGTGAAATGGGACGCCCTTGGCTGACTAACTATGAAAGCTAGTGGAGGACTACCTTACCTGATAGGGGCAAGGGCAGTAGGAGAGTAGGCGTGTAGGGAGGTTCCCGGGTTGATTTTGCTGCGATGGCGGTCATGAAAGGGAAATGTGCCCTTGGGCCATTTCTATAATGTTTTGGTGATTAAATGTCCAACACATATTGATGAAGTACTTATGTGCTAAATGAGTGAGAAGTGCAAATCAAAGAAAAAGGTATGGTTCTAGACCTAGTGAATTGTTTTATGTACTAACATGGTTATCTAAGTGCTAGAAACAGTGCCGAGAAAAGAAGATTTGAATTGAAGAAAAGTTGGCAAAGTTCAGCCAACACCAGCTTGGGCCTAGCACACCGGACAGCGTCCGGTGCACCATGCTAGCTCGACGTCAACTGGGAGCTCTCGGGAAAAGAGAAGGCGATGTGGCTATAAATCACCGGACTATCCGGTGGTGCATCGGACTGTCCGATTAGTCAACGGCGCCAGCAGCCAACGGTCGTCTGCGCAATCAATGCGTGACACGTGGTCCGCGCCCACGGTCGGTTGGGCACACCGGACTGTTCGGTGCGCCAATGAGCCCGGAGGACCAACGGTCGGCTGCGCCTGGTATGGAAGTAAATCGAGCACCGGACTGCTGCAGTGGCTGTCCGGTGGTGCACCGGACTGCCCGTTGCACCACTCGACAGAAGGCAAGAATTGCCTACCAAATTGATGTACAATGGCTCCTAGCTGCCTTGGGGCTATAAAAGGGACCCCTAAGCGCATGGAGCAGAATACTAAGCTTTCAAGAAACATTCTAAGACTCCCAGACTCCGTCTCCACACATTTGATTCGCTATGTTTGTGATTTGAGCTCCGTTTGAGTTGCGAACTCCCTGTACTGTGTTTCGAACTCAAGTCATGACTTGTGTGCATGGTTGTGCTACGGATTTGAGTCTTGCGTGTGTTCCTCTCCCATCCTTACTCTTGTGCGTTCTTTGTGATCTATATTGTAAGGGCGAGAGGCTCCAACTTGTGGAGATTCCTCGCAAATGGGAAGAACACTCTGAAAGGAAAAGACCGTGGTATTCAAGTTGATCATTGGATCACTTGAAAGGGGCTAAGTGCAACCCTCGTCCATTGGGATGCCACAACGTGGAAGTAGGCAAGTGTTACTTGGCCGAACCACGGGATAAAAATCGCGTGTCTTTTGTGTTGCTTTTCTGTGATTGCTTTTATTCACAAGAACTCACTTCAAAGCTACTTAGTCGCACTAACACTTTAATAATCAAGGTTGTGGCTATTTAGTGTTTGATTTTATAGGATCACCTATTCACCCCCCTCTAGGTGCTCTCAATTGGTATCAGAGCCGTACTCTTCATCTAAGGGACTAACCGCCCGAAGAGATGGATCCTAAGGGAAAGGGGATGGTGGTCAACGACAAGGAGGAGTCTCTCTTCAACGAGCCAAGAGACAATAAGCCCACTAACTCAGGCTCGAGTCAAAAAAAGAGGGACGGGAAGAAGAAGAGACGCATCAAGAAGATCATCTACTACGACAGCGATGCATCAAATGCGTAGTCATCTATTTTCTCTTCCAAGAAAAAGACGGTTAATCAAAACTAATCCTTTGATATTCCCGTATGCCATACAATTCAAATGCGCATTTACTATCAATTCCTCTTGGAAAATCTCCACACTTTGATGGAGAAGACTATTCATTTTGGAGTCATAAAATGCGTAGTCATCTATTTTCTCTCTGTAACGCCCCGAATTTCGAGTTGAATTTTTTCTTTTCTCTATCGCTCACTAAATTCGGGCGTTACCCCTCTTTTCCATTTCTTTTCGCTAAAACCTCACCAGTCTTCAAAACTTTAGGTCATGTGACAATAGTAAATCCTAGAGTTATTTTCTTTGGATTGTTGCACCATGCCGAACCATGCATTTCTTTGATTGTTTGAAAGTGTGAAAACATTCATATAAGAAATAGATATTAAAAAGGAAAATCTTTTCTTCTCTCCCCTCCCTCTCCTTCCTTTTTTTTGGCCCAGCCGCCCCCTTGGCGCGCGGCCCAGCCAGCCGGCCAGCCCAGCCGGCCTTGCCCCCTCCCCCTCGCGCCCCCGCTTTGGGCCCAAGAGCGGCCCAGCCTCGCCCCCTCCCCTCCCCCCAAATCTTTCTCCCCTCCCCTGCGGGCCCCGCTTGTCATCCCCCTCCCCTCCCCCAAATCTCTCTCCCCTGCCCAACCCGCCCCGACCCCCCTACTCACCCGAAACCACCACCGTCGCCGCCCTCCCCCGCCCGCGGTGAGCCCCTCCCTCCCCCCTCTCCTCTTCTCCCCCTCCCTCCTCCTTCCCCTGCCCGCCGGTGCTCTCCCAGCGGCATGGCCGCGCTCGCCGGCCCGCCCCCGCCCGTGTTCGCGCGGCCACGCCCGCCCCCGGTCGCGCCCGCCCTGAGCTCGCCCGCCTCGAGCTCGATGTCCCCGGCTGCGCCCGCCCCGAGCTCGCTGGCCCCCGGCCGCGCTCGCCCCGAGCTCGCCCGCCCCTAGCTCGCCATCCCCGGCCGTGCCCGCCCCCGCCCCGGCCACGCTCGCCGACCCCGCCCACCCCGGCCATGGCGGTCCCTGCCTGTCGCACCCGCGCCGTCCCCTGCCCCGGCGTGGTGGCCGGCCGTGGCCTCGCCGGCCATATCGCCCGCGCGGCGTGCCCTGCCCCGCCCGCGGCGCTCCCCTGCCCGCGGCGTCGCCCGTCCCGCCCGTGCTCGCCCGCCCGTGTTCGCCCGCCCGCCCCGGCGTGTCCTGCTCGCGTCGTGACGGCCCCGACGCGGCCTCGAGCTCGGCCCAGCGTGCCTATGGCGCGCGGCCTTGAGCTCGGCCAGCGCGCGGCCACGACATGTGCACGGCTAGTTCGCGGCCCGTGTGTGCGGCCTTGCGCGCGCGCTGCTCGCGTGATGCGCTCGGTGCCTTGGCACGGCTCGCTGTGCCCTCGTCTTCCCCTAGACGTGCCCGTCAACCCCCCCGTATATTTTATGCGCGCTAATCACGTTGTTCATGTTAATGAAATAGGAAACTCAATTTGGAAATTGGTTGCGTTAGTTAATTCATATGGTTAATCGTCTAGCTCATTTAATGTTGATCAACTAAAAGCGGTCACGTTTCTATTAGTGCATGTAGCTAATCCTTATTTTTGGAGCTAAGTAGAACTAGAGCACGTAACGTCTAGTTATTCGTCTACCCGTAATGCGCCTCGAGCATAAGCTTTAACCCCTGCGAGACCTTTCCCCGTTTTTTCTAACCATGGTAAAGGTAATATCGTATGTCATATTCTATGCATGTTTAATCTACTTGTTCTCTTGTATGGTGTACTGTTTGTTTCCTAATTTGAATGGATGGATGTATGTATGTTTGCACTCGCATAGAGAACGATCCGGTTGAAGAACCCGAAGAACTCGCAGGAGAAGCCCCTGAGCAGCAGTCGGTTGGTGGAGGCAAGTGTCCCTTGACCTATCTTTGTCCTATACATTCTTTAATTCACTTCCCGCATTATACATTTATACCTAAGGATTGACTAGCTTTTGTTATCCATGTCCTTGTCTACCTATCTGGGTTGGATTATTATTGCTTAGTCTTATGCTATTGCTCAACTCTAATCAATGAACATGATGAGAATGATCAATGATACGCTGTTTTCCCTCTTCTTATTATGATGTTATACTTGTGGCCTTTAAGGGGGCTCGAGCGGTTTCTCGAGTGCCTCTCCGTAAGGACCTGTTCTTTGGATGACCGCCCGGGAAAACAGTGCAACCATGAGGGTGGAATGGGGTGCCCTTAGCTGAATAATTAGAGGATCTGGGGTGTAGTTCGCTTAGCCGTCGTGCCGTCAATGGGGCTCGGTGTATGCGGCTCGCTCTGCCAAGTTTGGGTTCGCCCCTTGGGGAGGAGTGCGGTGCATTTAGGAAACCTAACGGGCGGCTACAGCCCTGGGGAATCTTTGTAAAGGCTACGTAGTGATGCCCTGCTGGGTCACCTTGGTAGTGATCAATGGAGAGTCATGATCTCCGGGCAGAAAGGGAATCACGGCTTGTGGGTAAAGTGCACAACGTCTGCAGAGTGTTTGAAAACTGATATATCAGCCGTGCTCGTGGTTATGAGCGGCTAAGGGAGCTCCAGTGATTAGTGGTACTTGATCAGAGATGTTCGGATTTGCAGGTGGCAATGAGATTGATGGTTCTTGGTATTGACTCTGGTAATGGTAAGGGGTACTCTTTCCATTTGGAAAGGAGTATGTTTGGGTTAATAACGTGGGTTAATTCTAAAACTTGGCTTTCTCTACTAGTAATAATGATCTGACCAAACTAAAAGCAACTGCTTGACTTACCTCCACATAAAGCTAGTCCACTACAGCCAAACAGGATACTTGCTGAGTATGTTGATGTGTACTCACCCTTGCTCTACACACCAAACCCCCCCATCCCCAGGTTGTCAGCATTGCAACCCCTGCTCAGGAGAAGGCGAAGCCGTGGAAGGAGACTTCCAGGAGTTCCAAGATTACGACGAGTTCTAGGCGTGGGTTAGCGGCAACCCCCAGTCGGCTGCCTGTGAAGGCCGCGTTTATCTACGTTTCTTTTCCGCACTTTGATTATTTGTAAAGACTATGTGGATGTCTCAGACATATGATGTAATCGACTACTATTTCCCTTTTTAATACTATTTGAGCACTGTGTGATGATGTCCATGTTATGTAACTGCTGTGTACGTGAATTGCTGATCCTAGCACGTACAAGGTTCGCATTCGGTTTGCCTTCTAAAACCGGGTGTGACACTCTCCATCCTAGTATTTGGGAAATTGTAGAGAATGGGATGCATTTTGATAGTACTGATAACCCTATGTGTCACACCCGTTTCTAAGGGGCAGAGCCGGGTGCATCGCATATGTGTGCCAGGATCTATTTCTACACATATGTTGACGTCACAAGTGTAATATATCAAAAGAACAATGCATAAAAGCGTAAATAACGATTATATTAACATATTACACTTCGAACAGACATAATGACTTAACCTTTATTCATCAAAGTACAGCGAAACAAGGACATCCATCCACAGGAAGATGACCGGGGGTATCACTAGACTAGCATCCATGGAGTTCAGCATCATATCTTCATCTGCAAACTTCTGATCAAAATTAAGCAAGGGTGAGCTCACTTATGGTCGGGGCTCAGCAAGTGGGGGAAAAACTAATGCAAGGTAACAAGGTGAGGCTAAGGTTGAGCAGTAAGCATTTTAGTTGGTCAACATTTTATTAACAACACATGTCTTACTAATAAGTGTGAATCCCAAGTATTCCCATTAAGCAAAGGTATAAGAGTATATCAACAACACTTAAGTGAAACCACTTAAGCAAACCATTGGCAGATCATCGGATCTCGATTTATTTCCATCTTCAAGGTCAATTATCATGTGAGGAGTCTAGGCTGCTCATAACCGTGAGCACGGCTGATATATCAGTTTTACACTCTGTAGAGGTAGTACAACTTTACCCACAAGCCGTGTATCCCCTCTAGCCTGGGTCGGCCAAAACCCGTAAACACTTCCGAGGTGATTGGCTAGGGATCCACTATGAGGCTTTCACAAAATACACTTAATACGAAGCAACCCGCTAAGGTTTCTAAAGACGATGGTGGTGGCCCCCTGGGTGAGGTACCTTAGCCAAGAATACGTCCCCATGTTAACGTGGGCTGCCAACACCTACCGCTCCCCCTCTTGCCCATATTTCAGGTAAGGTTGCCAGGCACTAAGCATATAAAGCTAGTTACCAAAGCCAGAGCCATGATAGCACTCGTGGTTGCACTGTTTTCCCGGGTGGTCACTCCATGTTCCAATTAATATGCAATAATCTTGTTTAACCATCGGGTTAACAACAATAATATAAACTTACCATTTTGGAACATTAATATCATAAGCGGGAGTGACTGCATAAAGTTAAGTTGTAGCAATAGCATAGCTACGAAGATAAAGTATAATTCCCAAGTTTGATCAAGGAATAAGGTTGAAAATGTTATCTAAAAAGGTAACTAGTCAAATTATGCATATATATCCAAAAGAATAAACTTTATTAAATGTATTGTTTGGGATCAAACAGAGTATGCAGAGGGAGAAGTCCACTTGCCTTGCTTATTGAAAACTTGAGGTTCTTCCACGAGTAGGAATAGATCTTGATTCTTAGCTACTAGATCAACCACTGAATATCACACAAACAAACAAGAAGAACAAACATCACTCAATAACATACAACATTCACCATACGTAAAGCTAAAAGAAAGCCTAACGAAAAGAGCGTTCGCTTTTCAAAAACGTCGTAGGTAATGGTTATAATAAGAGAGTATTCTTTTCAAAAATGTGTGATCTATACTTTATAAGACAAGACATGATCTTAAAAATATCTTAATTAAAATATACAAATATTAGATTCACCAAATTAATCCTTTATAAAATGTCATACGTGATATGTCTAAGATTAAAGGTTTATAAGATGATAAAACACGTTATAACAATATTAAACCTTTTTAACCTTTTAGAAAAGATATAAGTTATATATCTAAGGTTAATGAGTTATTAAACAAATTATTAAACATTGATTTATGAAGCATTATGAAACATATTATAAAACATTGTTAAACATTCACTTATGACAAATTAAGATATAAGTCTAAATATATTTTATGTGAAAAGGTCATTATTATTATTAAACACCTATTTATGGAAAGTTATGGTATATGCCTTAAATAAACTTTTATGTAAAAGACAATGAACAAATAACTATCTTTTAGTTTCATTTGAAAACACAGCCTATATTATTATATTCGAAGTTCATATATAAGGTAACATTTTAAGTTATAAAAGAACTTAAACTCTTATTACTCTATTTTATCCTTTAGAAAAAGCTAAGTGATTCATATATAATGTGAACTAAATTCTATGGAATCATTAATCATGACATAAATCTAGTTAAGAACAAATTGACTATAGGTTTGATTAATAAATTATGATAAAAGATAATTATTCTATTAATTATCTTTAATTCTATTGTAGGAACAAATGATCTAATTCATTAGAAAGGAAAACTTGTATTCGACACTATATAAAAAACTATAATTTTAGTTTACAAAAGAAAGAACACTAATTTATCCATTTTAATACTTATTTTAGAAAAAAACTCTATATTAATTTTAAACACCGTAAGACATAATATATCATCATTTATAAGAACTTGAATATAAGGCTAAATCAAGTTTTATGGGAAATATAATTAGACATATATCTATCTTTTATTTTTATTAAGAAACATATAGTCTACCGTTTCTTTTAAATTTCTATTTAACAAGAGTGTACTTAAATAACTATGTTAAACATCATTAAATTATCAAAACATGATATCTATTGAAAACGTCATCTTTATATTTCTTTTATGTTCCTAATTTACAAAACTACACATAATTAATCATAACAAACATAATACAAATGAATTTACAAAAACATGTAAATCATTGAAACTATATATTCAAACTGATCAGCACACTAACACATAGCTATCAAAATACTATTTAATTTATTTGTATATTGAATACACATAAATCAATTATAGAAAATATTATTCAAATTTATTTGCGAAAAACATGTAAAATATTTGAAACACGAATTTCAAAAGTATCACAAATTTACGAAGTTAACAAATTAATATTTAATTTATTTAGTCTCATATGTGCATTTAAAAATGAGAAAAAATGTCGTAGGCGCTAGCTCAAAATTAACCATAGACGATAGGGGTAGCGTGTAAAAAAATAGATCTTTCTTCTACATCCAGAAACAGCAGGGGCTAGCCGTCGTGGCTTCGGTCGCAGGGATCTTGGCGAGTGAGATTGAACCACGGGAGAAGGAGAAGATGACGACGTAGAGGTGAGGGACGTCAGGGAGTGCTTCAACGAACGGCGGCAGACAGCGTAGCAAATGACCATGAGGTACGGCGACTGCGGACAACGACGGCGTGCGGCGCATAGCGAGCAGTGAGCGCGGCGCGGAGCTGTAAGATACAGCGTAGGCGGGCAGAGACGCAGGACTCTGGCGTGATGACGCGAGCAGAGCGGTGGTTGCAGTGGCCGGTGATGAGGACAACAGTTTCGGAAGCTGTATTGGAACGGCGGCAAGCGCAGACGTGGTGCAGCACAGCAATGACAAGCAGCAACACGGCGCCGAGGCGAGTAAGGACATGAGTGGGCGAGCAGGGGAGGAGGGAAGCTGGGAGATAGTATTTATAGGGAAGAGGGAGGCAACTCTAGCAGGGAGAGGAAGGGTCTGCGCGAGCTTAAATGGCCATTGAAGAGTTGTAATTTGAAGAAACAGACGTGTCATTAATGGAGGTGGTGGAAGAAACTGCCGGTGGTGTGCTAAATGCGAGGGAAAAGGAAAGGTTGGCGCGGGGAAGGAGAGAGTCGAGCTACCAACTGAGGCACCGCCATCAGCTGGGTCGTGCGCTTGCCGGGCCTTGGCCACTCGCATGCGGTAGCGGCCGCCGCGAGACACGAGACACACTTCCTGGTGCTCGCGTGAGCCAGGAAGAAGAAACATGCATTCTTTTATTTTTATTTTTAATGTTTTTCTCTCTCTTTTTAAATATATATATATACATATATATAAAAAAATTAAAATAAATTTGAAAATAATGTTACCGTAAATAAATACCTATTTTTTAAAAAAAATTATTTTAGAGAATATTTCATTAATTAAGTAAAATGGACTTTCACATAAAGGTATAAAATCAAAGAAAATGGAAATTTTGTAAATGCTTACAAACAAATTATTCATATAAAGTTACATTTCAAATGTATTATTTATCAATTAATTATTATTTTATAAAATGAGTTTTTTTCCTCATAAAATTAAATCCAAAAAATGGATTTGCAAATCAACCCAAACAAATTTTATACTCCAGCATGCATGCATCAAACACTTGGTAAAATTTTATCTATCCAAAAAATTGTTCAATTCATTTATATAAATGTTTCCTTATTTGAAAACATAAATATTTTCATTTCGACTTAAAATTAATATTATAAACTAGTTACTTTTAGGTGATGGATTTAGGGTGTTACAAATCTACCCCTTAAAAGAATCTCATCCTCGAGATTAGAGAGGCTAGCAAGAAAACAAATGTGATACAGGGTTATTGGTTCAAATCGGACTCTTTCCAAACTTAAGGAATCCATTGCTTCTCGACCTTCTTCTCCAATGTGTCTAGACATCTCTTGTGGTATTGGGGATGATATGACCTTCACATCTTTGTAGTAGTAGTATCAAGCACCTCTTGCTTTGAGTTCTTTGTGAGTCAACTTTGTTTGGCTGATAGCATATGATGGCTGATTGGGTGACTATATTGATTGGGTGACTATATATTAAACAATTGAGCCTAATTTGATTCTCTTATTTAGGTATATTAAGGAAAGAGAGGATGAAAAGGTTGAGCAAAGACAGAGTACAGAGAGCAGATAAAACCCAATTATCTAAGATTTTACCTAGTAAACTATGCCATTGTGGACAGAAGTCACACAATCACTAACAATCATTACAAAGAAGAAAATCAAACATGAGTACGAAGTCAATAAATAGGAACTCAAACACACCAACACAACACAACTCAATGCTTGAAAGGGAAATGTGCCCTTGGGCCATTTCTAAGTGTTTTGGTGATTTAGTGTCCAACACAAGTGCCTAAGTGTCAAATGGTGGACAAAGTACAAATCAAGTATAAAGGTATGTTTCTCAGACTTAGTACATTGTTTTAGTGACTAACGTATTGTGTCTAAGTGCTGGAAACAGGAGAAATTGAATTGGAGAAGAGATGGCCTTGTTGAGCCAAAGCCAGCTCTGTCTGGGTGCACCAGACTGTCCGGTGTGGCACCAGACAGTGTCCGGTGTGCCAGGCTGGCTCAGGCGAACTTGCCGCTCTCGGGAATAAATTAACGGCGTACGGCTATAATTCACCGGACTGTCCGGTGTGCACCGGACAGTGTCCGGTGAGCCAACGGTCGCCAGGCCAACGGTCGGCCGCTTAACCCGGGCGTGACGCGTGGCCGGGCCAACGGCTAGAAGGGAGCACCGGACTGTCCGGTGCGCCAACGGCTCCAAGGCGCCAACGGTCGGCTTCGCCAAATAAGGAAAGAGATCCGCACCGGACAGTGTCCGGTGGTGCACCGGACTGTCCGGTGCGCCAGGCGATAGAAGGCAAGAATTGCCTTCCCGGATTGCTCTCAACGGCTCCTAGCTACCTTGGGGCTATAAAAGGGACCCTAGGCGCATGGAGGAGAACACCAAGCATTCCTTGAGCACTCTTGATCACTCACACTCCATTCTTGCGCACTTGTTCGACATTCTAGTGATTTGAGCTCCGTTCTAGTGTGCTAGTCTTTTGAGCTTAAGTCTGGGTCTTGTGTGTGTGTATTTGCTGTGATCCTTGTGTCTTGTGTGAGTTGCTAATCCCTTCCTTACTCCGTGCTTCTTTGTGAACATCTTTGTAAGGGCGAGAGACTCCAAGTTGTGGAGATTCCTCGCGAACGGGATATAGAAAAGAAAAGCAAACACCGTGGTATTCAAGTGGGTCTTTGGACCGCTTGAGTGGGGTTGATTGCAACCCTCGTCCGTTGGGACGCCACAACGTGGAAGTAGGCAAGTGTTGTACTTGGCCGAACCACGGGATAAACCACTGTGTCTCTCTGTGATTGATCTCTTGTGGTTATTGTGTTTTGTTGAGACTCCTCTCTAGCCACTTGGCATTATTGTGCTAACGCCTAATCAAGTTTTTGTGGATTAAGTTTCAAGTTTTATAGGATCACCTATTCACCCCCCTCTAGGTGCTCTCAATGCTACATATTCAAAAGAAGATCTTTCCTAAGGAAAATAGTTTCTCACAGGTTTTTTGAAAAGTGAGGCAAGGTTGGGAATAGGAAAAAGATTACAAAATCAAGGAGTCGAATTAGAAATAACAAGGAGTTAGACAAGAACAAGACATTATTGTTGATGGTCAAGAGTGAAATAAGGTAACCATGAACTGGTGAAGTGAGAATAAATGAAACAGCCAAGGATATGAAGTGTGTTAGAAAGCTTTATCAATGAGACAAATTAGAGAGGCATTATCAAGGAGGAGTAGGGAGATAAAGGGTTCAATATATCGAGGTAGATATTGTCCAAGGATGACAATACAGTGGCAAGAAAGCGAGAGTAGAAGAAATCAAGGGTTATATAACAATATTATGAGTTAGAAAACAACCACAATATAACGTCGTCTTTACCGATCTAGTCGAAAATCTTAATACTAAAAACAATCCTATCAACCTAACCAAGAAGTCTAGTAATAGATCCAAAAGATCCATAGCAAAACTCCTTGCGGAGTGGGATAAGACAGAGAATAGGGCATCATTGATAGCTTTGAAAGGGTTTCTTCTGGCAACCTTCGTTTTAAGTTCCAGAATCCTAGCTTGATCATCTTGCAATGCTTCTCATTAGAACCTTCTGATAGACGAAGAATCAGACAAGAAGGGTTGAAGATAAAAGAGACGAGTTTTGATATAAAGTAAGTTTTTATGGAGACAATTAAATCAAGTTTTAAACGACTGACTGGGCTTTCCATTTCTAACTAATCTAGCGACCTACGGTCACATTGCTTTGATACCACTTCTGTCACACCCGTTTCTAAGGGGCAGAGCCGGGTGCATCGCATATGTGTGCTAGGATCTATTTCCACACATATGTTGACGTCACAAGTGTAATATATCAAAAGAACAATGCATAAAAGCGTAAATAACGATTATATTAACATATTACACTTCGAACAGACATAATGACTTAACCTTTATTCATCAAAGTACAGCGAAACAAGGACATCCATCCACAGGAAGATGACCGGGGGTATCACTAGACTAGCATCCATGGAGTTCAGCATCATATCTTCATCTGCAAACTTCTGATCAAAATTAAGCAAGGGTGAGCTCACTTATGGTCGGGGCTCAGCAAGTGGGGGAAAAACTAATGCAAGGTAACAAGGTGAGGCTAAGGTTGAGCAGTAAGCATTTTAGTTGGTCAACATTTTATTAACAACACATGTCTTACTAATAAGTGTGAATTCCAAGTATTCCCATTAAGCAAAGGTATAAGAGTATATCAACAACACTTAAGTGAAACCACTTAAGCAAACCATTGGCAGATCATCGGATCTCGATTTATTTCCATCTTCAAGGTCAATTATCATGTGAGGAGTCCAGGCTGCTCATAACCGTGAGCACGGCTGATATATCAGTTTTACACTCTGTAGAGGTAGTACAACTTTACCCACAAGCCGTGTATCCCCTCTAGCCTGGGTCGGCCAAAACCCGTAAACACTTCCGAGGTGATTGGCTAGGGATCCACTATGAGGCTTTCACAAAATACACTTAATACGAAGCAACCCGCTAAGGTTTCTAAAGACGATGGTGGTGGCCCCCTGGGTGAGGTACCTTAGCCAAGAATACGTCCCCATGTTAACGTGGGCTGCCAACACCTACCGCTCCCCCTCTTGCCCATATTTCAGGTAAGGTTGCGAGGCACTAAGCATATAAAGCTAGTTACCAAAGCCAGAGCCATGATAGCACTCATGGTTGCACTGTTTTCCCGGGTGGTCACTCCATGTTCCAATTAATATGCAATAATCTTGTTTAACCATCGGGTTAACAACAATAATATAAACTTACCATTTTGGAACATTAATATCATAAGCGGGAGTGACTGCATAAAGTTAAGTTGTAGCAATAGCATAGCTACGAAGATAAAGTATAATTCCCATGTTTGATCAAGGAATAAGGTTGAAAATGTTATCTAAATAGGTAACCCCTCATATTATGCATATATATCCAAAAGAATAAACTTTATTAAATGTATTGTTTGGGATCAAACAGAGTATGCAGAGGGAGAAGTCCACTTGCCTTGCTTATTGAAAACTTGAGGTTCTTCCACGGGTAGGAATAGATCTTGATTCTTAGCTACTAGATCAACCACTGAATATCACACAAACAAACAAGAACAAACACCATTCAATAACATACAATATTCACCATACGTAAAGCTAAAAGAAAGCCTAACGAAAAGAGCGTTCGCTTTTCAAAAACGTCGCAGGTAATGGTTATAATAAGATAGTATTCTTTTCAAAAATGTGTGATCTATACTTTATAAGACAAGACATGATCTTAAAAATATCTTAATTAAAATATACAAATATTAGATTCACCAAATTAATCCTTTATAAAACGTCATAAGTGATATGTCTAAGATTAAAGGTTTATAAGATGATAAAACACGTTATAACAATATTAAACCTTTTTAACCTTTTAGAAAAGATATAAGTTATATATCTAAGGTTAATGAGTTATTAAACAAATTATTAAACATTGATTTATGAAGCATTATGAAACATATTATAAAACATTGTTAAACATTCACTTATGACAAATTAAGATATAAGTCTAAATATGTTTTATGTGAAAAGGTCATTATTATCATTAAACACCTATTTATGGAAAGTTATGGTATATGCCTTAAATAAACTTTTATGTAAAAGACAATGAACAAATAACTATCTTTTAGTTTCATTTGAAAACACATCCTATATTATTATATTCGAAGTTAATATATAAGGTAACATTTTAAGTTATAAAAGAACTTAATCTCTTATTACTCTATTTTATCCTTTAGAAAAAGTTAAGTGATTCATATATAATGTGAACTAAATTCTATGGAATCATTAATCATGACATAAATCTAGTTAAGAACAAATTGACTATAGGTTTGATTAATAAATTATGATAAAGGATAATTATTCTATTAATTATCTTTAATTCTATTGTAGGAACAAATGATCTAATTCTTGAATTAGAAAGGAAAACTTGTATTCGACACTATATAAAAAACTATAATTTTAGTTTACAAAAGAAAGAACACTAATTTATCCATTTTAATACTTATTTTAGAAAAAAACTCTATATTAATTTTAAACACCGTAAGACATAATATATCATCATTTATAAGAACTTGAATATAAGGCTAAATCAAGTTTTATGGGAAATATAATTAGCATATATCTATCTTTTATTTTTATTAAGAAACATATAGTCTACCGTTTCTTTTAAATTTCTATTTAAGAAGGGTGTACTTAAATAACCATGTTAAACATCATTAAATTATCAAAACATGATATCTATTGAAAACGTCATCTTTATATTTCTTTTATGTTCCTAATTTACAAAACTACACATAATTAATCATAACAAACATAATACAAATGAATTTACAAAAACATGTAAATCATTGAAACTATATATTCAAACTGATCAGCGCACTAACACATAGCTATCAAAATACTATTTAATTTATTTGGATATTGAATATACATAAATCAATTATAGAAAATATTATTCAAATTTATTTGCGAAAACATGTAAAATATTTGAAACACGAATTTCAAAAGTATCACAAATTTACGAAGTTAACAAATTAATATTTAATTTATTTAGTCTCATATGTGCATCTAAAAATGAGAAAAAATGTCGTAGGGGCTAGCTCAAAATTAACCATAGACGATAGGGGTAGCATGTAAAAAAATAGATCTTTCTTCTACCTCCAGAAACAGCAGGGGCTAGCCGTCGTGGCTTCGGTCGCAGGGATCTTGGCGAGTGAGATTGAACCACGGGAGAAGGAGAAGATGACGACGTAGAGGTGAGGGATGTCAGGGAGTGCTTCGACGAACGAGGGCGGACGGCGTAGCAAATGACCATGAGGTACGGCGACTGCGGACAACGACGGCGTGCGGCGCATAGCGAGCAGTGAGCGCGGCGCGGAGCTGTAAGATACAGTGTAGGCGGGCAGAGACGTAGGACTCTGGCGTGATGACGCGAGCAGAGCGGTGGTTGCAGTGGCCGGCGATGAGGACAACAGTTTCGGAAGCTGTATTGGAACGGCGGCAAGCGCAGGCGTGGTGCAGCACAGCAATGACAAGCAGCAACACGGCGCCGAGGCGAGTAAGGACATGAGTGGGCGAGCAGGGGAGGAGGGAAGCTGGGAGATAGTATTTATAGGGATGAGGGAGGCAACTCCAGCAGGGAGAGGAAGGGTCTGCGCGAGCTTAAATGGCCATTGAAGCGTTGTAATTTGAAGAAACAGACGTGCCATTAATGCATCAAACACTTGGTAAAATTTTATCTATCCAAAAAACTGTTCAATTCATTTATATAAATGTTTCCTTATTTGAAAACATAAATATTTTCATTTCGACTTAAAATTAATATTATTGTCGGTGTTTCGAACCCGGGGGGTCCCTGGACCGACGAGTAAATTGTCGCCGCGTGCCCCTGCCCAGATGGGTCGGCGCGAGACGGAGCGCGAAGAGGGGAAAGAAGCCGGAGGGAGGCAGGCGTGAGAGGTGAAACCCGCGGCCTTCGTGTTTGTCCCGCGCCCAGGTCGGGTGCGCTTGCAGTAGGGGGTTACAAGCGTCCACGTGGGAGGGAGCGAGCGGCCTCACGCGAGCGCCGTCCCGTCCTTCTCCGCGCGGCCAACCCTCTGTAAGAGGGCCCTGGACCTTCCTTTTATAGGCGTAAGGAAGGGATCCAGGTGTACAATGGGGGGTGTAGCAGTGTGCTATCGTGTCTAGCGGAGGAGTGCTAGTGCCCTAAGTACATGCCATCGTGGCAGCCGGAGAGGTTTTGGCACCCGGTTCGTGTGGTGTCGTGGCCGTCGGAGGAGCGCTGGAGCCTGGCGGAAGGACAGCTGTAGGGGCTGTCGAGTCCTTACTGACGTCTTCTTGCTTCCGTAAGGGGGCTGAGGGCCACCGTCGTCATAGAGCGTGCGGGGCGCCATCATTACTTGTTTAGTGGAGCGAGCCAGATGGGGCGCCGGTCTTGTTCCCCGTAGCCTGGGCTAGCTTGGGGTAGGGTAATGATGGCGACTCCCATGACATGGTCGGTCCGAGCCCTGGGTTGGGCGAGGTGGAGGCTCCTTCGAGGTCGAGGTCGAGTCTATCTTCCAAGGCCGAGGTCGAGTCCGAGCCCCCGGGTCGGGCGAGGCAGAGACCGTCGGCTGAGGCCAGGGCTGAGTCTGAGCCCTGGGGTCGGGCGAAGCGGAGTTCGTCGTCTTCCGGGGCTGAGCCTGAGTCCGAGCCCTGGGGTCGGGCGAAGCGGAGTTCGTCGTCTTCAGGGGCTGAGCCCGAGTTCGAGCCCTAGGGTCGGGTTCGTAGCCTTCAGGGGCTGAGCCTGAGTCTGAGCCCTGGGGTCGGGCGAAGCGGAGTTCGTCGTCTTCAGGGGCTGAGCCCGAGTCCGAGCCCTGGGGTCGGGCGAAGCGGAGTTTGTCGTCTTCCGGGGCTGAGCCCGAGTCCGAGCCCTGGGGTCGGGCGAAGCGGAGTTCGTCATCTTCCGGGGCTGAGCCCGAGTCCGAGCCCTGGGGTCGGGCGAAGCGGAGTTTCTTATCGCGCCTGAGGCCAGACTTGGCTGCTACCAGCCTCACTCTGTCGGGTGGCACAGCAGTCGGAGCGGCGCAGGCGGCGCTGTCCTCTTGTCAGGCCGGCCAGTGGAGCGGCGAAGTGACTACGGTCACTTCGGCTCTGTCAACTGGAGGGCGCGCGTCAGGATAAAGGTGTTAGGCCACCTTTGCATTTAATGCCCCTGCGATTTGGTCGGTTGGCATGGCGATTTGGCCAAGGTTGCTTCTTGGTGAAGACTGGGCCTCGGGCGAGCCGAAGGTGTGTCCGTTGCTGGAGGGGGTCCTTGGGCGAGACGTAGATCCTCCGGGGTCGGCTGCCCTTGCCCGAGGCTGGGCTCGGGCGAGGCGTGATCGCGTCCCTCGAATGGACCGATCCTTGACTTAGTCGCACCCATCAGGCCTTTGCAGCTTTGTGCTGATGGGGGTTACCACCTGAGATTTAGGAGCCTTGAGGGTACCCCTAATTATGGTCCCCGACAGTAGCCCCCGAGCCTCGAAGGGAGTGTTAACACTCGCTTGGAGGCTTTTGTCGCATTTTTTTTTTGCAAGGGGACCAGCCTTTCTCGGTTGCGTTTTGTTCCGGTGGGTGCGCGCGAGCGCACCCGCCGGGTGTAGCCCCTGAGGCCTCGGAGGAGTGGTTTGACTCCTTCGAGGTCTTAGTGCATTTCGCAATGCTTCGGCTGGTCTGGTTGTTCCCTCATGCGACCTGGCTGTAGCCCGGGTGCACGGTCGGGTCCCAAGTTCTCGGGCTGGTATGTTGACGCTGTCAACGGTTTGGCTGGAGCCGGGTTTGCGAGAGCAGCCCCCGAGCCTCTGCACAGGGCGAGAGGACGGTCAAGGACAGACTCAACTTTTTTACATACGCCCCTGCGTCGCCTTTCCGCAAGGAGGAGGGGGGGGGGGGGGGGGGGGGGGGGGGGGGGAAAGTGCCATGTTGCCCTTGGAGGGCGCCGAACATGGTGTCTCCAGCGAGCTGCTGACGGGTAATCTAAGTGGGCGCCTGTGCCCCATTTGTTAGGGGTCGGCTAGAGGCCCGGAGGCGCGCTCAAAAGTACCTGCGGGTGATCTGCCGGACCCGGTCCCCTTTTGACGGGGTCCGAGGGCTCGATGCCTCCCTCTGATGGGATTCCGTTACAAGATTGTTCCCGCTGGTCTCGGAAATGTCCTAGGGTACCTCGGGAGCGTAGCCTGAGCCTTGGTTATGTATCGAACGTACCCAGGGTCATCCCTCGCTCTGCGTCTGAGGCGGCTGTGAACCCTTCGAGGGCCAGCCTACGAACCCCTGATCAGTAGTGGGCGCGGAGCCCGAGTGGCCTGAGGCGGTCATTGAACCCTTCCGAGGGGCCGGCCTTCGAACCTCTGACCAGTAGTGGGCGTGGAGCCCGAGCGCTCTGAGGCGGTTGTTGAACCCCTCCGAGGGGCCAGCCTTCGAACCCCTGATCAGTAGGGGGGCTCGGGGCCCGTTTCCTTCGCGGAGAAGGATCCCTTTTGGGGTATCCCCCTTTCCCGGTTCCTGCTGCAGGAGAGAGAAAGAGGAAAAGGAAAAGGATATGAAATCGAACGACGGGGCGTACCTTTTTTGACGCGGTCATTATGGCGAAGGCGAAGCGTCGCCCGCTTCTCCTACCAAGGGTGCCGCCTGTCCCGCCGCAGAGTTAATGCGACGGGGCGAGTGGTTCGCGGGGTAGCCGTCGCGCGTGCGCGAGCCGTTCGAGGAATGGAACACGGGCGCGCCATCTTCACGCCGTGGGAGAGGGTTCCCTTGCTGTCCCTGGATGGGACGTAAGCTTGGCTGACGACGTGACCGCTGCTTCTGCCCGCCTGCCACCGCCATTACTGCCAGCCCATTTTTGGCCGTATTGACCGTCGCGCCTGGCTGGCACTGTTGGGTCATACGCAGGGTTGCCTCGAGTTGCGGTACCGGTTCCGCAGTCGAGGAGGCGCGGTAGTGGCGCGAGAGGCGGTGCAGTTGCTCACACGTAGCAACCGACGTGCCGGTTGCATGACGTGTGGGCCTGGGCCGCCATGCTGGGCGCGTTGGAGCCGAAGGGGGGCGCCCACTTGGCACGGTTGCATGCCGCCTGCATGGCTGTCCGCCCTTTCACCCGCTGGTCTGGGCGATAGTGGAGGAATGCTTCTAACCGCTGGGTAGTTGCCTGCACCGCGCGCGGCGGTTTGGCTTTTTCTGCTCTGGGCCAGCTTGCATGACGCGCGGGGCCCAGCCCCCGTGCCGTAGGCGGGGGACCTTGAAGTGTGTTGGAGAAGACTCAGTCCACGATGGCTGAGGACGCGAGTGGGGAGAGTCGCCTTTAAAAGGAGGGCGATCCCCTTGAAAGGCGATCATGTCTTTGCGCCCCCTTATGCATCGTGTATTTCCACCTTCCGAGCCCCCGGATGGGGAACTCCCACAATCCTTCTGCCTTGTCGTTGGAGGAACGCAACTTCGTGGAAGTTGGTACCTTTCAGCCATCGTTCGGCTTCAAGGATTTTCATCAGGCAGCCCGGCTACACCCCCTCGCCGGTGGTCACCCAAGACGGTGACCACCAGCCCCTGGGTGTGGAGAAGCAAGCCGGGCTGCAGCTTCTGCCCCTCCCTCAGCTTCAAGGATGTTCATCATCAGTGCTGGGGAGGGGAGTGCGCCGAGTTGGGGTCGGTCCCTGCGCGGGCGGTGGCCCGCTCCTTCCCTCAGTGATCGGGGGGAAGGGTGTTCGTCGTTCGTGGCGCTAGAGGCTACCGCGTGCCCGACTCTCCGACCCGAGTGGCTTAGGAGCCGTTTCCGGCGCCGCCTTCCGCCACGGCAGCCGTAAGAGGTTTCCCCGCCGACGAGATAGCTGGTGCCGCCCACGGACTGACCCCCAACTCTACGGCCTTCTGCTCGTCCTTGCCTCTCGAGTGAGGGCATGGGCGGGGTGCCTCATGGCAGCAACATCCACCCTGAGGTCATTGCTGTTGCTGTTCGGCCCCCCGGAGCAGAAGTCGTCGTCGTCGCTGCTGTAGGAGCGGCCGACGGCGAGCTATCCGTCGGTCTTCTGTTGCTCCGCAGGCCCCCTAATCATGTGGGGTTGTTCGTACCTGCGGAGGTGGAACCGGAGTTCCGTTTGTAATGGCATCCCGAGTGCCAGTGTCTTGTTCATTGCGGCTGTCGGGGCCTGAACATGTATGTATTTTTGGCGTGGAGCCGTGTTTTTTCCTCATTTCGAGCACCAAGACTCGCCTGTCGGCTATCTGAACCGCTTCACCAAGCGTGAGTTGCCTCGTGCAAAGGGGACGAGTGAGGTATCCGTATCCCGGAGGCGTAGGAGTCCCTCGGCTCGGTCGGCCTTGCTGTCCGAGGCTTCTCTCGCTTAGTTAGAGGAAACCCTCGGTCGCTCTTTGATGAGCCGAAGCCGGAGGTAGCGGTGTGAGCATGGATAGAGGCTGAGGTGGCTCGAAAAGAAGACTTCGTCGACCGGAGCCTGGCCGGGCCGTCCATTTGCGGGACCAGCGCCGGAGTCGAGTTGCCGAGGCCATGAGCCGAGCTGGTGTCCTCGGAGGACAGCTGGCCGAGGCCTCGGGGTGGCCGGCCCGAGCTGTCTGCTCGAGCCGGATTCCTGGAGAAGGCCCTGGCAGCGATGGCCCGGGCGTGGTGCTGATGTCGTCCTTCGGAGTGGGGATCCACCAACCGTGCCGCCATCCGAGGCTATGTCAGACCCCGCCGAAGGTGTAGATGACGCCGAGGGTGCTGCTGCTCCATTCAACTGTCAAGATCCAAGCCTGCAGGATCGGATTATCTTGTGGTGCGTGTATGTTTTCTGCGACCGCCGAGGCCCGAACACACCATCGTCGTGTTGTAAAGCTGCGTTCCTTCCCTCTTGTCTCGAGCATCTGGACTTATTTGTCGATAACAGAATTGTTTGTCCGAGCGAGAGTCACTTTTTACGGAAGGTGATGAGTGAGGTATCCGTATCCCGGGGGCGTGGGAATCCCTCGGCTCGGTCGGCCTTGCCGCTTACGTGCACTCTTACTCGTCCATAGGGTTCTGTCACCGACGCAGTCGACAAGGCCCGAAAAATTGTTTCGGCAGAGGAGTTTTTGAGCGTGAAGACTTGTTCGGTCCGCGGAATCACTTATCCGAGCGTGAGTTACTTGTCGCAGAAGGTGATGAGTGAGGTATCCGTATCCCGGAGGTGTAGGAGTCCCTCGGCTCGGTCAGCCTTGGCTGCTTACGTGTACTCCATCATTTTCAGGATCCACTTTCGAAGTAGTCGAAAAGCACGAAAGACATTCTGGCAGAAAAGATATTTTTCCGAGGAAAATTTTGACGTAGAGGGGGTTCCCCCCTTTTAGCCCCCGAGGGAGGGTCGGGCTTTGCCGAGGCAAGGCTAACCCTTCCTTGATGACTAAACTTTGCGTGTGAATGAGGTATACGAACAACTTGAAAACATCTTAAGGGTAGAAACAACGTAGCTGTCGGATGTTCCAAGCGTTGCTGTAGACCTCGCCTTGACTGTTGGCCAGCTTGTACGTCCCGGGCTTCAGAACCTTAGCGATGACGAACGGTCCTTCCCAGGGAGGCGTGAGCTTGTGCCGCCCTCGGGCGTCTTGTCACAGCCGAAGCACCAGGTCGCCCACCTAGAGGTCTCGGGACGGAACCCCTCGGGCATGGTAGCGTCGCAGGGACTGCTGGTACTGCGCCGAGTGTAGTAAGGCCATATCCCGAGCCTCTTCCAGCTGGTCCAGTGAGTCTTCTCGATTAGCTCGATTGCTTTGGTCGGTGTAGGCCTTCGTCCTCGAGGAACCGTATTCTAAGTTTGTGGGCAAGATGGCCTCGGCCCCATAGACTAGAAAGAACGGTGTGAAGCCCGTGGCCCGGCTCGGCGTCTTCCTCAGACTCCAGACCACCGAGGGGAGTTCCTTCATCCACCGCTTGCCGAATTTGTTGAGGTTGTTGTAGATCCGAGGCTTGAGTCCTTGTAGAATCATGCCGTTGGCACGCTCTACTTGCCCATTCGTCATGGGGTGAGCCACGGCGGCCCAGTCCACCCGGATGTGGTGATCCTCGCAGAAGTCCAGGAACTTTCTGCCGGTGAACTGGGTGCTGTTGTCGGTGATGATGGAGTTCGGGACCCCGAATTGATGGATTATGTTGGTGAAGAACGCCACCGCCTGTTCGGACCTGATGCTGCTTAGGGGTCGGACCTCGATCCACTTGGAGAATTTGTCGATGGCGACCAACATGTGCGTGTAGCCCCCGGGTGCCTTCTGCAAGGGTCCGACTAGGTCCAGACCCCACACAGTGAAAGGCCAGGTGATGGGTATGGTCTGCAGGGCCTGAGCGGGCAGGTGGGTCTGCCTCGCATAGAACTGACACCCTTCGCAGGTGTGGACAATTCTAGTGGCGTCGGCCACCGCCGTCGGCCAGTAGAAGCCTTGTCGGAAGGCGTTTCCAACAAGGGTTCGAGGCGCTGCGTGATAGCCGCAAGCCCCCGAGTGTATCTCTTGTAGGAGCTCCTGGCCTTCAGCGATGGAAATGCATCGCTGGAGGATGCCCGAGGGGCTGCGGTGGTAGAGCTCCTTCCCGTCTCCCAGCAAGAGGAACGACTTGGCGCGCCGCGCCAGCTGCCGAGCCTCAGCTCGGTCGAGGGGTAGCTCTCCTCGGTGGAGATATTGCAGGTACGAGGTCTGCCAGTTTCGATTAGGCGTGACCCCGCTCCGCTCCTCCTTGATGCGCAGTGCCTCACCCTCGGGGGCCGAGGGTGCCTCGGGCTGAGCTAAGGGTGTCTCGGGCTAGGCCGAAGCCTTCACGGGCTCGGGCGTGTCGTCGGTCTTGACGGAGGGTTGATGCAGGTCTCGGGAGAAGACGTCCGGGGGAACCGTTGTTCGCCCCGAGGCTATTTTAGCCAGCTCGTCCGCAGTCTCGTTGTAGCGTCGGGCGATGTGATTGAGCTCGAGCCCGTAGAACTTGTCTTCCAGGCGCCGAACCTCATCGCAGTAGGCCTCCATCTTCGGGTCGCGGCAGTGGGAGTTCTTCATGACTTGGTCGATGACGAGCTGCGAGTCACCGCGAGCGTCGAGGCGTCGGACCCCTAGCTCGATGGCGATGCGCAGCCCGTTGACCAGAGCTTCGTACTCGGCCACATTGTTGGATGCCGGGAAATGGAGGCGTAGCACGTAGCGTAGGTGCTTCCCAAGGGTCGAGATGAAGAGCAGGCCTGCGCCTGCTCCTGTCTTCATCAGCGACCCGTTGAAGAACATGGTCCAGAGCTCTGGTTGGATCGGAGCTGTCGGGAGCTGGGTATCGACCCATTCAGCCACAAAGTCCGCCAGGACCTGGGACTTGATGGCCTTCCGAGGGGCGAACGAGATTGTCTCGCCCATGATTTCCACCGCCCACTTTGCAATTCTACCCGAGGCCTCTCGGCACTGGATGATCTCCCCCAGGGGGAAAGATGAGACTCGAAGTAGTGTCGCAACTTCCGCCATGTTAGGATCACCGCGTACAGCAGCTTCTGAATTGTGGGTAGCGGATTTTGGTTTCGGACAGTACCTCACTGATGAAGTAGACTGGCCTCTGGACGGGCAGTGCATGCCCCTCTTCTCGTCTCTCAACCACAATCGTGGTGCTAACCACCTGAGTGGTCGCGGCGACGTAGATCAAGAGGGCTTCTCCGACAGCGGGGGGCACCAGGATGGGCGCGTTCGTGAGGAGCGCCTTCAGGTTCCCGAGGGCTTCCTCGGCCTCAGGGGTCCAAGTGAAGCACTCGGCCTTCCTTAAGAGGCGGTACAGAGGCAGACCTCTTTCGCCGAGGCGCGAGATGAAACGGCTCAGAGCCGCAAGGCATCCCGTGACTCTCTGTACGCCTTTCAAGTCCTTGATGGGCCCCATGCTGGTGATGGCCGCGATCTTCTCTGGGTTGGCCTCGATGCCCCGCTCGGAGACGGTGAACCCCAAGAGCATGCCTCGGGGAACCCCGAAAACACACTTCTCGGGATTGAGCTTCACGCCTTTCGCCTTGAGACATCGAAATGTCGCTTCAAGGTCGGAAAGGAGGTCAGAGGCTTTCCTCGTCTTGACTACGATGTCATCGACGTAGGCCTCGACCGTTCAGCCAATGTGCTCATCGAACACGTGGTTCATGCACCGTTGGTACGTTGCACCCGCATTCCTCAAACCAAACGGCATGGTAACATAGCAGTACATGCCGAAGGGTGTGATGAAAGAAGTCGCGAGCTGGTCGGACTCTTTCATCCTGATCTGGTGATACCCCGAGTGGGCGTCGAGGAAGGACAGGGTTTTGCACCCAGCAGTGGAGTCCACGATTTGATCGATGCGAGACAGAGGGTAGGGAACCTTCAAACATGCTTTGTTCAGACCAGTGTAGTCTACACACATCCGCCATTTCCCTCCTTTCTTTCTCACAAGCACAGGTTTGGCAAGCCATTCGGGATGGAATACCTCTTTGATGAACCCTACCGCCATTAGCTTGTGGATCTCCTCGCCTATGGCTCTGCGCTTTTCCTCGTCGAATCGACGCAGAGGCTGCTTCACGGGTCGGGCTCCAGCTCGGATATCCAGCGAGTTCTCGGCGACATCCCTCGGTATGCCAGGCATGTCCAAGGGACTCCACGCGAAAACGTTGGCGTTTGCGCGGAGAAAGTCGACGAGCACTGCTTCCTATTTGGGATCGAGCTTGGAGCCGATCCGGATCTGTTTGGAGGCGTCGCTGCTGGGGGCGAGGGGGACGGATTTTACCGTCTCCGCTGGCTCGAAGTTGCCGGCGTGGCGCTTCACGTCTGGCGCCTCCTTAGAGAGGCACTCTAGGTCGGCGATGAGGGCCTCAGATTCGGCGAGGGCCTCAGCGTACTCCACGCACTCCACGTCGCATTCGTACGCGTGTCGGTACGTGGGGCCGACGGTGATGACTCCGTTGGGGCCCGGCATCTTGAGCTTGAGGTAGGTGTAGTTGGGGACATCCATGAACTTGGCGTAGCATGGCCTCCCCAGTACTGCGTGGTAGGTTCCCCGAAACCCGACCACCTCGAACGTGAGGGTTTCCCTTCGGAAGTTGGAGGGTGTCCCAAAGCAGACGGGTAGATCGAGTCGTCCGAGGGGCTGGACACGCTTCCCGGGGATGATCCCGTGGAAGGGCGCATCGCCTGCCCGGACGGAGGACAGATCGATCCGCAGGAGCCCGAGGGTCTCGGCGTAGATGATGTTGAGGCTGCTGCCTCCGTCCATGAGGACCTTGGTGAGCCTGACGTTGCCGATGACAGGGTCGACGACGAGCGCGTATTTCCCCAGGCTCGTCACGCGGTCGGGGTGGTCGCCCTGGTCGAAGGTGATGGGCTTGTCGGACCAGTCTAGGTAGACTGGCGCCACCACCTTTACCGAGTAGACCTCCCGACGCTCTTGCTTGCGGTGCCGAGCCGAGGCGTTCGTCACTTGCCCCCCGTAGATCATGTAGCAGTCGTTAACCTCGGGGAACTCTCCTGCCTTGTGATCTTCCTTCTTATCGTCGTCGCGAGCCCTGCCACCCTCCGCGGGCGGCCCGGCCTTGTGAAAGTGGCGCCGAAGCATGGCGCACTCCTCAAAGGTGTGCTTGACGGGCCCCTGATGATAGGGGCACGGTTCCTTGAGCATCTTGTCGAAGAGGTTGGCACATACGGGAGGTCTCCGAGGGTTCTTGTGCTCGGGGGCGGCGACAAGGTCCGCGTCGGTGGCGTCGCGTTTCTCTTGCGACTTCTTCTTGCCTTTCTTCTTGGCGCCGCACTAAGTTGACGCCTCGGGGACATCTTCCGGTGGGCGGCCCTAGGGCTGCTTGTCCTTCCGGAAGATGGCCTCGACCGCCTCCTGGCCAGAGGCGAACTTGGTGGCGATGTCCATCAGCTCGCTCGCCCTGGTGGGGGTCTTGCGACCCAGCTTGCTCACCAGGTCGCGGCAGGTGGTGCCAGCGAGGAACGCGCCGATGACATCCGAATCAGTGATGTTGGGCAGCTCGGTGCGTTGCTTCGAGAATCACCGGATGTAGTCCCGGAGAGACTCTCCCGGCTGCTGCCGGCAGCTTCGGAGATCCCAGGAGTTTCTAGGGCGCACGTACGCCGGTCTTGTTCCCCGTAGCCTGGGCTAGCTTGGGGTAGGGTAATGATGGTGACTCCCATGATGTGGTCCGTCCGAGCCCTGGGTTGGGCGAGGTGGAGGCTCCTCCGAGGTCGAGGTCGAGTCTGTCTTCCAAGGCCGAGGTCGAGTCCGAGCCCCCGGGTCGGGCGAGGCGGAGACCGTCGGCTGAGGCCAGGGCTGAGTCCGAGCTCTGGGGTCGGGCGAAGCGGAGTTTGTCGTCTTCTGGGGCTGAGCCCGAGTCCGAGCCCTAGGGTCGGGCGAAGCGGAGTTCGTCATCTTCAGGGGCTGACACTACAGGAAACGCCTAAATTTTCGTGGGCCAAAAACCCACGAAAATAAGCCTAAACCGACGAAAATAGAGAATTTTCGTCGGCAGGCCGACGAAAATAGCCGCCGAAAATAAGTTCGACGAAAATAGGCGGCTATTTTCGTCGGCACCGACAAAAATAACCTATTTTCGTCGGCTTTTCCAAAGCCGACGAAAATAGGCAGTCGACCATCAATTTTCGTCGGCCGGTGGTGGCCGACGAAAATACGTGCAGGCTATTTTCGTCGGCCTAGGTGGTGGCCGACGAAAATAGCCTGGGAACATATTTTCGTCGGCCACCACCGAGGCCGACGAAAATTGATGGTTCCCCCCCCCAAAACAGATTTTTCTGCACCTATTAATAATTCACAGCAATATACACAATATATCACAATTCACATATACAGATTCACAAGACTAATACATAATTCACAAAACACATTCACATATACATAGATAGTCCATAGTCCATTCAAATAAGTCTAGAGTCTATAAGTCCATTGTCCATTCAAATACACAATTCACAAAACTCTAGTCCATAAGTCTAGAGTCCATAAGTCCATAAGCTACTCACTACTCACTACTCACTCCTCACTGATCACTCCGGCGGGCTGTGGGAGTTTTGGCCACTCCCTCCTCCGCCACCAGGAAGGTGGCCACTCCCTCCAGCACCATGGACGTTGACACCACCCTCCGATCCATGAGCATGTGACGCTGAACCCTGCAATTCATCAATCATTCAAATAAGGCTGTATTTTGCTATCACTATACATATACATTGCTATGTTTGGTCAATATTTGCATAAAACTAAACATGGAACGTCACCTGTGATCCATGGTGAGTAGGAGGTTGTGCATGCATCCACGGGTACTGTTGTGGTGGCCACCCCAGAGGTGGTGGCACCCACCCCGTCGGTGGCGGTGCCATCCACGCTTGAAATGGCTGAGAGCCCGCCGGTGGCTGGGAGACCGGTGGCACCCATCCCGGGACTGGCTGCGATCCTTGGGGTGGATGCGTCCAAGTGCCTGGAGGTGCCTGCGTCCACCCAACACCGGTCCACTGTGGCTGCGACGCTAGAGCTTGTCCTGGCCACTGTCCCCATTCTTGTGCCTGCGAGCCATTTTTGATAATAAAGAAAGAGTTGCTATGGAATTGAAGTGTTCAGATAGTGTTACCTGGGGAGGGCGAAAAGCGGGCAAGTTCATATCAGGGCCGAGTCGAGTAGTCATTTCCTGCAAATGGATGCAACGTTAGAATCACAACATTATACTTTGAATTCAATGACGACACGTGATGAGATAGACGGATTACCTGAAAATAAGAAGCCATATATTGCGTCAGCTGTCCAACCTGCTCCTGCGCTGCTCGAGCCTGCTCCTGTGCTGCTCGAGCCTGCTCCTGTGCTGCCCGAGTCTCCTCCTCCAGCTTAGCCTCTCGAGCAGACCTGGAGGAGCGAGAACTCCCTCCCGAAGACGATGCCTTCCCTTGACCTATTGTCCTGTTATATTCCACAACGCCGGTGCCAAAGGCAAACCTGCATGATACACATAGTTGAGCCATTAAGTGGACACATTCTTGTTAATGAAATCGTCGAATCAAACACAAACACCTCACCTGCCATGCTTTCTACCCCCACCACTATGGTACAACGCCGAGGCATCTAAGTCTGAATGCATCCAGTCGAAGTCAGGCCCATGGCGTTGAGTCATTTCCTCCCCATATGCATTCTGCAAAGAAAGTTGGAGTTAGACACAAAACATGCAATTTAATTCGTAAATACAAACTTGTTTACCATTTTCTCCCTTGCCGCCTCGCTGCATAGCACATCAGGGTTCGCCGGATCAGGGCCACGGTGACCACGGACGTAAACCTCCATAAAACTTGGAGCAACTCCACTTTCAGCTTCCTGCATGAAAAAGAATAGTTAAACCATATAATTTTCATAGATGTAACATACAATTTTGATTTATATACTTACCATGCGGCGTGCGGTACCAAGGTGTCCATCGGCGCCGTACCTGTGCCCCGGTCCTTCAGTGCCACGGTTGGCACGGTGCTTGTTGGATTCTGCAATCCACTCAGGCGACGCCCATCTCTTAGCCAACCACCTCCAGGCTTCCATGTCCTTCGACAGCCAATCCACAACGCTCTCCAGGTACTGCTCCTCTGTGAGGTAGATCTCATTGGCCCCTAACGCTTTGCTCATTTTCGGCCCCTTTATCTTCTTGTAGTAGTAGTTGACGGCCGCGATGCGAGCATTGTACATGGCATCCTTGATTATCTTATCAGCGCACTTCCGAAAGTGCCTCTTCACACGTGTCCACTGAGCCTGATCCTCCTCGATGTCATCCGGCAATTGGAACCTCCCCTACATATCAATGTACAATTTAAGTTAAAGTAAGATTAGGAGAAGCAATAATTCAATGAATTGCTTATATACGAAAGTAAACTCACCCAAAACTCGTCCCACACAGCCACCTGACAAGTCCTTCGTTTTTTTTCCGAACTTCCCCCTCCGCTACTGCTTTCCCCTGACTCCCCTGGCTCGACATAGTCCTTTAGACCCCAGTCAGCCCACTGCATAGCCGCAAACCTCTCGCCATTCAGCTCCACCATGCCAGGGTAGTAGAAGCGACAGAGGCTACCCAACACCGCGTTCACCTTGGGACGTCTGCCTGTACCGTCCCAAGTCAAGTCTTCCCATGACCTACAAAAATTAATAAAACAAGTAAACTAGTGCAATCATGTTCACATTAAAAAATTAACACAACAGAAATAAGCCCCACCATTCTCCATGCGGCCGAATGAGCCTCCGCTCGGCAGGTCTCGGACCAAGCGCATTGCTCTTCTTATACCTAAGTATACAAGTAAATTCAATATGATGAAATGATTAGAAACTAATATCAATTAAACTAATATGCATAATGATACCTGAAGGACGTAGAACCATCTGACGCGTCGCCCGCGCTGCCTGCCCCCATTGGGTCAACCTCCTCATCCTGCTCACCCTCCTCATCCTGCTCACCCTCCTCATCCTGCACATGAGCATCCTGCTGAGGAGTCTCCTGCTCACCCTCCTCACCCTGCACTTCGTCTAGACAGTCGAGAAGTTGCTGCTGCCTCTGTCGGCTCTGTGAGGTGCCCTGAAAAAGCCCACTGCCCGAGCTGTCCTCGCTGGCCGCGCTGCCCCCACTCCTCCTCGATCTCCTATGCTTGAACATGTTCAACTGTAGATAAATTAATGTCAAACCACAGTATATGAAACAAATAATATGAAAATTAATAATGTGGAAATTGGAATACATAGCTTAATTGATTAACTAAAAGAAACATACTAATCAAAAGTCATCCGCATCCGATGATGCTTCTTCGGCTCGTTGTTTATTCATACGCTCTTGATTTCGTTGGATCCTTACTGATCTTCTAACGACGACAGGTCGTTTGCGCTTTGACCTAGGTTCTTCAATTAAGTCGCTTGAATTGCAACAGAGATTTTCGAGTCCTTCTCCATTGGTCACATGGAATCGGTGAGCTATGTCTTGATTCGACGCCGCTTCTGGTTGAAAAACAGCATCATCGTTGTCCCTGCTCGTACTCACGTAGTCAGCACTCTCTGGAGCGACGACTTGTGGGTTGACTTTGATTGCAACCCACCAAGCCCTAAGGCTTGGGTGAGGATATGGCAGGTAGTACACCTGTTTTGCCTGATTTGCAAGGACAACATCGCTCATACTGCTCGGAATCCTAGAGCTATGCTTCACCTCGACATTACCATACTTGTCGACATGAGTCCCACTATGAGCATCAAACCAGTCGCACTCGAAAAACACGACTTTAAGTTCTTTGGGGCCATCAAAAATCAACTCTACAATGTTTTGAAGAACACCGTAATAGTCCACTACTTTGTCATCGTCAACATATGAACTTGCCAACACACCACTATTGGTGGTGGCTGCCAATGGTCGACTCTTCTCCAATTTCGCGGTTCGGAAGCGATATCCATTTACATCATAGCGAGTATAGTTTCAGACGGACACAGAGGTATGTGCCATTTGCTGCAAGTCCGGGTGCACAGAGTTTTTGGAAACCTATACAAGTAATTAGTATATGCATTATATCTTCCAAGTCCAAAATTCAAAGATTAAGTATGGACAATGAGAGAACGACAATTACTAACATAATTACGAAACCACTGCACGAAGTTTGGTCCACCTTTCAACCCATCACGTCGAAGATTTTCTAATTGGATGGTCGTAGGTTTACTAGTAGATTTCCAACATTCTTCATCAAACATGCTGGACATATTACAAACATGGAGATTACACACTATAGAAATTATGAGGTGAGAAAATGGACGTAACTATGAGGAAAACTTACTCGAACGCCTCCTGTGTGTTGTCAATATTGCTATACATATATAGCATTAGCGTGTTCAAATCTGATGCTTCAATGTGACGTACACTCCCTTTTCCAACTGCTTTACCCGGATTCGCAAAAATTTGAAGGGTGCTTTGGGGTGATTCATTTTCGACATGAAGTCGCACTGAAGGCGCAAACACATTGTTGGCTCGAGCGAAATACCTGGTTGAGAATTGAGATATCTCCTTAAGGGCAAAAGCCTCCGCAATACACCCTTCGACTCTAGCCTTGTTCCGAACAGACGCCCTGAGCTTTTTCAACGCCCTTTCTATAGGATACATCCACCTGAATTGCACTGGTCCGCCTACCAAAGCTTCCCAAGGCAAATGCACAATTAGATGTTGCATCACATTGAAGAATCCTGGCGGGAAAACCTTTTCAAATTTACAAATAAGAATTGGAATTTCTTTCTCAAATTTCTGCATCAACCTCTTCGATACTGTCTTTGCGCATACTTCCCTATAGAAGTAACTCAACTCTGCAAATATGCTCCAAAGCTCATCCTTAAAATAGCCTCGAAACATCACGGGCATCAGCCTCTCCATAATAATATGGTAGTCATGGCTTTTCAAACCGATCAATTTACCGGTCTTCAGATTGACTGCCCGTTTCAGATTTGCCGCATACCGATCTGGAAATTTCAGATTCTTCAACCACTTAAATATTTCTTTCCTTTCATCCGGCTTGAGGCAGTAATCAGCTCGTGGCCTACTTTCATGCCCTTTATCGCTTACTTTCAACTCGAGCATCGGCCTCTTACAAATTTCAGCCATGTCTTTTCTTGCCTTCATATTATCTTTCGTTTTATCAGTCACATCGAAACATGTGCTTATGATGCTTTCAGCAACGTTACGCTCTTGGTGCATCAAGTCTATGTTGTGCGGCATGATCAAGGCTTTTGCATACGGAAGCTCCCATATTGATGAAATATGGGTCCAGTTATGGTCCTCCCCGTAGCCTTGGAACCTATCATTTTCTCCTTGCTTCAGACAAGCATGCCATGCCATTATCTGCGGTGCAGTTTGCCTCTTTGGTGGCCCATTTCTGATTTTGGCTCCACCTCTGAATGCAGTAAGCGAATTCCTAAAATCATGCTTGAATGGAGTCCAACGTCGATGAGCATCAAAGAATGACACTTTTCCACCATGCTTCAATCTGAATGCATCCGTATCATTCATACATATGGGACAGCACAACCGACCATGGACACACCATCCAGACCAATCTCCATACGCCAGCAGATCATGCACTGACCACAAATAAGCAGCGCGCATGGTAAACTCCTTTTCAGTATGGCTGTCATAAGCCTTCACACCTCTCCACAATTGTTTCAGCTCTTCAATTAAAGGGCGAACAAACATATTCAGCTTTGGCCCTGTATGCTCGGGGCCTAGGATGACTAGTGCAAGGAACATGAACTCTTCTTTATTGACCAACTCAGGAGGAAGATTATATGGCACAATGAAGACAGGCCAACACGAGTAAGGGCTTGCACTGGTATTGAAAGGTGTGAATCCGTCCGTCGATAGACCAAGCCATACACTCCTAGGGTCGTTTGCAAATTCGGGATCAAACTCGTCAAATGCCTTCCACGCATCACCGTCCGACGGATGGACCATTATGTCTGGATCAGTGACGAGACGTACACCATTCTTTGGCCACGTCATATGCAGAGCTATTTCCTTGTTGAGGAACAACCTTGAAAGCCGAGGAATGATGGGCAACCGACGAAGTTGCTTAGCTGCGACCTTCGTAACTACCAATTCACCCTCATCATTTGTCACCTCGACATATCTAGAAGCTTCGCAATGCTTACAACGGTCCAGCTTGTCATCCTCCTCAAAGAATAGCATGCAACTGTTGGGACACACATCGATCTTCTCATATGTCATCCCAAGACCAGCCAACATCTTCTTTGCGAAGTACATATTTTTTGGCAACTTATGATTCTCCGGGAGAACCTCGCCCATCAGTTGGACGATGTCGTTGTAAGCACTGTTTGAAATGTTGTGCCTCGACTTTATCGCCATTAGTCTTGTGAGAGTCCCAAGAACTGACATCTGAGTGTGCTCGTGCAGTCTCTCTTCTCCCGCGGCGAGTAGCCGGAAGAATTCCTGAGCATCGCGTGGAAGCTGCCCCGACTCCTCAGCGTTCATTTCAACATCCCTACCAAGATCATGCAACATGTCGTCCATCCTATCATGATCGTCATCAAGTTCCACCTCCGCGTCAACGTGTCTAATAGACTCTCCATGTCGGTACCATACAAGGTAGTTCGGCATAAACCCACTTTTGCAAAGGTGTTTCTCCATTTCTTCCTTCTTCTGAGGCCACTTGTTCTCGCAGCGATTGCAAGGACACTTCACTAGACGACCAGTTGCATCTTTGAAAGCGTGCTCAAGAAAAGCCTTTGTTACACCCATCCATTCATTCGAATGTGCCCCATCCTTTCTCCACCCGTCATACATCATCCTCCGATCACCGTCCATTTCAAAGGCTAAACAAAAGACAAAGAACATCAACCGAAATTCCGCGTCAATCGTAAGGCACATGTCACAAATCACAAGCATCGGCCTACACTCTTAGGCTGTCCAAAATACGTGGACAATTCCGTAACGGCGAACCTCACAAGCCAATGTGACGTTCGCCGTTCCCGAACGGGTGACGCATACGGTTCGCTACGGTTAACTCAGAGACAAATATGAATTAAAAAATAAACATTAAAAAATAATGGTTCGCTACAGTCCAAATACGCGTGTGCCGAAGCGGTCCGACCCCGACCGGCCGGCCGGACTCGTCGTCAGTCCCGCGTGTGCGCTGACGGGTCCACGACGCCGGTCCTCGGCTAGCTGGCGGCAGCCCTCTCCTCCCCGTCGCGTCCCGCTAGCTAGCTAGCGCCAAGTCTCTCACTGCCAACCTCTTCGCCACTCATGTCAAGCTCAATCACGACAACACTATTGTTCTCACCAAACTCCAACGAGTGGCATGAGACAAACATATGTGGTAGCACACTTCGGCAAGCAAGGAAATGATGTAGTTGGGTGTGGATTGGAGTCCAAGAACCATCGGTCCTCGGCTGGCTGGCGGCAGCCCTCTCCTCCCCGTCGCGCCCCGCTAGCTAGCTAGCGCCAAGTCGCAGGCCGCAGCCACGTCCCTCCCCCAGCCACTTGGCACAGGCCGGACGGACGAATACCAAAGCAGCAAGCGCCGAAGACGAATTCGCTGTACATGACAGAGGGGGAAGAAGGGAGACGGGGAGGCTCACCGCGGGGAACGAGGGCGTCGTGGACGGACAGTGGGCGCGCGCGACGGAGCTCGGCGTGGACGGACGGCGGGCGCGCGTGACGGAGCTCAGCGTGGACTGACGGCGGGCGCACGCGACGGACGGTGTGGACAGTCGAGCTCGGCGTGGACGGACGGGCGCGCGCGCGACGGACGGCGAGGGCAGGCGGGGCGCGATGGCGAGGGCAGGCGGGCGCACGCGACGGCGAGGGGAGGCGAGGGAAGGAGAGTGCGGCGGCGAGGGCAGGCGAGTGCAGGCGCGGGCGGCGAGCGCGCGCGGGCGGCGAACGCGGGCGGCGAGCGGGCGCGGACGGCGAACGCGGGCGGCGAGCGCGCGAGGGCAGGAGACCTCGGGTAGTGCGGCGGCGAGGGCACGCGAGTGCGGCAGCGAGCGCGCGCGACGGACGGCGAGGGCAGGCGACGGCGCGCGCGACGGACGGAGTGCGGCGGCGCTCAAAACAGAGAAAGGAGCGAGAGGGAGAGATAAGGTGCGGTCTCGCGATTTAGGGCGTCTATTTTCGTCGGCCGCATTGAGGCCGACGAAAATAAATGTCGTATTTTCGTCGGCCCCCCTAAAGCCGACGAAAATAGATGGCGTATTGTCGTCGGCACAGCCCCGGCCCATGTAAATAACAACTATTTTCGTTGGTTACTAGGCCGACGAAAATTGCGTACTTATTTTCGTGGGCCTGCCGACGAACATATGCCCGGGCCCACGAAAATAGGCTGCATTTTCGTCGGTCCCAAAGGCCGACGAAAATAACCTTCTATTTTCGTGGGCCGGCCGATGAAAATATATCGGCCTACGAAAATTTAGTCGTTTCCTGTAGTGTGAGCCCGAGTCCGAGCCCTGGGGTCGGGCGAAGCGGAGTTCGTCGCCTTCAGGGGCTGAGCCCGAGTCCGAGCCCTGGGGTCGGCGAAGCGGAGTTCATCGTCTTCAGGGGCTTAGCACGAGTCCGAGCCCTGGGGTCGGGCGAAGCGGAGTTCGTTGTCTTCCGGGGCTGAGCCCAAGTCCGAGCCCTGGGGTCGGGCGAAGCGTAGTTCGTCATCTTCTGGGGCTGAGCCCGAGTCCGAGCCCTGGGGTCGGGCGAAGCGGAGTTTCCTATGGCGCCTGAGGCTAGACTTGGATGCTGCCAGCCTCACTCTGTCGGGTGACACAGCAGTCGGAGCGGCGCAGGCGGCGCTGTCCTCTTGTCAGGCCGGCCAGTGGAGCGGCGAAGTGACTACGGTCACTTCGGCTCTGTCAACTGGAGGGCACACGTCAGGATAAAGGTGTCAGGCCACCTTTGCATTAAATGCCCCTGCGATTTGGTCGGTTGGCATGGCGATTTGACCAAGGTTGCTTCTTGGTGAAGACTGGGCCTCGGGCGAGCCGAAGGTGTGTCCGTTGCTGGAGGGGGTCCTCGGGCAAGACGTAGATCCTCCGGGGTCGGCTGCCCTTGCCCGAGGCTGGGCTCGGGCGAGGCGTGATCGCGTCCCTCGAATGGACTGATCCTTGACTTAGTCGCACCCATCAGGCCTTTGCAGCTTTGTGCTAATGGGGGTTACCAGCTGAGATTTAGGAGCCTTGAGGGTACCCTTAATTATGGTCCCCGACAATTATAAACTAGTTACTTTTAGGTGATGGATTTAGGGTGTTACACTATGCTTATCAATGAGCAAATTCATAAAAATCCCCAAGCCACTACTGTTTTGCTAGCATCTCTGTGCAGGGATGAATATAATAAGGTTAGCGGCTTGGACAACGCCAAACAAATCTGGGACACCCTCAAAATCTCTCATGAGGGAAATGATGCCACCATGATCACCAAGATGGAACTAGTGGAAGGCGAGCTAGGGAGATTCGCCATGATCAGGGGAGAAGAGCCAACACAAACCTACAACAGGCTCAAGACCCTGGTCAACAAGATCCAAAGCTATGGAAGCACAAGATGGACGGATCATGATGTCGTCCGACTCATGCTCAGGTCATTTACAGTAATTGACCCCCATCTTGTGAATCTTATCCGTGGAAAACCCAGGTACACCAAGATAACGCCCGAGGAAACACTCGGAAAATTCGTGAGCGGACGTATGATGGTAAAAGAAGCTCGATACGTAGATGACGCATTGAACGGTCCACTGCCCGTCTACGAGCCACAACCCGTTGCCCTCAAAGTGACTAGCAGCAGGGAGGCGCTACCAAGCAAGGTGGCACAAGTGGAGGCTACCGGGCTCAATGAGGATGAGATGGCGCTTATCATCAAGCGCTTCATGAAAGCATCTAGGCCCCTAGTTGGTTTTAGTGATTAATGACAATGTAATGTTATATGTGACTAACATGTGTTTTGCAAAGACAAATGGTAAGTTAGGTCGCATTACAGGTAGAAGTACTACAACGGTGAAAACAATCCCGACAATAAGAACTTGAAGCAACGGCTAAAGCGACGAAACAAAAAGTGAAGGTCTACGTAGTCCGAGTGTCAAGGAGTTGCAGACACTCGTGATATAGTTAGGTCTTTTATTTTGTTTTTGCCGTACTATAAAAAGGGATTGTCGATGAGTAGTTTGACCAAGAGAGTTCTAGTGTAGTGTTGGTGCAGATTCACACTCACATATAGTGCTAGGTGACACTCTAGAACATACTCACAAGTTAGAAAGAAAACCGATTTGAAAAACAGCAGAAAATAGAAGTTAGGGTTTCTGGCTTTGGGGCACCGGACTGTCCGGTGCGCCCTCTGCCAGGAGGGGCCAGATGGACCAGAGAAGGGTTTCCCCTCACGCAGGAACCCGAGAGCGCAAGGTTCACGAAGTGAATTTTAGTGGCGCACCGGACAGTGCACCGGACATCGCACCGGACCGTCCGGTGTGCACCGGACAGTGGCTGTCAGCCCAACAGCTACCTGTCAGAACTAGCCGTCGGAGTCGACCGTTGGCGCACCGGTGGCGTACCGGACTGTCCGGTGCGCCCATGCGCAGAACAGTGCTGGTAACGGCTAGTTGGTGGGTGAGGGCTATTTATACCCCCTCCACCCACCATATTCAATGTCTTGCTGCCCACATTTATTCCTGCACATTGGTAGAGCATTGCAAGCACCAAAAGCCTAGTGAGGTGATTAGAGAATCTTAATCCCACGTTTGGACCTCATTAGCGCTAGCGAGAGCCACCTAGAGCACACACCACTTGCATTAGGCTTCTCTTGGTTAAGCGAAAGTCTACGGCTTGTTACTCTTGGTGATCAGCATCACCTAGACGGCTTGGTGGCGTTGGGAGCTTGGTGATCATCGTGGAGATCTTGTTGGTGACCCGACTCAAGTTTGTAAGCGGTCGTGAGGGATCCACCGCGCCGGAGTGGCAAAGGATCATCTCGTAGTGAGCACTTGGTTCTTGCAAGGACCAAGGGGGAGCGATACCCTTGCGCGGGTGCTCCAACGAGGACTAGTGGAGAGTGCCGACTCTTCGATACCTCGGGAAAATTTGGAGGAGTCTTCCAAACCTTGCTTTCATACACACTTAATTCAAGCATTTTACATTGTGTATTTTTAGCAAGTATTTGAAGTATTGTTTTAGCATTATTGTATTTCTAGTATTATTCTCTTAGTGCTAGTTGTTGGGGTGAAGTTGGGCTCTTGCTTAGGTTTTAATTAGTGTTGTTTTTTAGAAAATCCCAATTCACCCCCCTCTTGGGCATCATGATCCTTTCAATTGGTATCAGAGCCTTGTTGCTCTTAGATTTGCTTAACCGCTAGAGTAACGATGTCCGGTGGGGATGGACCTCCTCCCGTTTTTTTGATGGTGACAATTTTCCATATTGGAAAATTCGTATGGAAGCATATTTAGAGGCTATAGACATTGGTGTCTACAAAGCCGCCACTCAAGGATTCCCCCAACCTAGAGATCCCGCAAATCTTGTAGGTGAAGTGTTTAATTATGAGAAACGGAATGCTAAGGCCAAAACACCTTTTTTGGAGGCCTTTGCAAGGATGTGTTTAATAGAGTTAGAAATCATAAAAATGCTCATGATTTGTGGATGGACATATGTGCTCTACATGAAGGAACTAGGAGTGAGCGTGAGGAGAGATATCACATTGCTATGAGAAAGTTAAATTCTTTTGAAATGCTTGCTAATGAAAATGCCAATGCTATGTACTCACGTCTCAATATTCTTGTAGAGGAAGTAAATGGATTGAGGCTTACACAAATTTCACAACCGGATGTTGTGAGAAAGATTCTCAGTGTCCTCCCAATTGACAAATATGGACACATTGTCATTGTGCTGCATCAGATGGATCTTTCAGTTACCACACCTACACAGATATTGGGAAAGATCAATGCTCATGAGATGTACATGCACATCAATGACAATGATGAGTCATCTTCCAAGAGAAAGGATTTGGCTCTCAAAGCAAATCAAGAAATAAAAGGAAAAGCTAAAGTACAAATTAAGGAAGAATCCTCAAGTGATGATGACCTTGATGCTAACATTGCCTTGATGGTGAGGAAGACCACCAAGATGTTAAAGAAGCTCAACAGAGAAGGCATCAAATTTGATTCAAGAAAGAAGAAATTCTTTTCCAGCAAAAGAAAGCCCATCTCTGAAATGGATTGCTACAACTGTGGAGAGCTTGGTCATCTTGCTCATCAATGTAACAAGCCCAAGAAGAACAAGTTCAAGGGCAAGAAAGAGGATGACAACGATGATGAGAAAAAGGAAAAGAGATTCTTCAAGAGGAAGGATGGGAAGCACAAGAGGTTCCACAAAAAGAAAAATGGAAAGGCATATATTGTTGGTGGACATTGAGTCACCAAGTGGATCTTCTTCAAGTGAAGAAGAAAATGATGAAAAAGTTGCCACCATCGCTGGGGACTTCTCTTCACCACCATCATCACCATCATCGACTTCTCACCTATGCCTCATGGCTAGAGGTGAACGGAAGATACAAAATGATAATGATATTACTGATGATAGTGATAGTGATAGTGATGTTGAATTTGCTTCACCTTCCTATGATGAACTAGCTGACTTGCTAAAAGAATACACTCAAATCATTAGTAAGTCAAAAGCTAAATGTGATAAGTTGAAAAATGAAAATGAATATTTGAATGCCAAATATGACATAGTTGTGAAAGCTAGTGATGAAATGAAAGAAGAAAACAAAACTATGTCATCCACTATAAATGAGCTCACATCCTCTCTAAAAGATGCTAAGGATAAACGTGTGGGGGATAGATATCCCCCGGGTCCACTAAAAGAGTAAAGGACCTCACGAAAGGCCCAAGGGCCCAATAAATCGTAAGGTCATTCTTTCGTGGGCCTGGGGAAAAACAACCAGCAAAGCAGAACGACATAAGGCCGGATCGATGCAAACCCGGACGGCCCACAGCGTCGAGCGAAAGACCGCAACAGAGATCCGACTCTCCCGCGCTGGAGCCTCCATGCAACGAAGCCATGCGGGGATAAGTCAGCGAGGGTTACGTAGGGATAATCTCAAGAGGTTCACTATCTTTTAGCTACTTGTTGTTATCTTATCCACGTGTACTGCCCTACGGTCGAGTATATAAGGCCTAGGGGACACCCCTTCAGATAGAGGGACCTTTTACTTAGCCACCCACATCAACTCCCTGTATTCTCAATCCAGAGAGCTCTCTTGTAACCACATTCACCAAGCAAACTCACCAGGACGTAGGGTGTTACGCATCTCCAAGCGGCCCGAACCTATAAACCTTGTCCACCATCCCTCGTGCGATCTGCACGAACCATTTTGCTACAGTTGTTGACACCGTCCTACTCCTAAAACACCTTGAGGGGCAACCCCGGGTGTGCGGTCGGACCTAAAACACCGACAGCTGGCGCACCAGGTAGGGGGGGTGTGTTGACAATCCATGCTAGCTCAATGGCCGTCACCTTCTACAGCAAGATCACCCTGCGCCCCGGATCCGTGTTCTGCTTCGGAACAATCTCATTTGTAGCAGATGAAGAAGGAATTCTACACCGTATCACGGATCCGCCGGAAAAGAAGTCTCCCCCAACGAACTCCGAAAGTACCGGAGAAGCTCAACCTCCAACTCTCCGGATGAGGATCGTCTCCGGAAAGCCGGGGGCCGAGGGCTCGCTGACCCGGAGAACTCCACTGCCTACTTTTCCGGTAAAAGAGTGGACACAGATCGCAAGGAAGGTCACCACAACTGCAGCACCCTTCATTGGGAGAGCGGAGTCGCCTATCGTCTCCGACGACGAGCCGACTGTACCCGGGGAGGAACCGCCTCAACGAGAGTCCCGTCGATGGAGGAACCGGCGCAGGAACGTTCGACGACATCATGCTGCCGGGGAGCGGAATCCGGAACAGCCTGTCTTGCGAGACGAGGTCTCGGAGGTAGGAGAGACCCCGGAAGAACGCATCTTCAGAGAACGAAGGAACTCCCGACGACGTGATCGCCGACGAGCTCAGGAACAGGCTGAACAAGATACAAGGCAGCGTCAGGAGAATCCATTCTTCGGGCGCAACCTGAACCCCGACTTCGCCCGAGCTATGAACACGCCAAGCGAAGTCGAAGGGGTACTGGCTCGGATAGCTGAGGGACTTCCTCGGACTCCTGACGCCGATGGCTACCGACGACTGTTCACCCAGGCGGCCAACCATCTTCTACCGCTCGCTCACCCGCCGAACGATCTACGACACGCCATCAACAGTCGCCGAGACGCGCGAAGCTCCATCAATGCTTCACGCGAGCGGCGGCATGAGAACGAGATTCGCCGTCGGGAGGAGTATGACAGGGATCACGGCATCCCGACTCAAAGCCAAGCTACCAGAACTGAGTCGGCAACGGCCTCAACTAGCGGAACCACCCGGGGACGGTCGAGGAACCACAATCACAACTCCCCTCCCCGGGACAGACATCGTCCCCGACGACAGGAGGACACATGCGGAGTGTCCGCTCTTACTCCGCGCCTTAGGGCCATCCAATGGCCTCCCAACTTCAAGGTATCCAATGTTGACAAATATGAACCTAAGCAGGATCCATGGGGTTGGCTAGCCGTCTACACCACCGATCTACACCACCGCTGCTCGAGCTGCTGGGGCGTCCGAAGACGTGATGACCGCGTACTTACCCATTGTCCTTGGGCAAGACGCGCTGCAATGGCTGTGACATCTACCCCGACACTGCATCGACGTCTGGGGCGACTTCAGTCGACGCTTCACCGCCAACTTCCAGTCCCTCTCCGACAAGCCGGCACAACCGTGGGACCTCAAATCCATCAAGCGCCGGGGAGACGAGACTCTCCGGTCATACCTCAAAAGGTTCCAGACCATGAGAAATCGTATCCCCGAGGTCACGGAGGCAACCGTGATCAAGGACTTCTACAGAGGCTCCAATGACTCGGTTTTCGTCCGAGCCATACTACAGAGGGCACCGACTACCTCCGAGGAGCTGTTCCGGGAAGCCGACCTCTACATCACCGCCGACGAGCGAGCCCAGGACCTCATCGGAGGAGCAAAGCCCGCACCGGTAGCACCACGATGCGACACGAACCAGCAACCCGACAAACGATGGGAGAAGAGGCCTCGCGAAGAAGTGCACGCCGCCGGACCTCCTGCCTCTCGTGCCCGAGGAGGACCTCGTGGAGGCGAACGCACGTTGGACGACATCCTCGACGCCCAGTGCCCGTACCACAAGGACATGCGTCACACTCTTCGTAACTGCCGAGACTTCAAGCATTCCGTCGGACACGGCCGACCCTTCCAACCTCTACCTCCTCCTCCGCCGAGGGGAAGACCGGATGAACCACGACAACCCCATCAGCAGGAGGAGGGAGGAGGAGGAGCTTTCCCACGCGTTGACAGGGAGGTCAATGTCATCTTCGGTGGACACGGGTCGCAGGAGAACAGAAGACAGCAGAAGCTCAACGATCGCCAGATACTGATGGCGGCCACCAGCCCTCCCGCCCCATACTGGTGGTCGGAGCACCCGATCACCTTCACTAGGGCAGATCAATGGCTCAACTTCGACCATCCGGGCAAATACCCGCTTCTCGTCGATCCGGTGATCCGAGAGAGCCGGGTGAAGAAGGTGTTAGTGGACGGGGGGAGCAGCATCAACGTCACCTTCCCCCGGACACTCCAAGGCTTGGGAGTTCACCTCAAAGAGCTCCACGAGTCGGACACTCCTTTCTTCGGCATCGTGCCGACGAAAGGGGAATACCCGCTGGGCCACATCTACATGCCAGTCACCTTCGGAACTCCGGAGAACTACAGAACCGAGTTCCTGAGATTTGAAGTGGCGAACTTCGACTGCGGGTACAACGCGATCATCGGGAGGCCGGGATTGGCCAAGTTCATGGCCATTCCGCATTACACATACATGATACTGAAGATGCCAGGACCGCAAGGGATCATAACCGTGTGCGCCGACTTCCAAGGCGCCGCAGAATGTTTCCGAGTGGCTATCCAAGCCGCCCTCACCGCCAAGCCGTCGACGGCTCCCTCCACACTGGCGAACTCTAAGCCTGAGGAGGACCTTGCAATACCAGCAAGTGAAGCTCAGACCGCGACCTCTATGCGGCCGACTGAAGAAACCAAGAGAATCAACCTGGGGTTCGCTAATGAGCGCAAGACGGCTATCATCAGCTCCAGCTTGAATGACAAATAGGAAAGCGCGCTCGTCCGGTTTCTGCAAGATAACCGAGATGTATTCGCATGGCAACCTGCGGATATGCCGGGAGTCCCAAGAGAACTGGCCGAGCACAAATTGAAGGTTTATCCCCAGGCAAGGCCGATTCGGCAAAAATTACGTCGTTTCACGCCTGACAAGAGAGAAGCCATTCGCACTGAGCTAGCTCGCTTGGTTGCAGCTGGATTCATTAGAGAAGTGTTACATCCCGAGTGGTTAGCCAACCCCGTTCTTGTACTAAAAAAGAATAAAGTGGATTGGCGCATGTGTGTTGATTATACTGATCTCAACAAACACTGTCCGAAGGATCCTTTCGGGCTCCCGAGGATAGATCAGGTGGTGGACTCCACCGTTGGATGTTCTATGCTGTCTTTCCTGGATTGCTATTCTGGATACCATCAGATTAGTCTGGCAAAGGAAGATGAAGAAAAAACGGCATTCATTACTCCGTTTGGTGCTTTCTGTTATACCTCCATGCCGTTTGGCCTCAAAAACGCTGGAGCAACTTACCAGAGAGCCATTCAAACATGCTTAGCCGATCACTGGGGCAAGCGTGTGGAAGCCTACGTGGATGATGTGGTAATCAAAACACAGGACTCAAAAGACTTCATCGAAGATTTGCAACTGGTTTTCAACAGTCTGAGGCGGTATAGATGGAAGCTTAATCCCGAGAAATGTGTTTTCGGGGTACCAGCCGGAAAGTTGCTCGAGTTTATTGTCAGCCACCGGGGAATTGAGGCTAATCCAGAAAAGATTGAAGCTATCATGAAGATGGAAGCACCTCGATCGCAGAAGAAGGTTTAGCGACTTACTGGATGTATGGCAGCTCTAAGCAGATTTATATCCAGGCTGGGAGAAAAAGGTCTGCCATTTTACAAGTTACTCAAAAAGGTGGATAAGTTTCAATGGACTTCAGAAGCGCAAGAAGCTCTAGATGCTCTGAAAAAATTCTTGACAACACCACCAGTACTGAAACCACCTCAGCGAGCCACGTCAACTCAACCAGCTGAAGATTTGCTACTGTATATCTCTTGCACGACTCACGTGGTAAGCACCGCGTTAGTAGTCGAGCGAGTAGAAGAAGGACATGCCTATCCCGTACAACATCCTGTCTACTTCATTAGTGAAGTCCTAGGCCCCTCGAAGAAAAAGTACCCTCAAGTTCAGAAGCTATTGTACGCAGTACTTCTAACTGCCCGCAAGCTGCATCACTACTTTGACGACCACAAAGTCATAGTAGTTACAAGTTTTCCAATAGGGGATATTCTTCACAACAAGGAAGCCATCGGTTGAATAGCCAAGTGGGCTTGTGAGCTGGGATCTCATGACATCGAGTTCCGACCTCGCACTGCCATCAAAACTCAAGCACTGGTTGATTTCGTATCGGAGTGGACTGAACAACAAGTACCAGACAACCCGGAGACTGCAGAAGTATGGAGAATGTATTTTGATGGCTCACTGAAGCTGCAGGGAGCAGGAGCAGAGATTCTCTTCACTGCGCCTGGAGGCGAACACCTCAAGTACGCCCTCCAGTTGCTATTCCCAGCCTCCAACAATGCAGCCGAGTATGAAGCTTTGATCCACGAATTGAACATTGCCATATCGTTGGGCGTCAAAAGATTAATGGTATACGGAGACTCTCTGGTAGTCATCAGCCAGATAAACAAGGAGTGGGATTGCTCAAGCGATTCAATGGGAAAATATTGCACTGCCGTCCGAAAGCTGGAAGATAAATTCGAGGGTCTGGAATTTCATCATGTAGAAAGAGATCGGAACACAGCAGCCGATGTACTGTCCAAACTAGGGTCCGGTCGAACTCAGGTCCCACCCGGGGTTTTCGTGCAAGAAATTCTGCGGCCAAGTATCTCAATGGATCAGACAGAAGAATGCAACATCATAGATCAACCCGAGTCAGACCCTGATGACTGGAGGAGGCCGATCATTAAGTATATAAAGAATGAAGAGGAACCAGACGACAAAAATTTGGCAGAGCGCATTGCAAGACAGTCGGCTCACTATACGCTTATTGGGGAGACATTATACAGAAGGGGTGCATCAGGCGTCTTCATGAAGTGCATTCTCCCATCCACTGGGAAGCACCTTCTGGAGGAAGTCCATGCTGGGCAATGTGGAATACATGCAGCCTCTAGAACACTAGTTGGGAAGGTCTTCAGGTCAGGATTCTATTGGCCAACAGCAAAGAACGATGCAGCCGAGTTAGTTCGAAGGTGCGAAGCCTGCCAATACTTGTCAAGGCAACAACACATGCCAGCACAGCAACTGCAGACCATACCAGTAACTTGGCCTTTCGCATGCTGGGGACTGGATATGATTGGACCTTTCAAGAAAGCTCAAGGGGGATACACTCATGTATTGGTAGCAATTGACAAGTTCACTAAATGGATAGAATTCAAGCCCATTGCCTCCTTAACCTCTGCTAAGGCCGTGGAATTCATACAAGACATAATATTCAGATTCGGGATACCAAACAGCATCATAACTGATTTAGGATCCAACTTCACAAGTTCAGAATTCTTTGACTTCTGCGAGCAAAAGAGCATTCAGATCAAGTATGCATCTGTAGCCCTTCCAAGAGCCAACGGGCAAGTTGAGCGAGCCAACGGGATGATATTGGATGCACTCAGGAAAAAGAACTTTGATAAGAATGAAAAATTCGCAGGAAAGTGGATAAGGGAATTACCCTATGTTGTTTGGAGCCTAAGAACCCAACCTAGCCGAGCTTTGCATGGAAACACTCCTTTCTTCATGGTCTACGGGTCGGAGGCAGTGCTACCTGCTGATCTCAAGTTCGGGGCGCTAAGGCTGATCTTTGAAAGCATAGCAGAAGCTGAGACCACCAGGCTGGAGGACATAGATGTACTTGAGGAAGAACGGTTAAACGCAGTAATCCAATCAGCAAGGTACCAGCAGACTCTAAGGCGCTATCACGACAAGGCTGTGCGACAACGATTCTTCTCAGTAGGAGATCTCGTCCTCCGCCGAATTCTAACGGGGGAGGGACGACACAAGTTATCACCCTTATGGGAAGGACCCTTTGTGGTAGCAGAAGTCACTCGGCCCGAATCGCATCGCCTCACTCAGATGGATTGCACAGAAGTTGGGAACTCCTGGAACATAGAACACCTCAGAAAGTTTTATCCCTAGCTGTACCTCAAAACTGCTGGGATGATGATGTACTCTGTAAAGTGGAAATATGTCATCAATAAAAAAGAGGTTTCAAGGATACTCAATTCATTTACGATTGACTTGCATTCTTACTCAACTCAGGGTGACCACTATGCCCTGCTAACGGAGCAATCGACTTAAGTCGGCAACGACTTAAGGCGGTGCAACATGCTCACGCTTACTTAACTCAGGGTGACCACTATGCCCTGCTAACGGAGCAATCGACTTAAGTCGGCAACGACTTAAGGCGGTGCAACATGCTCACGCTTACTTAACTCAGGGTGACCACTATGCCCTGCTAACGGAGCAATCGACTTAAGTCGGCAACGACTTAAGGCGGTGCAACATGCTCACGCTTACTTAACTCAGGGTGACCACTAAGCCCTGCTAACGGAGCAATCGACTTAAGTCGGCAATGACTTAAGGCGGTGCAACATGCTCACGCTTACTTAACTCAGGGTGACCACTATGCCCTACAAACGGAGCGATCGACTTAAGTTGGCAACAACTTAAGACCAGTGCAACATGCTCGCACCTATATAATTCAAGGGATGACTTCCATATCCCGCAAACAAATTTCATAATCATCATGCGTCATTACTGCCAACTCATTAACTAATAAATTCTGATACAATGAGAGAGTAATTATGTCATTCGAATGATAAACTGATGTCCTCTAACAAATACTCGATCATGCTAACCGCGCGTTTGGAGCACGCAAAATGTTTTTCTATTTTACAGTGTCTTTCTCAGGAGCGACTGACGAAGAAGGGCGACTCAAGGAATCAGGGGCGGCGTTCACGTCAGCCCTTATGTCTTCAGGAACAACCACGCCGGGTCTCCTCATCAAGATTCGTCCCGCCCGAATAGCCTTGTCCAGGGCTTTGTCGCGTTGGGCCTTGAGAGTAACAGAAGTTTCTTCAGCAGCTTTAGCAGCCAGTCGAGCGCTCTCTAACTCCTGGACAATGGATTTTTTGGAAGCTCGGAGTCCTTTGATAGTAGCATCCTTCGCTGATATCAACTGCTTAAGCCGGGTTACCTCATCCATGGATTCCTGCAGCTTACGACGTTGGAGGTCTAATTCTTCCATGGTGAAGCGATGACTTCTCTCCAGGATAGTCAGCGAATTGCTAGAATCACGATATAACCTGTCAAGATTGTCACGAGAAGCAGCAAGGATATGCTTTTCTTCCTGCGAGCAAAAGTCAGCTCCTTCAAAAACCAAGCATGTAACAGGAGCACAGCAAGGCAAGGCACAGTTTTGTATGATACCTTTTCAGAATCAAGCTGAGAATGAAGGGAAGAATTCAGGGCATTGGCGTCGTCTAAAGCAGCAGAAACTTGACCCAGTTCAATTTGGCCCTGAGAGTACTTCTCCTCAAAGTCAGTGCACCGCTGAGCCAATTCAGCCAGATCTTGGGAGTGTTTTTCCTCAAGAAGTGAAATCTGCCGAGTCACTCCTGGCGAGAGATAATCAAACAAAATGGGGTCAGAAAGTAAGGCAGTCCACAGCGAAGGCAGAGAGAAGTAAAAAAGCACTAACCAGCATTGGTGGCCTCCAATTCAGAAACGCGACGTTGAAGCGACACTGGGTTCCAACGTGCAAGAGATGAAGCTACCTCTGGGGTAGAAGCACCCTGAAGCCTCAGCTGGCCGGCCATTCCATCCACCAAAGCCTGATGAGGAAAATAGACGAGTGTGACGACAGCAGCTCAGGCAATATAAAAGTCAAATTAAAATACATCACAGTACCTGAAGGTTAGAGAAGAACGAAGGGATCCCTAAATCAGGAGAAACCAGTTGATAAGCAGATGTAAAACCACCACCCAGAGCAGTTTGCAACGAATCAGCGGAGATTAATTCAGTACCTTCAGCAGAGCCCAACACTCGGTCAGCAGGGGCGCTGCCCTCTAAAGTGATCCCCTAATCCAAATTCTGGGTTACCACCATGCAGCCAGAGTGTGGAGGAGATCCCGCGTGAACGTCCATGGAGGTACAGGAAGGAGACCCTGCTCGGGCATCCTCGGGGGCTGGGTCATAGTTGGCACTGCCCATTTGAGCCGGATCATCCCCGGCAGTACCCTCGGGGGCTGGGCAGTGGCTTACACTCTCCACCCGAGCTAAGTCATCCCCGGTGACACCCTTGGGGGCTGGGCATATGACAGCACCACTCTTGAGGTCCAAGTTCTCTGCGATAACCACTTCTAAGATTGATGGGCCCTCATCTACCTCCAAAGGACCAGGACGATTCAAATCAGTCTCCCGGCCCTCAAGATCGCGCTCTAAGGTCGACGAGGTGCGGGACGACCTCAACCCAGCATCGGGCATGTCAGCACAAGCATCCATTGCACCATCATCCACTGGCTCCAATAACAAGTCTTCTGGGACCATATCCTCAAGAGTTTGATCAAAGTTGGCCAGAGACAGTTCTTGTAGACCAATGAGGGCAGACAAAGCAGGAGAGGGAACTCCACTACTTTCACCACTGGCGATGAATTGCCGGCTGTTCTTTCGAGTCAAAGGAACCTCATTCTCCTCCCCCTCGTCATCTACAACGACAACACAAGCAACACACCCATTGGGATCTGCGACAGGTGGAGCACTCACATTAGGATCGGTAGCAGTTTGGGTACACCCATTGGGGTCAGTTTCAGTAAGTCCAGTTGCAGGCATATCTTCAGCAGCAGGAACTGAGGTACCAGCGTCTTCATCAAAACTGGATACTCGTCGGACGCGTCTTCTTTTCTTCTTTTGCTCGTCAGCAGAAGGCAAAGGCTGATTGGTTCGGCTAAGGCGCCTCGGGCGAGTACTGACAGGTTTCTGAACATCCGAAGTTGTATCAACCTTTGGGAGGGGCACTACTGCTAATGCACCAGCAGGAGCAGCGTCGGAGGAATCCTCAGTTAGCAGATCAAGCATGGCATTTATATCTGCATCACTAGGGTTCAGGGGCACCTCAAAATGGACTTGCCGTTCGTCATCAGGAATCTCCCCAAGCGAAGCAACCAAAGCACTAACTTCTTCAGCAGAGGGTCGCACTCTAAGGCCCAAATTGCCATCAGTCACAGGTGGATTTGACATGAAAAGGGTGAAGGCTTTGGCAGGAGGCAAGTTCCAGGCCGAGTACGCCACTGGAGCACCAACATTGGACACCTTGCCCCTCAGAATCATTTCAAGTCGGCTCACCAAGTCTGCAGAAGGGATTCTCCAGTTGGTAACCCGAGTTGAGTCGGCTAGCCCTCGATACAGATAAGCTGGGTAGACCCTATCTTTCAGTGGTTGAATGTTCTTGAAAATGAAGTCAGTGACCACAGCTTCAGCAGTTAGACCGCTCTCTTTCAGCAGTCCAACTTCAGCTAGCAACACACCCGCTTCAGCTACCTCCTCATCTGTGGGAGACTCGGTCCAGCTTGGGGTGCGAACGTCTGGTTGTCTTCCCGACCGGGAGGGGAGAGAATTTCCATAATTATCAATTATGAACCACTCTAGACGCCATCCCTTAATACTGTCTTTAAGGGGAATCTCAAGATACTCAGTCTTCCGTCTGCGGCGCATCTCCAAACTGGCACCTCCGACCAACTGATGTTGTCCCCCGGCCATCCCAGGGCGACAATGATACAGGTATTTCCATAAGCCGAAATGCGGCAGCACGCCAAGAAAGGCTTCGCATAAGTGAACGAAGATGGAGATTTGCAGAATTGAGTTAGGGTTCAGATGGGTCAGGTTAATGTGGTAGAAATCAAGGAGACCGCGGAAAAAGGGAGAGATGGGAAGGCCAAGGCCGCGGAGAAGAAAAGGGGCGTAAACTACGGACTCGTGGGTATCCTCTGTCGGGACAGTAGTCCCGTGGCAAATCCGCCAAGAACAAAGTTCCCGTGGAGGAAGAACCCCGATGGACACGAGGTGGAGGAGTTCAGCATCGGAAATGATGGACATGTGGTTACCTGCGAAAGGCAACTGGCTGTTGGGATCGATTGGAGGAATCACCACAGCGGACGAGCTCGCGGTTTTCCTCTTGGGCGCCATCTCGATTCTACCAGCAGGCAGAGTGGAGGTGAGCGGCAGAGAGGATTCGGAAGCGGGAATGCTAGAACTAGGGCACGGAAAGCAAAGGCGGCTAAAAGCGCAGCTCTTATGGGATATTCTCGAGCCAGATACCGTTTCAAAAAGTGCCCAGTCATCACCCGGCAGTTATCCCCAGAACACCAATGCGCCACCTCATCACTCGGCCACCATCCTCAAAGTGGCTCGGCCGACCTGCCGTCACTCGGCGTCGCTTCTAAAACGCTGATTTCGTATTCAGTCGCTCGGTATTACTTCTAAAATGCCGACGTCGACTTCCCGTCACTCGGCGTCGCTTCTAAAACGCTGATTTCGTATTCAGTCGCTCGGTATTACTTCTAAAATGCCGACGTCGACTTCCCGTCACTTGGCGTTGCTTCTAAAACGCTGATTTCGTATTCAGTCGCTCGGTATTACTTCTAAAATGCCGACGTCGACTTCCCGTCACTCGGCGTTGCTTCTAAAACGCTGATTTCGTATTCAGTCGCTCGGTATTACTTCTAAAATGCCGACGTCAACTTCCCGTCACTCGGTGTTGCTTCTGAAACGCTGTTTTCATGTTCAGTTGCTTGGCATTACTTCTAAAATGCCGAAGCCGACTTTCAGCCACTCGGCGTTGCTTCTAAAAATGCAGACGCAATCTTCAGTTACTCGGCAGTCACTTCTACAAGCCGCCGGCGCCACCCACAAAGTTACTCGGCAACCATTTCAGAAAACATCAGTTCAATGCTCGAATATTTTGCTTACTCTTTCAAAGGAATTACACTCACAAGTAAACAAGGAAGTCGTCAAAGGAGAAGCCAAACGTCATTATTTCATTCAAAGGGAAGTTAATAAACTTACAAATCAACTCTTCGCGAGTTGATACTCCCCTACTGTTACTACATTACATTACTATTACTACACTACGCTATACTACTCTACATTACCACTACATTATTCTAACTAAACTATACTATACTAATATCTAAGAAGACCAGTGGCGTCTAGCCACTGGCCCTGCCCCTGCTGCCGCCGCCGCCGCCCTTGGTGCTGCCCTTGCCGCTGCCGCCTCTGGTGCTGCCCCTGCTGCCGCCGCCGTCACCATTCCTGCCGCCGTCGCCGCTGCCCCTGCCACTGCCGCTGCCGTCGCTGTCGCCACCGTCGTCGTCGTCGCCGTCGTCGTCGTCGTCCTCGTCCTCGCCGCCGCCGTCCGAGTCCTCCTCATCCGAGGAGTACTCCGACTCATCCGAGCCCTCGAGCCCGGAGTGCTCGACGGCCCGGATGTATGTCCAGACTTCCGCGGCTATCCCCTGGGAGTCGTCCGAGTCATCGGACGACGCCGGGGGAGAGACAGGAGCCGGAGATCCCTCGGACTCGGAGGAGAACTCCTCCTCCGAGTATTCCGAGTCACCGAAATCCTCCGATGGAGGAGTCGGTTCGCGCTTGCGCTTGTTGCTCTTGCCCATGGCGGAAGCAGACAGGAGAGAAGAGAAGGAAGCAGTAAAAAACAGCGAAGAGGTGTGAAAAAACCAGAGGGGCAACAGCGTTATTTATAGAAGAGAAAGGCAACCGCTCACCTCCAACCACGGTCACTGAACAGTCGCAAAGCATTCAATAAGCACTTCCACCCGTCTGGAGACACGTCAGGCGGCTGACGCCGTTTCATGCAACACTACACCCATTGGGACTCCAGTCAACAGCGCAAAGGATATGATTACACTCGCCGTCCCATCACATTACTACTCAGAAGCAGCCGGCTAAAACACTCAGCGTACCAAGCCGTCCCTCGCCCACACCCATTGGGGGGGGACGCCCAGGAATTATCAGTATATTTTTTCAAAATGGTCACATCTGTGCAGAGCACGCAGTGAATGCCTCAAGACAAAAATGAGATATCAGCGAGAGTTAGAGGGAAGCCAAATATAGCCAGTAGAGTGCAAAATATGGTCGACAGACACGACTTGAAGACTAGACAGAGAACGTCCATCAAATGTCCAATCAGTCACAGAGCAAATAAATTACACTACCTAGCAAGATACGGATGGATTGCGAACTAGGCTGCAAAAGACAAAATACATGCTGACCTCTGAAGCATAATATTGATGACATAGCGCGGATGACATCATGCCAACTTTTTTACAGGTAGAAAGGATAATCTTCAGCAAAAGGACATAAAAAGAAGACCTTCGAGTGAATTATTCTCAAAAATCCACTCGAAGCTCGAGGGCTACACCCACTGGGTGCACCTCCGGTGCACCCCATGGATTATCATTCCAAGTTGAGATAGAGCCGATTTCTAAAGCGTGGGACTAGATTAAAGAAGCCAACCCTCAACCAAAATGAAGGAACACAAATGGAAATAATCCATACTGAAGACCTTCGAGTAGATTATTTTCTAAAATCTACTCGAAGCTCGGGGGCTACACCCATTGGGTGTACCTCCGGTGCACTCAATGAAGTTCAGAATCCTACAAATTGGAATGCCGACCTCTAAGGCACAGACACAAAACTAGGCTTTGGTCAACGAGTGATCGGAGCAGGAGAAGACAGCAGGAAGCCATCTTTCTTCAAATCACCTGCAAGCTGGACCTAGGATCTTCGAGTTGATTACCTCTAAATTAACCCAAAGATCGGGGGCTTGTGGGGGATAGATATCCCCCGGGTCCACTAAAAGAGTAAAGGACCTCACGAAAGGCCCAAGGGCCCAATAAATCGTAAGGTCATTCTTTCGTGGGCCTAGGGAAAAACAACCAGCAAAGCAGAACGACATAAGGCCGGATCGGTGCAAACCCGGACGGCCCACAGCGTCGAGCGAATGACCGCAACAGAGATCCGACTCTCCCGCGCTGGAGCCTCCATGCAACGAAGCCATGCGGGGATAAGTCAGCGAGGGTTACGTAGGGATAATCTCAAGAGGTTCACTATCTTTTAGCTACTTGTTGTTATCTTATCCACGTGTACTGCCCTACGGTCGAGTATATAAGGCCTAGGGGACACCCCTTCAGATAGAGGGACCTTTTACTTAGCCACCCACATCAACTCCCTGTATTCTCAATCCAGAGAGCTCTCTTGTAACCACATTCACCAAGCAAACTCACCAGGACGTAGGGTGTTACGCATCTCCAAGCGGCCCGAACCTGTAAACCTTGTCCACCATCCCTCGTGCGATCTGCACGAACCATTTTGCTACAGTTGTTGACACCGTCCTACTCCTAAAACACCTTGAGGGGCAACCCCGGGTGTGCGGTCGGACCCAAAACACCGACAAAACGTGACAAGTTAAATGAAGCTAATAGGGAGTTGGAAGATAGACTAGTGAAAATCAAGGAAGACTATACTAAAATTAAATTTGATCTTGATAATCTTCTTGTTGAAAATGAACTTTTATCTCGCAATACACATGAGGCTATTAACCCTGTTGTTAAGATCAATGTAGCAACCTCTTGTGATGACTTGGGTCAAGGTGATCAAACTAATCTACATGATGAATTGACCGAAAAAGTTGAAGTCTTGACTCTAGACAATAAAAAATTGAAGAGATACTTGACTGATGCAACCACTAGAGGAAAGGTTGCCATTGAGAACAATGATTTCAACAATGAGTTGGCAGTGGATAATGAAAGGCTTAAAAATGAGGTCAAGAAACTTAAGAGTGAAAACGAACATCTTGCTACAAGTGTGCAAAAGTTCAACAAGGGCCAATACCTCCAAAATGAATTGCTCATGAACACTGTCATGAAAAACAACAAGTGTGGTACTAGATACAATTCTTTTGTGCAAAAGAAAGCTACTACTCAATACAAGGCAAAGCAGACTCATAAGTCTATCAAAATGCTTTGAGTGTGGAAAAGAAGGCCACTTTGCCCACAACTGCAAAGCTAAACCACCAACTCCCTTGCCAAAGAACTTAAGGCCATTTGCCTTCAATGCTCATTATGTTCTAAGGAAAGTAGCAAATGGAAAGGTCAAAGTTACATTCCTAGGTCCACCAAGCAAGAGTAGACCTAGACAAATTTGGGTTGCAAAGTCCTTGATTGAAAAAGTTAATGGTCCTATGCAATATAGGGCCCTCAAAACTCAAGCTTGATTTGTCTGTGGATGTAGGTGAACTACAAGACCGGTGGGAGCCATTGGGTTATTGACAGTGGATGCACACAACATATTACAGGCAACCCACGGATGTTCACCTCACTTGATGAGAATGTTAATGGATAAGACAGAATCACATTTGGGGACAATTCAAAATGGAAAGTTCAAGGACTGGGCAAGGTGGCAATTTCAAATGATCTATCAATTTCAAATGTTCTCTTGGTTGCACCTTTGAGCTTCAATTTATTATCAGTGGGTCAACTCTGTGATCTTGGACTTCAATGGTTATTCACTCCAACAGAGGTTATTGTATCATAAATGGATGATGAATCAATGGTGTTTAAAGGATTTAGATACAACAATCTCTACTTAGTGGATTTCAACTCTGAAGATGCAGACTTAAGAACTTGCCTGTTTACCAAAGCTTCACTTGGATGGCTTTGGCATAGGAGGCTTGCACATGTTGGAATGAGCACACTCAAGAAAGTATTAAAGAAGGACATGGTTAGAGGATTAAAGGATGTTGTATTTGAAAAAGACAAGCCTTGTAGTGCATGTCAAGCTGGGAAACAAGTTGCTAACACACATCCTACAAAAGCTTTCATGTCAACATCAAGGCCACTGGAACTACTTCATATGGATTTATTTGGACCAACAAATTATATAAGTGCTGGTGGCAACCTCTATTGTCTGGTGATAGTTGATGATTTCTCAAGATACACTTGGGTGTTCTTTCTCCATGATAAATATGAAGTTGCATCTATATTCAAGAAGTTTGCCAAGAAAGCTCAATGAATTTGATTGCAAGATCAAGAAGATTAGAAGTGATAATGGTAAAGAATTTGACAACACCAACATTCATGAATAATGTGATGAGATTGGGATCAAGCATGAAGTATCTGCAACATATACACCTCAACAAAATGGAGTTGTTGAAAGGAAAAACAGGACCTTGATCACACTTGCAAGAACAATGATTGATGAGTATAACACACTGGAGAGGTTTTGGGCCGAAGCTGTCAACACTGCATGTTATGCATCAAACAGGCTATTTCCTCATAGTCTACTTGCGAAGACTCCCAATGAACTGCTAAATGGGAAAAAGCCAGACGTCTCCTTCTTCTAGGTGTTTGGATGCAAATGCTACATTTACAAGAAACGCCATCACCTAGGGAAGTTTCAAAGACGTTGTAATATTGGTTTTCTATTGGGTTATTCATCAAAATCCAAAGCATATCGAGTATTCAATCATGCCATTGGCGTGGTAGAATAAACATATGATGTGGAATTTGATGAGACTAATGGCTCCCAAGGAGCACTTGAAAATCTTGATGATGTAGGTGATGAGCCACTTAGGGAAGCCATGAAGAACATGCCAATTGGAGCTATCAAACCAAAAGAAGATGAAGAAGAGGTGCAAAACATTGACAGGCCTTCTTCATCAAGTGTACCACAAGATGATGAAAAAGATGAGAGGCATGCAAATGAAGATACATTTGTCTCTCATGAACAAGCAAGGGTACAAGCCAAAGATGTTGATGCTCCAGGATCTTCTTCCCAAGTGGTTAACAGGAGAAACTCATCACTACTTCAAGCACACCCACAAGACCAAATCATTGGGAGTTCTTCACAAGGGGTTATTACTCGATCACATAAACATGCTTCTTTTATTGAACATCACTCCTTTGTTTCTTGTGTTGAGCCTACATGTATAGATGAGGCGCTACAGGATCCGGACTGGGTGAATGCCATGCATGAAGAACTAAACAACTTCACCCGTAACCAAGTTTGGACCCTGGAGAAGCCCTCACAAGATGCAAGGATCATTGGAACAAAGTGGGTGTTCAGAAATAAACAAGATGATCAAGGTATGATTGTGAGGAACAAGGCAAGACTTGTTGCAAAGGGATTCTCTCAAGTTGAAGGTTTAGATTTTGGAGAGACCTTTGCACCGGTTGCTCGACTGGAAGCCATCCGTATCCTACTCGCATATGCATCATGCTATGATATAAAGCTTTATCAAATGGATGTAAAAAGTGCATTTTTAAATGGCTTCATAAATGAACTTGTATATGTTGAGCAACCACCCGGGTTTGAAGACCCTAGATATCCTAACCATGCTTACAGGTTGTCCAAGGCGCTAGATGGATTAAAGCAAGCTCCAAGGGCTTGGTATGAGCGTCTTCGCGACTTCCTCATCGAAAAGGGCTTCAAGATCGGGACCGTCGACACAACTCTATTCACAAAGAAACATAACTGTGATATTTTCATTTGTCAAGTATATGTTGATGACATAATCTTTGGCTCGACAAATGACTATCATTGCAAGGAATTTGGTGAGTTGATGTCGAAGGAGTTCGAGATGTCAATGATTGGTGAGCTGACATACTTCCTCAGCTTTCAAGTCAAGCAAATGAAAGATGGTAACTTCCTCTCACAAGAGAAGTATACCAAAGACTTGTTGAAAAGGTTCAACATGGAGAAGTGCAAACCAATCAAGACACCTATGCCAACAAATGGACATCTCGACCTAGATGAGGGAGGTAACCCGGTTAATCAAATTCTCTACCGTTCTAAGATTGGTAGTTTATTGTATCTTACCGCATCTAGGCCCGATATCATGTTTATTGTCTGCATGTGTGCTAGATTTCAATCTAATCCTAAGAAAGCTCATCTTCGCGCTGTTAAAAGAATTCTTAGGTATCTCAGGCACACCCCAAGTGTTGGCCAAGGAGCTACTTTTGACTTAATTGGCTATTCCGATTCGGATTATACCGATTGCAAAATTGATAGAAAAGGTACTTTTGGGGGATGCCATTTGCTTGGGAGATCACTAGTGTCATGGACATCCAAAAAGCAAAATAGTGTTGCCTTGTCAACTGTCGAAGCGGAATACATTGCCGCGGGTGCTTGTTGCACACAAATTTTATATATGAAACAAACCCTTCTAGACTATGGCGTAGTTCTAGAAAAGGTGCCTTTGTTGTGTGACAACAAGATTGCTGCTAAAATTGCTAATAATCCTGTACAACACTCTCGCACCAAGCACATTGATATCCGTCATCACTTCCTTAGAGATCATGTTGCTAAAGGAGACATCATTTTAGAAGGAGTGAGGTCGGAAGATCAATTAGCGGATATTTTCACTAAGCCACTTGATAAAACCCGCTTTTGCATGTTGAGGAATGAATTAAATATACTTGATCTCAGAAATTTTATTTAAGATCTCAAATGGTGTTGTCAAGCTTGCATTGCATGTTTAAACTTCTTGTAATGCATCTAGGGCTTGTAGAACCTAGTTAAGATAACCGCCAACAAAGCGAGTGAAAAAGCTTAACTCGGGATCAAACTTGACAAGTCTTAGTTTTAAGCTTTTAGCACATAAATTCCTACTTACTGTGCAATTGTTGGTTCTTGAGATATGCATGAGGCACTACATGTGGCAGAACCGCCCGAATTATTCCAGCTTAAGTGCCTAAGTCACGCATAAAGGGCCGCGACACACTTAAATCAGAATAACCCGTCAGTCCCTCAGATCTAGTCTGATAAAGCCACTTAACCAGGATCAAATACCACATACTCACTCGAAGGTGAGTCACAGAAGAAATACAATAAAACAGGAAACCTCAAATTAAAGTATTGAATTATTACATAAATCAGAGTTTTCAAGTTGCTGGTAAGAGTTCATAAAATAAGATGCAGCGGATAATCGATGTCGTCGATAGCGAGGAAATGAGCAAGGCCTAGCCCACTACTCCTCGTGCTCCTCTCCTGCCGGAGCAGCATCCCACTCGACCGTCCAACCCGAAGGTAGGGTGGTAGGCCAAGTCACACCTTCAACCATATCCTGAAGCGTACCTGCAAAAATTATGCCACAAGCAAGGCTGAGTATACTAATACTCAGCTAGACTTACCCTCTAGACCATGCAGCTGTTTGGCTGAGGGGTTTCGTTTGCCAAAAGCACTAGCTGTTTCTAAAATCAATTTTTAGCTTTTCAAACTCTAGCATCATTATCTTAGCTAAGTTTGCTCCTTCTAAGCATACATGGTAAAAAGCATTTATTACAATCAAAAAATTATCTCATGTAACCTTATTTCACTTCTTACTCAATGTAGTACAAGGGGTCAAGCAGTCTCATTAGCTGCGAGAAGCAGACAATTCGAATCGAGTTTTTATTCTGGCAAGGTAAACCTAAACACACGACATGTCAGGGTACTCCGACCCCACACATGTCAACCGTCCCCATCGATTCCCCGTTCGCGTCCAGGCCTCACCGCCTTGGCATACAATGCTCCACTGACCCCGGCTGCCGCCGTGCAGTGACCACACTTGTACCCACCATAGCTAGCATGGGAGACCCAGTCTCAGGTCGCGTGAGGGATAAAGTCCGCGCCCGGCTTCACTCAGGTACTAGGTTTATCGGTTACCATATTTCCCGACATGTGCTTAGTACGTTCAAAAGCTCGACTCAGGTATCCACACATTAATCCTTAATTCCTTTTTCTCGTCTCATGGACAAGGCATTCTCCCTGGATCCAAGTCCATAGACTAACATAGATCCCGTTATCAAGATGAATACAATCAATTCCTGACCTCGCACGAGTGCTAGAAAAATCACTCGACTTCTACCGAGATCCTGATTAGCAAAGCAGCTACTCGACCTAGCATACTAGTATCCATCTCAAAAAGGAATCCTAAGTTCATGCAACTAGAGGTTTCAAGCAACTCCTACACTTAAGTGCATAATACAATCCTACAAGCATTAAGTGTAGTAAAGTAGCATATACAAATACGGTTATGCATAAAATTGGGGCTTGCCTTGAATAGCTGGGGCTGCGGGGAGATCCTCGATGGCAGCCTCGGGAGCTTGCTCCTGGTCTTCCTCTTGGACAGTTCCTTGCTCGGGGATGAGCACGTACTCTCCGTCAGCGAGATTACAATCTAATGAATGCAATGAGTAAGATACATGCATGATATGATATGTGCTTTAGCAATTAAACTTTGATGGTGAATGATCCACTTAAATCAGATAGAGTTTAATCTTGCTACTAAAGATTTTTGGTGGTATACTTAGTAATTTAGATCACACTCAGTTAAACTAAGTGGTAAGTCCATTTTGGTGTTCCACTGAATTCTTTTTAAAGCCTTAGTGAGAATTTGTCAAGATTTCTAGTTGAACTTATTGGGGCGAGGTTTTTCTTTCATTTCTTTCCCTCTATTTCTTTTATGTTTTTAAAGTGGGTTTGAACTACAAGTTGTCTTAATAAATTTACAAAAATTCTATAAAAATTACAGTGGCTTCTTACTAGTGTATAATTCTCTGTCCTAAAATTTGGGGCTTAAAGAGTAAATAGTTCTCTCTGGATAAAATTATCAAACATTAGGGTAGAAGGGGTGTTTTGAACTACAACTACCATTTAACAGTAGGTTATTCTCTAAGACTTATTTTTGCTGGCATTTAGATATTATGACATTAATTTGTACAAACTTTTAGCCACTAATATCCTTTAGTCATTTTACTATGATTTTCTAAAGTTTCTAGTCAAAGGGGTGCTTTCTACTACCACTATATTTGAAAAATATCAAACAACAGATTTCTGATTTTTCCTAGCTTCTTCTTTGTGCAAGAGCATTCATTTTGAAGTTTGGCATCTTTTTGCTTAAGGGAAGGGTGGTAGGAATTATTTGGATTAAATGGCCTTTTTCATGAAGTATGGCAGTGGGTATTATTTTGCAGCTTCCAATTGGGTTTTGCATTTTTCTATGGTGGCCTATCTCATTATTGATCTAGCAAAATTTTATTTGCCCATTATTGCACCATTTTTGGGTTGCTCATGATTTAATTGAAATATGACTCATTATCAAGTTCTATTTGTTTACCCTACCTAAAATGATGGGCTGGGGTGTTTATCATTTTTGTAGCGGAGTTCTAGTGGTTACAAGTCCACTAGATTTTTATAATTAATTTTGAAATTGTTTTTATAATTCTAATAATTGTTTTTCTGGTTTAATTAATGCCTAATAAAACATTTCACTTTGATTCTGTTCTGGACTAGAAGTCCCTTTATTTTCCTAGGTTCTCTGTTACTTAAGTAGGCTAGGAAAAATAATTGCACTCACTGTTCATTATTTTCTAATGCCTTTCTGATTTTCCTAAGTTCTGGGAAAAAATGGCTTTTAATAGATATCCCTACTTAAATTTTGAATACTGGGTTTCTCACTATTTAAACAGTGTTTAAATGGGGTTTGAACATCTACAAATTTTCTTAGGTTCAGCACAGAAGCATAACTAATTTTCTTTAATTTAAAAAGGTTTGATTAGTTTCTGTAATTAATTTCAAACTCTAAAATTTAAAACAGAAAGTATGGGGTTCAGTATTTTTAATTGGTAGTCCATAATATTTAGAATCCAGTAAAATTGGTTTGACTATTTTTAGTTAAATATTTCTCGAGTTATGAATTTCCTAAGTTCTCTATTCATTAAAAAGATTAAACAGAAATGATTAAATGGGAAACGACTTTGCATCGGGGTCCCTGGCGGGTGTTTTCAATTTCCCTTACAGACTAGTCCTTGGGTTACTATTCAAATGTGCCACTGACAGTTCAGAAAACCCCCTGGGGTTCCACTAAACCTAACCCGAGGTCCTTCCCCCAATTAAACAGTTCCCGCGGCAGAGGAAAGGGCGGAGGGGCTTACCAGCGGCGAGACTTCTCCAGTGAGGTGGTCGAGGGTGTAGGGGAGGTCCTGAGGGTCACTGCGATGTGCGGGTCGCCGTCGGGGGTGGTCGGAGTCGGCCGGTCCACGTGCGCAGGCGGGGGAGCTCGTCGGCGATGAGGAGTCCGGCCAAACCAGGGCACAATTGATCAATCAAATGGGTCAGAGAGCTTCACCAGGGATCAAGGAAGGTGTGTGTGTGAGGAATTGGAGAACGACTCACCGAATTACTCGGTCTACGCGCGCAGGCGGGCGGCCGAAGTCCGGCGAGGACGATTTTGGTTCTCTAGTGAAGTTCTGCCAGGTCCGAGAGCTTGGGAAACTTCACGAGCTACCGGCGAAGCTAACCGAGGGGCAAGCGCGGCTTGGAAGGGACTGGGGTGGGCTGGCCATGGTGGCCGAGGCTCGGGTGGCAATGGTGGGCGGAAGAGAGCTCGCCGGAGCTAAGGAGGGGCGTCTGGCCAGCGAAGGTGAGCACGGGGTGAGGTGAGGCGTGCCTGTGGAGGCTTTATAGGCGCGGGCAGACACGACCGAGGGCGAGGCTCTGACAAGTGCTCGGGGCGTGCGCGGGCGAACGCCAGTGCGCGCTCTGGCGCCTGGCACAGCGTCGAGCACGAGGCAGCGCAGAAAGAGGTCGAGTTCAAGTGCGGATTGGCACAGCGTCGATCCAGTGGAGCGATCTCTTCCCCTGACATTCCTTTGTCATTTGTGTGTGGAGGCTTGTAGGTTTTGCTGACTGGATCAAGAGATAGAGAGGGGAGAAATCGGGTTTGTCTCACTGCCGCGCACTGAGAGAAGATCCCAGGTTTGACGTGTCCAGAGCACGCGTCCCGATGCCATTTTCTAGTATGAGGTAGAGGGGTTAGTTAGGCACATTTTTGTCAATGGGGTCATTAGGATTTGAGCTAGGGATCAAGGTGAACATGCTCGGTCTTTGGCTCAAGGGCTGAATTTTAGAAATCTGAATTTCAGAAATCCCTATTGAACCTCCACTTGAAAAGCTTGTTTGGAGTTTTTATTAAACTATTTTGGCCAAGCTTCCATAATCTTTATTGTAGCTTATTTAGTATATTTCAATGTTTATAATTGGCCTAAGCCATGGTTTTATATTTTTCATGGTCTTTTACCCCTTTTCTTTATCTCTACTTAGATAGCTTGATTAGGGTTGGTGTTAGGGTTTCAACATTTTTCCCTTTTTGAAAACCTTATTTGTTTGGAACATGATTCTTTAGATATACACTTAGTAGATCTTTTATTCTTAAGTTAATTTGATGCTTCAAGCTCAATTTGGCTCACATGAAATGTTGATTCTTGGGTTAGCACTGAGAGAAACCCTAGGTGACACTGGGGTGTCACAGCCTTCCCCCCTTAAAGGAATCTCGCCCCGAGATTCGGGTCAGAGTCCTCCCGGGGTGAAGCGAAGGGTGAGACTCACAGGAAGTGGGTGCTCTATTTATTAGGGAAAACTGCTCTTCGAATGTCATTCTCTTTGCAACTTCAGAAGGAAGTCCTTTTAAATTTTGTTTCATAATTACTTCATTCTGATTTAAGATCATATTTCTAAAATTTAGATTCAAAGGGCAGGAGGAGGGGTTGAGCATGATTACGTACCAATTTCCTTAGGTAGGCAATCGGGGAAGTTGGATCGCAAGAATTCCTCAGTCTCCCAAGTAGCCTCTTCCTCTGAGTGATTACTCCATTGGACCTTATACATCTTGATCGATTTAGCCCGAGTTGATCTTTCCTTGCAATCCAGAATCTTGGAAGGGTACTCTTGGTACGATAGATCTAGCTCTATCTCCAATTCTGGTTCTGCTATGATCTCGGTCGGCAATCGAGACACTTCTTCAGCTGATATACATGGAACACATTGTGGATGGCAAACATTTTTGGAGTTAACTTCAATTTATATGCCACGGGTCCACAGGCTTCTATGATCTCATAAGGTCCAATGTAACGAGGGGCTAACTTGCCTTTGATTCCAAACCTCTACACTCCCTTGGTGGGTGATACTTTCAAATACACGAAATCTCCCACCTCGAACTGGAGAGGTTTCCTTCTCTTATCATGGTAACGCTTCTGCCTGGCCTGAGCAGCTTCTAGATTCTTCCTGATTAGTTTGACCTTCCTTTCGGCTTCAGTCACTAAGTCACGTCCGAAAACTTCTCTTTCTCCAGGCTGAGACCAATTGAGGGGTGTTCTACACCTTCCATAGAGAGCTTCGAAGGGTGCCATCCTTAGGCTGGATTGATAACTGTTGTTATAAGCAAACTCTGCCAAGGAGAGGTGCTTATCCCAGTTCTTGCCACAATCGGTTGCACAAGCTCTCAGCATATCTTCAAGAATTTGATTCACCCTCTCAGTCTGACCATCAGTCTGTGGGTGGTAAGCTGAACTTGTGATTAGCTTGGTTCCCAAAGACTTCTGCAGTTGTTCCCAAAATCTAGCAACAAATTGGGCTCCTCGGTCAGAAACAATGGTCCAAGGCAATCCGTGCAAACACACGAGCCGGTCAATGTACAACTCTGCATACTTTTGAGCCTTATCAGTAGTGTGCACAGGGAGAAAATGTGCCACTTTCGTCAGTCGGTCCACAATAACCCAAATTGAATCATGATGACGAGAGGTGTTGGGCAGACCCACAATGAAATCCATGCTGATGTCATCCCATTTCCACGAAGGTATAGATAGGGGTTGCAAAGCTCCAGCTGATTTCAAGTGGCTTGCCTTTATCCTCTAACAGGTGTCACATTCCGATACATATTGGGCTATCTCCCTCTTCATTCTGGTCCACCAATACAAGGGCATCAGATCATGGTACATTTTGGTGCTCCCTGGATGCATAGAGAATTTGGAGAGATGGGCCTCGTCCAAGATTTTCTTCTTGAGATCCTTGTTTTTAGGAACCACCAATCTGCTTTCAAAGCACAATATACCCTTTCCATCTTGGTAGAAACATTTATACTTCTCGGTCTTCTGATGGAGATTCTCCTTAATAATTTGCACTCCCTTGTCACTGAGCTAGGCCATGATGATCTGGTCTTGCAAAGCTGGCTCAACGGAAAGGTGAGACAAAGCACCAGAAGGAATCACTTCAATCTGCATCTTGCTCAACTCATCGCACAAGGTGTCAATGCGAGAATCCATCACAACACAGTTGCATTGCAACTTCCGACTCAAGGCACCTGCTACCACATTTGCCTTTCCTGGGTGATAATGTACCTCCAGGTCATAGTCCTTGATCAGCTCTAGCCATCTTCTCTGTCTCATGTTGAGACCAGCCTGAGTAAAGATATACTTAAGGCTCTTATGATCAGTGAAGATGTTGTAGTGGGTTCCCATCAAATAGTGCCTCCACATTTTTAATGCATGAACCACTGCTGCCAACTCCAGGTCATGAGTGGGATAATTCTGCTCATGAGGCTTGAGTGCTTTTGAGGCATAAGCAATGACTCGGTTGTCTTGCATCAAGACACAACCTAGTCCAGTGCCAGAGGCATCACAATACACATCAAATGGCTTGCTGCTGTCGGGATGCGCTAACACCGGTGCTGTGGTCAGATGTTACCTCAATGCATGGAAGGCATCTTCGCACTTCTGACCCCAAACAAACTTGGCTTCTTTCTTCAACAGCTCAGTTATGGGCTTTGCAATTCGAGAGAAATCCGGAATGAATCTTCGGTAATAACCAGCTAATCCCAGAAAACTCCGAATCTGACGGACAGTCGTTGGTGGCTTCCAGTTCATCACCTCTTGCACCTTATCAGGATCAACAACTATTCCTGCCTGAGAGATAGTGTGACCCAACAATTTGATCTCTTTTAGCCAAAAATCACATTTTGACAATTTGGCATAAAGATGGTGCTCTCGCAGACGTTGAAGCACTGCATGCAAATGCCCAACATGTTCTTCTTCGTTCTTCGAGTACACCAAGATATCATCGATGAAAACCACTACGAACTTGTCCAATTCAGGCATGAAAACAGAATTCATCAGATACATGAAATATGCTGGTGCATTAGACAACCCAAAAGACATCACCAAGAATTCATATAGCTCATATCTGGTTGAGAAAGCCGTCTTCGGAATATCGCTTGCTCGTATCTTGATTTGATGGTAGCCGGAGCGAAGGTCTATCTTGGAAAACACTTTGGCTCCGACCAACTGATCAAAAAGAACATCAATACGAGGCAAAGGATACTTGTTCTTGATAGTCACCGCATTAAGTGGGCGGTAATCTATACACAGCCTCAAGCTTTCATCTTTCTTCTTTACAAATAAGGTTGGACACCCCCAAGGCGAAGTACTTGGGCGAATAAAACCTTTGTCCAGCAACTCTTGCAATTGCTTCTTCAATTCTGCCATCTCAGTGGGTGGCTTCCGGTAAGGCCTCTTGGAAATAGGTGTCGTTCCCGGTTGCAACTCGATGGCGAATTCGATATCCCGGTCTGGTGGCATTCCTAGCAATTCATCAGAAAAGACATCTGCATACTCACAGACCACTGGAATCTTCTTCAGAGGTAACTCCGTCATAGAAAAAGCACATGACTGAGTAGAATCTTGACTGGGAAGAATTAAGGTGAAACTCCCAAAGAACGGGGAATTGATTTCCACGATGCGGCTGGCTACGTCAAGCACTACTTGGTGCAGGGTCATCCAATTAGCTCCCAGAATAATGTCCACATTTTCCAAACCCAAAACAAGAAGGGTGATTTTGACAATGTGGCTTCCCAGTTGAATAGGCACACTTTGATTTAATTGATTAGTTGCAATTTTACCCCCAGGTGTGGCTATCATAAACGACCCTTTTGAGTGATAGAAAGACAGTTGACATTTAGCACTGAACTTTTGGCTAATGAAACTATGAGGTGCACCAGAATCAAACAGAATTAAAGCAGGTTGATTATAAACTGAAAAGATACCGGTCATGATGGGGGCTCCCTCAGGTACTTCCTCCGGAGTAGTGAAGTTGAGCTTCCCTTGCCTGACTTGTATCTTCTGCTTTCTTCCGTTGTCTTGATTTGGTGCTGGCATCTGCCTCTGCTGATTTCTTGGGCAATTCTTGGCATAGTGGCCCACATTGCCACAAGTGAAGCACTTGTTCCCATTGCCCTAGCGGAACTGCTGCTGCTGCGGAGGCTGATTGTTCCTTGGAGCGGGAGCTGGAAAATGAGTGGGTGCCGGCTGTTGCTGCTAAGGTGGCATGATCACCCATCTGCCTGCCTGCTGCTGAAATCCCCTGCTCTGGTTGTGAGAAACAATCCTGAACCTCTGGGCCTGAGTGGATGGTGCTGCCATTGGTGCCTTTCTCTTCTTCTCTACCCGATGAGCTACAGTCCTCCTAGGAGATGGCTAGGTTAACCAACTCATTGAAGCTATCAGCCCGGACAGTGTTGAGACGTTCCTATAGCTTGGTGTTGAGACCTCTGCGGAAGCGGTCTCTCTTCTTCTCATCAGAATTAGCATGGTAACCTGCATACTGGCACAGGTCGTTGAAGGCCTAAGCGTACTGCAATACCGTGCGGGTTCCTTGATTAAGAGCCAGAAACTCATTCAGCTTGCGATCGAGAATTCCGGCTGGGATGTGGTGACCTCTAAAAGCAGTCTTGAATTCCTCCCAAGACACTTCACGATCAGCGGGTAGCATAGCACGGAAGTGGTCCCACCAAGTCCGAGCAGGGCCGCGAAGCTGCTGCGCGGCGAAGCGAGCCTTGGTTTCATCAGGGCAGTCTCCCATGAGGAGGGGAAACTTGGACTCAACAACGTGGAGCCACACGTTGGCGTCCAATGGATCCTCTGCCTTGGTGAACAAGGGTGGCTGCGTACTCAGGAATTCCTGGTAGGTTGCCGCTGCCGGAGGTCGCTGATGCTGGCCTCCACCATGCTGCTGAGGGTGGGGCTGGCACTGCAAGAGCTGTTGCAGAATCTCATTCTGCTAGGTCATCAGCTCCTGCACTGTGGGAGCTGGAGGAGGTGGCGGGGGAACTTGCTCGTTATGCCCGCGACGCTGCCTAGCTGCCATCTAAAAACAGAGATTGTAGCCATTGTTATCCCAACTCACAATTTCGAACGACATGCTATTATCTCATATGGAAGGAAAAATGCCATAATCATAATATTTGGTTCGAAATGAAGATAACATGGTTACAAACATCCCACAGATTTCGAAAGTTCATAAGGGTTACATCAATAAGGGGAAAGTACCCGTAAGCCTAGTCCAAAATCGGTCATTAACTAAGCTCGCGTAGGTTTCTATCCGCCTAAAGCGTCAAAGTGACTGATCAACCCTGAGTGGTGGAAGCGACACTGGATGCGGGTGAAGGGGGCATCTCGGAGGTAGTCCCGTTGGCACCAGGGGCTGGTCCTAACTTCTCGGGAGCCTCTTCTCTCTCGCTTCCGACCTCATTAGCCTCCATTTCCAAGTGGTGCATGTCTAGGTGGTCATTTGCTTCTTCGAGTTCCCGCTGCACATCGTGGAGCTGGTTCTCCAAGACATCAATAGTGTTGTCTTGGATCTCCACCTGCTGCTCCAAGGTGGTAATGCGCTGGCTCAGCCTTTCCACCTGCAAATCCTTTTCCACCAACTCGAAGGACAAGTCGACCACAAAGTCTTCTTGGCTATCGAGGGTGAGCTTGGTGGTTTGAGCGATGTTAGCAAGATGTGCCATAACATCGCTCTGTAGGGCCTGAAGGTGGTACAGCGCACTCATGCACTGAACAGTGACCCTCCCAACCAAGTCAGGATACATTGCCCACACATCCTTCACATGGCTCACACGGTTACACCACATGGGGTCATCCTTCTTCTCAGCAGGGAAGAGTCCCAAGGGGTGCATCACCATCTCCAGGGGATGGTAGCCACATAAAGTTGTCAGAGTCTTCATGGCTGCCGCTTCAGTGGTGTCATCCATCCTGAATCCAACCGTCTCGGAGTCAAGAGAATGCCAACCCGGCTGAAGGGGATGAGCCTCCAAAGTCAGCCAGACTCGTCAACGAGGTACCCGATGCTCCTCATACAACTGCACCGTGTACAAAGGGGGCTGTTGGGGACTTGTTCTCAAATGCTAAGAGTTAAGAACAAGGCAACATAAAAAGTGTTAAGTGTTAAAGTCCTTCGTCCTTCGAAACATTATTCCTCTTCGGGAAATAATGAGTTTCGGACGAAGGTCACAAGAGACATACCTTCGTAAATATAACAAGTAATGACGAAGGATTCATATAAAGCATGAAATATAATATAAACATCATCATAGAATCATTTCTATTTTATTAACATGGAAAAATAGAAATGATTTCAAATTACAAATGTACCTTCGGTCCTGAGAGAAGGTAAAAAGTACAAGCGTGACGCAAAAGCAAAATGCCAAGTCAGCGTGAACAGTACGGGAGTACTGTTCATCTATTTATAGACGCGGGACGCAACCCACGTAAAATTACATCCATGTCCATTACATTTGTCAATGACTTAAGGAAATCTGTCAAGGCCCACGTAGTCTTTTCATCTTTAAGTCGGTTCCCCTCTCTGCTATCGCGACGAAGCTTCCCTGCGCACAGCTTCGGCTGTGCACCATCCTTCGTGGAGCTTGGTAATCAGCTCGCCCTTCGTCTGGTTCGGGCTTCGTCCTGACCGTACTCCATGTTCATAATTCTGAGTCCGAAGATACCTGCTCACATAATCCACTTGGAAAACATTGTCAAATCATGTTTTTGAGGACCTTCAGAGGACGAAGGCCCCCAACAGTAGCCCCTCGCAATATTAATTTGTTAATGATAAATTCAGATTGCGATATGGACGAAGGCCTTGAGCCGAAGGTCCGAAAAAAACACCTTCCCTTTGCTAGAATAGCAACATTCACTGACAAGCGGGGTCTTTCAATTTTCAACGCCCTGGGGGTATAAATAAGATCATACCGCAAACTTATTTGGTACGCACACTTGCCATTTGCTTCGGCCCACTAAATTTTTAGCTCTTGTGCACTAAGATTTGCTGATCTTTTTGATTTTGAAGCTTCGGCCTTGAAAACAGTTTTTTAGCGTTTCCGAAGATGTCTGAAGGTAAGAAGATCCCTGCTGAGACGAAGCTGAGTCTCGACGAAGAGAAGAACTTGGGGTTCCTCATAGCGATGGCGGAGACCAATACGGAGAAAATCACCAAAGAGATTCTTGAAGGTTTGTCCGAAGATACTGGTGACAGCGACAGTTTCGATGTAGAAAGTGGTGGGGAAGAGTCCGAAGATCGACCATGGCGGCCAAGTCACACGGTTTTCGGGAAAACTACTATTAAGCAGAGTCATATTGATAATATGAGGGGGCGGTATTTTCGAGATATATCTATTGTGAGGGCTGATGCTGGAGAAAAGACTTCTCCCACCCCCGAAGAAGATGAAGTCGTAATCTTCCGAAGCTTTCTCAAGGCTGGGCTTTGATTCCCCCTAAGCGACTTTGTTGTTGAAGTACTGAAAACATTTCAAGTCTACCTTCACCAAATTACTCCCGAAGCTATCATAAGAATGGGGATGTTTGTCTGGGCTGCAAGAAGCCAAGGTTTAGAACCAAATGCTAAAAGCTTTTGCAACATTCATGAGTTGTTATACGAGACGAAGCCCTAGGGGAAAGAACAATATCACAACAACTTTGGGTGTTACAGCTTCGGTGCCCGCTCTGGGTCAAGCCGCCCTGTGCCAACTTTTCGGAAGAGGTGGCCCGGAGCCTGGATGACAGAGTGGTTCTATGTAAAAAATGACTTAGCAGCGCAAGAAGATGTCAAAAATATCATTATGTGCCCCATCTGGCAACGCTTCGGACTTCGAAGGCCGAAGGTTGAAATGGATGAAGCAGCCGAGGAATGCCAAAGAGCCTTCGGCGTAATCTGCTCTTTCATTGGAACAAGGGACTTGGTCCAAGAGCACATTGCCTTCAGGGTGTGGCCACTTGCAGGAAAGTGGGAAATGCCGAAGGAGACCATCAAAGAGTCCGACGAAGGCGGACTGGTCAGACTGAAATACACATTCAAATATGCGGATAAGTTTGTTGAACCAGATGATGACTGGTTGAAAAGCATTGAAACATTAAGTGACGAACTGCTTGGGGCATATTCGAAGGCCGAGAATACTGCGTTATCAGCAGCCTTCGGAGGCCGAAAGAAGAAAAGGCTCAACCGGGTATTTGACGCAGTCGGGTTTGTCTACCCTGACTATCACTATCCGGTACTGGGTCGCAAAAGAAAAATTACTTCTCCGGCGACAAAAGCTACCACGAGTGCCACTAGTGAGCCAGCACCGCAAAGGAAAAAGATGAAGGTGCTCACCCACCGAGCGCGCTTTATTGAGCCGGCCACAGTGCCAAAATTTATTGGTGAAGTCTCTTTGGCCTCTGAAGCTACAGAACCAGCTCCAGTGCCGAAGATAGAAGAGAAAACTGAAGCGCCTTCGGCAGAAAAAGTAGAAAAACCGAAGATTGAAGGGCCAAAAGCATTGGAAATCTTAAGTCCTTCAGCAAATGTTGAAACAATAAAAAACCAAAAGGGCCCATTGGTGACCCCAAAAAGAAAAAGAATGGTGAACGTACTAGATGTCTTGGAGACAATTAAGTCTTCAAGCACAACTCCAAAGAAGATTGTTGAACTTGCTGAAGCGTCTACCGAAGCTTCGAAACAACAAGCTGAAACTGAAGCTGGGCCTTCAGAGCCCACCAAGGAACAATCTTTGGAGACCGAGAAAATATCAGAACCAGCTTTGGTTAAAGAAATTGACACTGCCGCCCCCGAAGCTCCTTCCAGCACACACGATTACATTGTGCGACATGCTTCGGGGAAGAAATTATCTGAAGAAGAGACTTATGAAGTGAATCACTATGCTAGAGAGTTAAAGTATCCGAAGGGGGCAGTAGTATTCAATGGTACAAATGAAGATGACTTCCTATACTGCCTCCCTGATAACAAAGAATTATCTGTCTGCCGGGAGATGGCTAGAAGTATGGGTTTCCCGAAGCTCAAAGCTGGATTATGTGCTATGACGAAGGAAGATCTCGCGGACAGTCTTGCGTACAATAGCTTAAAGGTATAGGAATTAGACGCTTGGAAAAAATTTTTTATTACGTAATTCATTCTTTTATTCTTATATAGATTCTTTTTCGTATAGGGTTTAATCCTAAGCAACGCATTAAGAGCACAAAAGAGCGCCGAAGATGAAAGCTACGAAATTGCGTTCAACAATTTACGTTCAGAAGTTATTAAACTGAGAAACAAAGCTCTAGAAAAAGACAAAATTCTGCTTACATTAGTAGACAAGGTAAAAAAGGATGAAGCTGCTGCGAAGGTTCAGGCCGAAGCTCACAGACGCGAGATCAAAGATCTTCAGAAGCAACTGGCCCGGGCGAAAGAAGAACGCATACTTGAAGAAACAAGACGGGAATGTAGCGACCAATGGGCTGATCATTTGGAAGCAACCGTGGAAGAGCTTCGGTCTTCTAAGAAAAAATGCTACGAAAAATCCATGGAATGCGTGAAGAAGATTAAAACCAGCTTCGCCAGCGTGGGCGCCTTTTCCAGTGAAGAGAATTTCTCAAGAGGCAATCCCGAAGGTCCACTGGAATGGATCAGTCACGAAGCAGAGGCCTTCGAGGAAATCCTGAATAGCCGTGGCGACATCTGCGCTTTTTCGGGCGCCAGGGGAGTTGCTTCTGTCTTGGAGAAGAAAGGGTGCGGGCATGTAAAATCTTTAGCTCAGACCGAAGCTGCCTTATCCTCCGAAGACATCAAAGACCCCTCGGCCGAAGCAAGCATGGTTGGTGGCAAATTCTTTACTGATATCTGGGACAACGGCGGCCGAGAAATGGCGCAAGAAATCATTCAAAGGAGTGAAAAAGGCATCCATGATGCTAGGAAAGTGACAGAAGCTGCCGAAGGGCAAATAGGTATTAATTAGTCGCTCTTGTTGTGTTGTAATTTTTATTTCAAACTTTGCTCGCGGTTTGTAATAGTAATGCAAAAATATTCTGCTTTCTCAGAACCTGCTGGATCGTCAATTGACCCTCACACAAAGGAGGATGACGAAATCAAACAAATGGCCGAAGCTATCATGGATAAAGTTGTTGAACAACTTCTAAATGAGGCTGCCGAAGTAGTATTAAGAGAAGACTAGGTGTTATTAGAAAAACATTTAAAGTGTGATCTATGTAATATTTTGTACATTTGAATGTAATATTCAAGTCTCTTTTCATTATTCAATTCTTTACGATGCATGAAATTCTACATACATACCATTTTTGAGCCTTCGGCGAAAAAACACCTTCCCTTCTTTTCATGCTTCGTGAAGAAGACTTTCTTCATTAGAACTATTCTGATGAATCACGTCCACGCTTCGTGGAAACATTCTCCGAAGCTGTGCAATTTCGATATTACTCTGATGAAGCACGTCCATACTTTGAAAAAACTTTCTCCGAAGCTGTACTCCGAAGATTATCATTGTATTTCCTCGTGACTTTACACAATTTGCACTTTCTTAAAGCATCCTTTCGAAGGTTGATACTGTGTCCCCTTCTTTTGCCATATGCAACATGATGTATGATGCTTATGCTATGCAAAATGATGTGATGATGTTATGTTATGCGAATGACGTTTGTTCCAAAGATACACGCAAAATATCTTTATAAGCTCTGCATTCCCTTAGGAACGTCTTTGGAGCTTCTTCGCCTTTTACTTAGACGGTATAAGCTCTGCATTCCCTTAGGAACGTCTTTGGAGCTTCTTCGCCTTTTACTTAGACGGTATAAGCTCTGCATTCCCTTAGGAACGTCTTTGGAGCTTCTTCGCCTTTTACTTTAGGCGGTATCAGCGTTGACTTTTCGCTGTATGCTCTGCATTCCCTTAGGAACGTCTTTGGAGCAAAAAACTTACACTGCGCTCCCTTTGGAACGGCTTTTTGTAACTTCGGCAACTTACTCTGCGTTCCTTAGAATGACTTTTTGTTGCTTCGAAGGATTTTTAATAATTCGAAGGTCCTTCCTTGTTACCGCAAACTTTTAAGCTTCAGCGACTTAAGCCTGTGGAGAAGATAGATTTTCCTCATAATCAACCACGAAGCTATTACATGAAAACTGAAATGTTCTTTATTACACAAAAAATAGAACTAAACAGAAAAGACTGTTATCAAAGTAGGATATGTGTCAATAAATGTGCTTCGACTCTGGCACAGTACTATTGACTGTGCGAGCCTCAGATTGCTCTCTGAGATCCCTTTGGTGCGGAACATATTGGCTCCCTTCTGGCTGTTGGCCTTGTTGCAGCGGAGGTGGAGGCGGGGGCTGTTGCCATGAAGGTTGGGGTTGACTCGCCGAAGCTACGGAAACTGCAGGGTGGTTGCCCACGTATTCCAGGATGTAAGGCTGATGGTACGAAGCAGTATGCAAGACCTGCTTCGGCTGGCCCTGTTGCGCTGCATCTTCCGCTAGCTCCTTTTGTTTCTGGATGGTAACATGGCACATCCTGGTGGTATGGCCCTTGTTTTCACCATAGAATAAGCAAAATACCCTCCTTGGTTGATCTCCAAATCTTCCGCCGAAGCCCCTGGCGCCTCTGCCTCTTGGAGCTGGTGGCCGAAAGAAAGTTTGCTGTTGCCCCGAAGCTTGTGAGGAGCTCTGCGGTCTATTCTGCTGACTCCCCTTATCATCATTTTGAGCGGAGTTGTGGATGGACCTGACATGCCTCGGATAGAATCTTCCTCCGAAGCCCCTGGTCATTTCAGAAAATCTGAAGGCCTCCTCCCTTCTTTGGCGAAAGTCATTATCGGCACGAATGTACTCGTCCATCTTTTGGAGCAGCTTCTCCAGAGTCTGAGGAGGCTTCCTAGCAAAGTATTGAGCTGCAGGTCCAGGACGAAGCCCCTTGATCATGGCTTCGATGACAATTTCATTGGGCACCGTTGGTGCCTGCGCCCTCAAACGCAAGAACCTTCTGACATACGCCTGAAGGTATTCTTCATGATCCTGAGTGCACTGGAACAAGGCTTGAGCAGTGACCGGCTTCGTCTGAAATCCTTGAAAGCTGGTTAACAACATATCCTTCAGCTTCTGCCATGAAGTGATCGTTCCTGGTCGAAGGGAGGAATACCAGGTCTGAGCAACACTCCTGACGGCCATAACGAAAGACTTTGCCATGACTGCAGCATTGCCACCATACGAAGACACTGTTGCTTCGTAGCTCATCAGGAACTACTTGGGGTCTGAGTGGCCGTCGAACATGGGAAGCTGGGGTGGCTTATAGGATGGAGGCCAGGGTGTAGCCTGCAGCTCAGCGGACAGAGGAGAGGCATCATCGAAAACAAAATTTCCATGATGGAAATTGTCATACCAGTCATCTTCGTTGAAGAAGCCCTCCTGATGAAGGTCTTTTTGTTGAGGCCTTCGGTTCTGCTCATCATGGGTAAGATGACGAACTTCTTCAGAAGCTTCGTCTATCTGCCTTTGCAGCTCAGCTAGCCTGGCCATCTTTTCCTTTTTCCTCTGCACTTGTTGATGAAGCATCTCCATGTCCCTGATTTCTTGGTCTAGTTCATCCTCCTGAAGCGTCGGGCTGACGGCCTTCCTCTTCTGGCTTCGGGCCTCCCGAAGAGAGACGGTCTCTTGGTTGGGGTCCAGCGGTTGCAGTGCTGCAGCCCCAGTCGCTGAAGCTTTCTTCGGCGCCATAGCGAAGGTCTATAGCTTCCGAAGGTGTTCAAAAAACTCGAAGTGGAAGTGAGTTCACCGGAGGTGGGCGCCAATGTTGGGGACTTGTTCTCAAATGCTAAGAGTTAAGAACAAGGCAACATAAAAAGTGTTAAGTGTTAAAGTCCTTCGTCCTTCGAAACATTATTCCTCTTCGGGAAATAATGAGTTTCGGACGAAGGTCACAAGAGACGTACCTTCGTAAATATAACAAGTAATGACGAAGGATTCATATAAAGCATGAAATATAATATAAACATCATCATAGAATCATTTCTATTTTATTAACATGGAAAAATAGAAATGATTTCAAATTACAAATGTACCTTCGGTCCTGAGAGAAGGTAAAAAGTACAAGCGTGACGCAAAAGCAAAATGCCAAGTCAGCGTGAACAGTACGGGAGTACTGTTCATCTATTTATAGACGCGGGACGTAACCCACGTAAAATTACATCCATGTCCATTACATTTGTCAATGACTTAAGGAAATCTGTCAAGGCCCACGTAGTCTTTTCATCTTTAAGTCGGTTCCCCTCTCTGCTATCGCGACGAAGCTTCCCTGCGCACAGCTTCGGCTGTGCACCATCCTTCGTGGAGCTTGGTAATCAGCTCGCCCTTCGTCTGGTTCGGGCTTCGTCCTGACCGTACTCCATGTTCATAATTCTGAGTCCGAAGATACCTGCTCACATAATCCACTTGGAAAACATTGTCAAATCATGTTTTTGAGGACCTTCGGAGGACGAAGGCCCCCAACAGGGGCATAGGGTAACCGACGGAGTTAAGCACTGTAACACCCAGATTTAAGGAACAAAGCCGGGTGCATCTCATACATGCGCCAAGAAGACAACACATATATAATAACAGAGTGTATAGAGATAAATGTCATAAATCATCAGAGTATTTATTACATAGCGGAAGACTTATTACAAAATAAAGGAATAACCATAAAACGAACTAAGGATCGTCGGCGCCAATGTCGACTGAGAAACGCCACCTAGATCATATCAAACTCCTCGCCTTGAGGCTCCTCCTGAACCACCTGCTCTTCTCCTGTGGGGGGGTGTGAGACAGCAAGAGTGAGCTCACATACGTTCATAGCTCAACAAGTCGTGGGGAATAATGTGGCATGAACTCACCAAAGGTGGGAATTCATGAAGTGTAAGGCTGATCAATGAAATAAAGGCTGAGACTAAGCATTGCTTTTATAAGTTGGTCAAAATTTTATTAGCAATTACTAAGTGTAAGTAAATACCAAACCTTAATAATAATAAAGAACAGTAATGGTAAAATAATCCCAAATGCGATGCAAATGTCAAATTAAATTTAGATTCCATAATTAATCATGTGAGGGTCCGAGCCGCTCATGACCGTGAGCACGGCTAGTATACTAGTTTTACACTCTGCAGAGGTTGCGCATCTTTACCCACAAGTCATGTTACCCATCTGCCAAGAGACGGCCAATCCCATACACCTCTACCGAGGAGCCGAGGCAGGGTAACACTACGAGGCCTTTACAAAGTTCCACTAGCTTCAGACTACCCGCTACAGTTTATAGGAAGCTCCAGTGCAGGGTTCTTGCCTGACCGCCATCGCAGCAAAGTCAAACAAGGACCTCCCTACACTGACCACTCCCCTACTGCCCTTGCCCCTTTCGGGTAAGGTAGCCCTCCCCTAGCTTTCCTAGTTAATCAGCCAAGGGCGTCCCATTAAACCCTTGTGGTAGCACTGTTTTCCCGGGTGGTCGCTCCATGTTCCCATTAATTTAATGATCTTAACATGAACAGTAATAATAACAAAATAATAACAGAATAATCATGAGTAGTGTATCTCCATACCCAATCCACATAAAGCAATAGCAAGTACTACCCAAAAATATTCCAGGGGTGAACAAGGTATAGAGGTAATCAAAACTGGGGTAACATAAAGGCTCCCATCAAAATTAACCTATGCAGATCATTAAAATTAATAAGAACATGGCTGGGAAAAGTAAGTGATCAAGGGCACAACTTGCCTTCAATGAGCTCCTGCTCAGCTACTTCTACTTGTTGAACCTCAGATTCCACAGTGGCTTGCTCGTCTACTCGCATCAACACAATACATACATAGTATAGCATAAATTAACATCACACCAAACATATAAATAAAATATACAGTAAAAATCTACACATTAAAATGAGATCATAGGAACTGGAGTCACTAAATTTGGAGTTATAGAATTCAAGTTATGAATTTCCTAAGGTTTAATGTGCTTGAAATAGGATTAAATGATAAATTAATTTTCTTACTGCTTTCATGTCAAAACAGAGACACTAAATGATAGAGAATATTATTACAAAATTTTAGAAATTGGAATGGTTCAATTTGGACCAAAAATGGAATTTCTATGAATTTTACAAGTTTCTAGATTTGTTTTTGTATTAAAAATGAATTTCTATAAATATTTCTCTGTTTTTAAACATCTCTGGACTGGGCCTCATTTTTTCAAAAAGTTCAGGGGCTCCGGCGCAACAATAACCCAGACTCAGCACTACACGCAGGTGGACCGCGGGTTAATTTCCTTAAAGCCCGAGGACTCTTTAACAAAAGTGACAGCGCGAAGGGGTGTCAGTGGAGATGAGCCGTTGGATCCCAAACCACCGGGCGAGATTAAATCGTGCACCAGATGATACGGTAAGTTATATATGCCTTTGGATTACTATCCTACGACCCATGGGACACCATACTACGATCAGATCTGATCCGTCCATCGGTCAATCAACGATCTGGATATAATATAACGAATCGGTATTCAACTGCATCCCCCACCATCCGATCCAAAACATACGACTCCTGGCGCATCATTCCAACATCTAATCTGGACCAACCCTATGCGATCCAACGGTGGACCCGATTCTTCCTCCCCGATGCGCCCAGGCGGTGGCGAAGCGGCCACAGAGACGGTGAGCTCGCCGGAGACACCCGATTTGGCGCCACCATGCATGTTTCCCCCAACCAAATTTGTGCAAAAGAAGTCCTGAATCACGGCAAGGATCGTGGAAGGTTACTCACCGACCTAGCTGCTGCGAGGGCGCACGCCCACGGGAGATGGCGGCACAGCCCCAAATCTTGATTTCCGATGAGGAATTCGGCTTTGCCTTGACCTCGGATGCCCACAGAAGCCTTGTCGTGATCTCACAGACCTATCGCGACTGAATCCCTGATTGCAGAGTGATGGAGATGGGAATGGATGGCCGCTACAGCCAGGGGCTCTAGCTCACGCGGCGACTGCTAAGATCCGCCTGCAGCGGCACTCTATGCGGAGGTGGAGTTAGAAGGTGGATGACCGAGCGGATCGACGAGGGAGGGGCGGGCTTCATGGCGCTCGGAGTTTATAAACAAGCCGCACCATGTCCGCGCCCCAGGGCACCATTATCGGGTGACCATCTCAGCCACGGTAGTTGAGATTGGGCTAACAGTACTGCTTACCTAGCCCTTCCAGTAGTCGGCTAAGAGAGAAATCGTGGTAGCTAACACTCGATTAGCGAATATTTCGGCCAGGTTTGTTGGGACACGGAAGAATCGGTCGTAAGCGTTGAATCCCATATCTATATGTGCTCGGCTAAGTTTGTTGGAGGGAAGCAGATGAATCCGACTCCCTGGACCCACATGGAAGCAAGGGAAATCAACCAGAGTGTGCCACCTGAGACTGCCCAAAGGGGCCCAGTCATCAGCGCCGTGGGGAAAGTGGAGCAGCAGGCCGCGCGGGGTGAGTATCGGAAATGGGCCGAAGTGGTCAAATGCTGGCCCAAGCGCAGGGAATTTTTCCTTTTCCTTTTTTTCTGCTTTCTTCTTTATTCCTAATTCATTTGAATTTGAATTTTGAATTCCACTTAAGTGCAAATTCAAGTTGACGTTAACTATGCAATTTAGTCACACCATCATATGGTGAAGTTATTTAGTTTTAATATTATTTTATATTGAATAATATTTCTTTCCAAACTCTAAGATTTGAATTAGGTTTTAATCCTCAATTCACATCATTAATGTAACCTTATTAATATTTTCTTTATTATTAAATGCACAAACAATTAAACTCCAGCATGATGCACAATTTAATGGCTTTTATTAATCCTTTGTTTTTAAATGAGGTGTTCACATGTAGTGGAAAGTAGATACAACACACACATATAAATAAAGGGAATAACTTTTCTCCTTTTATATTAACTTTTACAAGTTGGGTATTACAAATCCTACCCCCCTTAAAAATAATCTCGTCCTCGAGATTCAGGAAGATCTAGGGAAAAAGGTGGGGAAAATCTATGCGAAGTTCTTCTTCTCTTTCCCACGTTGCTTCATCTTCACCGTGGTGGCTTCATTGCACTTTGCACATCTTTATAACCTTATTCCTCGTAACTCGAGTCAAAGTATCCAAAATCTTGATGGGGTACTCCGTGTAAGTCAAATCACCGTGAACACTTAGCTCTTCCATTGGTAATTGTTCCTCGAGGACACGGAGACACTTCCTAAGTTGAGACCCATGGAATACATTATGCACATCAGATAGATTATCAGGTAGCTCGAGTTGATAGGCTATCTATCCAACTCGCCTAAAAACTCTAAATGGTCCAATAAAGCGAGGGGGACAATTTGCCCTTGACTTTAAATCTCCTCATTCCACGAAGTGGGGACACCTTGAGGTACACATGATTTCTTTCCTCAAACTCAAGTGGTCTTCTTCTATTATCAGCATAGCTCTTTAGTCTAGTCTGAGCTACCCTCAGATTATCTCGAATGATACGGACTTGTTCTTCTGCCTCTTGAATAGGTTCGGGTCCAAATGATTGTCTTCTTCTAGTCTTATCCCAATATAGAGGAGTCCTGCATTTCCTGCCATATAGAGCCTTGAACGGTAACATCTTTAGACTGGCCTGGTAAATATTATCATATGAGAACTTAGCATAAGGTAGACTCTTGTCCCAACTACTACCATGCTGAAGGACACAAGCTCTCAACATGTCTTCCAATACTTGATTAGTCCTTTCAGTCTGTCCATCAGTCTGAGGGTGATAGATTGCACTAAAATTCAACTTCGTATCCCTATTCTCATGAAAACTTTTCCAAAATCTAGGGGTAAACTGTGATCCTCTATTCAAAACGATCTTCTTCGGTACATCGTGTAGAGACACAATCCGAGTCATATATCACTCTACCAATTGAGATACCTCAAAAGTAGTCTTGACTGGGATGAAATGAGCCACTTTGGTCAATCTATCCACAATAACCCATATAGAATCCTATCCTTTCGAGGTGCGAGTCAATCCAGCAATGAAGTCCTTGCCAATCTCTTCCCACTTCCACTCGGGTAGCTTTAATGGGTGTAGTAGTCCAGCTGGCCTCTGGTGTTCAGCCTTAACTCTTTGACATGCATTGCACATAGCCACATGTGCAGCCACATCTCTCTTTAATCCATATAACCAGTATTTCTGCTTCAAATCCTGATACATCTTGGTACTACCAGGATGAATAGAATAATCCGAATCATGGGCCTCCTTCAATATAGTCTCACGAAGGCTATCAATCTTAGGAACTCATATCCGATCCTTGAACCATATTGTGCCTTGCTCATCCTCCGTGAATTTCCGGACCTCGACCTTCAGTAACCAGATCCTTAATCTCTTGTATTTTAGCATTACCGATTTGTTCTTTGCGGAATTCTTGTTCCAAGGTAGGTTCCAACTCGATGGTAACTCCTTCAGTGTGTGTAACAATTCCCAGGTTAAGTCTCCTGAAATCCTCAACAATCTCATCGGGTAGCTGGGCAACAACAGCTGAGCGAACATGCTCCTTTCGACTCAAGGCATCTGTAACCAAATTTGCCTTGCACGGGTGATAGTGAATTTCCAAATCATAATCCTCAATAAGCTCCAACCAACGGCGTTGCCTAAGGTTGAGATCCTTCTGTGTGAATATGTACTTCAAGCTCTTATGGTCTGTGTATACTTGGCACTTAGTTCCCATAATGTAGTGTCTCCAAATCTTAAGTGCATGCACAACGGCAACCAATTCCAAGTCATGAGTGGGGTAGTTCAATTCATGTTTCCGCAACTGACGAGAAGCATAGGCGATCACATGTCCTTCTTGCATGAGCACACATCCAAGTCCTTGGCCACATGCATCACAATAAATATCAAATCCCTTCTGCAGATCTGGCATAATCAATACTGGAGGTGACATCAATCTCTCCTTCAATTGATCAAAGCTTTCTTGGCACTTCTCATCCCACTTAAATTCTCTTCCTTTTTCCAAAAGCGATGTCATAGGCTTAGCAATTTTAGAGAACCCTTCTATAAATCTCCGATAATATCCTGCGAGTCCCAAGAAACTCCGAATCTCAGTAACTGTAGTGGGCACTTTCCACTCCATTATCTCCTTCACTTTAGCAGGATCCACTGCTATTCCTCCATTAGAAATAATATGACCAAGGAATGGTACCTTGTCAATCCAAAACTCGCACTTGCTGAACTTAGCATAGAGTTGATTATCTCGTAACTTCTGTAGCACCAATCTCAGATGTTCCTCATGATCACTATCACTTCTTGGAATAACTAAAAATACCGTCGATGAAAACCACGATGAATCTATCCAGATCATGAACACCTTATTCTTTAGATCCATAAAATAGGCTAGTGCATTAGTTAATCCAAACGACATATCCGTGAACTCATATAATCCATATCGGGTCGAAAAAGCTGTCTTGGGAATATCCGATGACCTAATCTTCATTTGGTGATAACCCGGTCGGAGTTCAATCTTCGAGAATACCCTTGCACCTCTCATCTGATCAAATAAATCCTCAGTGTGGGGTAATGGACACTTGTTCTTCACAGTGACATCGTTAAGGGACCTATAATCCACGCACATCTTATTTTGCGATCCATCTTCCTTCTGTACGAATAACACCGGTGCTCCCCAAGGTGAGGAACTCGGACGAATGTACCCAGCCTCTTGTAACTCCGTTAAGTGCTTCTTGAGTTCTTTTAATTCTTCTACAGACATCCTGTATGGCCGTTTAGAAATAGGGGTAGGTCCAGGTAAGAGATCAATAACAAACTCAACTTCTCTATCAGGTGGCATCCCTGGTAACTCCTCTGGAAAGACATCCGAAAAATCTCTAACCACCCGGATGTTGTCACCCAAAAACTTCTCATCTACTAAGAATGCCGCTAGTCTGATGGTGGTAGTTACTGCAACTTCAACTTCAAAACTTTGTCCTTTAGAACTGGTGAGTTCTACGGTTCCTTTAGCATAGTGTATAAACTATCTTTACCTTTCTTAACCGTGACATACCAAGGATCAAGCCTATACTGCCCTCTTCTAACAGTATAGGGGTAGCCCATTTGGGTCAGGAACACATGGTAAGAAAGAAAGGATTATAGACAAGGCGAGTAATTACGAGGCATGTTACTGCGGGGGATTTATTAGCTAAGTAGATTAGCGTGTCACCCACTAAAGCTAATACATTACCTTATGGTGGTACATGCTAAGATGCCCAACTATAATGTTTCAATCAATCAAAGAAGCAAATCAAGCATTTATCATCAGAACAATCAACCAACATTTTTAATACAGAAAATAGTTTTAGTTTTGTCTTAGGCTTCCTATCTCTTAAAAATGTCATAGGGGTAGGGATTCCAAGGTGTGAAATCCATCTTGTCTAAGAGTAGAAAAGATAAGAATAATCAGAGTAGAGTAGCAAAAGGTGAGATAGGATCAAGATGAGATAAGTATAGAATGAGTCAGAGTAAGGTAAGTAGGAAAGGGTTTTGTCCATTTCTATCTAGGTTTCGTCCTACAGTCAACATTTCCTCTGATACCACTTCTGTAACACCCAGATTTAAGGAACAAAGCCGGGTGCATCTCATACATGCGCCAAGAAGACAACACATATATAATAACAGAGTGTATAGAGATAAATGTCATAAATCATCAGAGTATTTATTACATAGCGGAAGACTTATTACAAAATAAAGGAATAACCATAAAACGAACTAAGGATCGTCGGCGCCAATGTCGACTGAGAAACGCCACCTAGATCATATCAAACTCCTCGCCTTGAGGCTCCTCCTGAACCACCTGCTCTTCTCCTGTGGGGGGGGGGGGGGTGTGAGACAGCAAGAGTGAGCTCACATACGTTCATAGCTCAACAAGTCGTGGGGAATAATGTGGCATGAACTCACCAAAGGTGGGAATTCATGAAGTGTAAGGCTGATCAATGAAATAAAGGCTGAGGCTAAGCATTGCTTTTATAAGTTGGTCAAAATTTTATTAGCAATTACTAAGTGTAAGTAAATACCAAACCTTAATAATAATAAAGAACAGTAATGGTAAAATAATCCCAAATGCGATGCAAATGTCAAATTAAATTTAGATTCCATAATTAATCATGTGAGGGTCCGAGCCGCTCATGACCGTGAGCACGGCTAGTATACTAGTTTTACACTCTGCAGAGGTTGCGCATCTTTACCCACAAGTCATGTTACCCATCTGCCAAGAGACGGCCAATCCCATACACCTCTACCGAGGAGGCGAGGCAGGGTAACACTACGAGGCCTTTACAAAGTTCCACTAGCTTCAGACTACCCGCTACAGTTTATAGGAAGCTCCAGTGCAGGGTTCTTGCCTGACCGCCATCGCAGCAAAGTCAAACAAGGACCTCCCTACACTGACCACTCCCCTACTGCCCTTGCCCCTTTCGGGTAAGGTAGCCCTCCCCTAGCTTTCCTAGTTAATCAGCCAAGGGCGTCCCATTAAACCCTTGTGGTAGCACTGTTTTCCCGGGTGGTCGCTCCATGTTCCCATTAATTTAATGATCTTAACATGAACAGTAATAATAACAAAATAATAACAGAATAATCATGAGTAGTGTATCTCCATACCCAATCCACATAAAGCAATAGCAAGTACTACCCAAAAATATTCCAGGGGTGAACAAGGTATAGAGGTAATCAAAACTGGGGTAACATAAAGGCTCCCATCAAAATTAACCTATGCAGATCATTAAAATTAATAAGAACATGGCTGGGAAAAGTAAGTGATCAAGGGCACAACTTGCCTTCAATGAGCTCCTGCTCAGCTACTTCTACTTGTTGAACCTCAGATTCCATAGTGGCTTGCTCGTCTAATCGCATCAACACAATACATACATAGTATAGCATAAATTAACATCACACCAAACATATAAATAAAATATACAGTAAAAATCTACACATTAAAATGAGATCATAGGAACTGGAGTCACTAAATTTGGAGTTATAGAATTCAAGTTATGAATTTCCTAAGGTTTAATGTGCTTGAAATAGGATTAAATGATAAATTAATTTTCTTACTGCTTTCATGTCAAAACAGAGACACTAAATGATAGAGAATATTATTACAAAATTTTAGAAATTGGAATGGTTCAATTTGGACCAAAAATGGAATTTCTATGAATTTTACAAGTTTCTAGATTTGTTTTTGTATTAAAAATGAATTTCTATAAATATTTCTCTGTTTTTAAACATCTCTGGACTGGGCCTCATTTTTTCAGAAAGTTCAGGGGCTCCGGCGCAACAATAACCCAGACTCAGCACTACACGCAGGTGGACCGCGGGTTAATTTCCTTAAAGCCCGAGGACTCTTTAACAAAAGTGACAGCGCGAAGGGGTATCAGTGGAGATGAGCCGTTGGATCCCAAACCACCGGGCGAGATTAAATCGTGCACCAGATGATACGGTAAGTTATATATGCCTTTGGATTACTATCCTACGACCCACGGGACACCATACTACGATCAGATCTGATCCGTCCATCGGTCAATCAACGATCTGGATATAATATAACGAATCGGTATTCAACTGCATCCCCCACCATCCGATCCAAAACATACGACTCCTGGCGCATCATTCCAACATCTAATCTGGACCAACCCTATGCAATCCAACGGTGGACCCGATTCTTCCTCCCCGATGCGCCCAGGCGGTGGCGAAGCGGCCACAGAGACGGTGAGCTCGCCGGAGACACCCGATTTGGCGCCACCATGCATGTTTCCCCCAACCAAATTTGTGCAAAAGAAGTCCTGAATCACGGCGAGGATCGTGGAAGGTTACTCACCGGCCTAGCTGCTGCGAGGGCGCACGCCCACGGGAGATGGCGGCACAGCCCCAAATCTTGATTTCCGATGAGGAATTCGGCTTTGCCTTGACCTCGGATGCCCACAGAAGCCTTGTCGTGATCTCACAGACCTATCGCGACTGAATCCCTGATTGCAGAGTGATGGAGATGGGAATGGATGGCCGCTACAGCCAGGGGCTCTAGCTCACGCGGCGACTGCTAAGATCCACCTGCAGCGGCACTCTATGCGGAGGTGGAGTTAGAAGGTGGATGACCGAGCGGATCGACGAGGGAGGGGCGGGCTTCATGGCGCTCGGAGTTTATAAACAAGCCGCACCATGTCCGCGCCCCAGGGCACCATTATCGGGTGACCATCTCAGCCACGGTAGTTGAGATTGGGCTAACAGTACTGCTTACCTAGCCCTTCCAGTAGTCGGCTAAGAGAGAAATCGTGGTAGCTAACACTCGATTAGCGAATATTTCGGCCAGGTTTGTTGGGACACGGAAGAATCGGTCGTAAGCGTTGAATCCCATATCTATATGCGCTCGGCTAAGTTTGTTGGAGGGAAGCAGATGAATCCGACTCCCTGGACCCACATGGAAGCAAGGGAAATCAACCAGAGTGTGCCACCTGAGACTGCCCAAAGGGGCCCAGTCATCAGCGCCGTGGGGAAAGTGGAGCAGCAGGCCGCGCGGGGTGAGAATCGGAAATGGGCCGAAGTGGTCAAATGCTGGCCCAAGCGCAGGGAATTTTTCCTTTTTCTTTTTTTCTGCTTTCTTCTTTATTCCTAATTCATTTGAATTTGAATTTTGAATTCCACTTAAGTGCAAATTCAAGTTGACGTTAACTATGCAATTTAGTCACACCATCATATGGTGAAGTTATTTAGTTTTAATATTATTTTATATTGAATAATATTTCTTTCCAAACTCTAAGATTTGAATTAGGTTTTAATCCTCAATTCACATCATTAATGTAACCTTATTAATATTTTCTTTATTATTAAATGCACAAACAATTAAACTCCAGCATGATGAACAATTTAATGGCTTTTATTAATCCTTTGTTTTTAAATGAGGTGTTCACATGTAGTGGAAAGTAGATACAACACACACATATAAATAAAGGGAATAACTTTTCTCCTTTTATATTAACTTTTACAAGTTGGGTATTACAAGCACTTCCCACAAGATGGAAGGAAAGCCATCTTGAGAAAGGAAGTCAGAGCTGAAACGAGTGTCTCCTCTGCTGGCGGGGGTGGGTGAATTCATCTGCGGAAAAGGTATCAGATGTAAAGATTATGGTGGAAGGAAGAAAATAAAAGAGCCTGGATGGTGTTAAAAGGAAGCGAGTTAGCTCAATTTTTAATTCCTTTTAGTTTTTATAATGCATGCATGCTGAAATCAATGTCTCCTCTCCGAATGAAATAAAAGTGTGCTTCTAGGGCATCCTTCAAAAGCTAAGGACTAGCCCACAGGGCCTACTTACTTAGTCACCTATTTCCCCCTCTATTCCTAAGGCCTTTCGTCTTAGCTCTAGCGGTCTAGTCCTGACGACTCTTATCAGTTTCTAAGCAAGTTTTAGATTTTGAAAATTGGTATTTAGGGTTTATTGTCCTTCTCTGTGGTGGAATTTGCTCTGATACCAGCTGTGGTAGAACCGCCTGAATTATTCCAGCTTAAGTGCCTAAGTCACGCCTCAAGGGCCGTGACACACTTAAATCGGAATAACCTGTTAGTCCCTCAGATCTAGTCTGATAAAGCCACTTAACCAGGATCAAATACCACATACTCACTCGAAGGTGAGTCACAGAAGAAATACAATAAAATAGGAAACCTCAAATTAAAGTACTGAATTATTACATAAATCGGAGTTTTTCAAGTTGCTGGTAAGAGTTCATAAAATAAGATGCAGCGGATAATCAATGTCGTCGATAGCGAGGAAATGGGCAAGGCCTAGCCCACTACTCCTCGTGCTCCTCTCCTGCCGGAGCAGCATCCCACTCGACCGTCCAACCCGGTGGCAGGGTGGTAGGCTAAGTCACACCATCAACCATATCCTGAAGTGTACCTGCAAAAATTATGCCACAAGCAAGGCTGAGTATACTAAAACTCAGCTAGACTTACCCGGTGTGAGGAAACTACTCCTCTACCTCTAGACCATGCAGCTGTTTAGCTGAGGGGTTTGGTTTGCCAAAAGCACTAGCTGTTTCTAAAATCAATTTTTAGCTTTTCAAATTCTAGCATCATTATCTTAGCTAAGTTTGCTCCTTCTAAGCATACATGGTAAGAAGCATTTAGTACAATCAACAAATTATCTCATGTAACCTTATTTTACTTCTTACTCAATGTAGTACAAGGGGTCAAGCAATCTCATTAGCTGCGAGAAGCAGACGATTCGAATCGAGTTTTAATACTTGCAAGGTAAACCTAAACACACGACATGTCAAGGTACTCCGACCCCACACATGTCAACAGTCCCCATCGATTCTCCGTTCGCGTCCAGGCCTCACCGTCTTGGCATAAAATGCTCCACTGACCCTGGCTGCCACCGTGTAGTGACCGCACTTGTACCCACCATAGCTAGCATGGGAGACCCAGTCTCAGGTCGCGTGAGGGATAAAGTCCACGCTCGGCTTCACTCAGGTACTAGGTTTATCGGTTACCATATTTCCCGACATGTGCTTAGTACGTTCAAAAGCTTGACTCAGGTATCCACACTTTAATCCTTAATTCCTTTTTCCCATCTCATGGACAAGGCATCCTCCCTAGATCCAAGTCCATAAACTAACATAGATCCCGTTATCAAGATGAATACAATCAATTCCTGACCTCGCGCGAGTGCTAGAAAAATCACTCGACTTCTACCGAGATCCTGATTAGCAAAGCAGCTACTCGACCTAGCATACTGGTATCCATCTCAAAAAGGAATCCTAAGTTCATGCAACTAGAGGTTTTAAGCAACTCCTACACTTAAGTGCACAATACAATCCTACAAGCATTAAGTATAGTAAAGTAGCATACTTAGTAATTTAGATCACACTCAGTTAAACTAAGTGGTAAGTCCATTTTGGTGTTTCATTGAATTCTTTTTAAAGCATTAGTGAGAATTTGTCAAGATTTCTAGTTGAACTTATTGGGGCGAGGTTTTTCTTTCATTTCTTTCCCTCTATTTCTTTTATGTTTTTAAAGTGGGTTTGAACTACAAGTTGTCTTAATAAATTTACAAAAATTCTATAAAAATTATAGTGGCTTCTTACTAGTGTATAATTCTCTGTACTAAAATTTGGGGCTTAAAGAGTAAATAGTTCTCTCTGGATAAAATTATCAAACATTAGGGTAGAAGGGATATTTTGAACTACAACTACCATTTAACAGTAGGTTATTCTCTAAGACTTATTTTTGCTGGCATTTAGATGTTATGACATGAATTTGTACAAACATTTAGCCACTAATATCCTTTAGTCATTTTACTATGATTTTCTAAATTTTCTAGTCAAAGGGGTGCTTTATACTACCACTATATTTAAAAAATATTAAACAACAGATTTCTGATTTTTCCTAGCTTCTTCTTTGTGCAAGAGCATTCATTCTGAAGTTTGGCATCTTTTTGCTTAATGGAAGGGTGGTAGGAATTATTTGGATTAAATGGCCGTTTTCATGAAGTATGGCAATGGGTATTATTTTGCAGCTTCCAATTGGGTTTTGCATTTTTCTCTGGTGGCCTATCTCATTATTGATCTAGCAAAATTTTATTTTCCCATTATTGCACCATTTTTGGGTTGCTCATGATTTAATTGAAATATGACCCATTATCATCTATTTGTTTACCCTACATAAAATGATGGGCTGGGGTATTTATCATTTTTGTAGTGGAGTTCTAGTGGTTACAAGTCCACTGGATTTTTATAATTAATTTTTAAATTGTTTTTATAATTCTAATAATTGTTTTTTCTGGTTTGATTAATGCCTAATAAAACTTTTCACTTTGATTCTGTTCTGGACTAGAGGACCCTTTATTTTTCCTAGGTTTTCTGTTACTTAAGTAGGCTAGGAAAAATAATTGCACTCACTATTCAATATTTTCTAATGCCTTTCTGATTTTCTTAAGTTTTGGGGAAAATGGCTTTTAATAGATATCCCTACTTAAATTTTCAATACTGGAGTTCTCACTATTTTAAACAGTGTTTAAATGGGGTTTGAACATCTACAATTTTTCTTAGGTTCAGCACAGAAGCATAACTAATTTTCTTTAATTTAATAAGGTTTGGTATGTTTCTGTAATTAATTTCAAACTCTAAAATTTAAAGCAAAAATTATGGGTTCAGTATTTTTAATTGGTAGTCCATAATATTTAGAATCCAGCAAAATTGGTTTGACTATTTTTAGTTAAATATTTCTCAAGTTATGAATTTCCTAAGTTCTCTGTTCATTAAAAAGATTAAACAGAAATGATTAAATGGGAAACGACTTTACATCGGGGCCCCTGGCGGGTGTTTTCAATTTTCCTTACATACTAGTCCTTGGGTTACTATTCAAATGTGCCACTGACAGTTCAGAAAACCCCCTGGGGTTCCACTAAACCTAACTCGAGGTCCTTCCCCCAATTAAACAGTTCCCATGGTCGAGGGTGTAGGGGAGGTCGTGAGGGTCACGACGATGTGCGGGTCGCCGTCGGGGGTGGTTGGAGTCGGTCGGTCACGTGCGCAGGCGGGGGAGCTCGTCGGCGGCGAGGAGTCCGGCCTAACCAGGGCACAATTTATCAATCAAATGGGTCAGAGAGCTTCACCAGGGATCAAGGAAGGTGTGTGTGTGAGGAATTGAAGAACGACTCACCGGATTGATCGGTCTACGCGCGCAGGCGGGCGGCCGAAGTACGGCGAGGACGATCTTGGTTCTCTAGTGAAGTTCTGCCGAGTCCGAGAGCTTGGGAAGCTTCACGAGCTACCGACGAAGCTAACCGAGGGGCAGGCGCGACTTGGAAGGGACCGAGGTGGGCTGGCCATGGTGGCCGAGGCTCGGGTGGCAATGGCGGGCGGAAGAGAGCTCGCCGGAGCTAAGAAGGGGCGTCTGGCCAGCGAAGGTGAGCATGGGGTGAGGCGAGGCACGCCCGGGGAGGCTTTATAGGTGCGGGCGGGCACGACCGAGGGCGAGGCTCTGATAAGTGCTCAGGGCGTGCGCGGGCGAACACCAGTGCGCGCTCTGGCGCCTGACACAGCATTGAGCACGAGGCAACGTAGAGAGAGGTCGAGTTCAAGCGCGGATTGGCTCCAAATCTTTGAGATTATGGCCATGATCCCGTTGAGAGATCTCTTCCCCTGACATTCCTTTATTGTTTGTGTGTGGAGGCTTGCAGGTTTTGCTGACTAGATCAAAAGATAGAGAGGGGAGAAATCGGGTTTGTCTCACTGCCGCGCACAGAGAGAAGATCCCGGGTTTGACGTGTCCAGAGCACGCGTCCCGATGCCATCTTCTGGTATGAGGTGGAGGGGTTAGTTAGGCACATTTTTGTCGGTGGGGTCATTAGGATTTGAGCTAGGGATCAAGGTGAACACGCTTGGTCTTTGGCTCAAGGGCTGAATTTCAGAAATCTAAATTTCAGAAATCCCTATTGAACCTCCACTTGAAAAGCTTGTTTGGAGTTTTTATTAAACTATTTTGGCCAAGCTTCCATAATCTTTATTGTAGCTTATTTAGTATATTTCAATGTTTATAATTGGCCTAAGCCATGGTTTTATATTTTTCATGGTCTTTTACCCCTTTTTCTTTATCTCTACTTAGATAGCTTGATTAGGGTTGGTGTTAGGGTTTCAACATTTTTCCCTTTTTGAAAACCTTATTTGTTTGGAACATGATTCTTTAGATATACACTTAGTAGATCTTTTATTCTTAAGTTAATTTGATGCTTCATGCTCAATTTGGCTCACATGAAATGTTGATTCTTGGGTTAGCACTGAGAGAAACCCTAGGTGACACTGGGGTGTCACACTACACTTAGGGGGAGTATTCAAAACTCAAATCCTTCATGAAAACCCCTAGTGCAAAGCCAAAATGCAAATCTCACCATTTGCCTATTTTCTCTAAAATCTATCTAGCCTATGGCAAAATATTTTGAAAATTATGAGAAAATATATGAGGGTGCCAATACCTGTCCCAACAAGTGTTATTTTGTGTGATTATAAGTTGGAATTTGGTTTGGTTGGAAACTAGATAGAAAATTTGAAAAATTTCAAAATTCCCTCTGTCTGGGCTCACCGGACAGTCCGGTGTGCACCGGACACTGCACTGTGCACTGTCCGGTGCACCGACCGCGCGCGCGCAAGAACTCCTTTTCCTGTGCGCTGTCCGGTGGTTTACTGGACAACTACTGTGCTCTGTCCGGTGTGCACCGGATAGGCACTATAGACTGCCCTGTGCGCCCATAACGCGTTTTAAAAAAAGGCCTCCAGCCCGAGCCCGTGCCAGAGGCCTCCATTTCCCTCTCTGCTCTCTGGCTCTTCTCTGTCTCTGACGATTTCTCCTCTCCGGCGACCATCCTCGCTAGTGGCGATCCTCTGGCGACCAAGAGCTCCACTCCTGCCCCCTCTCTGGTGAGCACCCCAAGCCCCCTGCCTCTCCCCTTTCTCTCTTGTTTCAAACACCAGTGAAGCTCTTTCTCCTCCCACCTTTTGAATGCGATTCAAATTCCTATGCATTTCTATGAATCCAAGTTCTTGGCTAGGTTCCTATATGCTTGTTGAATACCCTTGCAGATTCCTAGCTCCCTGTGGCAGGGTTTCTCAGCCTAAATTGACCATTTCTCCTAAAACCTAGAATCATACACGCCACGTGCTCGGCGAAATGCTCAAACCTGCCAAAATTGCTCCGATTGAACCGAAACTTTTTAGGCACCTTCACAATACCTATAGTAACACATTCGCAAAATCTCAGGCCAATCCGATATCCCAGGCTTCAATTTTATGCAATTCCCTGTTTCTAGCGATCGATTCCGAGCCAAGCGCCCAAATTCCACTTTCTTCACCTCAAATCAAACCAAGCGCACACTTCACTCATATTTACCCATATAAACCTATTTGTGAAGTATCGGCTCAATTCCACGTCATTTCATGCCTCAATTCGAATTTCAAACCTCCTATGGCACTATTTCTCGTTCAAACGTTGTTTTCACGTCGTTTGACCTCTCGATCGCCATTTCTCTCGTTTTCTGTGCCATAACACTCTGTGTATGTATTTATTCACATTTCATATACTTATGACTATGTGACTAATACGTGCTCACCTTTTTTGTCATTTCAGTGACATTGCCTGCCCGTGAGCCGTCTCCTGTCCTGCCTGGATTCTCTCCCTCTCGTGTGAGATTTCTAGGTAGCTATTCGTTCTTCTGTCATCCTCTCGACTGTTATCTTCTTGTGCTTAGCTTCTCTCTCTCTTTTGTAGTCGTCAGGTCAGGATGCCACACACGAAGAATGTGTTGGCGCCAGGGGGAGGAGATGACGAGGACCCTCCTCGCCCCTTTAGGCAGGTCAAGGGGAAGACTGTTTATTTGGAGCAACAGGAAGGCCGCAAGAAGCAGCGTTTGGATAGAGCAGCCCGAGCAGCTCTAGCAGTAGCAGCCGCCGCTGAGCAGGCAGAGAGAGGTGATCAGCTGCGGATTTCTTAAGATCAGATTGCTTATCGAGTTCGTCGTCACGCCTCTCGACCTCGCTCCTCCGCACCTTCCACTCCCGCCACTGCTACCACTCCACCACCCACTTCGCCTGCTCCAGTCACTCCTGCGCCATCCACCACCTCAGCCATACCTACCACCTCCACTACTCCAGCTTCCACTTCTCCTTCCGCTCCCCTTTCCGCTCCACCTATCCCACCTGCTCGCTTCCGGGAGCGCGATGAGACTGAAGTGCAACCATTTGCTGCGGATCCTAGGCTGTTTGATCTTCAGCGTGCTACAGCGGCACGGGTACGTCGGTTCAGACACGTACCCGTGGAGACTTAGCTACCGGCTCAGAGAGAACCTGCTGCAGTCGATCTCTTCAGTACCCGGATACATGAGTCCTTCTTTCGAGCTCAGATGTCCGCACAGATTGCTCTGCGAGTACACCGACTTTTTGACCTTCCTGCATTTCTACTAGCCACTGATGGTGACTCTGAGGTACACCTCTCATATCTGCCTGGACTTCTCACTCTATTGACTACCAGCGGCAGATATGTTGAGGAATGGGTCCGAGTTTTCTATGCTTCTGTATGGATCGACCCTGATCACCAGTGGATGAGATTCCGTTTTGAGCGAGAGGATGTTACAATTCATGCCAGCTAGATTCGCCAGTTGTTTGGATTCAAAGAGTCATCGACTCGTCTTCACAGCTTGTGCTACGGCTCCTCTAATCCTCCTCGTCGCCCTCACGACGGAGTTGCTCCTGGTACAGCTCACGTCGTGGCTTTGTTCCGACCGCCCTTCTCAGATGGGTCGCGACGTTCTCCGGCAGATTTCACCACAGCGGCCAAGTTTTTATATCAGCTCATGAGACGGACGCTTCTGCCGTGGATGGGTTACAGGGAGGCTACAACTCATATCCAGCTCTAGCTACTTGGTGCCCTGGTCTCTCACTCAGAGTTTGATGTTGTGGACTTTCTTATTTGTGAGATCAAGGACACTGTACTGGATGGTCTACGTGCTCGGCGACAGCTGCCATATACTCACTATCTCTGCTACATCTTTGCTCAGCTGATTCGGCCACCACAGTTCTAGGGTACTCTTGAGACCTCTCGCCTCCTCTTTGGCTCCTACCGTCCAGCCCCTGAGGACCCTGTGCCGGCACCTGCTCCAGTGATTGACACTCAGGCCGAGGATACCGCTTTTCATCAGTTCGAGACTCAGGGCGCAGCTGTTCCTGATGATGATGATGATGATGACTTTGGGATTCCGCCTCTGCCTCCACCTCCCTGCTCACATGATCATGAGGCCGGGAGTTCCAGTGCTGCTCCCGCTGCTCCTCCTGCGGTTGACCCTGCTCTGGCTGCTATCCTTCAGACTCTTACGCAGCAGCAGGCTCTTATGGCGTCCGAGCAGGCTCGACTGGCAGCTGAGCAGGCTTGTCAGGAAGCGGTCCAGCAGCAAATGTCTGAGAAGATGCTCTCTCTCTCAGACTATTCAGGACAGGCAGGACACTCTGTAGCAGCAGCTTTTGGCAGATAGGGCTGAGCACCGGGCCTTCATGACTCATATTCTTTAGCATACCGGTGTTCAGATCCCTCTGGTTCAGTCTACACCCCCTCCGGCTCTTTAGACGACTGTTGTGCCAACCATTCAGGTAGGACCCCCTCTTCCTACAGTCGGTCCTTCTTTCTCTCCGCTCTGGCCGGTCACCCTGGTTTTCTCGTGCCGGTCATCAGCTCCGTCGGCTCTTAGCTGCTAGTGCCACCAGCTCCTGCTGTTACCACTACTGTTGTGGCGATGTCTGTGACCTCCTCATCTCTGACAGCTCCTGCAGTGTAGCCTAAGTCCGAGTCAGTACCAGCTCCAGCTTCTACAGCAGATCCTAGATCCGAGACTGACTCTGACCCTCAGCTGGCGTTCGCTCTTCTGCCACGACCGCGACCGGATGCACCCCTACCACCTCCTTCCTCTTCTGATGTGTAGGTTTGGGTTCCCTTTTGGTGTTTGACGCCAAAGGGGGAGATATATGAGAGTTGTGAGAGCTAGGGGGAGTTAGAGAGTTAGTAGAGAGTCATTTTGATGTAATATATGTGCTTGTTACTCTCTGTACTAGCTCCACTTTTATATGATGATTTTGTCTCACAAACTCTATTATATACTCTCGATGCTTATGTTGACTGTGTATGTATTATGTTTTCATCTTATATGTTATCACCAGTCTTCTAGTTCTTGTTCATCGTTTTGATTTCACTTTTATATGAACAAGGAACTTACGATGTGTATGCGCTCACTCCTATTATTATGTTACACACTCTTTTTGTCAAAGATCATTGAGTACAACTAACCATTTTCTCTATTGACAGAAATTTCAAAACAAACTACTCTCACAAATCTTGTAGGGTTGTCATCAATCACCAAAAAGGGGGAGATTGAAAGCATCTAGGCCCCTAGTTGGTTTTAGTGATTAATGACAACGTAATGTTATATGTGACTAACGTGTGTTTTGCAGAGACAAATGGTAAGTTAGGTCGCATTATAGGTAGAAGTACTACAACGGTGAAAACAATCCCGACAATAAGAACTTGAAGCAACGGCTAAAGCGACAAAACAAAAAGTGAAGGTCTACGTAGTCCGAGTGTCAAGGAGTTGCGGACACTCGTGATATAGTTAGGTCTTTTATTTTGTTTTAGCCGTACTATAAAGAGGGGTTGTCGATGAGTAGTTTGACCAAGAGAGTTCTAGTGTAGTGTTGGTGCAGATTCACACTCACATATAGTGCTAGGTGACACTCTAGAACATACTCACAAGTTAGAACGAAAACCGATTTGAAAAACAGTAGAAAATAGAAGTTAGGGTTTCTGGCTTTGGGGCACCGGACTATCCGGTGCGCCCTCTGCCAGGAGGGGCCAGATGGCCTGGGGAAGGGTTTCCCCTCGTGCAGGAACCCGAGAGCGCAAGGTTCATGAAGTGAATTTTAGTGGCGCACCAGACAGCGCACCGGGCATCGCACTGGACCGTCCGGTGTGCACCGGACAGTGACTGTTCACTGTTCGGTGTGCCATCAGCCCAATGGCTACCTGCCAGAACTAGCCGTTGGAGTCGACCGTTGGCACATTGGTGGCGCACCGGACTGTCCGATGCGCCCATGCGCAGAATAGTGCTAGTAACGACTAGTTGGTGGGTGAGGGCTATTTATACCCCCTCCACCCACCATATTCAATGTCTTGCTGCCCACATTTATTCCTGCACATTGGTAGAGCATTGCAAGCACCAAAAGCTTATTGAGGTGATTAGAGAATCTTAATCCCACGTTTGGACCTCATTAGCGCTAGTGAGAGCCACCTAGAGCACACACCACTTGCATTAGGCTTCTCTTGGTCAAGCGAAAGTCTACGGCTTGTTACTCTTGGTGATCGGCATCACCTAGACGGCTTGGTGGCATTGGGAGCTTGGTGATCACCGTGGAGATCTTGTTGGTGACCCGACTCATGTTTTTAAGCGGTCGTGAGGGATCCACCGCGCTAGAGTGGCAAAGGATCATCTCGTAGTGAACACTTGGTTCTTGCGAGGACCAAGGGGGAGTGATACCCTTGTGTGGGTTCTCCAACGAGGACTAGTGGAGAGTGCTGACTCTTCGATATCTCGGGAAAAATTGGAGGAGTCTTCTAAACCTTGATTTACATTCCGCACTTAATTAAAGCATTTTACATTGTGTATTTGTTTAGCAAGTATTTGAAGTATTGTCTTAGCATTATTGTATTTCTCGTATTATTCTCTTAGTGCTAGTTGTTGGGGTGAAGTTGGGCTCTTGCTTAGGTTTTAATTAGTGTTGTTTTTTAGAAAAGCCCAATTCACCCCCCCCCTCTTGGGCATCGTGATCCTTTCACTTCAAGACCACGCTAAAAGGACGCTAGGAGTACTCCAACAAGAATAAAACAAGGGGAAAGCGCTCCTACTTCAAATGCGGTAAGACTGGTCACTTCATAGCTCAATGCGCCGATAATGATAATGACCAGGGACAAGATAAGCACGAGAAGAGGGAGAAGAAAAAGAACTACAGGAAGGCCAAGGGCGAGGCACACATCGGGAAGGAATGGGACTCCGACTGCTCCTCCTCAGATTCTGAGGATGAAGGACTAACTGCCTAGGCTTTCAACATATCTTCGCTCTTCCCCAACGAATGCCATGCATGTCTTATGGCCAAGGAGAAGAAGGTACGTATTCGAGACACACCTAAGTACTCTTCTTCTACCGATGAGGAATCTTCCGATGATGAAGTAGATTATACTGATTTGTTTAAGGGGTTACATAGAGCTAATGTAGACAAAATAAATGAATTAATTAATGCCCTTAATGAAAAGGATAGATTGCTAGAGAAGCAAGAAGATATCTTGTATGAGGAACATGATAAATTTGTTAGTGTTCAAAAATCTCTTGCTCTAGAAATTAAAAGAAATGAAATGATATCCTCTCAGTTATCTGGTTGTCATGAATCTATCTCTAGTCTAAAGGAGTTAAATGATGAATTAAATGCTAAACTAGAGAAAGCAAATGCAACTAGTTCATGTGTAGAACATGTAGTTATTTGCAATAGGTGTAAAGATGTTAATTTTAATGAACATGCTATCACTATTGCTAAATTAAACAATGAGGTTGCAAGTCTTAATGCTCAACTTAAGACTTGCAATGATGATTTTGAGAAATTAAAATTTGCTAGGGATGTCTACACTATTGGTAGACACCCCTCAATTAAGGATGGACTTGGTTTTCAAAAGGAAACCAAAAACTTAACAAGCCAAAAGACTTCTATTCTCAAGAAGGAGAAAGGGAAGGCCCCTATGGCTAGTAGTTCTCAAAACAACCATGCCTATATGTATGATAGGAAATTTACTAGGCATGCTCAAAATGATAGATGCTATGATCATGTTGTTTTACCTGGTTACCATACTCCTCATGCTATGACTGCTTCTAGCTCTACTTATGCTTATGGTAGAAATAGGCATAGGCGTAATCATGTTGTGTCTCATGCGTCTAGGAGAGCTTGCAATGGTCCTACTACTGTTTATCACGCTTGCGATACTTCTTTTGTGTTGTCATGCAAAAATACAAAAGTAGTTGCTAGGAAGATGGGATCCAAATGCAAGGGAGACAAAACGTGCATTTGGGTTCCAAAAGTTATTGTGACTAACCTTGTAGGACCCAACAAGAGTTGGGTACCTAAAACCCAAGCTTAAATTACCTTGCAGGTTTATGCATCCGGGGGCTCAAGCTGGATTATCAATAGCGGATGCACTAATCACATGACGGTGGAGAAGAAAATGTTCACCTCCTACATAAAAAACAAGGATTCCTTGGATTCGATCATCTTTGGAGATGGGAACCAAGGCAAGGTCAAAGGATTGGGAAAGATAGCCATCACATCCGAGCATTCTATCTCTAATGTGTTTTTAGTTGAATCGGTTGGGTATAATTTGTTATCTGTGAGTCAATTATGTAACATGGGTTATAATTGCTTATTCACAAATGTAGATGTATCTGTCTTTAGACGGAGTGATGGTTCATTAGCTTTTAAGGGTATATTAGACGGCAAGCTCTATTTAGTTGATTTTTCGAATGAGAATGCCGATCTAGATGCATGCTTATCGCTAAGACTAATATGGGCTGGTTGTGGCATCACCGTCTGGCACATGTTGGGATGAAGAACCTTCATAAGCTTCTAAAGGGAGATCATGTGTTAGGACTAACTGATGTCTGCTTTGAGAAAGACAGACCCTGTGCAGCATGTCAAGCATGGAAACAGGTGGGAAGCACTCATCACAACAAGAATGTGATGACGACATCAAGACCACTGAAGCTTCTTCACATGGACCTCTTCGGACCCGTTGCCTACCTCAGCATCGGGGGAAGTAAGTATGGTCTTGTAATTGTTGATGATTTTTCCCACTTCACTTGGGTATTCTTTTTACAGGATAAGTCAGAAACCCAAGGGACCCTAAAGCGCTTCTTAAGGAGAGCTCAAAATGAGTTCGAGCTAAAAGTGAAGAAGATAAAAAGCGATAATGGGTCCGAGTTCAAGAATCTTCAAGTTGAAGAGTTTCTTGAGGAGGAGGGCATCAAGCACGAGTTCTCTGCTCCCTACACACCACAACAAAATGGTGTGGTAGAGAGGAAGAACAGGACGCTAATCGACATGGCGAGAACGATGCTTGGAGAGTACAAGACGCCTGAGCGGTTTTGGTCGGAAGCTGTGAACACATCTTGCCACACCATAAACCGGCTCTATCTGCACCGTCTCCTCAAGAAGACCTCCTACGAACTCCTAACTGGTAACAAACCAAATGTTTCTTACTTTCGTGTATTTGGGAGCAAATGCTACATTCTGGTGAAGAAAGGTAGACATTCTAAATTTGCTCCCAAGGTAGTAGAAGGGTTTTTACTAGGATATGACTCAAATACAAAGGCGTATAGGGTCTTCAACAAATCATCGGAATTAGTTGAAGTCTCTAGCGACGTTGTATTTGATGAGACAAATGGCTCTCCAAGAGAGCAAGTTGATCTTGACGATATATATGAAGAATAAGTTCCGACGGTCGCAATGCACACGATGGCGATAGGTGATGTGTGACCACAGGAACTACAGGAACAAGATCAGCCTTCTTCCTCGACATTGGTGCATCTCGCAACTCAAGCTGATGGACAGGTAACTGGAGAAGAGGAGCGTGATCAAGGGGGAGCACAAGAAGAACAAGTTATGGAGGAAGATGCACCATAGATCCCTCCAACTCAAGTCCGAGCGTCAATCCAAAGACATCACCCTATCGATCAGATTCTAGGTAACATCATCAAGGGAGTAACTACTCGCTCACGATTAGCTAATTTTTGTGAGCATTACTCATTTGTCTCTTCTATTGAGCCTTTCAGGGTAGAAGAAGCCTTGCAGGATCCGGACTGGGTGTTGGCTATGCAGGAAGAGCTCAACAACTTCAAACGGAATGAAGTCTAGAGCCTGGTGCCACGTCCAAAGCAAAACATTGTGGGAACCAAGTGGGTGTTCCGCAACAAACAAGATGAGCACGGGGTGATGACAAGAAACAAGGCTCGACTTGTGGCAAAAGGTTATGCCCAAGTCGCAGGTTTGGATTCCGAGGAGACTTTTGCTCCTATGGCTAGGCTAGAGTCAATTCGGATATTGTTAGCCTATGTTGCTCACCATTCCTTTAGGCTATTTCAAATGGACGTGAAGAGCGCTTTCCTCAATGGGCCAATCAAGGAGGAGGTATACGTGGAACAACCCCCTGGCTTTGAGGATGATAGGTATCTCGACCATGTATATAAGCTCTCTAAGGCACTCTATGGACTTAAGCAAGCCCCAAGAGCATGGTATGAATGCCTTAGAGATTTTCTTATTTCTAATGCTTTCAAGGTTGGGAAAGCCGATCCCACTCTTTTCACAAAGACATGCAATGGTGATCTTTTTGTTTACCAAATTTATGTCGATGACATAATATTTGGTTCTACTAATCAAAAGTCTTGTGAGGAGTTTAGCAGGGTGATGATGCAAAAGTTCAAGATGCCGATGATGGGCGAGTTGACCTACTTCCTTGGATTCCAAGTGAAGCAACTCAAGGACGAAAATTTCATCTCCCAAACAAAGTACACTCAAGATCTTCTCAAGAGGTTTGGGGTGAAGGACGCCAAGCCCGCGAAGACACCTATGGGAACTGACAGGCATCTCGACCTCAACAAAGGAGTTGTACAAGTCATCCTCGAACCTCACAAGTTTGTATGCACATAATGCACATATTTAGGGGGAGATGTATTACAACTTGACCCTTTTGAGACTAACTTGTTTGGTTGAGTACACTTGATGTAGTCTCAAAGGTACATTGTAAGAGAAAGTCAACTTGGATGACTAAAAGACTTCCACTGCACTCCGGTATTAGTGTATTTAATTCCAAGTTCATACTTGTGATCTCATTGCCTTTTTGCTCCTTTTTGATATTTTGGTAAGGCAATGGGGTTATAGGGCCAAGAATGATCCCGTTTTGGTGCTTAATGCCAAAGGGGGAGAAATTAAGGCCAAAGCAAAATGGATCAGCCAACCACTTGTGAAAATAGAGGAGTTAGAATTTAGTTTGGTCAAAATACTCTTATTACAAAATTTGGTCTTGTCGGCGTTTCGAGACCGGGGGGTCCCCGAGCCGACGAGTGAGAGTGCCGCGTGCCCCAGCCCAGATGGGTCTAGCGCGTGGGCGAGCGTGAAGGGGGGAAAGAGAGCGAGAGGTCGGTGGCCGGAGCCGGGTCGTGAGGAAGTCGGAGGTTCCCGCGGCCTTCGTGTTCGCCCCGCGCCCAGGTCGGGTGCGCTTGCAGTAGGGGGTTACAGGCGTCCGCGCGGGTGAGGGGAGCGAGCGGCCCCAAGAGAGCGCCTGCCCCTGCCCTCGTTCCCGCGAGGCCAACCTTCTCTAAGAAGGCCCTGGTCCTTCCTTTTATAGGCGTAAGGAGAGGATCCAGGTGTACAAATGGGGGTGTAGCAAGGTGCTACGTGTCTAGCGAGGGAGAGCTAGTGCCCTAAGTACATGCCAAGGTGGCAGCCAGAGAGATCTTGGCATCCTGTTAGTGTGGCGTCGTGGCTGTCGGAGAAGCAGTGGAGCTTGGCGGAGGGACAGCTGTCGGAGCAGTTGGGCCCTTGCTGACGTCCTCCTGCTTTCGTAAGAGAGCTGGGAGCCGCCGTCGTCACGAGTCCAGTGGGGTGCCATCATTGCCTATCTGGCGGAGCTAGCCAGATGGGACGCCGGTCTTGTCCTCTGCGACCTGAGTCTGCTCGGGGTAGGGTGATGATGGCGCTTCCTGTTGACGTGGCGGACTCGTGCCCTAGGTCGGGCGACGTGGAGGCTCCTCCGAAGCCGAGGTCGAATCTGTCCTGCATGGCCGAGGCCGAACCTGAGCTCCTGGGTCGGGCGAGGCGGAGGTCGTTCGGCGGAGGCCAGGGCGGAGTCCGAGCCCTGGGTCGGGCGAGGCGGAGTTTGTCGTCTTCCGGGGCCTTAGCCCGAGTCTGAGCCCTGGGTCGGGCGGAGCGGAGTTCGCCGTCTTCCGGGGCCTTAGCCCGAGTCCGAGCCCTAGGTCGGGCGGAGCGGAGTTCGCCGTCTTCCGGGGCCTCAGCCCGAGTCCGAGCCCTGGGTCGGGCGGAGCGGAGTTCGCGGTCTTCCGGGGCCTTAGCCCGAGTCCGAGCCCTGGGTCGGGCGGAGCGGAGTTCGCCGTCTTCCGGGGCCTTAGCCCGAGTCCGAGCCCTGGGTCGGGCGGAGCGGAGTTCGCCGTCTTCCGGGGCCTTAGCCCGAGTCCGAGCCCTGGGTCGGGCGGAGCGGAGTTCGCCGTCTTCCGGGGCCTTAGCCCGAGTCCGAGCCCTGGGTCGGGCGGAGCGGAGTTCGCCGTCTTCCAGGGCCTTAGCCCGAGTCCGAGCCCTGGGTCGGGCGGAGCTTCTTCTGGCGCTTTTGGCCAAGCCTGGCTACCCGTCAGTCTTACCTTTTGCGTTAAAGGCCCCAGTGATTTGGTCGGTCGGCGCGGTGATTTAGTCAGGGTTACTTCTTATCGAAGGCATTGCCTCGGGCGAGCCGGAGATGCGTCTGCCGTGAAAGAGGAGGCCTCGGGCGAGACGGAATCATCTCAGGGTCGGCTGCCCTTGCCCGAGGCTAGGCTCGGGCGAGGCGTGATCAAGTCGCTCGTACGGACTGATCCCTGACTTAATCAAACCCATCAGGCCTCTGCAGCTTTATGCTGATGGGGGTTACCAGCTGAGAATTAGGCGTCTTGAGGGTACCCCTAATTATGGTCCCCGACAGTAGCCCCCGAGCCTCGAAGGGAGTGTTAACACTCGCTTGGAGGCTTGCGTCGCACTTTTTTGCAAGGGGACCAGCCTTTCTCGGTTGTACTTTGTTCCGGTGGGTGCGCGCGAGCGCACCCGCCGGGTGTAGCCCCCGAGGCCTCGGAGGAGTGGTTTCACTCCTTCGAGGTCTTAATGCCTTGCGTAATGCTTCGGCTGGTCTGGCGGTTCCCTCATGCGAACAGGCCGTAGCCCAGGTGCTCTGTCGGGGCCCAAGTTCTCGGGCTGGTATGTTGACGCTGTCAACGGTTCGGCCGGACCCGGGTTTGCGAGAGCAGCCCCCGAGCCTCCGCACGGAGCGAGAGGACGATCAGGGACAGACTCGGCTTTTTTACATACGCCCCTACGTCGCCTTTCCGCAAGGAGGAGGGGGGGAGAGCGCCATGTTACCCTCGATGGGCACCGAACATGGTGTCTCCGGTGAGCTGCAATCGGGTAATCCGAGTGGACGTCTGTGCCCCGTTCGTTGGGGGTCGGCTAGGGGCCCGGAGGCATGCCCAAAAGTACCTGCGGGTGATCTGCCGGACCCGGTCCCCTGGCGACGGGGTCCGAGGGCTCGTTGCCTCCCTCCGATGGGATTCCGTTACAGAGTCGTTCCCGCTGGTCTCGGAAACGTCCTAGGGTACCTCGGGAGCGCAGCCCGAGCCTTGGTTATGTATCGAACGTACCCCTGGTCATCCCTCGCTCGGTGTCTGAGGCGACTGTGAACCCTTCGGAGGGCCAGCCTTCGAACCTCTGATCAGTAATGGGCGCGGAGCCCGGGTAGCCTGAGGCGGTCGTGGAACCTTTCGGGGGGCCGACCTTCGAACCCCTGACCAGTAGTGGGCGTCGGGCCCACGCGATCTGAGGCGGCTGTTGAACCCTTCGGGGGGCCAGCCTTCGAACCCCAGATCAGTAAGGAGGCTCGGAGCCTAGTTCCTTCACGGGAAGGATCCCTTTGGGGGTATCCCTTTTCCCGGTCCCTGTTGCAAGAGATAGAGAAAGAAGGAAAAGGGAAAAAGGATTCGAAATTGAACGTCGTGGCGTACCTTTTTCGGTGTGGTTGTTTTGGCGAAGGCGAAACGTCGCCAGCTGCTCCCGCCCGTAGCGCTGCCGTGAGAGAGGGGGTTCCCTTGCTGCCTCCGGATGGGACGTGAGCTTGGCTGATGGCGTGACCGCTGCTCTTGCGCGCCTGCCACCGTCATTACTGTCGGCCCACTTTTGACCGTATTTGACCGCTGCGTCAGGCTGGCGCAGCTGGGCCGCGCGCTGGGCCGCCTCGGGTCACGGCATTGGTTCCGCAACCGAGGAGGTGCGGTGGTGGCGCAAACGGTACAGCGGCTTGCATGCAGCATCCGGCGCGCCGGTTTCGCGACGCGTGGGCCTGGGCCTCCACGCTGGCCTGTCAGGAGTCGGAGAGGCGCGGCCACTTGGCATGGTTGCATGCCGCCTGCATGGCCGCCTGCCCCTTTCGCCCGCTGGTCTGGGCAAAAGTGGAGGGTTACTTGTAACCGCTGGGTGGTCGCGCGCGTCGTGCGCGGCGGTTCGGCTTCTTCTGCTTGGAGCCGGTCTGCATGACAGGTGGGTCCCAGCCCCCGCGCCGCAGGGGAGGGCTTTGGAGGCGTGTTGGAGAAGACTCGGCCCGTGACGGTTGGGGGCGCAAGCACGGAGAGTTGCCTTTAAAAGGAGGGCGACCCCTTTCGTAGGGCGACCATGTCTCCTTCCTCCCTTATGCATTGTGTCTTTCCACCTTTCAAGCCCCCGGATGGGGGAAACCGCCGTCTCCGTGCCTCGTCGTCGGGGGACACCACTCCGTGGGAGCGGGTACCTTTCGGCCATCGTTCGGCTTCAAGGATTTTCATCACACAGCCCAGCGGCTCCCCTCCGCTGGTGATCACCCAAGACGGTGGCCTCCAGCTCCCGAATGGGGAGGGGCAAACCGGGCTGTGGTCCCGGCCCCGCCCTCAGTGTTGAGGGTGTTCGTCATCCTCGCCGGGGCGGGGAGCGAGGCGAACCGGGGCCCCACCTCCTACGCGGGTCGGCGGGCCACCTCATTTTCCAGCTTCTGGTGGTGGCAATTGCCTTTTAGCCCCACGGCAGAGACATCCTCCAGTCATGCCGGGGAAGGGGAACTGTTGCTGCCCAGCTAGGATGCAACATTCCGTCTTCTCCCTCGCATTCGCGACGAGGGCGGCTGCGAGGATCTGCCGGGGTGCTTAGGGGCGCCCCACGTTTGCTGGTGATTCACCCGGAGCTTGTTGCTCCTCGGGCTTCCCTGGCGGGGAGGTTGTCCGTACCCGCGGGGGCGGAACCGGAGTTCCGCTTGTAATGGCACTTCGAGTGCCGGGTTTTCTGTTCATTTCGGCTTTCGGGGCCTGAACATGTATGTAATTACGGCGCGGAGCCGTGTTTTTTCCTCATTTCCGAGCGCTAAGACTCGTCTGCTGATTGTCTGAACCGCTTCACTAAGCATGAGTCGCCCCGTGTCAAGGTGACGAGTGAGGTATCCGTATCCCGGAGGCGTAGGAGTCCCTCGGCTCGGTCGGCCCTGTTGTCCGAGGCTCCTCTAGCTTAGTTAAAGAGACCCCTCGGCTGCTCTTCGACGAGCCGAGGCCGGGGGTAGCGATATCAGCATGAGCAGAGGCAGCGTTGGCTCGAAAATGAAACCTGGTTGGCCGGAGCCTACCCGGGTTGTCCGTTGGCAGGATCGACGCCGGAGCTGATCCGCCGAGGCTTCGGACCGGGCTGGCGCCCTCGGAAGGTGGTTGGCCAAGGCCTCGGAGGTGGCCGGCCGAGCCGCCCGCTCGGGCCGGATCCGGAGAAATCCCTGACGGCGATCGCTCGGGCGTGGTGATGACGTCGTCCTTCGGAGCGGAGGCCTTCGGACCGCGTCGCCGTCCGAGGCTAGGTCGGGCCTCGCCGAAGATGCCGTCGATGCCGAGGGCGTCGCCGCCCCCTTCCAGCGTCAAGACCCGAGCCTGCAGGGTCAAATCGTCTTGTAGCGTGGGCCTTGTGCGGCCGTCGAGGCTAGAACACACACCCTTGCTGCGTTGTAAAGCTGCGTCTCTTTTCCTCTTGTTTCGAGTATCTGGACTTTTTGTCGGTAGCAGGGATGTTAGTGCGAGCGAGAGTTGCTTCTCGCGGGAGGTGGTGAGTGAGGTATCCGTATCCCGGAGGCGTGGGAGTCCCTCGGCTCGGTCGGCCTCGCCGCTTACGCGTACTTTCACCCGTCCATGAGGCCCTGTCACCGACTCGGTCGAGAAGGCTCGAAGAATCGCTTCGACAGAAGGGCTTCCGAACGTAAAGACTTGTTCGATCCGCGGATTCACCTTATCCGAACGCGAGTTACTTATCGCAGAAGGTGATGAGTGAGGTATCCGTATCCCGGAGGCGTGGGAGTCCCTCGGCTCGGTCAGCCTTGACTGCTTACGTGTACCCCGTCGTTTCCAGGATCCACTTTTCGAAGTAGTCAAAAAGCACGAAAGATATTCTGGTAAAAGAGATTTTCTGTTCGAGGAAAATTTCGACGCAGAGGGGGTTTCCCCCCTTTTAGCCCCCGAGGGAGGGTCGGGCTTTGCCGAGGCGAGGCCGACCCTTCCTTGTTGACTAAACTTTGCGTGGGTGTGAGGTATATGAACAACTTGGAAACATCTTAAGGGTAGAAGCGACGTAGCTGTTGGATGTTCCAAGCGTTGCCGTAGACCTCGCCTTGACTGTTGGCCAGCTTGTACGTTCCGGGCTTCAGAACTTTGGCGATGATGAACGGCCCCTCCCAGGGGGGCGTGAGCTTGTGCCTCCCTCGAGCGTCCTGCCGCAGCCGAAGCACCAGGTCGCCCACCTGGAGATCTCGGGGTCGGACCCCTCGGGCGTGGTAGCGTCACAGGGACTGCTGGTACCGCGCCGAGTGTAGTAAGGCCCTGTCCCGAGCCTCATCCAGCTGGTCCAGCGAGTCTTCTCGGCTAGCTTGGTTGCTTTCTTCGTTGTAGGCCCTCGTCCTCGGGGAGCCGTATTCCAGGTCAGTGGGCAAGACGGCCTCGGCCCCGTAGACCAGGAAGAACGGCGTGAAACCTGTGGCTCGGCTTGGCGTCGTCCTCAGGCTCCAGACCACCGAGGGGAGTTCCTTCATCCATCGCTTGCCGAACTTGTTGAGGTCGTTGTAAATCCGAGGCTTGAGCCCTTGTAGGATCATGTCGTTGGCACGTTCCACTTGCCCATTCGACATGGGATGAGCTACGGCGGCCCAGTCCACCCGGATGTTGTGATCCTCGCAAAAATCCAAGAATTTTTTGCCGGTGAACTGGGTGCCATTGTCGGTGATGATGGAGTTCGGGACCCCGAAGCGATGGATGATGTTGGTGAAGAACGCCACCGCCTGCTCGGATCTGATGCTGTTCAGGGGTCGGACCTCGATCCACTTGGAGAATTTGTCGACAGCGACCAGCAGGTGCGTGTAGCCCCCGGCCGCCTTCTGCAGAGGGCCGACGAGGTCCAGACCCCACACAGCGAAGGGCCAGGTGATGGGTATCGTTTGCAGAGCCTGAGCGGGCAGGTGGGTCTGCTTCGCATAGAATTGGCACCCTTCGCAGGCGCGGACAATTCTAGTGGCGTCAGCCACCGCCGTCAGCCAATAGAAGCCTTGGCGGAAAGCGTTCCCGACGAGGGTTCGAGGTGCTGCATGATGGCCGCAAGCCCCCGAGTGTATTTCCTGCAGGAGTTCCTGGCCTTCGGCGATGGAGATGCATCGCTGGAGGATGCCCGAGGGGCTTCGGTGGTAGAGCTCCTTCTCGTCGCCCAGCAAGACGAACGACTTGGCGCGTCGCGCTACCCGCCGAGCCTCGGCTCGGTCGAGGGGCAGTTCCCCTTGGCGGAGATATTGCAGGTACGGGGTTTGCCAATGTTGATCTGGCATGACCCCGTTCTGCTCCTCCTCGATGCGCAGTGCTTCGCCCTCGGGCTCCGAGGGTTCCTCGGGTTGAACCGAGGATGGCTCGGGCTGGGCCGAGGTCACTTCGGACGGGGCCGAGGGCACCTCGGGCTCGGGCGTGTCGCCTATCTTGACGGAGGGTTGGTGCAGATCCCGGGAGAAGACGTCCGGGGGAACCGTCGTTCGCCCCGAGGCTATCTTCGCCAGCTCATCCGCAGTCTCGTTGTAGCGCCGGGCGATGTGGTTAAGCTCGAGCCCGTAGAACTTGTCTTCCAGGCGTCGAACCTCCTCACAGTAGGCCTCCATCTTCGGGTCGCGGCAGTGGGAGTTCTTCATGACTTGGTCGATGACGAGCTGCGAGTCGCCGCGTGCATCGAGGCGTCGGACCCCTAGCTCGATGGCGATTCGCAATCCGTTGACCAGAGCCTCGTACTCAGCCACATTGTTGGACGCCGGGAAATGGAGGCGGAGCACGTAGCGCAGGTGCTTCCCGAGGGGCGAGACGAAGAGCAGGCCCGCGCCAGCTCCCGTCTTCATCAGCGACCCGTCGAAAAACATGGTCCAGAGCTCCGGTTGGATCGGAGCCGTTGGCAACTGGGTATCGACCCATTCGGCTACGAAATCCGCCAGTACCTGGGACTTGATGGCCTTCCGAGGGGCGAACGAGATTGCCTCGCCCATGATTTCCACCGCCCACTTTGCGATCCGTCCCGAGGCTTCTCGGCACTGGATGATCTCCCCCAGGGGGAAGGATGGCACCACAGTCACCGGATGAGACTCGAAGTAATGTCGCAGCTTTCGCCTCGTCAGGATCACTGCATACAGCAGCTTCTGGACTTGTGGGTAGCGGATCTTGGTCTCGGACAGTACCTCGCTGACGAAGTAAACTGGCCTCTGAATGGGCAAAGCATGCCCCTCTTCCTGCCTTTCGACCACGATCGTGGCGCTGACCACCTGAGTGGTAGCGGCGACGTAGACCAGGAGGGCTTCTCCATCAGCTGGGGGTACCAAGATGGGCGCCTGGGTGAGGAGCGCCTTCAGGTTCCCGAGAGCTTCCTCGGCCTCGGGAGTCCAAGTGAAGCACTCGGCTTTCCTTAAGAGACGGTACAGGGGCAGGCCTCTTTCGCCGAGGCGCGAGATGAAACGGCTCAAGGCCACGAGACATCCCATGACCCTCTGTACGCCTTTTAAGTCCTTGATGGGCCCCATGTTTGTGATGGCTGCGATCTTCTCCGGGTTGGCTTCGATGCCCCGCTCGGAGACGATGAATCCCAAGAGCATGCCTCGGGGCACCCCGAAGACGCACTTCTCGGGATTGAGCTTGACGCCCTTCGCCTTGAGACACCGGAATGTTAGTTCGAGGTCGGAGAGAAGGTCGGAGGCTTTCCTCGTCTTGACTACGATGTCATCGACGTAGGCCTCGACCGTGCGACCGATGTGTTCGCTGAACACATGGTTCATGCACCGCTGGTACGTTGCACCCGCGTTCCTCAAACCGAACGGCATGGTGACATAACAGTACATGCCGAAGGGCATGATGAAAGAAGTCGCGAGCTGGTCGGACTCTTTCATCTTGATCTGATGATACCCTGAGTAGGCATCGAGGAAAGACAAGGTTTCGCACCCTGCAGTGGAGTCCACGATCTGATCGATGCGAGGTAGAGGGTAGGGGACCTTCGGACATGCTTTGTTGAGACCAGTGTAGTCTACACACATCCGCCATTTCCCCCCTTTCTTCCTCACAAGTACAGGGTTGGCAAGCCATTCGGGATGGAATACCTCTTTGATGAACCCCGCTGCCATCAGCTTGTGGATCTCCTCACCTATCACCCTGCGCCTTTCCTCGTCGAATCGGCGCAGAGGCTGTCTGACCGGCCGGGCCCCGGCCCGAATATCCAGCGAGTGCTCGGCGACATCCCTCGGTATGCCGGGCATGTCCGAGGGACTCCACGCAAAGACGTCGGCGTTTGCGCGGAGAAAGTCGACGAGCACTGCTTCCTATTTGGGGTCGAGCCCGGAACCGATCCGAATCTGCTTGGAGGTGTCGCCACTGGGGTCGAGAGGGACGGCCTTAACCGTCTCTGCTGGCTCGAAGTTGCCGGCATGTCGCTTCACGTCCGGCACCTCTCGGGAGAGGCTTTCCAGGTCGGCAATGAGGGCCTCGGACTCGGCGAGGGCCTCGGCGTACTCCACGCACTCCACATCGCATTCGAACGCGTGTTTGTACGTGGGGCCGACGGTGATGACCCCGTTGGGGCCTGGCATCTTGAGCTTCAGGTAGGTGTAGTTGGGGATGGCCATGAACTTCGCGTAGCATGGTCTTCCCAGCACTGCGTGGTAGGTTCCTCGAAACCCGACCACCTCGAACGTCAAAGTCTCCCTTCGGAAGTTGGAGGGTGTTCCGAAGCAGACAGGAAGGTCAAGCTGTCCGAGGGGCTGGACGCGCTTCCCAGGAACGATCCCGTGGAAGGGCGCAGCGCCTGCTCGGACGGATGACAGGTCGACGCGCAGGAGCCTGAGGGTCTCGGCGTAGATGATATTGAGGCAGCTGCCCCCATCCATCAGGACCTTGGTGAGCCTGACGTCGCCGATGACGGGGTCGACGACGAGCGGGTACTTCCCCGGGCTCGGCACGTGGTCGGGGTGGTCGTCCCGGTCGAAGGTGATGGGCTTGTCGGACCAGTCTAGGTAGACTGGTGCCGCCACCTTCACCGAGCAGACCTCCCGACGCTCTTGCTTACGATGCCGAGCCGAGGCGTTCGCCGCATGCCCTCTGTAGATCATGAAGCAGTCGCGGACCTCGGGGAACTCTCCTGCTTGGCGATCTTCCCTTTTGTCGTCGTCGCGGGCCCTGCCACCCTCCGCGGGTGGCCCGGCCCGGTGGAAGTGGCGCCGAAGCATGACGCACTCTTCGAGGGTGTGCTTGACGGGCCCCTGATGGTAGGGGCACGTCTCCTTGAGTGCCTTGTCGAAGAGGTTAGCACCTCCGGGGGGCTTCCGAGGGTTCTTGTGCTCGGCGGCGGCGACAAGGTCTGCGTCGGGAGCGTCGTGTTTCGCTTGCGACTTCCTCCTGCCTTTCTTCTTGGCGCCGCGCGGAGCAGACGTCTCGGGAGCATCTTCCGACGGGCGGCCCTGGGGCTGCTTGTCCTTTCGGAAGATGGCCTCGACCGCCTCCTGGCCGGAGGCGAACTTGGTGGCGATGTCCATCAGCTCGCTCGCCCTGGTGGGGGTCTTGCGACCTAACTTGCTCACCAGGTCACGGCAGGTGGTGCCGGCAAGGAACGCGCCGATGACATCGGAGTCGGTGATGTTGGGCAGCTCGGTGCGCTGCTTCGAGAACCGCCGGATGTAGTCCCGAAGAGATTCTCCCGGCAGTTGCCGACAGCTTCGGAGGTCCCAGGAATTCCCGGGGCGCACGTACGTGCCTTGGAAGTTGCCGGCGAAAGCTTGGACCAAATCCTCCCAGTTGGAAATCTGCCCGGGAGGCAGGTGCTCCAACCAAGCGCGAGCAGTGTCGGAGAGGAACAGGGGGAGGTTGCGGATGATGAGGTTATCGTCGTCCGTTCCTCCCAGTTGACAGGCCAGGCGGTAGTCCGCGAGCCACAATTCCGGCCTCGTTTCCCCCGAGTACTTCGTGATAGTGGTCGGGGGTCGGAATCGGGGCGGAAACGGCGCCCGCCGAATGGCTCGGCTAAAGACCTGCGGACCGGGTGGTTCGGGCGAGGGACTCCGATCCTCCCCGCTGTCGTAGCGTCCCCCACGCCTGGGGTGATAGCCTCGGCGCACCCTTTCGTCGAGGTGTGCCCGACGGTCGCGATGAGGGTGCTCGTCGCCGAGGTGGCCCGGGGCCGCAGGCGCGGTGTTGCGCGTGCGCCCGGTGTAGACCGAGGCTTCCCGCATGAGTCGGGAAGTCGCGGCACGAGGTTCCGAGGGGTACCCCTGCCTTCGGGAGGCGGAGCTCTCGGCCCGCCGGGCCGCAGCGCCTTCTAGGAGATGCTTGAGCTCTCCCTGGATTCGCCAACCCTCGGTGGTTGATGACTCTGGCATCGCGCGGAGGAGCATCGCCACGGCTGCCAGGTCCTGACCAGTCCCGCCGGATGCGGGTGGCGGCCTGTCCCTGGCCTCATGGGCGATGCGGTGCTGGAGACCCTGGGGCAGGTGACGTATTTCTCCGGCCGGGGGCTGGCTTGCCCATACCTGCCCGACGTCCCGGCGGATTGCCTCGAGCGCTCTTGCTTCCTCATCGAGCCCGGCCTGCGCCCCGCGGACTTGCTCGAGCTGTGGGTCGTGACCCCCCGCCGGAATGGGGACCACAGCTAGCTCCCACGGGATGTCGGCGCGAGGCGCTGGCCTAGGGAGATCGCCATCCTCCGGCATGCCGAGACGGCTGCCTCCGGAGGGATCCCCTAGCTCGACGTGGAAACATTTGCGGCTCGGGCCGCAGTCCTTGTCGTCAAGGCTGCGGCTGCCGTCGGAACAATCGGAAAGGCAGTAGTCGCATGCGGTCATGAAGTCCCGCATGGCACTGGGGTTGCCAGATCCGGAGAAATCCCAGCAGATGCTGGGGTCGTCGTCTTCCTCGGACCCAGAGGGTCCGTAGGTTGAGACGCCCGTCAATCGTTCCCAGGGCGACCGCACACGAAACCCCAGAGGGGTTGCACTCGCCTCAACGTGAGTGTCCGCCAAAGCGAGGTCGCCAGGCGGGTTGAGGTCGAGTCGAAATGACGAAAGATGGGAAGCAGTCGGTACCTTTTTGTCGACGAGGAGCGATGAAGTCACGTCGGGGGCTGACCGCGCCGTCGTCTTGGGTACGAGGGCGACGTCCTGCAGGCCCTTCGTGAGCGCGCTGGCGTCGTCCACCTGCTCGGAGTCGACGTGCTGCGGGGGGATGGCGCTCGCCTTTGCCTCGAACGCGAGGGTGACGCCTAGCGTGTCCTCCGTTGGGGCACTAGGAATGTCGATTTGCTCGACAGCTGTCGGAGCGCAGCCTCCCGCTCGGCCCTGGTTGCCCCGCCTCCTCCTCCTGCGATGGCGAGGGAGAGGATGGGCGAGCTCGAAAGTTGTCCTTCCCCCACGCGGGAAAGACGTCGTCGGTTCCGCCGCCGGCGGGCGGGCTGTCGACCGCCATTGTCGCTGTCGCGCGGCGGTGGAAGGAGTACCATGTCGTAGCCGCTGTCGAGAGACATGAACTCGAGGCTCCCGAAACGGAGCTCCGTCCCGGGTTGGAGAGGTCGTTGGAGACTGCCCATCTGGAGCTTGACGGGAAACTGCTCGTCAACACGCAGCGTGCCCCTACCTGGCGCGCCAACTGTCGGCGTTTCGAGACCGGGGGGTCCCCGAGCCGACGAGTGAGAGTGCCGCGTGCCCCAGCCCAGATGGGTTGAGCGCGTGGGCGAGCGCGAAGGGGGGAAAGAGAGCGAGAGGTCGGTGGCCGGAGCCGGGTCGTGAGGAAGTCGGAGGTTCCCGCGGCCTTCGTGTTCGCCCCGCGCCCAGGTCGGGTGCGCTTGCAGTAGGGGGTTACAAGCGTCCGCGCGGGTGAGGGGAGCGAGCGGCCCCAAGAGAGCGCCTGCCCCTGCCCTCGTTCCCGCGAGGCCAACCTTCTCTAAGAAGGCCCTGGTCCTTCCTTTTATAGGCGTAAGGAGAGGATCCAGGTGTACAAATGGGGGTGTAGCAAGGTGCTACGTGTCTAGCGAGGGAGAGCTAGTGCCCTAAGTACATGCCAAGGTGGCAGCCGGAGAGATCTTGGCATCCTGTTAGTGTGGCGTCGTGGCTGTCGGAGAAGCAGTGGAGGGACAGCTGTCGGAGCAGTTGGGCCCTTGCTGACGTCCTCCTGCTTTCGTAAGAGAGCTGGGAGCCGCCGTCGTCACGAGTCCAGTGGGGTGCCATCATTGCCTATCTGGCGGAGCTAGCCAGATGGGGACGCCGGTCTTGTCCTCTGCGACCTGAGTCAGCTCGGGGTAGGGTGATGATGGCGCTTCCTGTTGACGTGGCGGACTCATGCCCTAGGTCGGGCGACGTGGAGGCTCCTCCGAAGCCGAGGTCGAATCTGTCCTGCATGGCCGAGGCCGAACCTGAGCTCCTGGGTCGGGCGAGGTGGAGGTCGTTCGGCGGAGGCCAGGGCGGAGTCCGAGCCCTGGGTCGGGCGAGGCGGAGTTCGTCGTCTTCCGGGGCCTTAGCCCGAGTCCGAGCCCTAGGTCGGGCGGAGCGGAGTTCGCCGTCTTCCGGGGCCTTAGCCCGAGTCCGAGCCCTGGGTCGGGCGAAGCGGAGTTCGCCGTCTTCCGGGGCCTCAGCCCGAGTCCGAGCCCTGGGTCGGGCGGAGCGGAGTTCGCCGTCTTCCGGGGCCTTAGCCCGAGTCCGAGCCCTGGGTCGGGCGGAGCGGAGTTCGCCGTCTTCCGGGGCCTTAGCCCGAGTCCGAGCCCTGGGTCGGGCGGAGCGGAGTTCGCCGTCTTCCGGGGCCTTAGCCCAAGTCCGAGCCCTGGGTCGGGCGGAGCGGAGTTCGCCGTCTTCCGGGGCCTTAGCCCGAGTCCGAGCCCTGGGTCGGGCGGAGCTTCTTCTGGCGCTTTTGGCCAAGCCTGGCTACCCGTCAGTCTTACCTTTTGCGTTAAAGGCCCCAGTGATTTGGTCGGTCGGCGCGGTGATTTAGTCAGGGTTACTTCTTATCGAAGGCATTGCCTCGGGCGAGCCAGAGATGCGTCTGCCGTGAAAGAGGAGGCCTCGGGCGAGACGGAATCATCTCAGGGTCGGCTGCCCTTGCCCGAGGCTAGGCTCGGGCGAGGCGTGATCAAGTCGCTCGTACGGACTGATCCCTGACTTAATCAAACCCATCAGGCCTCTGCAGCTTTATGCTGATGGGGGTTACCAGCTGAGAATTAGGCGTCTTGAGGGTACCCCTAATTATGGTCCCCGACAGGTCTCTTATGGGGGAGAATTTTGATTATGGGAAAGAGGGGGAGTTTTTGGAACTTGATCAAGTTTACTCTTGGAATGTCTCTCGATTTGCCCAAACAAATGTGTTTGACTTAGAGATAGGAAAAAGAATTTGATTTGCAAAAACAAACCAAGTGGTGGCAAAGAATGATCCAAATATGTCAAATCCTAAGTAAAGAGAATTTGGTCTTCATTTGCATTGATGTTGCACCTCTTTTGTTACTTTTTGATGTGTTGGCATAAATCACCAAAAAGGGGGAGATTGAAAGGGAAATGTGCCCTTGGGCCATTTCTATAATATTTTGGTGATTAAATGTCCAACGCATATTGATGAAGTACTTATGTACTAAATGAGTGAGAAGTGCAAATCAAAGAAAAAGGTATGGTTCTAGACTTAGTGAACTGTTTTATGTACTAACATGGTTATCTAAGTGCTAGAAACAGTGCCAAGAAAAGAAGATTTGAATTGAAGAAAAGTTAGCAAAGTTCAGCCAACACCAGCTCAGGCCTGGTATCCGGTGCACCAGGCTGGCTCGACGTCAACTGGGCGCTCTCGGAAAAAGAGAAGGCGACGTGGCTATAAATCACCGGACTGTCCGGTGGTGAACCGGACTGTCCGGTGAGTCAACGGCGCCAGCAGCAAACGGTCGTCCACGCAATCAACGCGCGACACGTGGTCTGCGCCAACGGTCGGTTGGGCACACCGGACTGCCAGTGTGCACCGAACAGTGTCCGGTGCGCCAACGAGCCTGGAGGACCAACGGTCGGCTGTGCCCGGTATGGAAGGAAATCGAGCACCGGACTGCTACAATGGCTATCCGGTGGTGCACCGGACTACCCGGTGCACCACTCGACTGAAGGCAAGAATTGCCTACCAAATTGATGTCCAACCGCTCCTAGCTGCCTTAGGGCTATAAAAGGGACCCCTAAGCGCATGGAGCAGAATACCAAGCTTTCAAGAAACATTCTAAAACTCCCAGACTCTGTCTCCACGCATTTGATTCGCTGTGTTAGTGATTTGAGCTCCGTTTGAGTTGCGAACTCCCTGTGTTGTGTTTCGAGCTCAAGTCTTGACTTGTGTGTGTGGTTGTGCTACGGATTTGAGTCTTGTGTGTGTTGCTCTCCCATCCTTACTCTTGTGCTTTCTTTGTGATCTATATTGTAAGGGCGAGAGGCTCCAACTTGTGGAGATTCCTCGCAAACGGGAAGAACATTCTGAAAGGAAAAGACCGTGGTATTCAAGTTGATCATTGGATCACTTGAAAGGGGTTGAGTGCAACCCTCGTCCATTGGGATGCCATAACGTGGAAGTAGGCAAGTGTTACTAGGCCGAACCACGGGATAAAATCCTGTGTCTCTTGTGTTACTTTTCTGTGATTGCTTTTATTCACAAGAACTCGCTTCAAAGCTACTTAGTCGCACTAACACTTTAATAATCAAGGTTGTGGCTATTTAGTGTTTGATTTTACAGGATCACCTATTCACCCCCCCCCTCTAGGTGCTCTCAGGTCAGACGGGGGATTCCTGCATTGCTCTTCCTGGAAACTATAGCGGGTTTTCTGAAGCTAGTGGAACTTTGTAAAGGCCTCATAGTGTTACCCTGCGTCGCTTCCTTGGTAGAGGTGTATGGGGCCCGTACAACCCCATGGCAGATGAGTAACATGACTTGTGGGTACAGGGTACAACCTCTGCAGAGTGTAAAACTGGTATACTAGCCATGCTCGCGGTCATGAGCAGCTCAGGACTCTCGCATGATTAAATTATGGAATTAAATTCAATTTGACATTTGCATTACATGGGATATATTATTAATTTTGTTCTGTTTTATTCTGGTATGGTATTTACTTACATTTAGTAACTGCTAATAAAATTTGACCAACTTATTAAAAGCAATGCTCAGCTTTAACCCTCATTGTTGATCAGCTTTACACATCACACGAACTCCCACCTTTGGTGAGTTCATGCACATTATTCCCCACAACTTATTGAGTTATGATCTTTTGTGAGCTCACACTTGCAATATATAAACCCCCATAGGTGAGGAATAGGTGGTCGAAGAGGAGCCACCCTATAACAAAGCATACGAGTTGATCTAGGTGGCGTCTCCCAGTCACCTTTATGGCGCCATGGATGGACTTTTAGTTCGCTTTATAATTATCATTTATTTTTGTAAGACTTCCGCTATGTAATAATTACATTTATGATATTTGTGATATTTATCTCTATACACTTTGTCATTATATGTGTTGTTCTTCTTTAACGCACATATGAGATGCACCAGACTTTATCCCTTAAATCCGGGTGTGACAGACAGTCCGGAGTCACATAGAGCCTATCACAAGGGTCGCAGGCGTTGGCCCGTGCGACAGGGTAGTCCGAAAATAGTAGCAGACCGTCCGGTCCACTCACAGACTATCTGACTACACAGGTTGGACCGTCCGGAGCACCGAAATCCACCGGTGATCGGCATAGTACAGAAGGTTACACATCGACCGCCTAAGCCCCAAGAGCCGAAAAGGTTACACATCGCTGAGAAAGTTAAGTTCATATTTAATATTGCTAAGTGTGATAAAATATTTGATGAGTTACTTAAGCATGGTAATATTAAATTGTCACATATAATTCCTTCGGTTGAAGAATTAAAAGGGCATGTATATTGTAAATGGCATGGCCCCTTTCTTCATAACACCAATGATTGTGTTGTCTTCCATCCACAAATACAATCGACTATAAACGAAGGCTGTTTGAGATTTCAAAAAGAGGTGAAGATTGACAGGTCACCTATCCCTGTCACCACATTAGAGCCGACGAGCAAAAAAAGCCTTAGTTCCGTCATGTGCGACCAATAAAAGCAAAGATAAAAATATCATCAATGGTAATCCTCGCACGCCAAATATGTCACGCAAAGTGGTTACTCGAAAGGATCGGTACAAAAGAAAGACCGGATGCACCGGGGGACATGCAAGATCGGACACCCGATCATGGTCACCTGTCCTACAGATGTCGGACGACCCGGGTACTAAGGCTGGACAGTTCGGGATAGGCGTGGACAATCCGACTTTAAAGGCCTAACGGTCCGCAGATGACCAGAAGTAGCAGCAACCTCAGACCGTCAGACCACAACGTTCCAAAATAGGTATTAGGAAGCAAAACACTTCCAAGACGTCTGGCTGACTCAGCAGAGCCAACCCTACTTTTGATCAGTTGCTTTCTAATATATGAAGAAGGCCGTTCCACACAACCGGCCAATAAAACAAACAAAGTCAAAAAGTCGATCTGTGTGAGAGTAAAGGCCAACTAAACCGGCCCAAAAGCTAGCGCAGCCAAGATCGCCTGGTCATCCTTCTCCAGGGATGGCATGGTGCTTCCCGGTCTATCCATCGCTGATGTGTTGTGTAAGACCTAAAATTGGTAGAAGAAAAAAAAGTATATCATAAACTAATAAAATAAAGAAATAATAATAATTATGATAGTGGTTCTGAAATTTTTAGAAACCCAGGGAATTTATTAGGACCTTTTTCTCTTCGTAATCAAATGAGAGTACTAAATTAGTTAAGTGACCAACAAATAGATAAAGAGGGGTTGATTTCTCGCCAATAATTTTTAAGTGGTTCCTTTTATTAAAAATATAATTTAAAACTTGACCTCAACTTATAGATATAAAAAAAGAAAGAGCTTGTGAAAAGTAATTATGATAATCATTTATCCCTTTTAGAACTAAAGGGTGAGGAAGAAGATAAATAATAAAAATAATAACAATAATAATAATAATAAATGTGATGATAAGATTTCTGTCCACATTAGAATTGTGCTTGAAATTCAAAGTTAAGTCATGTTTGAATTCGAATTGGAAATCATAAAAAGAAAATAGAAAAGAAAAGAAAAAGGTTAAAGAATTCTGATTGGGCCGCCACGTTGGAATTTCTTACCTCGGCCCACTTCATTTCCTTCGCGCGCGCGGCCCACTGCTTCCTCGCGCACGTACCGTCTCTAGTAGGGCGGACCCACTCACCAGGCTCCCCCTCGCCAATCGTCCGTCGCCGCGGGCAATGGCATCTTTACCTGGTGACACTGTGTCATGGGCCCGTGCTGTTAGTGTCTGCCGTCGGGTTTGCATCGCACGCGCTCGCAGTCTCTGTCAAGTGGGTCCGGGCGACCAGTGCTTCCTCAAACCTCCCGCGCCGGTGCGCCGCGAAGTCCGCCGCCCGGATCGCGCGGATCTCGCTGGCCGTTCCAACCACCGGGCCGGAATCCCCTCGCAGCAGGGTATTAAGAGGACCGAACCACCCCGTTGTCAGCTATCACAAGTCAGCTCTCGCCATCGTTGACTCAGAGGGAGGTAAGAGAAGAGAAAACCGGGCTGAGAACGCTGTGGCAACGTCTCGCCGCCACTACAGCTCGGGGTCGATCAACTGGGTTGGGGGAGCTTCGGCCGATCCCTGGGAAGGTTGGGATAGCATCACGGTTGTTGAAGGGTCCGCGGGGTGCCCTGAATTGCTCACAAGTGCGTGCAGAACACCGCCGACCGTCGCTCGCTGTGGCCAGGACTGTTCGTGTTACCAACCTTGGTAAGATATCCATCCCCTGATTCGTAATCTGCTCTGCTCTGAATTGCGGCTGCCGGTGCGGTGTTTCGTGTCAGAATCGTGCGGGGGTAGGACCAATCAGCAATGGTGTTGCCGCGAGGGCGGGCGCGCCGCCGTCTTCGTCTTGAGGGAGGAAGGGATATTGTGGAGCGTTGATCGCTCGGGCAACGGCTTGGATTACCCTGGGGCATTTAGCTTCGATGGATTGATATGGGTCGTGGATCCCTGGATCAACGAATAGGATCAGATCGCGGTCTTATAAAATCCGAACCGTTGATCTGTTGGTGTGCGGCAGTGATCGCGTGTCGTTTCATTATAACAGTGATTCAATGGTGACCGTTCAGTTTGATTGGGCGGCCGAAATCATCCAATGCCCCTTCGACCGCCACTTTGCAAATAAACCCTCATGGTCAATACGAAATAACCACAGTCCACACTGAGGGTTAGCTAAGTCTGGGGGATACTTATGATTTCGCCCCCATGTTTCTATAGATTTAGTGCCCGGTCCAGGGACCATTTAAATGGGGTAAATAAATATGGAAATGGATTTTTAGTGTAAAAACAAATGCTAGAACTTGTTTAATTCATATAAAATTCATACTTAGTCTATTAATCCATTCCAGTTCCTATAATTTTGTAATAATGTTATTTATCACATAGTGTCTCTGTTTTTACATGAAAACCATATTAAAATGAATCTCTTAATTAATCTTGTATCAAATGTATAAAACCTTTGTAAATTCATAACTTAAAATTAGGGGTGGGCATTTTTTTACCGTAAACCGAAAACCGAACCGAACCGTACCGAACCGAACCGAAATTTCGGTTTTTTTGGTAGTTCGGTTCGGTTTCGGTTTTTAAATCTGAGAATTTCGGTATTCGGTATCGTAATCGGTTTTCACCGTATACCGAACCGAAATACCAAAAAAACCGAATTCCAAACTTTATGAATTCATTTTTTTGACTATTTGATTATGTGAATTAAATGTGTAATGCAATCAAATTTTTATTCACTTATTTGTATGTGATGTATGATATATTTTGAAATATTTATATCTATATAATTTATACTTTTAAAATTATGTGTAATATGTTGTCATGTATCATTATTGAATATAAGTTTGGTATTCGGTTTTTACCAAAAAACCGAAGTAAAAAACCGAAACCGAACTTATCGGTTTTTAATCTTCTAGAAAACTGATCGGTTTCTAATATTTGAAAAACCGAAGTTTTTGAAAACCGAAAAACCGAACCGAAATTTCAAAAAAAACCAAATGCCCAGCCCTACTTAAAATCTTTAACTCCAAAATTAATGATTCTTTTTCCTATGATCTTATTTTAATATGTAGATTATTAATATTTATTTTGTATACATGTTTGGTGTGATGTTAATTTTGCCTATGCTATGTTGTCTGTATTGCTACGTTTAGCAGTGAGGACACGTGTCATCTGCAAGTTGGTACCTGGAATCTCAAGTACCAGGCAAGTTGTGCCCTTGATCACTTCTTTTTACCCAGTCATATTCTGATTAATAATAATGATCTGCATCGAATAATTTTGATGGGACCCTTTAGGTTACCCTCGTTTGATTATCTTTATACCTTGACTCCACTAAACTTTTTGGGTAGTACCTGCTATTGCTTTATGTGGTTTTGGGTATAGAGATACATTTTATTCATGATTATATTTTATTATCAGTTGTTATTTACTGCTCATGATAAGATCATTATGTTAATTGGAACATGGAGAACAACCCAGGAAAACAGTGCTACCAAAAGGGAGGAATGGGACCCCTTGGCTAACTAATTAGGAAAGCTAGTGGAAGACTACCTTACAAGAAAGGGGCAAGGGCAGTAGAGGAGTCGCATGTAGAGAAGTTCTCAGGTTGATTTTGCTGCGATGGCGGTCAGACGAGGGATTCTTGCAAGTTCTCTTCTCATAAACTGTAGCGGGTTTTCGGAAGCTAGTGGAACTTTGTAAAGGCCTCGTAGTGTTACCATGCCTCGCCTCCTCGGTAGAGGTATATGGGATTGGTCGTCTCTTGGCAGATGGGTAACATGACTTGTGGGTAAAGATGTGCAACCTCTGTAGACTGTAAAACTGGTATACTAGTCGTGCTCACGGTCATGAGCGACTCAGACACTCACATGATTAATTTATGGAACTAAACTCAATTTGTCATATGCATTGCATTGAGGGTGTTGTTATTACTTTTGTTCTACTACTTAATTGGGTTGATATTTACTTATACTTAGTAATTGCTAATAAAATTTTGACCAACTTTAAAAGCAATGCTCAGCTCTAACCATCCTCTTTGGTAAGCCTTACACTTCACGTGAGCTCCCACCTTTGGCGAGTTCATGCACATTATTCCCCACAACTTGTTGAGCTATGAACGTATGTGAGCTCACTCTTGCTGTCTCACACCCCCACAGGTCAAGAACAGGTACCACAGGTTGTGGCGCAAGGAGGATGCAGTGATGGGTTCATGAGAAGTCTAGGCCATTGTCTCCCAGTCAACTTTGGGTTGCTGGATCGTTGTGTTTATATGATGTAAATATTTATTTATTTTGTATAGAACTCCTGTTATGTAGTAAAGTTGTGACATTCGATCTTGTGCCATGATTCATCATATGTGTGAGACTCGGTCCCAGCACTCCTGGTGACTATTTCGCGCCCGGGTTTTGGACCCCTAAAACACGGGTGTGGCAGAAGTGGTATCAGAGGAATGATGACTGTAGGACGAAACCAAGATAGAACTGGACAACCATTCTCTACTTACCGTTGCCACTCTGATTCTTTCTAAACTTTTCTTAATCTTTTCTCATCTATTTCCGCTTTACTCTGATTACTCTTACCTTTTTCCTTCTAAAGACAAACTTGGATTTCACACTTTGAAATCCTGTGCTTAAAGTGACTTTTAGGAATAGGAGACCTACTCTTAGGAACAAAAACAAAACTATTATCTTTTTTTAGTATCTATATGCTTGAATGCTTGTTCTTATGATATTTGTCTGATCTGGATTTTTGATTGAGTGTGATGGGTTGTGGATCAATGTCCACAATTACATCTGCATATATATCTAGGCATAAAGGATAGTAGTTATAAAATAACGGAACAATCAAGATTATCCCCATTAAAATGTATCTAGTAGTCAGTGTCTATCTCATCTTGACAGATTCAATCTTACCTTTGGACATTCACCTTATATGTCTAGTTAACCAATCTTGACATCAGATTAAGCCCTGCCAAAGAATCTTCAATACATAACCAGCTATTAGCCTATTAATTCTGCCTACCACATGATTTCCCTTGCAAAACTATCTTACCATATGTTTCTAACTCAGATGGTCAATACCAGGAAGGGTGGTGGAATTGATCTACCTCCCAATCGACACACTCGGAGGATATTTAGACAACCACAACAACAACAACCTGAGATGGATCCTCCACACCCTCCACCAGCCGGAGCTGATCCCGCAGTTGCAACCCAGATGCGGATAATGCAACAGATGCCAGACATCATGGCGGATATGCACGCGCAGATGCGGCAGGAACGCCAGGAGATGCACAAAGAGCGAGAGGATATACACCAGGAGATGCGCCAAGAGTGAGAGGAGATACGCCAGGAGAGAAGGGCGCAACAGCAGCAAGCACCACTGCCTCCACCACCACCACCAGCTCCACCCAGGGATAAGCACCGGGAGTTTATGAGTCACAAACCACCAACCTTCTCCAACTCCGTGGACCCACTGCATGCAGATGACTGGCTAAAGTCTGTAGAGAAGATGCTCAACATAGCTTAGTGCTTGGACAGAGAGAAAGTGCTCTACGCATCTGGCCGTCTTACTGGTCCCACTGCGGATTGGTGGGATGCGTACTGCGCTGCTCATGCTGCTGTCAACACAATCACCAGGGCAGAATTCTCCACTCAATTCAGGAATTACCATATTCCTGCTAGACTCATGAAGATTAAAAGGAAGGAGTTTTTATCCCTCAAACAGGGAAGTATGTCCGTGAGCGAATATAGGGACAAATTTATTCAGCTATCTTGATATGCTCCTAGGGATGTTGAGGATGATGAGAAGAAATAGGAGCTCTTTTTGGATGGTTTGATTGGACCCCTACAATATCAACTGGTAACACACACATTTCCGTCCTTTCAACGACTACTTGACAAGGCTATTGTTGTGGAAAACAAGAGGTGTGAGTTTGGAGAGAAAAGAAGGGATGCTAACCAAGGATAGGCTGGAAGTAGTTCCCGTCCTCTCTATACTACCACTCTAAGTACACCAGCTCATGGCGTTTCTGGGCAGAAAACTCAACAGGCACCAACTGCTCCTCCGCAAGCAAGCACCCCAGCAGGACCTGTTGCTCCTAACACATCCACCAACAGGGCATGCTTCAAGCATGGACAATCGGGACACTATGCCAACTACTGTCCCAACAGGGCTGCCTACACTACACTAGCTCCAATGAAGCAAGGTCAGGCTTCGGTAGGAAAGATCCAGCCCTTATCTGTCAACCGGGAGCAAGCCAATCATGCAGAAGTAGAAGTTGAACCTGGTGAACTTGAAATTCAAGAAGAAGTGCTAGTTGAAGATGAAGTAGTCGGTGAAGAAGTCAACGAGCAACAAGAGTAGAGCATATATCTATAAATAAGCATAAATATATATATATATATTTAAGTAGTATTTGTAAGACCTAAATATTAGTTTAGCTAGTAGTTAGTATTTTACTATTTTAGGAATAATAATAAGGTCTATTTGACCATATGTTTTGCTAATAAATTATGCATCATGTTGAGATTCTGTTTGTGCATATGTGTTCAGACAAAAAGAGCTACATCCCTTTTCTTACAAATCTCGAGGACGAGATTTCTTGTAAGGGGGTAGGATTTGTAAGACCTAAAATTGGTAGAAGAAAAAGAAGTATATCATAAAATAATAAAATAAAGAAATAAGAATAATTATGATAGTGGTTCTGAAATTTTTAGAAACCTTAGGAATTTATTAATACCTTTTTCTCTTCGTAATCAAATGAGAGTACTAAATTAGTTAAGTGACCAACAAATAGATAAAGAGGGGTTGATTTCTTGCCAATAATTTTTAAGTGATTCCTTTTATTAAAAATATAATTTAAAACTTGAACTCAACTTATAGATATATAAAAAAAGAAAGAGCTTGAGAAAAGTAATTATGATAATCATTTATCCCTTTTAGAACTAAATGGTGAGGAAGAAGATAAATAATAAAAATAATAACAATAATAATAATAAATGTGATGATAGGATTTTTGTCCACATTAGAATTGTGCTTGAAATTCAAAGTTGAGTCATGTTTGAATTTGAAATAGAAATCATAAAAAGAAAATAGAAAAGAAAAGAAAAAGGTGAAAGAATTCTGATTGAGCCGCCTGGTTGGAATTTCTTACCTTGGCCCACTTCGTTTCCTTCGCGCGCGCGGCCCACTACTTCCCCGCGCACGTACCATCTTTGTCAAGGCGGACCCACTCACCAGGCTACCCCTCGCCAATCGTCCGTCGCCGCGGGCGATGGCGTCTTTACCTGGTGACACTGTGCCGTGGGCCCGTGTCGTCAGTGTCTGCCGCCGGGTTTGCGTCGCGTGCGCTCGCAGGCTCTGTCAAGTGGGGTCGGGCGACCAGTGCTTCCTCCAACCTCCTACGCCGGTGCGCCACGAAGTCCGCTGCTTGGATCACATGGATCTCGCTGGCCGTTCCAACCACCCGGCCAGAATCCCCTTGCAGAAGGGTATTAAGAGGACCGAACTTCCCCCCGTTGTCAGCTATCACAAGCCGGCTCTCGTCATCGTTGACTCAGAGGGAGGTAAGAGAAGAGAGAAACCGGGCTGACAACGTCGCGGCAACCTCTCGCCGCCACTACCGCTCGGGGTCGGTCAATTGGGTTGGGGGAGCTTCAGCCGATCCCTGGGAAGGTTGGGATAGCGTCACGGTTGTTGAAGGGTCTGCGGGGTGCCCTGAATTGGTCACCAGTGCGTGCAAATCACCGCCAACCGCCGCTCGCTGTGGCCTGGACTGATTGTGTTACCAACCCCAGTAAGATATCCATCCCCTGATTCGCAATCTGCTCTGCTCTGAATTGCGGCTGTCGGTGCGGTGTTTCGAGCGAGAATCGTGTGGGGGCTGGACCAATTAGCAATGGTGTCGTCGCGAGGGCGGGCGCACCACCGTCTTCGTCTTGAGGGAGGAAGGGATACTGTGGGGCGTTGAACGCTCGGGCAACGACTTGGATTACCCCAGGGCATACCCCTTTGATGGATTGATATGGGTCGTGGATCCCTGGATCAACGAATAGGATCAGATCGCAGTCTTATAAAATCCAGACCATTGATCTGTTGGTGTGCGGTAGTGATCGCGTGCCGTTTCATTATAACGGTAATTCAACCGTGACCGTTCAGTTTGATCGGGCGGCCGAAATCATCCAATACCCCTTCGACCGCCACTTTGCAAATAAACCCTTATGGTCTATACAAAATAACCGCAGTCCACATTGAGGGTTAGCTAAGTCTGGGGGATACTTATGATTTCGCCCCCGTGTTTCTATAGATTTAGTGCTCGGTCCAGGGACCGTTTAAATGGGATAAATAAATATGGAAATGGATTTTTATTGTAAAAACAAATGCTAGAACTTGTTTAATTCATATAAAATTCAGACTTAGTCTAAATTAATCCATTCCAGTTCCTATAATTTTGTAATAATGTTGTTTATCACATAGTGTCTCTGTTTTGACATGAAAACCATATTAAAATGTATCTCTTAATTAATCTTGTATCAAATGTATAAAACCTTTGGAAATTCATAACTTAAAATCTATAACTCCAAAATTAATGATTCTTTTTCCTATGATCTTATTTTAATATGTAGATTAATAATATGTATTTTGTATACATGTTTGGTGTGATGTTAATTTTGCCTATGCTATGTTGTCTGTATTGCTACATTTAGCAGTGAGGACACGTGTCATCTGCAAGTTGGTACCTAGAATCTCAAGTCCTAGGCAAGTTGTGCCTTGATAACTTCTTTTTACCCAGTCATGTTCTGATTAATCATAATGATCTGTACAGGATAATTTTGATGGGACCTTTAGGTTACCCTAGTTTGATTATCTTTATACCTTGACTCCACAAAACTTTTTGGGTAGTACCTGCTATTGCTTTATGTGGTTTTGGGTATAGAGATACATTTTATTCATGATTATATTTTATTATCAGTTGTTATTTACTGTTCATGTTAAGATCATTATGTTAATTGGAAGATGGAGAACCACCCGGGAAAACAGTGCTACCACAAGGGAGGAATGGGACCCCTTGACAAACTAACTAGGAAAGCTAGTGGAAGACTACCTTACCCGAAAGGGCAAGGGCAGTAGGGGAGTTGCATGCAGGGAGGTTCTTGGGTTGATTTTGTTGTGATGGTGGTCAGACGAGGGATTCTTGCAAGTGCTCTTCCCATAAACTGTAGCGGGTTTTCGGAAGCTAGTGGAACTTTGTAAAGGCATCGTAGTGTTACCCTGCCTCGCCTCCTCGGTCGAGGTGTATGGGATTGGTCGTCTCTTGGCAGATGGGTAACATGGCTTGTGGGTAAATATGCGCAACCTCTGCAGAGTGTAAAACTGGTATACTAGCCGTGCTCACGGTCATGAGCGACTCGGACACTCACATGATTAATTTATGGAACTAAACTCAATTTGTCATATGCATTGCATTGAGGGCGTTGTTATTACTTTTGTTCTACTACTTAATTGGGTTGGTATTTACTTATTCTTAGTAATGTTCTATCAAATATCTATATTATCTGATCACAAGAGCTGATGACTTGCATCGAGCTAAGTCCTTACTTTGGGAACAAAATAGCTCATGAGATCAATTATTTCCGAAGTTCTCTGGTGCTTTAGGTTACCAAGCTCCACCAAAAGGTCCTGCCCTAGGGCATGTGTTGAACACAAAAAGTGTGGGACGGCCCGGCCCTAGGGCATGTGTTGAACACCAAAAGTGGCGGACGGACCGACCCTAGGGCCTAGACGGTCCACGCCCCCATGATCAGATTAACTCGGGCAATTATTCTTATCTCTTGCGTGGTTATCCATCTAATCTTGTGAGATTTGTTAGCTATTGCCTAGGAACGGGTCTAGACCCCCCTATATATATATGAAGGGGTACGACCGATTAAGAACCCTCGAACACATTCCAATCGAACAAATTTCTTTCTTTATCATTCCTCCTCTAGGAGTAGATGTAGCATAGTCTAGTTATAGCTTTCCGCATATCCACCTCCACCCCTATTTAACTCTACATCGTCTAGATCTGTCTTGGGTGGCCTGTCGACCCCAAGACGACCTTAGGATCTTATGTCTCCTAGGGGCAAGATCTAGTTGTCAATTCAAGAGATTTCTTCCTCGAGTTCATCTCTTAATTCCTAGGTGACTCTATGTCGTCTAGGGATGCCCTGGCTGACCTATCGACCCAAAGTGCCCTAATGCCTCTCCCCCAACGGGTAGGATCTAGGGCACCGTGAGGAGGAAGATGACCCTGCGACATCGTGGACCATATGGCTCTGAGCGCAGACCGTACGGTGCGATGGTGCGACGCGGGGAAGGCGTCGCTCCCGTGCCCAGGTCGTGGACCGTCCAGCCCAGAGCCACAGACCGTCTGCGTCACCGCAAAGGGCACCGCCAGACGTTACACCACTAGTGATTAGCGCTACCTAGATCGGCACCAACACTAACACTATGTGAACCAAAGAATACCGGCTAGGATTCTTTCGTCTCGAATGATTTTTTGGAATATTGATATGTGTTTTTTATTTTAGAGGTTAGGTTAGGGTTTGGGACCTTATCTAGGTTTTAGGATTTCAGGAGATTTGAATGGAAGGGTGTGTTCAGATATTCAAGGATATTTCCTATATATGAAAGCCGGTCCAAAACACGGCCTTCCAGTCTATCTACGCTGTAAAAAAATTGATATAACTTGATTAGGAATTGAAGGTCCGCGTTTCCTCCTTGTGCTAGAGCGTAAAAAAAACAAAATGCGAGATCCTAGAGAGTTTCGCTATGGACTAGTGTTGGTGGACGTCTCTTCCCTATTCAAAATCCCTCCGTCATATTGCAAGATGTGAGCCCTGCGTGTTGAAGTCTGGTTAGATATCTGGTATGCACTATATTATTATCATCTGCATCTGTGACTAGAGATGGCAATAGGGAATTTTTCGTCGGTTTTTAGCTCCCCATCCCCGTCCCCGTGACGAAAACATTTCCCCGCAGGGATCCCCACAAATGCTTGCAGGGAACATTTCTTCTCCATCCCAGTTCCCCACAGGGATAAATCTTTATCGGGGATCCTCATCCCCGCTTAAATTTTAATTGGAATGTACTTCATTTGTTATTAATGTAAAACATTGTCACTTATACACATTGTCAAATATAGAAAAATCATTTTTGTACATCAAAATGAACAAATTTGTTCAACGAGTGATCTCTTAACAAGTTAATTATTTATTTTTATCATTAACTATTACATGTAAACATTGTCACATGTAAGTTTCATAGATCCCCGCAGGGAACGGGGAAGGGGAATGCTTCCACATCCCTGTTTACCCGTCGGAGGAGAATTTTTCCCGTTTACATCCCCGTGAGGGTAGAAACTTTCCCATCCCAATCCACATCCCCTAATGGAGCAATTCCCTGTTGCCATCCCTAGTCACGGATGCAGATGATAGATAACCACCACAGATCCTTTTGCATGCAAAACTACCATACAACACGAATTTAACAGTAGGTACAATCATGATAGATTTGCAGCAGTTGGGTCATACCTTTCACACCTTCAACAAACCGATCTAACCAATGAGACCACGTCATAATATCACCAATTCTTTGCAGCCCTACTAATTTATTGAAAATACGATATTTTCTAGGACAAATAATTTGTTTAAATTTGTTCAAATTGCGTTAGGTTCATATTTCTTTTGCGTACATAGTAATAACGTTAATTTAACCATACAACATGTTTTAAATAGTTAATTAATTATTCATTTAATTAATGTTAATTAGCTAGGTAATCTAGTTAATCTATTTTATAGTTCTAACCTACGCTTTTCTAACCTACGCTTTTTATGAATAATTGTTAAAGTGATTAATACCAACACAAATAATTCAATTTAATACATGTTTAGTTTAAATACAATATCTGTTAAATCCCATATGTTAATCAATTGCACCTAAAAATCTTGTTATATCCATAACTTCTTCGTTTTAACCCTGGTGTTAGTGGTTCTCGAACCCACGATTTCATAGCGACGTGTAGAATATTATTGTGTAGTTTGCTTTCATCTTTGGTGTAATGTTATTTTTATTCATTATTTGCCTATATGTATATGTCGGTACCCTAAATCAGGGGTACCCTCTCCTACAGCATGAAGACACTGCACCTATGCGACGTCCCTGGCCACGCGGAGGACCGCGCCTGACCCCATCGGATGGGCAGGCCAAAGGGCGCCACGTGGCAGGGAAAGACACCACACCCCAGTGAGGCCGGACCCCCATAGAAGGACATCGGACCCCTATATACATACAAGTCCGGAGCCTCCGGGTAAGTCTGAACTCCAGCAGGGTCCCGGAACGAGAAGGACCCTAGTGTGTACAGGGGTCCGGCGCTGACACGTGTGCGGGCCTTGCCCTCCGCTTCCCACTCAGGCGGAGGCCCGCTGCTTGTGGCCCATGACATAAGCTACCGGGCCAAACCTGACGAGAAGTCGTGCAGCGCCTGCATTTATTGAGGAAAAGACGTGCCGCCTGCCACTGCGCTGACGGGCGACGTGCCCTCTCAGCATTTAATGCGTCCCGTCCCATCCGCTGGCAGGCGGCGTCAAGGTCATTCAGCAGGCGGAGCGCCTGCTGGGTCTGCTGACGAACAGTGCGCCCGTGTCGGGCGGCGCACTATACTCATCTTCTCTTCCGCAAGAAGCTTCCCCTGCACGCCAAGGATACGCAGACCTCGAGCGCCAGGGCACAAGGAGATTGCCTCGGCAACATACATTAGAGGATCCAAGCTCTATATTCTTTATGTCCCTAGGCCCACATGTCGGGGCCCAGTCCTTTTGTGCATGCCCCCTTCAGCTATAAAAGGGGAGGCATACGACGTTACAGAAGGAGGCTCTCAGACCTAGCTTTAGGCAGGGACTAATAAGTTCATACAAGCTCCCAAGCAATACATCACACAGTGGAGTAGGGTATTACGCTCCGGCGGCCCGAACTACTCTAAACCCTCGCGTGCTCTCGTGTGTTGATCCACCAGCCCTGTAGCAAGCAAAACGCTTAGGCCCCTCCTCTCTTTAGGATTTAGGGCGGGTGCAATCCGCCACCCGGTCGGGGAGAATTCTCTCTCCGACATATGGCGTGCCAGGTAGGGGCTAGGCTTCAAGTTTTTGCTTGTTTTCTCGCTCAGCATGTTGGTGCGGATCATCGAGCACCGCGCCGAAACTTCGGAGGACTTCGTGATGGAGCAAGAGGTTGCATCCTCCGCGCCACGGGTGCCCGACCGCCCCGACTCTGGGACTGCTGTCGTGCACGCCGTGCAGCAACACACGCTAGCGCAGGCATCCCAGACTCTATTGAGGACTGCCTACGGTTTGCTGTCTGCAGCCAGGGAGTTGCTGCGCCACCCCCTAGCTCCACGGCATCACCGGGGGCCATGAAGCAGTGGCGCGACGACGTCGACCGGCTGCTCGACATGGAGCATTCTACTTCGTCCAGGTCGAGGCCTCGGTCATCCCGGCACCAACGCGAGGCGACGGCGTTTGTGCGCTCACCCTCCGTAAGGGGTGCACAGACCGACGACCTCCGGGCGGAGTTCAACCGTAGGCGTAAGGGAGAAGACGCCCGGGTCCCTTTGGAAGGGCGCGTGAGTGCCGCCAGAACATTGAGGGTTGCAACCTCGACCGAGATTTTGCCGCAGAAGCACCACAGACACCAGTGGGCGCCCTGTCCCAAACGGGTGTCCCCTTGGCCGGCGTGGGCTGCGTCGCCCTCGCAGACCATCTTCGCGCGGCGTCATGGCCGCCCAAGTTCCGGCCACACCTACCGGAAAAATACGACGGAACATCAAACCCGTCAGAGTTCCTGCAGGTGTACGTTACCGCCATCACGGCAGCAGGTGGAAACACCACTGTGATGGCAACATACTTTCATGTGGCCTTGTCTGGACCTATCCGGACCTGGCTCATGAACCTCACCCCGGGATCAGTCTACTCCTTGGAAGAACTCTATGCGCAGTTCGTGGCAAACTTCGCCAGTGCTTACCAGCAGCACGGTGTAGGGGCCCACCTCCATGCAGTGAGGCAGGAGCCCGGGGAAACCCTCCGGAAATTCATCTCCCGCTTCACCAAGGTACGAGGTACGATACCTCGTATTTCTGATGCTTCCATCATCACGACTTTCCGACCGGGAGTACATGATGAAAAAATGTTGGAGAAGTTGGCCACACATGACGTGGAAACTATCCCCACGCTCTTCGCTCTGGCCGACAAATGCGCCAAAGCCGCCGAGGGCCGTGCATGGCACTCGGCCCCACAAACTGGAGCTGCCCAGTCGGGTGGCTTGGGGGCCGTCCTCCGGGATGGAAAGAAGAAAAAGAAGAAGGACCGCGACTACCAGAAGCCGCGGTCCACCGCTCTGGTGGTCGCGGCAGCGACCGGAGGCCAGGGCGACCACAACAAATGCCCACGACCGCAGAAGGGTAGCAGCGGTTCATGCCCTGTGCACCCGCATGACCGCCACAGCGTCGTGGAGTGTCGCGAGATCATCGACCTTGCAAAACGCGTCAGCGAGCGGCGCGAGCAATCCTCCAAAGACGGCTCCCCGCCTCGCCGCCGGCCCGGCAAGGAAAAGGTGGACGACAGCGAGGTGGATGCGGCTGAACGGGACCACGGGTATCAGTCGCCCGAGGGAGACCTGAAGGATATCTTCGCCGGAGGCTCCTACTCCGGTGAAGACAACTAGACGGACCTCGGGGGAACTCCGTGTCCCCCGGTCTACGAAGCTGAAGCACGCCTTCCTCCGGAGGCCCTTCTGGACCTCCCACGGGTCTGAGCTGCAGACAGGTACATGCAGAAGTTATCACAGCCAGAGACAAGGGCTCCCGTGTCAAAGGCGGATAGGAACCCTGGGTCGGGGCTTAGCCCCGCGGCAAGTTCAATACCAAGGAGGGCTCCGCAACTCTCCCTTAGCTAGGAAGGACCCTACGAAGTAACAGGAGTGCACCGACCCAAGGGCAACCATCTAGCTACGACTGGAGGAGCACCTTATTCCGACGACAAACATCTTTGTAAGTTCTATCCATAGAGCAAGGCTAAGGGGTCGAGTCTGTTTCCCTTCTTTGTAACTAGATAATGCATACGTGTACAACAACCCGGTGGGGTCTGCCCCCATGAACCCGGCCTATTGGTCTGCACACATGCACGAAAAGTTATAAAAAGGAAATACCCCCCCTCAGTTGTGCTCTTGTGATAGTTCCATCTTGCTGTTCCATGGTCCCACCTTGCAGTCTTTTAGATAATGCCTTTCAGCTAACCCACCTGTACGGTTTGCATCGGTCTGACATGGCAACATCCGAATTGAACAGCCAGGCTTGCAGTTTAGGGCCCCTGACACGAAAGTGGGGAGGTCCGACAGCCTGGGGGCCGACTCTAGAAAACAGGACCCCGTTCCATAGGGTAGTCCGGAGCCCGTGTAGCCGCTCAGCTAGGTCCTGTACCGTGGGCCTACATGCTCCACCACCCCGTGATGGGAACTTAGTATCTAGAGTTATAAGGGTCTGTTTGGTTGGGTTGTGGCTGTGAAAAAAGCTGTTGTGGGCTGTGAGCTGTGAGAAAAGCTGCTGTGGGCTGTGAGCTATTAAAAAACTAAAAAGTGTTTGGTGGAAACCACTATAAGTCGCTAAAAGTTTTTCCATATATATTTTCACGGTTCCATCCAAAAGCCGCTAAAAGCAAGTCCAGAGGTGCTTTCAGTTTTGCACTGCAAGAAAGTCGGCTTTTAGAAAAAGCTGCTTCCTAGATCCAGCCCTTTGGTTTGGCTTTTGGCTTTTAGGGGGTAAAAGCCAAAGCCAAAAGCCAAACCAAACACACCCTAAGTCCTGCGGGTCCGACAACCTCGGGACCGGAGCTAGAGAATGGACATTAGTATCCTAGGGTGGTCCGGAGCCCGTGCAGCCGCTCAGCCTGGTCCCGTACTGTGAGCCTGCACGCTCCACCACCCTACGACAGGTGTCCTAGTATCTAGAACTGCGACCCAAGGGGGTCCGAACACGCAACTTGGCCACCCGGACTAAAACCTGCAGGTCCCGAGCATGTATCAAAGGACGACTAATATCAGACAGAGAACCCTACGAGGTGTACTGCTAATGCTTTCTAGATAAAAGTTGTGTACAGATCTAGATCCCGGCGAGTTGCCTCCCGAGGACTGTTGACAACCTTTTCAGAAACGCTGGTATCCAACCTCAACACATCAAGCCTGCATCCCAGGCGGGGGGCCAAGAACTAGGGAAGAGTCAACAACATCACACACAACAAGAACATGCATTACACAGATAAGTATTAAATGCTGCTTAGAAGATAATATTTATTTCTTTACAAAAATAGGGAAAGGCCTGGGGGCCGGTTCTAAAGAACGGATGCCCATTCCATAGGGTGGTCCGGAGCCTGTGTGGCCGGTTAGCCTGGTCCCGTACCCAAAATCCTGCACACTCCACCACTCCATGACGGGTGTGCTAGTATTTAAAACTATAGTCCTGTGCGTCCAACAACCTGGAGGTCCGGCTTTGGAGAATAGGCACTTGTCTCCTGGGGGGTCTGGAAGCCATGTAGCCGCTCAGCCAGGTCCTGTGCCGTGGGCCTGCATACTCCACCGCCCTGCGGCAGGTGTCTTAGTACTTGAAGCCACTGAAAGTCGCCTAGAGGTGGGGTGAATAGGGCGAATCTGAAATTTATAAACTTAAGCACAACTACAAGCCCGGTTAGCATTAGAAATATAAACGAGTCCGAGAGAGAGGGCGCAAAACAAATCGTGAGCAAATAAAGAGCGAGACACGATGATTTGTTTTACCGAGGTTCGGTTCTTGCAAACCTACTCCCCGTTGAGGTGGTCACGAAGACCGGGTCTCTTTCAAAGAGCACCTAGAGGGGGGGTGAATAGGTGATCCTGTAGAACTTGAACTTAATGCCACAAAAACTTGGTTAAGCGTTAGCACAGTAATGCCAAGTGGCTAGAGAGGAGTCTTAGCAAAACACAATGACCACAAGAGAATCAACACAAATAGACACAGTGGTTTATCCCGTGGTTCGGCCAAGTACAACACTTGCCTACTTCCACGTTGTGGCGTCCCAACGGACGAGGATTGCAATCAACCCCTCTCAAGCGGTCCAAAGACCCACTTGAATACCATGGTGTTTTGCTTTTCTTTTCTATATCCCGTTCGCGAGGAATCTCCACAACTTGGAGCCTCTCGCCCTTACACTTTGATGTTCACAAAGAAGCACGGAGTAAGGAAGGGATGAGCAACTCACACAAGACACAAAGATCACAGCAAATACGCACACACAAGACCCAGACTTGAGCTCAAGAGACTATCACAAGTTTCACACAAGAACGGAGCTCAAATCACTAAGAATGTCGAACAAGTGCGCAAGAATGAAGTGTGAGTGATCAACAATGCTCAAAGGATGCTTGGTTTTCTCCTCCATGCGCCTAGGGGTCCCTTTTATAGCCCCAAGGCAGCTAGGAGCCGTTGAGAGCATTCCAGGAAGGCTATTCTTGCCTTCTGTCGCCTGGCGCACCGGACAGTCCGGTGCGGATTTCCTTCCTTATTTGGCGAAGCCAACCGTTGGCAGCCTTGGAGCCGTTGGCGCACCGGACACTGTCCGGTGCACACCGGACAGTCCGGTGCCCCCTACTAGCCGTTGGCTCGGCCACGTGTCCCGCGCGGATCACGCGGCCGACCGTTGGCACACCGGACAGTCCGGTTAATTTTAGCCGTACGTCGTTAATTACTTCCCGAGAGCAGCAAGTTCGCCTGAGTCTGCCTGGCGCACCGGACACTGTCCGGTGTACCCAGACTGAGCAGACTTTGGCTGAACAAAGCCATCTCTTTTCCAATTTGATTTCTCCTGTTTCCATCACTTAGACACAATACATCAGTCCATAAAACAATGTACTGAGTCTAGAAACATACCTTTTGACTTGATTTGCACTTTGTCCACCACTTTGCATAGATCAACACTTAGGCACTTGTGTTGGACACTAAATCACTAAAATACTTAGAAATGGCCCAAGGGCACATTTCCCTTTCAATCTCCCCCTTTTTGGTGATTTATGCCAACACATCATAAGGCAAGTAGAACAAGTACAACATCAATTCAAATAAGAACTCAAATTTGTTTTGAATCAAATTTGGCATATATGGATCATTCTTTGCCACCACTTGGTTTGTTTTTGCAAATCAAACTCAATTTCCTATCTCTAAGTCAAACACATATGTTAAAACATAAAGAGATATTTCACGAGAAATTGATCAAAGAGTTCAAAAACTCCCCCTTTTTCACATAATTAAACCTTCTCCCCACAAGAGACCAATTTTTGACAATAAGAGGCAAACAAGAGTATTTTGACAAACAAAAACTCTAACTCTACTATTTTCAAAATTCCATGTGGTAGCTGATCCATTTATTGCTTTGGCCTTATTTTCTCCCCCTTTGGCATCAAGCACCAAAACGGGATCAATCTTGGCCCTTTAACCCCATTGTCTCACCAAAATCTTCAACTCAGAGTAAGAAGGCAAATAAGAGTATAAGAGATGAACTTGGAATAAGTTACCCTCTCATCGAAGTGCAGTGGAAGTCTTGCATGGTCCAAGTCCACCTTTTCCCTTTCAATCCTCCTTCGAGACTAAATCAAGCAAACTCAAACACATGGTTAGTCTCAAAGGGTCAAGTTGTAACACATCTCCCCCTAAATGTGTGCCTCACTTGCACAAGGACTTGTGAGGTCCGGGGAGTGTTTGTACAACTTGAGCACCATAAATAAGCAACAAAATGCAGAAGGAACATGATCAAAGGCATAAACACAAGTATGCTATAATTCAATCCAGGTTCCGCGAATCTAAGACATTGAGCTCACTACGCAGCCTGCAAAAGGTCTTCTCATCTAGAGGCTTGGTAAAGATATCGGCTAGCTGGTTCTCGGTGCTAACATGAAACACTTCGATATCTCCCTTTTGTTGGTGGTCTCTCAAAAAGTGATATCGGATGTCTATGTGCTTTGTGCGGCTGTGTTCAACAGGATTATCCGCCATGCGGATAGCACTCTCATTATCGCATAGGAGTGGGACTTTGCTCAGATTGTAGCCAAAGTCCCGGAGGGTTTGCCTCATCCAAAGTAGTTGCGTGCAACACTGTCCTGCGGCAACGTACTCGGCCTCAGCGGTGGATAGGGCAACGGAAGTTTGTTTCTTAGAATTCTATGACACCAGGGACCTTCCTAAGAATTGGCACGTCCCCGATGTACTCTTCCTATCGACCTTACATCCGGCATAGTCGGAATCTGAATATCCAATCAAGTCAAAAGTAGACCCCTTTGGATACCAGATCCCGAAGCAAGGCGTAGCGACTAAATATCTAAATATTCGCTTCACCGCCACTAAGTGACAATCCTTAGGATCGGATTGAAATCTAGCACACATGCATACGTTGAGCATAATATCCGGTCTACTAGCACATAAATAAAGACCCTATCATTGACTGGTATGCCTTTTGATCAACGGACTTACCTCCTTTGTTGAGGTCGGTGTGTCCGTCGGTCCCCATCGGAGTCTTTGCGGGCTTGGCGTCCTTCATCCCAAACCGCTTTAGCAAGTCTTGCGTGTACTTCGTTTGGGAGATGAAGGTGCTGTCCTTGAGTTGCTTCACTTGGAACCCAAGGAAGTAGTTCAACTCGCCCATCATCGACATCTCGAATTTCTGCATCATCACCCTGCTAAACTCTTCACAAGACTTTTGGTTAGTGGAACCAAATATTATGTCATCGACATAAATTTGGCACACAAAAAGATCACCATCGCAAGTCTTAGTAAAAAGAGTTGGATCGGCTTTCCCAACCTTGAAAGCATTAGCAATTAAAAAGTCTCTAAGGCATTCATACCATGCTCTTGGGGCTTGCTTAAGTCCATAGAGCGCCTTAGAGAGCTTACACACGTGGTCGGGGTACCGTTCATCCTCGAAGCCAGGGGGTTGCTCTACGTACACCTCCTCCTTGATTGGCCCGTTGAGGAAAGCGCTCTTCAAATCCATTTGGAACAACCTGAAAGAATGGTGAGCGGCATATGCTAGCAAGATACGAATGGACTCTAGCCTAGCCACAGGAGCAAAAGTCTCCTCAAAGTCCAAACCTGCGACTTGGGCATAACCTTTTGCCACAAGTCGAGCCTTGTTCCTTGTCACCACCCCGTGCTCGTCTTGTTTGTTGCGGAACACCCACTTGGTTCCCACAACATTTTGCTTAGGACGAGGCACCAGTGTCCAAACTTCATTCCTCTTGAAGTTGTTGAGCTCCTCTTGCATGGCCAACACCCAGTCTGGATCTAGCAAGGCCTCCTCTACCCTGAAAAGCTCAATAGAAGATACAAAGGAGTAATGCTCACAAAAATTAACTAATCGAGACCGAGTAGTTACTCCCTTGCTAATGTCACCCAAAATCTGGTCGACGGGATGATCCCTTTGAATCGTCGCTCGAACTTGAGTTGGAGGTGCCGGTTGTGCTTCTTCCTCCATCACATGATCATCTTGTGCTCCCCCTTGATCACACGCCTCCTCTTGATGAACCTGTTCATCGTCTTGAGTTGGGGGATGCACCATTGTTGAGGAAGAAGGTTGATCTTGCTCCTTTTGTTCCTGTGGTCGCACATCACCAATCGCCATGATTCGTATTGCGGCCTTCGGAACATCTTCTTCATCTACATCATCAAGATCAACAACTTGCTCTCTTGGAGAGCCATTAGTCTCATCAAATACAACGTCGCTAGAGACTTCAACCAAACCTGATGATTTGTTGAAGACCCTATACGCCTTTGAATTTGAATCATAACCAAGCAGAAACCCTTCTACAGCTTTGGGAGCAAATTTAGAATTTCTACCCTTCTTTACTAGAATGTAGCATTTACTCCCAAAAACTCGGAAATACGAAACATTGGGTTTGTTACCGGTTAGTAGCTCATACGAAGTCTTCTTGAGGAGGCGATGAAGGTAGACCCGGTTGATGGCGTGCCAAGCTGTGTTCACGGCTTCCGACCAAAAGAGCTCGGGGGTCTTGAACTCTCCAAGCATCGTCCTCGCCATGTCGATTAGCGTCCTGTTCTTCCTCTCTACCACACAGTTTTGCTGTGGTGTGTAGGGAGCGGAGAACTCATGCTTGATCCCTTCCTCCTCAAGGTAGTCCTCCACTTGAAGGTTCTTGAACTCGGACCCATTATCGCTCTGTATCTTCTTTACCTTGAGCTCTCCTTAGGAAGCGCTTGAGGGTCCCTTGGGTTTCAGATTTATCCTGCAAAAAGAATACCCAAGTGAAGCGGGAAAAGTCATCAACAATAACTAGACCATACTTACTTCCTCCTATGCTCAGATAGGCGACGGGTCCGAAGAGGTCCATATGTAGCCGCTCCAAGGGTCTTGATGTGGTCATCACATTTTTGTTGTGATGCGCTCCTCCCACTTGTTTACCTACTTGACAAGCTGCACAAGGTCTATCTTTTTCGAAATGCACGTTAGTTAAACCTATCACGTGTTCTCCCTTTAGAAGCTTGTGAAGGCTCTTCATCCCCACATGTGCTAAACGGCGATGCCACAGCCAGCCCATCCAAGTCTTAGCAATTAAGCATGCATCTAGACCGGCCTCCTCTTTTGCAAAATCAACTAAATAAAGTTTGCCGTCTAGTACACCCTTAAAAGCTAGTGAACCATCACACCTTCTAAAGACAGTCACATCTACATGTGTGAATAAACAATTATATCCCATATTGCACAATTGACTAACAGATAACAAATTATATCCAAGAGACTCAACTAAAAACACATTAGAAATCGAGTGCTCGGATGAAATGACAATTTTCCCTAACTCTTTCACTTTGCCTTGGTTCCCATCACCGAATATGATTGAATCTTGGGAATCCTTGTTCTTGACGTAGGAGGTGAACATCTTCTTCTCCCCCGTCATGTGGTTTGTGCATCCGCTGTCGATAATCCAGCTTGAACCCCCGGATGCATAAACCTGCAAGGCAAGTTTAGGCTTGGGTTTTAGGTACCCAACTCTTGTTGGGTCCTACAAGGTTAGTCACAATGGTTTTAGGGACCCAAATGCAAGTTTTATCTCCCTTGCATCTTGCCCCTAATTTCCTAGCAATTACTGCTTATCCTTTCTACAAATAGCAAAGGAAGCATTGCAAGCATGATATATTGTAGAAGGTTCATTAATTTTCCTAGGAACAACATTTCTCCTAGGCATATGATGAACAACATTTCTCCGAGACATATCTCTATCATGCACAACATGGGAACTAGAAGCAGTCATAGCATATGAATCATAAGTATCATAACTTCTATAGGCATTTCTAGAATATCTCCTATCATGATACATGAAAGCATGGTTCTTATTAGCACTACTAGCCATATGGGCCTTCCCTTTCTCCTTGGCGGAGATGGGAGCCTTATGGCTTGTTAAGTTCTTGGCTTCCCTCTTGAAGCCAAGTCCATCCTTAATTGAGGGGTGTCTCCCAACACTACCAGAATTTGGCTCTTTGCCGAGTGTCATATTCTTTGCCGAGTGTTTTATTTCGGGCACTCGGCAAAAAGCTCTTTGTCGAGTGCCACGCAAAAAACCCTCGGTAAAAGAAAACACTCGGCGAAGAAACTCTTTGCCGAGTGTTTTATTTTTGACACTCGGCAAAGAGTTTTTTGCCGAGTGTCTTTTTTTAACACTCGGTAAAGGGCTCTTTGCCGAGTGTCACAAATACAACACTCGGCAAAGAGCTCTTTGCCGAGTGTTTTTTCTCCAACACTAGGCAAAGACAATTTAAAAATCACATTTTAAAGTAGTAAATTAATTCAAATGGAAAAGTTTTCAACTACAAATTTGTATAACTCATCATGATGTACAATTTATATATTGAACATTTCTTCATATGACAAAATAAAAATAAATTTGTTCATAAAACCTATATCTCTCTCGTAGTTTATGAAACTACGAGAGAGACGTATAGAATTTGTGCATATTGTTAGAACCATCATCTGAGATAAACAAATGACTAAACAACCAAAATAAACTTTGTAGATTTTGAGAAGTTATAGAAGTTTAAAGTTGACAACTTTTTCATTTGAAGTCATATTGTCAACGAAAACTACGTCTGAATTTAAAAAATTTAAAATTTGAATTTTGAAAACGACTTCGAAAGAAAAAACCACCAACATGAAAGTTGTAGGTATTGAAGAGTTATGAAACTTTGTAGTTGACAATGTTTTAGTTTGAAATCATCTTGTTATGCAAAACTATGTTTGAATTTTGAAATTTGAATTTTTCAAACTGTCTCGGATGGAAAAACCACCAAAATAAAAGTTGTAGGTCTTGAAATGTAATGAAACTTTATAGTTGACAATTTTTTGATTTGAAATCATCTTATCATTGAAAATTTCGTGTGAAGTTTTCAAATTTTGTAAACGGTCTCGGATGTAGAAACTATTAAAATAAAACTTGTAGATCTCAAAAAGTTATGCAACTTTATAGTTGGTCACATTTACAAATGAACTCATTTAGTGCCTTAAATAATCAAATTACTCTCGATTTGTTATAGTACATGGGGAATGAAAACGTAATATAAACATAATTGGTGTAGTAGTGTAGTGGTATAGGAGGGTATGCGCGAGAGAGAGGTTGCGAGTTCAAATCTCACCATTTACAAAACATATAAGTTTGATTCAAAATAATAGTGAAAAATGATAGGGCAACGGGTAAGGTAATAATATAGGGTAGGGTTGGAGAGTTGTTCCTAAAATTTAAAAAATGTTTTGCTGTTTTTTTTATTTTTTCGATTCTTAATTTGACGAGTGTTTTTCTTTGCCGAGTGCTTTTTGACACTCGGTAAAGAACCCTTTGCCGATGAAATATTTGCCGAGTGTTACACTCGACAAAGCCTTTGCCGAGTGTAAAATAGCCTTTGCCGAGTGTCTTAGACACTCGGCAAAGAACGTGATTCCGGTAGTGCAATCGTGTATGCATCCCTTGCAAACTTTAACTTATCAAATTTACTTTTGCTAGTCTTAAGTTGTGCATTAAGACTAGCCACTTCATCATTTAATTTATAAATTGAAGCCAGGTGTTTGCTACAAGCATCAATATCAAAATCTTTACACTTATTGCAAGTTACAACATTTTCTACACAAGATGTTGATTTACTAGCTATTTCTAACTTAGCTTTCAAATCATCATTTATGCTCCTTAAGCCAGAAATTGTCTCATGGCAAGTAGATAGTTCACAAGCAAGCATTTCATTTTGTTTAACTTCTAAAGCATGAGATTTTTGTGCCTCTACAAATTTATCATGTTCTTCATACAACAAATCCTCTTGCTTTTCTAATAACCTATTCTTATCATTCAAAGCATCAATTAATTCATTAATTTTATCAACCTTGGTTCTATCTAGGCCCTTGAATAAACATGAATAATCTATTTCATCATCACTAGACTCGTCATCACATGAAGAAGCATAAGTGGTATCCCGAGTACATACCTTCTTCTCCTTCGCCATGAGGCATGTGTGATGCTCGTTGGGGAAGAGGGATGACTTGTTGAAGGCGGTGGCGACGAGTCCTTCATTGTCGGAGTCGGAAGAGGAGCAATCCGAATCCCACTCCTTTCCAAGATGTGCCTCGCCCTTGGCCTTCTTGTAGTTCTTCTTCTTTTCCCTCTTGTTCCCTTGTTCCTGGTCACTATCATTATCGGGACAGTTAGCGATAAAATGACCAATCTTACCACATTTGAAGCATGAGCGCTTCCCCTTCGTCTTGGTCTTTTTGGGATGCGCCTTGCGTCCCTTTAGCGCCGTCTTGAAGTGCTTAATGATGAGGGCCATCTCTTCATCATTTAGCCCTGCCGCCTCAAGTTGTGCCACCTTGCTAGGTAGCGTCTCCTTGCTTCTCGTTGCCTTGAGGGCGATGGTTTGAGGCTCATGGATTGGGCCATTTAGAGCATCATCCACGTATCTTGCCTCCTTGATCATCATTCGCCCGCTAACGAACTTCCCAAGAACTTATTCGGGCGACATCTTTGTGTATCTAGGATTTTCACGAATATTGTTCACAAGATGTGGATCAAGAACAGTGAAGGACCTTAGCATTAGGCGAACGACGTCGTGGTCCGTCCATCGCGTGCTTCTGTAGCTCCTTATCTTGTGGATGAGGGTCTTGAGCCGGTTGTACGTTTGGGTTGGCTCCTCTCCCCTTATCATTGCAAATCTCCCAAGCTCGCCCTCGACCAACTCCATCTTGGTGAGCATGGTGAAGTCGTTCCCCTCATGTGAGATCCTGAGGGTGTCCCAGATCTGCTTGGCATTGTCCAAGCCGCTCACCTTATTGTACTCTTCCCTGCACAAAGATGCTAAAAGGACAGTAGTAGCTTGTGCATTTTTATGGATTTGTTCATTTATAAACATGGGACTATCCGAGCTATCAAATTTCATTCCACTCTCTACAATCTCCCATATGCTTGGATGGAGAGAGAACAAGTGACTACGCATTTTGTGACTCCAAAATCCGTAGTCCTCCCCATCAAAGTGTGGAGGTTTGCCAAGAGGAATGGAAAGCAAATGTGCATTTGAGCTATGCGGAATACGAGAATAATCGAAAGAAAAGTTTGAATTAACCGTCTTTCTTTTGTCGTAGTCGTTGTCGTCGTTGTCCTTTTGGGAAGAAGAGGACTCATCGCTGTCGTCGTAGTAGACGATCTCCTTGATGCGCCTCGTCTTCTTCTTCTTCCCATCTCTTCGTTTGTGCCCCGAGCCTGAGTCAGTAGGCTTGTCATCTTTTGGCTCGTTGACGAAGGACTCCTTCTCCTTATCATTGATCACGATCCCCTTGCCCTTAGGGTCCATCTCTTCGGGCGATTAGTCCCTTACTTGAAGAGAACGGCTCTGATACCAATTGAGAGCACCTAGAGGGGGGGTGAATAGGTGATCCTGTAGAACTTGAACTTAATGCCACAAAAACTTGGTTAAGCGTTAGCACAGTAATGCCAAGTGGCTAGAGAGGAGTCTTAGCAAAACACAATGACCGCAAGAGAATCAACACAGATAGACACAGTGGTTTATCCCGTGGTTCGGCCAAGTACAACACTTGCCTACTTCCACGTTGTGGCGTCCCAACGGACGAGGATTGCAATCAACCCCTCTCAAGCGGTCCAAAGACCCACTTGAATACCATGGTGTTTTGCTTTTCTTTTCTATATCCCGTTCGCGAGGAATCTCCACAACTTGGAGCCTCTCGCCCTTACACTTTGATGTTCACAAAGAAGCACGGAGTAAGGAAGGGATGAGCAACTCACACAAGACACAAAGTTCACAGCAAATACGCACACACAAGACCCAGACTTGAGCTCAAGAGACTATCACAAGTTTCACACTAGAACAGAGCTCAAATCACTAAGAATGTCGAACAAGTGCGCAAGAATGAAGTGTGAGTGATCAACAATGCTCAAAGGATGCTTGGTTTTCTCCTCCATGTGCCTAGGGGTCCCTTTTATAGCCCCAAGGCAGCTAGGAGCCGTTGAGAGCATTCCAGGAAGGCTATTCTTGCCTTCTGTCGCCTGGCGCACCGGACAGTCCGGTGCACCACCGGACACTGTCCGGTGCGAATTTCCTTCCTTATTTGGCGAAACCGACCGTTGGCAGCCTTGGAGCCGTTGGCGCACCGGACACTGTCCGGTGCACACCGGACACTGTCCGGTGCCCCCTACTAGTCGTTGGCTCGGCCACGTGTCCCGCGCGGATCGCGCGGCCGACCGTTGGCCCGGCCGACCGTTGGCTCACCGGACAGTCCGGTGAATTTTAGCCGTACGTCGTTAATTACTTCCCGAGAGCAGCAAGTTCGCCTGAGTCTGCCTGGCGCACCGGACACTGTCCGGTGCACCACCGGACAGTCCGGTGTACCTAGACTAAGCAGACTTTGGCTGAACAAAGCCATCTCTTTTCCAATTTGATTTCTCCTATTTCCAGCACTTAGACACAATACATCAGTCCATAAAACAATGTACTGAGTCTAGAAACATACCTTTTGACTTGATTTGCACTTTGTCCACCACTTTGCATAGATCAACACTTAGGCACTTGTGTTGGACACTAAATCACCAAAATACTTAGAAATGGCCCAAGGGCACATTTCCCTTTCAAAAGGCCTGGGGGCGGTTCTAAAGAACGGATGCCCGTTCCATAGGGTGGTCCGGAGCCTGTGTGGCCGGTTAGCCTGGTCCCGTACCCAAAATCCTGCACACTCCACCACTCCATGACGGGTGTGCTAGTATTTAAAACTATAGTCCTGTGCGTCCAACAACCTGGAGGTCCGGCTTTGGAGAATAGGCACTTGTCTCCTGGGGGTCCGGAAGCCATGTAGCCGCTCAGCCAGGTCCTGTGTCGTGGGCCTGCATACTCCACCGCCCTGCGGCAGGTGTCTTAGTACTTGAAGCCACTGAAAGTCGCCTAGAGGGGGGGTGAATAGGGCGAATCTGAAATTTATAAACTTAAGCACAACTACAAGTCGGGTTAGCGTTAGAAATATAAACGAGTCCGAGAGAGAGGGCGCAAAACAAATCATGAGCAAATAAAGAGCGAGACACGATGATTTGTTTTACCGAGGTTCGGTTCTTGCAAACCTACTCCCCGTTGAGGTGGTCACGAAGACCGGGTCTCTTTCAACCCTTTCCCTCTCTCAAACGGTCACCTAGACCGAGTGAGCTTCTCTTCTCAATCAAACGGAACACAACGTTCCCGCAAGGACCACCATACAATTGGTGTCTCTTGCCTTGGTTATAATTGAGATTGATCACAAGAATGGAGAAAGAAAGAAGCGATCCAAGCGCAAGAGCTCAAATGAACACAAATGTCGCTCTCTCTAGTCACTATTTGATTTGGAGTAATTACAGACTTGGGAGAGGATTTGATCTCTTTGGAGTGTCTAGAATTGAATGCTATAGCTCTTGTAATGTGTTGAAGGTTGGAAACTTGGATGCCATTGAATGTGTGTCGTTGGGGTATTTATAGCCCCAACCACCAAAAATGGCCGTTGGAAGACTGATGTCGCATGGCGCACCGAACAGTCCGGTGCGCCACCGGACACTGTCCAGTGCGCCAGCCACGTCAGCGGCCCGTTGGGGTTCGACCATTGGAGCTCTGACTTGTGGGGCCCCTGGGTTGTCCGGTGGTGCACCAGACAAGTCCTGTAGACTGTCCGGTGCGCCAACTGCGCGTGCTCTGACTCTGGCACGCACTGTAGCGCATTGAATGCGGTTGCAGACGACCGTTGCGCGCGAAGTAGTCGTTGCTCCGCTGGTACACCGGACAGTCCGGTGAATTATAGCGGAGCGCCCTCTGAAATTCCCGAAGGTAGCGAGTTCAGCGTCGAGTGCCCTACTGCACCAGACACAGTCCGGTGGTGCACCGGACACTGTCCGGTGGCACACCGGATAGTCCGGTGCGCCAGACCAGGGTGCCTTTGGGTTGTCTTTTGCTCTCTTTGTTTGAACCCTTTCTTGGTCTTTTTATTGGCTTATTGTGAACCTTTGGCACCTATAGAACTTATAGGCTAGAGCAAACTAGTTAGTACAATTATTTGTGTTGGGCAATTCAACCACCAAAATTAATTAGGAAAAAGGTGTAAGCCTAATTCCCTTTCAATCTCCCCTTTTTGGTGATTGATGCCAACACAAACCAAAGCAAATATAGAAGTGCATAATTGAACTAGTTTGCATAATGTAAGTGCAAAGGTTACTAAGAATTGAGCCAATATGAATTCTCATAAGATATGCATGGATTGTTTCTTTATTTTTAACATTTTGGACCACGCTTGCACCACAAGCTTTGTTTTTGCAAATTCTTTTGTAAATTCTTTTCAAAGTCCTTTTGCCAATAGTCAAAGATAAATGAATAAGATTTTGAAAAGCATTTTCAAGATTTGAAATTTTCTCCCCCTATTTCAAATGCTTTTCCTTTGACTAAACAAAACTCCCCCTTAATAAAATCCTCCTCTTAGTGTTCAAGAGGGTTTTAAGATACCAATTTTGAAAATACTACTTTCTTCCCCTTTTGAAAACATTAAGGTGTCAACTGAAACATTTCATCACTTGAATATATTTTTGAAATTGGTGGTGGTGCGGTCCTTTTGCTTTGGGCTAATACTTTCTCCCCCTTTGGCATGAATCGCCAAAAACGGATTCTTTGAGTGAAATATAAGCCCTCTGAATTACTTTCTCCCCTTTGGCAAATAAAATATGAGTGAAGATTATACCAAAGACGAAGAGTTGCTCGGAGCGACGGCGAAGGGTGAATACTTGATGGAGTGGAGTGGAAGCCTATGTCTTCGCCGAAGACTCCAAATCCCTTTCAATCTATGACTTGGTTTGAAATTCACTTGAAAACACATTAGTCATAGCATACAAAAGAGACATGATCAAAGGTATATTAATGTGCTATGTATGCAAGACATCAAAAGAAATTCCTAGAATCAAGAATATTTAGCTCATGCCTAAGTTTGTTAAAAGTTTGTTCATCTAGTGGCTTGGTAAATATATCGGCTAATTGTTCCTTGGTGTTAATATATGCAATCTCGATATCTCCCTTTTGTTGGTGATCCTGAAGAAAATGATATCGAATGGCTATGTGTTTAGTGTGGCTATGTTCAACGGGATTATCCGCCATGCGGATTGCACTTTCATTATCACATAGAAGAGGAACTTTGGTTAATTTGTAACCATAGTCCCTAAGGGTTTGCCTCATCCAAAGTAATTGTGCGCAACAATGGCCTGCGGCAATATACTCGGCTTCGGCGGTAGAAAGAGCTACGGAATTTTGCTTCTTTGAAGCCCAAGACACCAGAGATCTTCCCAAGAACTGGCAAGTCCCCGATGTGCTCTTTCTATTAATTTTACACCTCGCCCAATCGGCATCCGAATAACCAATTAAATCAAATGTGGATACCCTAGGATACCAAAGCCCAAACTTAGGAGTATGAACTAGATATCTCAAGATTCGTTTTACGGCCGTAAGGTGAGCTTCCTTAGGGTCGGCTTGGAATCTTGCACACATGCATACGGAAAGCATAATGTCCAGTCGAGATGCACATAAATAGAGTAAAGAGCCTATCATCGACCGGTATACCTTTTGATCGACGGATTTACCTCCCGTGTCGAGGTCGAGATGCCCATTGGTTCCCATGGGTGTCTTGATGGGTTTGGCATCCTTCATCCCAAACTTGGTGAGTATGTCTTGAATGTATTTTGTTTGGCTGATGAAGGTGCCCTCTTGGAGTTGCTTTACTTGAAATCCCAAGAAGTACTTCAATTCCCCCATCAACGACATCTCAAATTTTTGTGTCATGATCCTACTAAATTCCTCACATGTAGATTCGTTAGTAGATCCAAATATAATATCATCAACATAAATTTGGCATACAAACAAATCATTGTCAAGAGTTTTAGTAAATAAAGTAGGATCGGCTTTTCCGACTTTGAAGCCATTAGTGATAAGGAAATCTCTTAGGCATTCATAGCATGTTCTTGGGGCTTGCTTGAGCCCATAAAGCGCCTTAGAGAGTTTATACACGTGGTTAGGATACTCACTATCTTCAAAGCCGGGAGGTTGCTCAACATAGACCTCCTCCTTGATTGGTCCATTAAGGAAGGCACTTTTCACGTCCATTTGATAAAGCTTAAAGCCATGGTAAGTAGCATAGGCAAGTAATATGCAAATTGACTCAAGCCTAGCTACGGGTGCATAGGTTTCACCGAAATCCAAACCTTCGACTTGTGAATATCCCTTGGCCACAAGTCGAGCTTTGTTCCTTGTCACCACACCATGCTCATCTTGCTTGTTGCGGAAGACCCACTTGGTTCCTACAACATTTTGATTAGGACGTGGAACTAAATGCCATACCTCGTTCCTAGTGAAATTGTTGAGCTCCTCTTGCATCGCCACCACCCAATCCGAATCTTGAAGTGCTTCCTCTACCCTGTGTGGCTCATTAGAGGAAACAAAAGAGTAATGCTCACAAAAATGTGCAACACGAGATCTAGTGGTTACCCCCTTATGAATGTCGCTGAGGATGGTGTCAACGGGGTGATCTCATTGGATTGCTTGGTGGACTCTTGGGTGTGGCGGTCTTGGAACTTGTTCATCTTCCTCATCTTGGTCATGGACATCTCCCCCTTGATCATTGCTCTCCTCTTGAGGTGGCTCAACTTCTTGATTTTCTCCTTCATTATTTTGAGCCTCATCCTCATCTTGAGTTGGTGGGGATGCTTGTGTGGAGGAAGACGGTTGATCTTGTGCATGTGGTGGCTCTTCGGATTCCTTAGGACACACATCCCCAATGGACATGTTCCTTAGTGCGATGCACAGAGCCTCTTCATCACCTATCTCATCAAGATCAACTTGCTCTACTTGAGAGCCGTTAGTCTCATCAAACACAATGTCACAAGAAACTTCAACTAATCCAGAGGATTTGTTAAATACTCTATATGCCCTTGTGTTTGAATCATATCCTAGTAAAAAGCCTTCTACAGCCTTAGGAGCAAATTTAGATTTTCTACCTCTTTTAACAAGAATAAAGCATTTGCTACCAAAGACCCTAAAATATGAAACATTGGACTTTTTACCGGTTAGGAGTTCATATGATGTCTTCTTGAGGATTCGGTGTAGATACAACCGGTTGATGGCGTAGCAAGCGGTGTTGACCGCCTCGGCCCAAAACCAATCCGAAGTCTTGTACTCATCAAGCATGGTTCTTGCCATGTCCAATAGAGTTCGATTCTTCCTCTCCACTACACCATTTTGTTGTGGGGTGTAGGGAGAAGAGAACTCAAGCTTGATGCCCTCCTCCTTAAGGAAACCTTCGATTTGAGAGTTCTTGAACTCCGCCCCGTTGTCGCTTCTTATTTTCTTGATCCTTAAGCCGAACTCATTTTAAGCCCGTCTCAATAATCCCTTTAAGGTTTCTTGGGTATGAGATTTTTCCTGCAAAAACAACACCCAAGTGAAGCGAGAATAATCATCCACAATAACTAGACAGTACTTACTCCCACCGATGCTTATGTAAGCTATCGGGCCGAATAGGTCCATGTGTAGGAGCTCGAGTGGCCTGTCAGTCGTCATGATGTTCTTGTGTGGATGATGAACACCAACTTGCTTCCCTGCCTAACATGCACTACAAATCTTGTCTTTCTCAAAATAAACATCTGTTAATCCCAAAATGTGTTCTCCCTTTAGAAGCTTGTGAAGATTCTTCATTCCAACGTGTGCTAGTCGGCGATGCCAGAGCCAGCCCATGTTAGTCTTAGCAATTAAGCAAGTGTCGAGTTCAGCTCTATCAAAATCTACTAAGTATAGCTGACCCTCTAACACTCCCTTAAATGCTATTGAATCATCACATCTTCTAAAGACAGTAACACCTATATCTGTAAAAAGACAGTTGTATCCCATTTTGCATAATTGAGAAATGGAAAGCAAATTGTAATCTAAAGAGTCTACAAGAAAAACATTAGAAATGGAATGGTCAGGAGATATAGCAATTTTACCCAAACCTTTGACCAAACCTTGATTTCCATCCCCGAATGTGATAGCTCGTTGGGGATCTTGGTTTTTCTCATAGGAGCAGAACATCTTCTTCTCCCCTATCATATGGTTTGTGCACCCGCTATCGATGATCCAACTTGAGCCCCCGGATGCATAAACCTACAAAACAAATTTAGTTCTTGATTTTAGGTACCCAAATGGTTTTGGGTCCTTTGACATTAGATACAAGAACTTTGGGTACCCAAACACAAGTCTTTGACCCCTTGTGCTTGCCCCCAACATATTTGGCAACTACCTTGCCGGATTTGTTAGTTAAAACATAAGATGCATCAAAAGTTTTAAATGAAATCTGAGAATCATTTGATGCAATTGGAGTTTTCTTCTTAGGCAATTTTGCACGGGTTGATTGCCTAGAGCTAGATGTCTCACCCTTATACATAAAAGCATGATTAGGGCCAGAGTGAGACTTCCTAGAATGAATTCTCCTAATTTTGCTCTCGGGATAGCCGGCAGGGTACAAAATATAACCCTCGTTATCCTGAGGCATGGGAGCCTTGCCCTTAACAAAGTTAGACAATCTTTTAGGAGGGGCATTAAGTTTGACATTGTCTCCCTTTTGGAAGCCAATGCCATCCTTGATGCCAGGGCGTCTCCCACTATAGAGCATGCTTCTAGCAAATTTAAATTTTTCATTTTATAAGTCATGCTCATTAATTTTTGCATTAAGTTGAGCTATGTGATCATTTTGTTTCTTAATTAAAGCTAGGTGATCATGAATCGCATCAACATTAATGTCTCTACATCTAGTGCAAATAGAAACATGCTCAATGGTAGATGTAAAGGGTTTGCAAGATTTTAATTAAACAACCTTAGCATGTAATATGTCATTTTCACTTCTAAGGTTAGAAATGGAAGCATTGCAAACATCTAATTCTTCAGCCTTAGCAACCAATTTTTCATTTTCAATCCTAAGGCTAGCAAGTGAATCATTCAACTTTTCAATCTTAGCAAGCAAATTAGCATTATCATCACTAAGATTGGGAATTGAATCATTACAAACATTTGAATCAACCTTAGCAATTAATTTAGCATTCTCATTTCTAAGGTTGACAATAGTATCATGGCAAGTGCTTAGCTCACTAGATAGTTTTTCACATTTTTCTATTTCTAGAGCGTAAGCATTTTTAACCTTAACATGCTTCTTATTTTCCTTAATTAGGAAGTCTTCTTGGGTGTCCAAGAGTTCATCCTTTTCATGAATAGCAGTAATTAATTCATTTAATTTTTCTTTTTGTTGCATGTTTAGGTTGGCAAAAAGGATGCACAAATTATCCTCCTCATCACTAGCATAATCTTCATCACTAGAGGATGCATATTTAGTGGAGGATTTAGATTTCACCTTCTTCTTTTTGCTGTCCTTTGCCATGAGGCACTTGTGGCCGACGTTGGGGAAGAGGAGGCCCTTGGTGACGGCGACGTTGGCGGCGTCCTCGTCGGAGGAGTCGGAGGAGCTCTCCTCGGAGTCCCACTCGTGGCATACATGGGCATCGCCGCCCCTCTTCTTGTGGTACCTCTTCTTTTCTCTTCTCTTGCCCTTCTTGTCGTCACCCCTGTCACTATCACTAGATAACAGACATTTAGCAATGAAATGACCGGGCTTACCACATTTGTAGCACACCTTCTTAGAGCGGGGCTTGTAATCCTTCCCCCTCCTTTGCTTGAGGATTTGGCAGAAACTCTTTATGATGAGCGCCATCTCCTCGTTGTCGAGCTTAGAGGCATCGATGGGTTGTCTACTTGATGTAGACTCCTCCTTATTTTCCTCCGTCGCCTTGAATGCGACCGGTTGTGCTTCGGGCGTGGAGGGGCCATCTAGCTCGATAATTTTCTTTGAGCCTTTGATCATCAACTCAAAGCTCACAAAATTACCTATTACTTCCTCGGGAGACATTAGTGTATATCTAGGATTACCTCGAATTAATTGAACTTGCGTAGGATTAAGAAAAACGAGGGATATTAGAATAACCTTAACCATCTCATGGTCATCCCATTTCTTACTCCCGAGGTTGCGCACTTGGTTCACCAAGGTCTTGAGCCGGTTGTACATCTCTTGTGGCTCTTCCCCTTGGCGAAGTCGAAAGCGACCGAGCTCCCCCTCGATCGTTTTCCACTTGGTGATCTTGGTCACCTCGTCTCCTTCGTGCGCGGTCTTGAGTACGTCCCAAATCTCTTTGGCACTCTTCAATCCTTGCACCTTGTTATACTCCTCTCGACCTAGAGAGGTGAGGAGTATAGTGGTGGCTTGGGAGTTGAAGTGCACGATTTGGGCCACTTCGTCCTCTTCATAATCTTCATCCCCTACGGATGGTACCTGTACACCAAACTCAACAACATCCCATATACTTTTGTGGAGTGAGGTTAGGTGATATCGCATCATATCACTCCACCTAGCATAATCTTCACCATCAAACGTTGGTGGTTTGCCCAATGGGACGGAAAGTAATGGCGTATGTTTAGGAATGTGAGGATAGCGTAGGGGGATCTTACTAAACTTCTTGCGCTCATGGCGCTTAGAAGTTACAGACGGCGTGTCGGAGCCGGAGGTGGATGGCGACGAGGAGTCGGTCTCGTAGTAGACCACCTTCCTCATCTTCTTCTTCTTGTCACCGCTCCGACGCGACTTGTGTGAAGGGGATTCCTTTTCCTTCCCCTTGTTGCGGGACTCTCCCGATGGAGCTTTCCCGTGGCTTATAGCGGGCTTCTCGCCGGTCACCATCTCCTTTTTGGCGTGATCTCCCGACATCACTTCGAGCGGTTAGGCTCTAATGAAGCACCGGGCTTTGATACCAATTGAAAGTCGCCTAGAGGGGGGTGAATAGGGCGAATCTGAAATTTATAAACTTAAGCATAACTACAAGCCGGGTTAGCGCCAGCCACGTCAGCGGACCGTTGGGGTTCGACCGTTGGAGCTCTGACTTGTGGGGCCTCTGGGTTGTCCGGTGGTGCACCGGACAAGTCCTGTAGACTGTCCGGTGCGCCAACTGCGCGTGCTCTGACTCTGGCGCGCACTGTAGCGCATTGAATGCGGTTGCAGACGACCGGACAGTCCGGTGAATTATAGCGGAGCGCCCTCTGAAATTCCCGAAGGTAGCGAGTTCAGCGTCGAGTGCCCTGGTGCACCGGACACTGTCCGGTGGCACACCGGACAGTCCGTTGCGCCAGACCAGGGTGCCTTTGGGTTGTCTTTTGCTCTCTTTGTTTGAACCCTTTCTTGGTCTTTTTATTGGCTTATTGTGAACCTTTGGCACCTATAGAACTTATAGGCTAGAGCAAACTAGTTAGTATAATTATTGTTGGGCAATTCAACCACCAAAATTAATTAGGAAAAAGGTGTAAGCCTAATTCCCTTTCAGCCACCATCTAGGGGGTTCGGACACGCAACTGGGCTTCCCAGGCTAAAATCCTGCATACATATGTTATTACATTTTGCTCTCAATCAAATGCCATTACGTTCCCATACAAGCGGGACCCCAGCTCCATTTCTGCAGGAATGAACTACCTCCACACCAGCAAGGGCCGCAGGATAACAAGCCCCGAGCGGCTCACCGGCAGAGGCAACCGCATCAGCACCGACGGCAACGGCCGCCTCTGCACCGGCGACTCACCAGCAGTGGCAATCATCCCAACATGTGCGCCGCTGCAGGTTGGACCTCGCCCCCGTCTCCCTACGGGGGGGCGACAATAGGCCATTAAAGCCAAAGAGATGGAAGTTGGCTCCGGACAGCCCCAACAACGGTGGCGACCACCTCTGCATCGACGGATCGCCGGCAGCAGCGACCACCTCTGCACCGATGGGTAGCAGCTGCACCAGCGCGCACGAAGAGGTCTTCGCTCCTGTCCTCACTATGGGAGTGAGGACAAGACCATCCAAGAACGCCGCCCCCACCCGCATGGCGTACGACGTCTTGTACGACCTCCCAGTGCGTCTGGAGCCGCGGGAGAAGCTGTGGATGTGGCCAACCCGCGCACGGCGCGACCGTCGCCCGTGCAGTGGACGGGCAGCCACGCTCTACCCCAGCGGTAGGAGGCAGCACCGGAGGCGGCACCAGAGCCACCCAGGCCGAGGAGCCAGACACGCGGCAGCTGACAACGCCACAGACGGCGAATGCCCTTCTCCCCCGAACACTGAGGGAAGAAGCGGGTCGCTATCCACGCGGAGGTGGGGCCCCAATTCGGCACACCCTTCTCCCCAGCACGGATGATGAACATCCTTGAAGCTGAGGGCAGGAGGGAGGCCGCAGCCCAGTTTGCTTCTCCCCACCACAAGGCTGGTAGTCATCCTTCTGGATGACCACTGGCGGGGGACTGCAGCCGGGTTGTGTGATGAAAATCCTTGAAGCCAAATGGTGGTGGAAGGATGCCAACCCCCATGGGGTTGCACCCCTCCAACGGCAGTAGGAAGAAGACAAGATCGGTGACACCACCACGAGCACACGCTCTCCGACGGTGAAGTCGCCGGAAGAGACGACCTTGACGCGGATCCCTCCAGAGAACACCTGCGCACTCCATCTGGAGGCCCGAAAGGCGAAAGGGCACGATGGTCGCAAGAGGAGCGAGGCATGTCTACTGCCCGGGGGATCGACCCCTTTTTAAAGGTAGATCCCCCCCACTCGCGCCCCTGAAGCGTCACGGGTGAAGTCTCCCCCGGCGCGCACCAAGGATCTCACCTTATGACACGGGGGCCAGGCCCCGCATGTCATGCAAACTAACCCTAAGAAGGAGCGTGCGACTGCTCTGCGGTTACGCGCCCCTCTATTTCTGGGGTAGCCAGCGGTCAGGAAGGCGAACCGCCACGCAAGGGCATGCAGCCGCCCCACAATTAAGTGCCCCTTCATCTTCGCCATATCCAGCGGTCAAAGAGGCGAACCGCCGCGCAAGAGGCGTGCAACCGTCCCACGGCTGTGCGCCCCCTCAGCTCCGCCACAACTGGCGGTCCAATTCAGGGGCCCAGGCCCACACGTCATGTAACCAGCGCGCCGGTTACCGTGTGCAAAGAAACCGCACCGCCGCCTGCGCCAATGCCACGTCTTCTCGGGACTGTCACGGATTCTGAAAAGGTAAATTTTTTCAGAACTAGTGCAGCGACTCGAGGCAGCCCCGCGCATGGCCCAACAATGTCGTTAAGTACGACGGTCATGGGTCAGTCAGTCGTGGGAATAGGCACGGCAGTTGGCGTGGTCATAGGCGGGCCAGCAGTAATTGCATCAACAGGCGCACGAAGGCAGTGGTACAACCGTCAATCAGACTCTGGTCCCACCTGTAGGCTCGCATCATCCCCTGAGGCGAGACCGGGGGCCACTATCGATACCCTAAATCAGGGGTACCCTCTCCTACAGCATGAAGACACTGCACCTATGTGACGTCTCTGGCCACACGGAAGACCGCGCCTGACCCCACCGGATGGGCAGGCGAAAGGACGCCACATGGCAGGGAAAGACACCACACCCCAGTGAGGCTGGACCCCCACAGAAGGACACCGGACCCCTATATACATACAAGTCCGGAGCCTCCGGGTAAGTCCGAACTCCAGCAGGGTCCCGGAACGAGAAGGACCCTAGTGTGTATAGGGGTCCGGCGCTGACACTTGTGCGGGCCTTGCCCTCCGCTTCCCACTCAGGCAGAGGCCCGCTGCTTGTGGCCCATGACATAAGCTACCGGGCCAAACCTGATGAGAAGTCGTGCAGCCCTTGCATTTATTGAGGAAAAGACGCGCCGCCTGCCACTGCGCTGATGGGCGACGTGCCCTCTCAGCATTTAATGCGTCCTGTCCCATCCGCTGGCAGGCGGCGTCAAGGTCATCCAGCAGGCGACGCGCCTGCTGGGTCTGCTGACGAACAGTGCGCCCGTGTCGGGCGGCACACTATACTCATCTTCTCTTCCGCAAGAAGCTTCCCCTGCACGCCAAGGATACGCAGACCTCGAGCGCCAGGGCACAAGGAGATTGCCTCGGCAACAGACATTAGAGGATCCAAGCTCTATATTCTTTATGTCCCTGGGCCCACATGTCGGGGCCCAGTCCTTTTGTGCATGCCCCCCCCTTCAACTATAAAAGGGGAGGCATACGACGTTACATAAGGAGTCTCTCAGACCTAGCTTTAGGCAGGGACTCATAAGTTCATACAAGCTCCCAAGCAATACATCACACAGTGGAGTAGGGTATTACGCTCCGGCGGCCCGAACCACTCTAAACCCTCGCGTGCTCTCGTGTGTTGATCCACCAGCCTTGTAGCAAGCAAAACGCTTACCCCTCCTCTCTTTAGGATTTAGGGCGGGTGCAATCCGCCACCCGGCCGAGGAGAATTCCCTCTCCGACAGTATATATTTATGATAGAAGCGAGGTTACGACGAGGAACTAAAGCCCAACTTTGAAGGGATATCTAAGCAACAGATTATCACAATCAAAAGACAAGTTGTGCACTTGATCACATTTCTGACCTAAAGATGTTTATGTTTCTGATAATCACCGTGGCACTGTTAGGTTAAGCTGATGGGACCTAATAAGTTACATAGTTTGTTCACCTACACCTTGCATACAAATAAATTATTGAGCTACTTGGTTTTTGGGTTAATGGTACTTATGAATTTTGATCATGTTTCACTAAGTTATAATGCTGGATTATTTATTATTGTTCATGATAACATCATTTTGTTAATTGGAACACGAAGCTTAACCTGAGGCAACCGTACTACCACAAGGGTGAAATGGGACACCCTTGTCCAATTAATTAGGAAAGCTAGCGAGAGATTACCTTACCTGAAAGGGGAAAGCGGGGAGTTAATCGCTACATGGCATAGTGTTGGATGTAATTACTGTGATGGGGTTATAGACCATGGAAAAAAGCATATGCTCCTTTTTTTCCTGAAATCATAGCGGGTTTTCTCGAACTAGTGGAACTTTGTAAAGGTCTCACAGTGCATCCCTAGCCATTCACGTCGGAAGTGTCTAAGGGCCTTGTAAACCCTGGCTAGACGGGAAACATGTCTTGTGGGTAAAGATGACAACCTCTATAGAGTGTAAAACTAGTATATTAGTCGTGCTCATGGTCACGAGCGACTCAGCACTCTCGCATGATTAAATGATGGAATTAAATTTAACCTGTCATGCATTGCTTTGTAGAAGTATTTCTATATTGATCAGATATTTAATTGGGTCGATATTTACTTATAGTTAGTAATTGCTAATAAAATTTTAACTAAAAAATTAAAAGTAATGCTCAGCCATAACTATTTTTCTTCGTAAGCCTTACACTACAAGAGCCCTAACCATAGGTGAGCTTATAACAGTTTTCCCACACTTGCTGAGCGATGACCGTATGAGAGCTCACCATTATTATAAACACACCAGGTTAAGAAACAAGTACCGTCGGAGGAGCATGAATGATGCTACGATTAGTTCGGAGAGGTTTAGTCGTCGTCTCCTAGGTAATTATGGTTGTAGAGGATCGTTGTCGTCATATGATATAATTTAATTAGTTATTTTGCACAGAACTTTTATTAAGTATTAAATATGTGACATTAATTTATGTATCATGAGTCATTATATGTGTGAGGCTTGATTCTAACATATATTTGAGATGTATCTAAATTTATCATTAAATTTAGGTGTGACAAGCTCTCCCAAGTGACAAATATGGTGCTGAACACTGATCCTCGGGACACTGCAGCGCTGACGGGTAGAGAATGTCATACCATAAGCTAAGAAGATAGCAAACCGAGAAAACGATTTCGAAGCTGCGTTTATGAGGTAAGGGACAACTCGCCGCACCCGTTCAATCTGGCATACGTGCACCGGCTCCGGCTAACAAGGCATTTGTTTTGGTTTTTTTTAGCTTTTAGCCATTGTCAAACACCTCAACTTTTCAGCTCGTTTCTCTAAAAACAGCTTTGGTAAAAACCGTACAAAATTAACATGAACATAGAATCAGTCGAGTCGTCACAGGTAGGAATCCATCACTTTCTAAATCCTAAACTCTTTAAACCACTTTATCTTCATACGTATGTAATCCTCACGATACTCATATTCTTTTCACAACTAGATTTTTTTCCGTAACCAGATTTTCAGAAATGTTGGTCAGAAAAAAACTAAACCAAAGTCAGCCACTGCACGGCACAGAACTGGACAGTCACCAAGAATTTGAAATTAAAAAAGGGTAATCACTGAAGAAGCACAAAATAATTAACAGGGATTTGATCTTCCGCAGTAGTTAGAAAATTCGGTTCACAATTTTCATGTCCTTCAAATTCACTTGCTCCTCTCTTAACTTTACAAACTAACACGCCACTCAATACGTCTTAAACCTACACCACTCCAACACCTGTTTAAATTAAAGCCAAAAATACAAAAGTTCAAATGCATTTCACGATAACAGTAGAGATTTTACGAATAATCTACTCCAAGCACTACAAAATATATATTGCAGAACACCTGTTAACATATAAGTACACACACTATATTGATTATGTGATGGCTAAAAAAAGAGGCTTAGGCATATATATCTCCAAGCTACACATATATCACTATCGGAGACATGCTCTTTGCGAGTGATTAGAGATTTGTTGAGAGCAATATTACAGGCACTCGACAAAGATTAGATTTGCCCTTGGCAAAAGCTAACACTCGGCAACCATCCTCTTTGCTGAGTGCCGGACGCTCAACATAAAAGTACACTCGCAAGGAACCTTTTGCCGAGTGCCCAGCTTTCTGTAAAGCGCCGTCAGCAGCTGACGACCGTTAACTATGACGAGTGCCATATGGAGCAATCGGCAAAGGCGTTGTGTTTGTCGAGTTTCACCTTCAGACACTCAGCAAAGTTTATTCACTACCGGACTCGTCTTCTTTGCCAAGTGTCTGACACTCGGCAAAGGCTAGGGATGGATAACGAGCCAGCTCGGCTCGGCTCGTCCGAGTTCGAGCTGACTCGTTAAGCTAATGAGGCAGCTCGGCTCGGCTCGGCTCGGCTCGTTTACGAGCTCGAGCTGGCTCGTTTAGCTCGCGAGCCAGAGCAGAAAAAAATAATATGTACATAATAATTATTTTTAGTTAATTTCAAACTAATTTAACAATAGAAAATAATAATTATACTCATAGTTTCACAAACCACGTCAATGTAACACCAAATTAGCAAAATTCATCACTCATTAATTCACAATTCACATATATGTTCATCAGTTTAACCCATAATTATATTTACATAGACCAAATTAACACGTAGACATAGTTCATTAAACATTAGTTTAATTCATAGGCCATAAACACCTCATATATATATAACATGTTCATCAATTATTTGTAAATGATATGCATATAGTTTCGTTTTGCTGGAATATGGTAGCTCGTTTAGCTCACGAGCTGGCTCGTTAACGAACCGAGCTAGGATGTCAGCTCATCTCGTGAAAAAATTCAAACGAGCCGATCCGAGCCGAGCTGACCATGAACCGAGCGAGCCAGCGAGCCACGAGCATTTCGTCTAGCCCTAGCAAAGGCCATTTTACACTTGGTAAAACCTTTGTCGAGTGTTACACTCCGCAAACATTTTATAGCCAAAGGGTTCTTTATCGAGTACTTTTTTGGACATTCGGTAAAGATTTTGACACTCGGTAAAGCCTTTGTCGAGTGTTACACTCGACAAACATTTTATCACCAAAGGGTTCTTTACCGAGTACTTTTTTTTGGATATCGGCAAAGACTTTGCCGAGTGTCAAAAAACACTCGGCAAATTAAGAATCACAAAAAAACCTAAAAACAACAAAACATTTTTTAAATTATGTGAACAACTCTCCAACACTTTCTTTACCGAGTACTTTTTTCGGGCATTCGGCACTCGCACATTAAGAATCGCAAAAAACCTAAAAAACAACAAAACATTTTTTAAATTATGTGAACAACTCTCCAACACTACCCATTACCATACCCATCGCTCTATTACAGGTTTTGTGAATGGTGAGATTCGAACTCGTAACCTCTCTCTCACGTATACCCTCCTGTACGACTATATTACTACATCAATTGTGTCTATACTACGTTTTCATTTCTCATGTACTATAACAAATCGAGAGTAATTTGATTATTTGAGGCACTAAATGAATTCATTTGAAAATATGACCAATTGTAAAGTTACATAACTTTTCAAGATCTATAAGTTCTATTTTGATAGTTTCTACATCCGAGGTCGTTTAAAAATTTTGGATTTCAAATCTAAAAACTTCTCACGAATTTTTTCTATGATAAGATGATTTCAAATCATAACATTATCAATTACAAAGTTTCATTACATTTGAAGACCTACAACTTTTATTTTGGCGATTTTTCCATCCGAGATAGTTTGAAAAATTCAAACATAGTTTGGCATGATAAGATGATTTCAAAATAAAACATTGTCAACTACAAACGTTCATAACTTTTCAAGACCTATAACTTTTCTATTGGTGGTTTTTCCATTCGAGGTCATCTACAAAATTCAAATTTTAATTTTTTTTAAATTCAGACGTAGTTTTTGTTGACAAGATGACTTCAAATGAAAAGTTGCCAACTACAAAGTTCTATAACTTCTCAAGATCTACAAAGTTTATTTTGGTTGTTTGGTAATTTGTTCATCTCACATGATGGTTCTAACATTATTCTCAAATCTTGTACATCTCTCTTGTAGTTTCACAAACTACGAGAGAGATATAGGTTTTATGAACAAATTTACTTTTATTTTGTCATATGAAGAAATGATCAAAATATAAATTGTACATCTTGATGAGTTATACAAATTTGTAGTTGAAAACTTTTAAATTTGAATTAATTTACTGCTTTAAAATGTGGTTTTTAAATTGACTTTGCCTATTGTTGAAAAAAAACACTAGACAAAGAAGCTCTTTGAGAAACTTTTTGACGAGTGTCAAAAATAAAACACTTGGCAAAGAGTTTCTTTACTGAGTGTTTTTTTATCGAGGGGATTTTTGGCTTGGCACTTGGCAAAGAGCTTTTTTGTCGAGTGCCTGAAAAAAAACACTCGATAAATCATTTGACACTCAGCAAAGAGCCGAATTCCAGTAGTGATTTGATTTTTTATCCTCCAAACTTTTTATACTATGTTCCTATAATATCTGGACCTACATGTTTAATTTTGGCACATTTCTCGTGTTTGCAATATCTATTAAATTTAGTTCATTTAATTGAATTCCTTTGGATAATTCAAATTTATACTGCAAGTAACTCGTATAATAGAAAACAATAAATACACAAATGATATTCATGTTATTGAGAACAAGTTGAGGCCTTGTTCAGAAATATGCTACAAATTTCGAACATCATGTTTACGAAACACGACCACGAACTTGCAATTCAGTTATTTACAAATTGTATAAAGCGCAAACAAAGTCAAAAAATCATGAAACTTCTCGATATGTCATGATATCATATGTAGCGGCTGCGATAAAAATTTGATAATGTTTCATGAAAGTTGTCACATATGATATGTACAAACCTAGTAGGCCTCCATACAAACCTAGTCGGCACTCGACAAAGAATAGTGTATATTGCAAAAAGCCTCAATAGCATACATATATTAGATGCTTTGATGCTTGCATTTGGAAACACACTCTCACCTTCAATGGTTATCAACCACACAAAACTCTTGAACTTGCAACGAATCATCGGTTGACCTGATTCCATTCCACGACAATAGTAGCTGCAAATCCAACACCAAAGCCAAGCCCAATGAAGAGAAACAAGACTACATCGACATTGTGAGTTGATGACCTGTGCACAAGTTGAGCGCTTGGAGTGTATGGTGACAGTGAAGATCCACATGGCAATTCCAATAGTGGCAGTCCACACAACCCAGGATTCCCTCCAAATGAACTGATGTCAAATGTAGAGAACTGACGTGATTGTGGTACCCTCCCTACCAAGTTGTTGTTTGATAGGTTCATGATCTCAAGAAAGGTGAGATCGGTTAGCTCTTGCGGAATCTCTCCTGAGAGTTGGTTGCAGGAGAGGTCTAGTGACTCCAAATCCTTGATGCTGCCAAGTTGGGCTGGAATCTTTCCAGTGAAGGTATTGTGCGACAAATTTAGTATCCGTAGTGACACAAGGCTTCCAAGTGCTTCTGGAATGGTGCCCTCCAATCTATTGTTGGAGAAGTCAATTAATGTTACAGTTGTCAACATCCTTTCAAATGTCATTAAGATTCCCTTATACGTGAGCTCAATAGAATATTGGTAGAATGGTCCACCTGATTCAGTGCTCTCAAAATCAATAGTTTCACCAGAACTATTGTACTTTGACATCATTGACTTTAACTGCTTCAGCCATTGTAGCTTCAAAACTCCAGAGAAGTTGTTTGAGGAAAGATCGATAATTTGTAGGCTAGGAAAAATCTCCTCTACCGATTTGGTATCCCTAACAATATTATCATCACCAATGGTGCCATAGAGCTGGTTTGATCTTAGTAGTAGTATAGAAAGATTGGGAAGTCTCCTCAACCAATAAGGAAAAGTATCAACTATTCTGTTGCTACCGATGTCCAGGATCTCCAAGTTGAAGCAGTTAGAAAGTTCCTTAGGAAGCTGCCCTTCAATCTTATTGCCATGTAAATCTATTGCTTGCAGAGTACATCTGGTTGATATATGGGAAGGCAATGTCCCATTAAAATTGTTGCCCCTCAAGTTCAAAATTTTTAAAGGAGCATTTCCCATGAGACAAGATGGAATCGAGCCATAAAATTTGTTGTTTGACAGATCAAGAACGTTTAGTTGGGCATCACATATTGAGGGAGGTACATGGTCGTTTATATTATTTTTAGATATGCTTAAATAACTGGTGCCCGTAAGATACAAAGTCCAGTGTGGCAAAAGGGAAGAGAACAAATTGTTGGAATATTTCAAGATCATTCCTGATGAGCTTGGCATAGGGACCCGCCCAGAAAATCTATTGTAACTAAGATCAAGCACTTCCACATATGTATTGAAAGGGAGAATATCAGAGTCGAGGTGTTGCATGCTGGTGAACATGTTATGTGAAAGATTTAGATAAGAATATGGTCCAATGCTACATATTTTGTCCCACAACCAATTTGGTACATTGTCACCGATTTTATTACATGAAAGATCCAAATATGTTATATATTTAACATGCCTTAGAAATCTTGGAAATTGAGTAATATTGCAAGATGTGAGCCCTATATGTTGAAGTCTGGTTAGATATTTGGTATGTACTATATTATCATCATTTGCATCTGTGACATGCAACTCATTGTTGGAAAGATCCAAAATAGTGAGCTCACGAAGTCTCCAAAACTGTGTAAGGTCCAAGGAACCCATGAATTTGTTTGAGCTAACGTCCAAAGCTACAAGGCTTGTTAGTTGAAAGAAGGCCTTAGGAATAAAACCTGACAATGCATTGTTGCTCAAGTCCACTCTCTCCAATTGTGAAGTTCTTGTGTCAAAATCTTGTACAAGACCAGAAAGCTGGTTGTTGGAAAGATCCAGGTAACGTAATATAGGAAGACTAAAAACAAATGATGGAATCTCCCCTGTGAGGAAAACAAAAACATGAGTTAGAAAGTTCTTCCTCTTCTAAACATGAATTTAGAAAATATGTGATGCATCCTTTGTTCACAACAAGCATACATAGAACCACCACACACCATTTTTTTAAAAGGAGGGTGCATACACATTATTGTTATATGTTCATGGTGTTTAAGTGTGATGAGTGATTGTCAAGAAGATGATTGACATTGATTTTGTGTTGATTAACCTTAACATGATTTATGAAGTGTGCAAGAAGTCTATTGACTTGTGTCGCGTAGATATGGATCATAGAGGCAGTAGTCGATGTGAAATGAAGGTCATACGGGTTGGTGCCAATGGACATAGAGTGATTGAAAGGGAAATGTGCCATAGGCCATTTCTAACTGTTTTAGCGATTAAGTGCTCAACATACCACATTGGACTAACCACCTTGATATGAGAATGAGTATAGGTGTATAAAAGGCAATTTGGAGAGATCAAGTCCATATAAGTTAAATTGAAGGGCCAAAAGTGCAACTTTGGACAAACCAACATAAACAAAGGGTTTAAGTGTTTGAATAAGTCGCACGCACCCTATTCTATGTTTCTAGCACTTTGTTTTGGCTACTAACTCAATTTTGCACTTAGTGTTGGGAATATTGCAAACTCTGGTGAAATGGAGGAGAAAAGGTATGTTTTTTCACACTTAGTCAATTGGATTATGTGCTAAATATCTTTGTCTAAGTATCGGGAAGCTACCAATGATAGCCAAAAGAAGTTGGAGAAGTTAGGCTCAAAAGAGCCTAACTTGGTCTGGTCTGGGGAGCACCAGACTGGTCTGGTGACGCACCAAACTGGGTCTGTGCCACCCATCCAAACTCAGTGCTCTCGGGATGTTTTCATCAAAAATCACCGGACTGTGAATAGTGTTCAATCCAGTGCACAGGACCACCATCTCCAATGGTTACCTCGGTGACCAATGGTTGATGACGTCATCAGACTGTCCGATGGCGCACCGGATCAGTACGGTGTCGGCCCGGTTTGGAAAGTGCCCAATCAAATCCCTAGACTGGGGGCTACAGGAGCTGGTTCGGTGCCCTGTATGGTGCAGATTTTTGGCTATTTTTACAAGGAAGGAGCAACAGCTCGTAGGCCCCTTGAGGCTATAAAAGGGACCCCTAGACGCCTCCATTCAGTACCAAGAATCTCAAGAGCACACCAACACTCCAACATTCTGCGACTGTGGCTTCTAGTGATTTGAGAGAGATTCGACCGCAAGTTTTGAGCTGTTCATGTGTGATCTTGTACTCACGCTCTTGTCTTTGCTTCTTGCGCATGTGTTGTTGCATTGTGCTTTTGTGTCCATGTTCTTTCTCCTCCCTTACTCTAGTCTTGATTGTGATCGTCTTTGTAAGGCTGTGAGAGACTCCAATTTGTGGAGATTCCTAACAAACGAGATATTGATACAAGGAAGAAAACTGTGGCACCCAAGTTGATCTTAGTGATCACTTGAGAGGGGTTGATTGCAACCCTTGTCCGAAGGAGGATACCACAACGTGGAGGTAGGCTTTGGCTGAACCACGGGATAAATCGTTGTTTCCATTGTCTCATTTACTTTATTGCAATTTTTATTCTTCCTAAGTTCTCTATTCTCACTTGTTATATTGCTCTAAGTTCAATTCATATCTTGATAGAGCCATCCAGTGATGGGAAATTGTATCTCTTCTCCCTCTCTCAAACTTGGTTTAGTTTGAACTAACTCTAACGTTTAGACCAAGTTTGTGTGTTTTAAGTCGTATTTTGTAGGATCACCTATTCACGCCCCTCTAAGTGCTCTCAATTGGTATCGGAACCACTCTCTTCTGTTGGGTTTAACAACCCGAAGTGATGGCTAGCAACGACGCTAAATGCAAGGGCAAGGTGACCGACGAGAAGGAAACGATCAACAATGAGCCCAAGGGAGACTAGCCTATCAACTCGGGCTCAAACAACAAGAAGAAAGACGGGAAGAAGAAGAAGCGCATCAAGAAGATCGTCTACTATGATAGCGATGCTTCTTCCTCTTCTTCACACAAGAACGACAACAAATCTTCTTCAAAGAAAAAGACCGTTAAACACGACTATTCCAAAATGTCTTTTAATTACTCTTGCATTCCTTACAATTCAAATGCTCATTTGATTTCTATTCATCTTAGCAAGCCTCATCACTTCAATGGGGAGGATTATTCTTGGTGGAGACATAAGATGCATAGTCATTTATTTTCTCTGCATCCTAGTATTTAGGACGTAGTAGAAAAAGGAATGCATTTTTTAAATAGTGATGACGAAAATTACAATGCTATTTACATACAAGAAATGATTCATAAAAATACCCAAGCTACTACTGTGTTTCCAGTTTAACTATGTAGGAAAGAATACAGTAAAGTTAGTGGCTTGGACAATGCAAAGGAGATATGAGACACCCTCAAGATCACCCATGAGGGGAACACAATGACGATGATCACAAAGATGGAACTCACCGAGGTGAGCTTGGGGGTTCGCCAGGAAGAGGAGTGAAGGGCCAACTAAAACATATAATAGGCTCAAGACCCTAGTGAACCAAATCCACAACTGTGGAAGCACAAGATGGACAGATCACAATATGGTGCACCAAATGCTAAGGCCATTTACCGTTCTTGATCCTAACCTTGTGAACTTAAGGTACACCAAGATGACACCCGAGGAGATCCTTAGAAAATTTGTGAGCGGGTGTATGATGACTAATGATGAGGACATGCTCCACTATTACCCGTTGGCAAAGACGCAATTGGCCCAGTTGGCCCAATTGTAGTCGGACGGCGACCGTGTGAGCCTCAGAATTATCCCACCTCGCTTAACTTGGGAGGAGGAAGCCACTTTAAAAGGGAGAACCGCCCTTCCCCCATTGGACTAGTCTTTTGGGGCGATTGGGCCTTTCCCTGAGTTGGGTGTGCTTAATAAACTGTTGGGCTCCGGGCAACCCTAATTTGTTGGGCCTCGGCCAACCCCACCTGGGCTGGGTGTATCAACTAAGGAGGCGAGGTACATCGATGACGTCGCCAACGAGCCTATTCCTCAACACTACGAGCCACAACCCGTCGTTCGCAAAGCGACAACCAACAAGGAGGCGCTTCCCGATAAGGTGGCACAAATTGAGGTGACCGACCTTAACGAGGATGATATGGCACTTGTGATCAAGCACTTCAAGATCGCATTAAAGGGACACAAGGAGTACCCCAACAAGAACAAATCAAGTGGAAAGCGCAAGTGCTTCAAGTGTAGTAAGTCTAGCCATTTTATTGCATAATATCCTAATAATGATGACCAGACACAAGAAAAGAGCTCCAATGAGAAGGAGAATAAGAAGTTTTACAAGAAGAAGGGTGAGGCGCACATCGGCAAGGAATGGGATTCAGACTACTCTTCATCTGGCTACAACGATGAGGGACTCACCGCCTATGCCTTCAAAAGTCTTCTATCTTCCCCAACGAACATCATATGTGCCTCATGGTTAAGGAGAAGAAGGTTTACGCATCCGGGGCTCAAGCTGGATCATTGACAACGGATGCACAAACCACATGACAGGGGAGAAGCAGATGTTCTCTTCCTACGTCAAGAATAAGGATTCCCATGACATGGTCATCTTTGAAGATGGGAACTAAGGCAAGGTAACAGGGTTAGGTAAGATTGCGATTATTACCGAGTATTCAATTTCTAATGTGTTTTTAGTAGAATCACTTGGTTACAATTTGCTTTCCGTTAGCCAGTTATGTCACATGGGTTATAACTATTTATTTACTAATATATATGTGATTATCTTTAGAAGAAGTGATGGTTAATTAGAGATTAAAGGTGTATTAGATGGCAAGCTTTATTCAGTTGATTTGACAAAAGAGAATGCCAATCTAGATGCATGTTTATTCGCTGAGACCAACATGGGTTGGTTGTGTCATCAACGTCTAGCACATGTTGGAATGAAGAACCTTTATAAACTTCTAAAGGGGAACATGTGTAAGGACTAACCGATGTATATTTTGAGAAAGATAGACCTTGTATAGCATGTCAAGCAGGGAAGCAGGTGGGAACAAGTCATCCTATGAAGAATGTAATGACGGCATCAAGAGCGTTGGAGCTGCTTCACATGGATCTCTTCGGACCCATTGCATATCTTAACATCGGGGGGAGTAAGTATGGCCTTGTTATAGTTGATGATTATTCCCGCTTCACTTGGGTATTCTTTTTGCAGGGTAAATCTGAAACCCAAGGGACTCTCAAGTGCTTCCTAAGGCGGGCTCAAAATGAGTTTGAGCTAAGAGTCAAGAAGATAAGGAGCGACAACAGATCTAAATTCAAGAACCTTCAAGTGGAGGAATTCCTTGATGAGGAAGGCATAAAGCACGAGTTCTGTGCCCTCTACACTCCACAACAAAATGGTGTAGTAGAGAGGAAGAAAAGGACGATCATCAATATGGGGGGAACAATGCTTGGAGAGTACAAGATACCAGAACGATTTTGGTTGAAAGTTGTGAATACGTCTTGCCACGCCATAAAGCGGCTCTATCTTCATCGCCTCCTCAAGAAGACAACATATAAGCTCCTAACCAGCAACAAACCCAATGTATCTTATTTTCGTGTATTTGGGAGCAAATGCTACATTTTGGTTAAAAGAGGTCCTTGTGCATTGATGCATATGTTGAGGGAGAGGATATTCTACAACTTGATGTTTTGAAACTAATGTTTTTGTTTAAGTTGAGTTATTATAGTTTCAAAGGAGGATTGAAAGGGAACATGTGAATTTGGACAAAGGAAGATGCTTCCACTACTAAATGGGTATCATTGTACTTTGTCTTAAATTCACTTGGCTCTTCATTGCCATTGGTTTTAATTCGATTTGCTAAGGCAATGAGGTTAGCCTATTAATTTCTCTATTTTAGTGCTTAATGTCAAAGGGGAGAAAATTATGGCCAAAGCAACTAGATCAACCACCACTTAGCTTTAAAAAGTTTTTGAGCTTTTAACTTGTCTTTTTGGTCAAAACCCTATTGATTGCAAAGAGGTGCCCTCTTATTGCAAAAACTGCTCTCTTGCGTGGGAATGGTTATCTTATGAAAGAAAGGGGGTTGAAAGTTTGATCAAAACAAGTGTTTTAAAGTGATCTGTTTTGCAAAACAAAGAAGTGTTTAAACCAAGAAGTTAAAAAATGAGTTTGACTGCAAAATTCAAAACAAGTGGTGGCTATCCAAATATGCAAAATCCTATGTCTATTCAATTGGTTTTAAGTTTGACTTCAATTTGCCAAAATTGTCTCATATTTGGTTAAGTTAGTCAATTCTGAGTTGCTTTAGGTGTGTTGGTATAAATCACCAAAAATGGGGAGATTGAAAGGGAAATCTGCCATAGGGAAATTTCTACATGTTTTGGTGATTAAGTGCTCAACACACCACATTGGACTAACCACCTTGATATGGGAATGAGTATAGGTGTATAAAAGGCAATTTGGTGAGACCAATTCCAAATGAACTAAATTGAAGGGCCAAACGTGCAACTTTGGACAAACCAACATAAACACAAGGTTTAAGTGTTTGGATAAGTTGCACACACCCTATTCTATGTTTCTAGCACTTTATTTTGGCTACTAACTCAATTTTGCAAGACAAGTGCCTTTTGGACTTAGTGTTGGGCATATTGCAAACTCTAGTGAAATGGAGGAGAAAAGGTATGTTTTCCACACTTAGTCAATTGGATTATGTGCTAAATATCTTTGTCAAAGTCATAGGGAAGATACCAAAGGTAGCCAAAATAAGTTGGAGAAGTTAGGCTTAAAAGAGCTTAACTTGGTCTGGTCTAGGGAGCACCAGACCGGTCGAGTGGTGCACCGGACTGGGTCCGTGCCACCCATCCGAACTCGGTGCTCTTGAGATTTTTTCTTAGTGATCACTTGAGAGGGGTTGATTGCAACCCTTGTCCGAAGGAGGACACCACAATGTGGAGGTAGGCTTTGGCTGAACCATGAGATAAATCGTTGCGTCCATTGTCTCATTTATTTTATTGCGATTGTCCTTTCTTCCTCAGTTCTCTATTCTCATTTGTGATATTGCTCTAAGTTTAATTCATATCTTGATAGAGCAATCAAGTGAAAGGAACTTGTCTCTCTTCTCCCTCTCTCAAACTTGGTTTAGTTTGCACTAACTCTAACTTTTAGACCAAGTTTGTGTGTTTTAAGTCGTATTTTGCCGGATCACCTATTCACCCCCTCTAGGTGCTCCCAGTGATGAAGGACTAACATCGAGCACGAATTGAGAGACTAGAGAAGCTAGATGATCAATCATGTGGAGTAGATAGTGTTTATCAAATCAAGATGGTGGTTGATCACACCAAGCGATAGTGTTGGATGACTTGATGATCGGGCAAACAAGGACTGACAATGATACATGTCTAGATTATGGAGGCAACATATAATATATGCACTCATGTATGTTTTGGTGGCACATGTGGGCTTGGAGTGGTTACATGGCATGGTATATGACAACACTAGACACACAGACGTGGCTAAGAGGGGAAGTTCCTGGATTGGGGTTGACCGACGAGGACGTCGGTCTTCTAAGGAGGGTGGATTGTGATATCATGGCCCCTGGGATGGGATATCCTGGCCCAAGGCTTAATAGAATTAATAGTGTATCCATAAAAATAAGGTGCATCTTTTTTCGGAAGCCTATCTCGAAAGAACCTCCAAGTTAAGCGTGCTTGGCTTGGAGCAATTTGGGATGGGTGACCAACCGGGAAGTTTTCTCGGGTGCGCATGAGTGAGGACAAAGTGCACACAAAAGACCCATGTTGGTCTGTGGCGACAATATATAATCCTAAAAAGCTGCCAGGAGTAAGTACCACCGGTCCAGGGATTGGACGGGGTGTTACAACCCCCTCGCTGGTTTGGAACCCAACCGCTGGAGGTTAGAGATGAAGGGATCTTGAATAAAATTCCTAATGATTCACATGGAATATATGTCTTACCCAAGGATCCATCTGAGAAAGGGTAGGAGAAGGATAAAATATCCAAAGAAGAGAGGGATAATGTTGAAAATCGACGGAATCCCCTTCTCCATCTCCAAAACCTAACCCTCCGTACCGTTTGTTGCTCCACAAAATTGCTGGGCACTTCTAGGGTAAGTCACAACACACCTTCGCTAACATGGTGCGCTCAACCCTTCTCTGGTGATTCTAGTCGAGATGCAACATCTTGGTGCGGGACGCCAGGGTAGAGCCTGAAGCTCTAGTCGAGGTTATCAGGAGAATGTGTAGAGAAGAATCGAGGAAGATGGCCCTAACAAGGTGAAGATCGATGAGTCTCTGAAACTAGTGAGAAAGTGGAAGTATGAAAAACCCCTCAACAAGATCCCTTTCTACTTGGGAACAACAACAACGAAAGATTGAGACCGAAGAGGAAAAATGTGGAAAGGGCCTAAAGTGCATTTGAAGGGAGAAGACCGTAATATTTGCAAGTTAAGAAAGAGCTATCCTGTAACCCTAATTTTAATAAAGTTGATTATGCTTTCTGCCACTTGAAGAATCATTTGACCCATGATTGTCATCTTCGTTATCCTTGTGGAACTTGTGGTTTTGATAATCATGTGGTGTTTGATTGCAAATGATCCATTCCCTATAATTTCGGGCCTGAGTTATGTGCGGTTCAAGCAGAAGATCAGAGTTTTTTCTTTATTGAAGAAAATATTAGCAACAAAATGACTAGGGAGAGATCTAGCACTATTGTTATATCTATGGTGCAAGGGATGGTTGATGAAAAATAGATTGAGCGAGAGTTTATGAATCTTCTGAAGAAAAACATTTGGAGATGGTTTACCACATCTATAGGGTATAATACGTTTCTTATGAGATTCCCTGGTCCAAAAATAATAATCAATGACTTGGGCTATTTTTAGACCCCTAGGAGAATGAGGACTGTAAAAGCTCAAATAACTATCGATCCTTGGTCTTCTACGATCAGTGCTAACGATAGTCTCTAGATAGGATGGTTCAGGATAAGGGGGATCCTTGTTGAGCAAAGGTCTATAAAAACTATAACTAAAGTTGGAGATCTAGTGGGGAAAGTTATGGAAATATATGAAAAACTAGACTCCACAATGACTTTGTTAGGGCCAGGATAGCCTGTAGGGATATTAATGTTGTCCCTATGGTGGTCAAAAGTGCGCTGGGTCTTTTCATCTATGATTTCTTTTTTCAAAGACAAACACAAAGGGACGAAAATGAGGAGAATCTGGGTGCTACTGTGAAAGTGGATAATAATCCTCATAACTTTGCTAAAAAAGCAAGAGTTGAAGGGCAGATATGGAAGAAACTTTGGGGAAAAGTGGGATCTCAGTCTTCTGGATCCATGAAACATAACTCAAGGAGGAGGAGCAGAGTTATAAAAAGAATATTGTGTAGGTCTCATCTGATAAGAAAAGTGTAAGTGCGATGGAGAAAGGGAAAGGAATTGTGGAGGAGCATTATTATTCTGAGGGGATGTAGTTCAGCCAAAATTTGGAATGCAATGAAAGGGCTCAAATCACTGATAGTGAAGATGATGAGGAAAGTGACTTGTTAGGTGATGATCTGCTCAAGTTTGGCGCTAGTGCTGGTGGATCCATTCCCTAGGCGAGGTGTAATACACAGAATGCAAGTAGGGATGGAGCCATTAAAAATATGTTACTTCAAAAAAATGGGGGTAAAAGTTCTGTTGCCATTGAGGAATTAACAAACTCTGATCCTAAAGATAACAGCAACAAGAATGAACCTATCATTGGTAGTCAAGAAAACGGGGTGGTTAATTCATCTCAAGGTATTGATAAATATGGGATGAATTTTATTGTCAGGACTGATAAAGCTGAATATGTGAAGGTTCAGTCTCCTGTTATTAATGTGAAAAGTCTGATTCCTGAAAGAAGGGCGAGCGTATGGCTCAAGAAAGATATGGGAATTAGAATCGAGTAGAAGAATAGAAGGATGACGGTCAAAATGAACCTTGAAGGTAACCTTGAAGCTCTCAATAGTTTTTAAGTTTAAATACTGAAGATATTGTTATGTTATCTAAGAAAATGGGTGTGAAAATTGAGGGAAAGAACTTTGAAACTATTGACATGATCAAGGAAATGAAAAAAAAATCGATATTGTTTAGCCCAGAAAAAAGAAGCCATGAACAAACAGAAAAGCAGGGAATCCGAAAAAGTTGTTGATGTTGATAGTGGAAAAAGAAATGAGATATGATCTTAGGATGAGGTATCTGAACAAGATAATTTCATCCTAGTTCAATCTCGAAAAAATAGAGTGAAGAAAAATGGGATCCAAGTTTCTCCTTGAGTTAAGGTTCAGGAAAATCCTGCCCTTGAACTTAAAAAAATGGCAAAAGGAAAATCCATGTCAAAGAAGAAAATAAAATAAACAAAAGGGTGAATAGTTGCTCAATGAAAGGCCTTGTATGGAATTGTAGAGGTATGAGAAATAAGGGGTGTCTGCTTATTTGAGAAACCTTATCTCTTAATATATTTTTTTTTCTTTCATTGAGCTGCAAGAAACTATGATTGAAGATGACTTAGCAAAAAGGAGTTAAAAGATAATCTGCAGGAGGGCACGAAGCTGTTGGTCTGGACGGCTAATGTTGGCCTGAACCTTGGGACCTACCGTGGATGAGAGGGATGAGCTGCCATCTCAAGATGATGCTGATTGATGAAAAATGATGTTTGTTGCGTCATGCATGATGTCCTGGAGATGCATTTTGTCGTGCCAACTTCGTACCTTTTGTCGATTAGGATAATGGTTGTTTTGGGGACAATTCCATGTATGTCATCTGAAAATATACTCGTTTCTTGTGTGCCACTGGCCCCACATGTCACACACACAAAAAAATATATCTATATATCACTCAGTGGCACATAAAGAATGAGTATAAAATCTGATGGCATAACATAAGTTTTTCCTTGTTTTGAAATGTGATCCCTATTTGATGTGCGCTTGTCTGTGTCTTTGCCAGCCACGGTTGCTGTGCAAACCTGTTTGTGTTATTTGCGGGTTTTCCTTTGGAAATTCTGAACCAGGTCCCTCTTTAGGGTTGATTTGGTGACAAGGGGATCACGGGAGGATTGGAGGGGATTGAGGGGGAAATGAACTAATTTCCCCCTTAATTCCCTCTAATCCTCTCGGGATCCCGGGTCACCAAATCAGCTCTTAGGAAAATCATCTCCCCCTTCTCTCTATCCTTTTCTTCTATTAATTTCCTTTTGTCTGAACTGGTGAACGTTTGTATTTCTGTTACTTCAGTAATAGAAATGGGGGCTCCCTTTGTAAAAAAAATCATTTAAAGTGTTTAGGACACTAAAAACAAATAAAGACCCAATAGTTAAACCCTAAATCATGTATTTTATGAAATAAATTATATTATTAGGAAAGAAAAAATTGAGAATGATGTATATATGTCACATTATGGTCTATCCTTTTTTGAAAAAATTATAAAATAATGCATTGTTGGAGCTATTTTTATATAAAATAGAGCACAAATTTATAACACTGTTGGAGATGTTCTAAGGATGTACTCCAAAATATTTAGTAAATAAACACAAGCTTAAGAGATCTCCAACAAAGTGTCTTAAAATTAAGGATGGCAATGGACACGAGTATGAACAAATAACCATGAGTAATTATCTATCGAGCATAGCTATAGTAGAATTTGTTATTCATGGGTACAAGTATGGATATACTAAGGTATACATGGATAAATTTTTCGTGAGTATGGATATTCAGTGTCTACACTCGTTACCCTATGGATATCTCATATCTAGGTATCCATACCCATTATTCTTGGGTAAATTATGTTGTTGCTATAATGTTGTGTTGTGTATTATCATTCCATGAAAATTGTTTTATATTGTTCATATTATCGTCCAATAACTTGATACCGTTGGAATGCAAAATTGTTGTTTGATGCTGCAAGAATGATGAAATTGTTGAATTGTGACAAAATTATTGTTCAGTGGTGAATGCTGAAATTATAGTGGGCAGGCATGTCACGGGTATAAGTACAGATCCATACCCATAAACATATATGGGTACGAGTAGATGTTTAGTTTTGTCTCGCGGGTATGGATTCGTGAACCATATACCCGTGTTCTACCCACCCGATTATTATCCCTACTCAAAATAGCGCCCCAAAAATTAAAATACTACATTATTTAAAGGGTTTATGACACAAAATAAATTAAACTATTATAGTTAATCCCTAAATAATGTATTTTAAGAAATAAATTACATTATGAGAAAGGAAAAGATTGAGGATGATGTAGAAAACAAGGATAGGACACTAATTCAGGGTGTAGTATATTTTGGTCACTTCATGTCTATCCTATATTTTTTTTGTACAATACTATATTATTGGAGCTTTTTTTATGGATGAGTGTTATATTAAGATAGGATACTGATATAAGGTATCATTAGAGATATCGAAGAGTACGTTAAGAAACTGATGCAAAAGATAGTATTGTTACCATTGAGAGAATTAGATGCAAGAATGAGCTCTGTTAGCTGAGTCAAATTTGCCATTGAACTCGGTATGCTTCCAAAAAAACTGGACGGTATGCTTTCAGAAAAAGTGGAATATCCAATATTTAACCTTGTCAATTGACTGAGCTGCCCAATTGTATATGGTATCGATGGCCCAGAAAACTCACCAAAAAATTTAACACTGTTCAAGTGAGTAAGATTGCCAATTGTAGCTGGTATTGGCCCAGAAATCCCATCTTCAATGTACAAATTTTCAAGGTTAGTGAGCTTGCCAATTGTAGCCGGAATTGGTCCTGAAAACTGAGCACTATATACATACATGTTTCTCAAATTTGTGAGCCTGCCAATTGCAGCCGGCATTGGCCCTGAAAATCCACATTGAACAATATACAGATCCCTCAAATTTGTGAGGTTGCCAATTGAAGATGGCAAGGTGGAACTCCCCGTCATTCCGCAGTTAAAAAGTTGAAGTGTTTGCAAGCCGGTGAGGTTTCCAACCGCATGAAGTACATGCCTAGGGAGTGTGCAAGCACATATAATTAAGCTTCTCAAGGTCTTGAAATTGCTAATCAGGGCAGGCGGTATCTCAGTGAAATTGGCATAGATTATTACCAATCTTGTGATGTTCTTGTGATGTCCAATCCATGACAAAACTGGGCCTAGTTCACTCGTTGTGTCGAACGCCAGGTCTAACTTGCATAGGGACCCCAGTGTACCAAATGAAGAGAGGAAATCCACAGAAACTAAATTCCCATCAAGGCTTAACTCCTTCAATGACACGAAACTGGTGGAAGCCTTAAGTTCGACGGGCAAAAGGCTGGTCCCATACTCCCATGTAGCATCAAACTCCCAAGAGAACTTGCATTAGAAAAGTTGGGCACATGACCAGTGAGATTCTGATTAAAGGACAAATCAAGAACCCTTAGATTCTTAGATTGAAAGGGTCTGGAGGGGAACCACCCATGGAGATTAACACTAGAAAGTCGAAGCATAGTTAAATTGACAAAATCCATCAAGAACTCTGGAAATGGACCAGCAGTTATATTATAGTTTTCTTGGAGGTTGAGAACAAGGAGGGAACTGAGCCTCGAGAGTGATTTAGAAATAGGACCAGTTAGGGCACAATTGGCCATGCTGAGTATCTCAAGACGTGGAACATATGTAGCTAGTGTTGTGCACCAACCATGTCCACTGTAAGACAAATCCACTCCGTCAAGGTAGAGCTCCCTTAGATTGCTGAGGTTCGCCACTAGGGTATCAAAGTTGAGCACCCACAGAGGATAAGAATAGTCAATGTAGGAGTCGTCTGGTACATCTGGTACATCGTATCCATCAGATACAATGGAGCTGGAAAGATCTAAAGAGAGAAGGTTCACGAGTTTACCGATTCCATCAGGTATCGGGCCACGCAAGCCCAGATAAGAAAGGTTTAGATGGGTTAGCAAAGTGAACCTCTCGAATCCAGTAGCCGGTATGTTGTCCGGCAACCACAGTCGGCCGTCTTCCACTGGATCCCCAGAGAAATCATTCATGCTGAGGTCGAGGCGGCGGAGGGATGTGAGGCTGAAGACTGCAGGGTCCAAGCCATGACTGAACAAGCCACGGTTGTTGAGGTCAAGAACGGTGACATTTCCAGACGAGGCGTGGCAGCCAATTCCTTCCCAGAGGCAACAATAAGTACCGTCTTGCCACGACGAAAGCGTGGTGGTGGAATCAACGAAGGAGAAGGACCTTTTGAGCTGGAGGAGCTGCTTTGCTTGGTCTGGATGGCAAAGAAATGGAACGGGGAGGTGGTGGGCGCTAGAGAGCAGTATTGGTGTGCGCAGCTGAGGAAGAAGAGCAAGGAAGAAGAGTATTAGTAAGGCCCTTGTGACAGAAGCCATGCTTGCTGCTGGTCGATCTAATAATGCAACGGATGCAATGGATGGAAATCCAAGCTTACAAGGTTTATATTATGGTCGCCTCTGACTGCTAATTAATTAGTTTCGGTCAAGTCTTCCTCCATGCATGAGAAATGTGTGACGGAACTGTTGTACCGGCCATGCACTACGAATTAAGTAGTGGAGGTCCAACTATCAAGTGCTATGATTACGAACCATATATGGATGGTGGAGCAAATCTGACCTGCCATACCTACAGTTTAGTTTCTCTCTAACGATACTAGATAGAAAAAAAATACCAGGTTTTCTGATTTTTTTTCTTCTTTTTTGTTCCTTCCTGCTTGCTAGCTCTAGACTTGTATGGGACAGTCTCCACATTTTACCCAAATGATGTTTTCAAATGGATTATTGGATGTAACCCACAAAACAAAACGAGCCTCATCGATATTTATGTAGTGTTTGGTTCCAGAGTATAGTAGAATGGAACCGTTCTAGTACTGAGACTGTTTTGTTTGAATCAAAGTGGAACGACGCCACTCTATTGTAGTGTTTGGTGACATTCTCTCAAGATGTTGGATCCTGGGAGCAAGCGCGTGATGGTGGATCCGGGGGACACGCTCCCGGCGGTGGATCCCTGAGGCCAGCGCGCGGTGGCAGCCCCCTAGCTTGAGGCATGCACGACGGCGAGGTGGGAGCGGCTGCGGCATCGGATCCCGAGGGCACGCACGCGGTAGCGGCCCCATGAGGTGCGCACGACGACAAGGTGGCAGCGGCCGTGCCAGCAGATCCGGGGGGCACGAGCGCAGCAACATCTCCCTGAGGAGCGCGCGACAGCGACCCCTTGAGGGGTGCACGACGGCGAGGTGGGAGCGGCTGCGGCGGCGCGACGACGGATCTCGAGGGCATATGAGCGAAGAAAACACATCCTAAGGCGTGCACAATGGCGAGGAGGGAGCGGCTGAAGCGACGGATTTCGGGATGCACGCGCGCGAGGGTCAAGCCCTGAGCCGCGTACGACTGTGATGCCATCCTAGGTGGGAGCGGCGATGGCGGACTTCCCTAGGCGCGATTGACGACGACAGCCTCCCTTAGGCACGAAGTGGTGGTGCATCCCAGATGCGAGGTGGCGGTTCCGCAGGGGCGGTGACCCTGTTTTTATACTATTTCGTATACATACTAATGCCAATGTCAATAGGTTTTTATGACCTATATTTTAGTTCATGGCTCCGCTTCCATTTATTTGTCTGTTTATGATTTTTCTATTTATATTTTACGCAAACGATTTATTAATTTTAGGAAAAATTCCCTGTATGCCACCAGATTTTATACTCATTCCTTGTGTACCACTGAGTGGCATATAGGGAATTTTTTTGTGGCCATGACATGTGGGGCCAGTGGTACACAAGGAATGAGTATATTTTCCGATGGCATACAGGGAATTGTCCCTTGATTTTATGCATTATCTCATTTACTTAATCCAGTGTGTATTGGGTTTCTACCATAGAAATTTAGAAAAAGGTAACCGCTCTAAGAAATGAGGTCATTTGACACGATTCCATAAATCTCGCGTATGCCGATCCATTTCCTTTTCAACTCACATTCTTGCATACTAAATTTGTGCACATGCAGCAGAATACAGATTTTTACGTAGTCTACCGTAGTACAATAACTGCACCATGTAGTATAATTAGTATCAGTATATATCATTGTCGGCGTTTCGACCCCGGGGGGTCCCTGGACCGACGAGTAAATTGTCGCCGCGTGTCCCAGCCCAGATGGGTCGGCGCGAGACGGAACACAAAAGGGGGGAGAAACAACAAAGGGGAAACCCGCGGCCTTCGTGTTGTCCTGCGCCCAGGTCGGGTGCGCTTGCAGTAGGGGGTTACAAGCGTCCGCGAGGGAGAGTGAGAGAGACTGTCCGCCAGCCCGTTCTCCCGCGCGGCCAACCTCTTCGTACGAGAGCCCTGGACCTTCCTTTTATAGACGTAAGGAGAAGGCCCAGGTGTACAATGGGGGTGTAGCAGTGTGCTAACGTGTCTAGCAGAGAGGAGCCAGAGCCCTAAGTACATGTCGTCGTGGCAGTCGGAGAGGTTTTGGTGCCATGTTCATGTGATGTCGTGGCCATCGGAGGAGTGCTTGGGCCCTGTGGAAGTACAGCTGTCGGGGCTGTCGGATCCTTGCTGACGTCTCCTTGCTTCCGTAAGGGGCTGAGAGCCGCCGTCGTCATGGAGCACGTGGGGTGCCATCATTACTTGTTTACCGGGGCGAGCTAGATGGGACGCTGGTCTTGTTCCCCATAGCCTGAGCTAGCTAGGGGTAGGGTAATGATGGCTCCTCCTATGACGTGGTCAGTCCGAGCCCGAGGTCGGGCGAGGCGGAGGTCCCTCCGAGGTCGAGGTCGAGTCCGAGCCCGGGGGTCGGGCGAGGCGGAGACCGTCTTCCGAGGTCGAGGTTGAGTCCGAGCCCTGGGGTCGGGCGAGGCGGAGACCGTCTTCCGAGGTCGAGGTTGAGTCCGAGCCGTGGGGTCGGGTGAGACGGATACCGTCTTCCGAGGTCGAGGTTGAGTCCGAGCCCTAGGGTCGGGCGAGGCGGAGACCGTCTTCCGAGGTCGAGGTTGAGTCCGAGCCCTGGGGTCGGGCGAGGCGGAGTCCATCGTCCAGCGTCGAGGATGAGCCCGAGCTCTAGGGTCGGGTGAGGCGGAGCTTCCTATGGCGCCTGAGGCTGGACTTAGCTGCTGTCAGCCTCACTCTATCGAGTGGCACAGCAGTCGGAGCAGGGCAGGCGGCGCTGTTTTCCTGTCAGGTCAGTCAGTGGAGTGGCGAAGTGACTGCGGTCACTTCGGCCCTGTCGACTGGGGAGCGCGCGTTAGGATAAGGTGTCAGTCGATCCTTGCATTAAATGCTCCTGCGATACGGTCGGTTGGCGTGGCGATCTGGCCAAGGTTGCTTCTCTGTGGAGCCTGGGCCTCGGGCGAGCCGAAGGTGCATCCGTTGCTTGAGGGGACCCTCGGGCGAGACGTGAATCCTCCTGGGTCGGCTGCCCTTGCCCGAGGCTGGGCTCGGGCGAGGCAGGCTCGTGTCCCTTGAGTGGACGGAGCTTTGACCTGAATCGCGCCCATCAGGCCTTTGCAGCTTTGTGCTGATGGGGGTTACGAGCTGAGATTAGGAGTCTTGAGGGTACCCCTAATTATGGTCCCCGATAGTAGCCCCCGAGCCTCGAAGGGAGTGTTGATACTCGCTTGGAGCCTTTTGTTGCACTTTTTTGCAAGGGGACCGGCCTTTCTCGGATGCGTTTCGTTCCGGTGGGTGCGCGTGAGCGCACCCGCCGGGTGTAGCCCCCGAGGCCTCGGAGGAGTGGTTTGACTCCTTCGAGGTCTTAGCGCATTTCGTGATGCTTCAGCCGGTCTGGTCGTTCCCTCATGCAACTGGCCGTAGCCGGGGTGCATAGTCAGGTTCCAAGTTCTCGGGCTGGTATGTTGACACTGTCAACGGTTTGGCCAGAGCCGAGTTCGTGAGAGCAGCCCCCGAGCCTCCGCACAGGGCGAGAGGACGGTCAAGGACAGACTCAGCTTTTTCATACGCCCCTGTGTTGCCTGCCGCAAGGAGGAGGGCGGGAAGCACCATTTTGCCCTCGGAGGGCGCCGAACATGGTGTCTCCAGTGAGTTGCTAACGGGTGATCCGAGTGGACGCCCATGACCCGTTCGATAAGGGTCGGCTAGTGGCCTAGAGGCGCGCTCCAAAAGTACCTGCTCGTGATTTGCCGGACCTGGTCCCGTTTGGTAGGGTCCGAGGGCTTGATGCCTCCCTCTGATGGGATTCCGTTACAGAATCGCTCCTGCTGGTCTCGGAAATGTCCTAGGGTACCTCGGGAGCATAGCCCGAGCCTCGGCCATGTATCGAACGTACCCGGAGTCATCCCTCGCTCTGCGTGCTATAAGGCGACTGTCGAACCCTTCGGGGGCTAGCCTACGAACCCCTGATCAGTAGTGTCGGGGACCATAATTAGGGGTACCCCTAAGACTCCTAATCTCAGCTGGTAACCCCCATCAGCACAAAGCTGCAAAGGCCTGATGGGCACGATTCAGGTCAAAGCTCCGTCCACTCAAGGGACACGAGCCCGCCTCACCCGAGCCCAGCCTCAGGCAAGGGCAGCCGACCCAGGAGGATTCACGTCTCGCCCGAGGGTCCCCTCAAGCAACGGACGCACCTTCGGCTCGCCCGAGGCCTAGGCTCCGCGGAGAAGCAACCTTGGCCAGATCGCCACACCAACCGACCGTATCGCAGGAGCATTTAATGCAAGGATCGACTGACACCTTATCCTGACGCGCGCTCCCCAGTCAACAGGGCCGAAGTGACCGTAGTCACTTCGCCGCTCCACTGACCGACCTGACAGGAAAACAGCGCCGCCTGCCCTGCTCCGACTGCTGTGCCACTCAATAGAGTAAGGCTGACAGCAGCTAAGTCCAGCCTCGGGCGCCATAGGAAGCTCCGCCTCGCCTGACCCCAGAGCTCGGGCTCATCCTCGACGCCGGACGACGGACTCCGCCTCGCCCGACCCCAGGGCTCGGACTCAACCTCGACCTCGGAAGACGGTCTCTGCCTCGTTCGACCCTAGAGCTCGGACTCAACCTCGACCTCGGAAGACGGTCTCCGCCTCGCCCGACCCCAGGGCTCGGAATCAACCTCGACCTCGGAAGACAGTCTCCGCCTCGCCTGACCCCCGGGCTTGGATTCGACCTCAACCTCAGAGGAGCCTCCGCCTCGCCTGACCTCGGGCTCGGACCGACCATGTCACAGGAGGAGCCATCATTACCCTACCCCTAGCTAGCTCAGGCTATGGGGAACAAGACCAGCGTCCCATCTGGCTCGCCCCGGTAAACAAGTAATGATGGCACCCCACGTGCTCCATGACGACGGCGGCTCTCAGCCCCTTACGGAAGCAAGGAGATGTCAGCAAGGATCCGATAGCCCCGACAGCTGTACTTCCACAGGGCCCAAGCACTCCTCCGACGGCCACGCCATCACATGAACAGGGTGCCAAAACCTCTCCGACTGCCACGACAGCATGTACTTAGGGCTCTGGCTCCTCTCTGCTAGACACGTTAGCACACTGCTACACCCCCCATTGTACACCTGGGCCCTCTCCTTACGTCTATAAAAGGAAGGTCCAGGGCTCTCGTACGAAGGGGTTGGCCGCGCGGGAGAATAGGCTGGCGGACAGTCTCTCTCTCTCACTCTCCCTCGCGGACGCTTGTAACCCCCTACTGCAAGCGCACCCGACCTGGGCGCAGGACAACACGAAGGCCGCGGGTTTCCCCTTTGCTGTTTCGCCCCCCTTTTGTGTTCCGTCTCGCGCCGACCCATCTGGGCTGGGACACGCGGCGACAATTTATTCGTCGGTCCAGGGAGCCCCCGGGGTCGAAACGTCGACACTTGGCGCGCCAGATAGGGGTCTGCTGCGTGTTGACGAACAGCTTCCTGTCAAGCTCTAGATGTGTAGCCTCCGGCAACCACTCTGACCCAGAACGATGCTCCGTTTCGGGAGTCTTGAGTTCATGTCCCTCGACGGCAGCTACAACATGATACTCCTTCCTCCGCCGCGCGACAACGACAATGGCGGCCGTTAGCCCGCCCGCCGGCGGCGGAATCGACGACGTCTTCCCCACGTGGCAGAAGAGCAACATTTGGGTCTGTCCTGTCACCTTCCCCGCCGATGGAGGAGGAGGCGGGGCAGGCATGGCCAAGTAGGAGGCGGCACCTCGTCGGCTGTCGAGCGAGTCGACGGCGTCGGCGCCCCAGCGGGGGACACGTCGGGCGTCGACCTCGCGTATGAGACGAAGACGAGCGTCGTTTCCCCGCAACACGCCAACTCCGAGCTGACGGACAACGCCAGCATGCTCGCGAAGGACATGCTGGGCGTTAGCCTCGTACTTGAGACAACGGTGCAGTCTGTCCCTGACATGACTTCGTCACCACCCATCGATCAAGAGGTACCATCCGTTTCCCATCCCATGCCTTTTAAATTCAGCTGCGACCCAACAAGCGACCCCGCTTCGGTGGACGCTTTCATAAAGGCATGTCCAAACCCTCTGGGGTATCATATGCGGTCAGCCTGGGACCGACTGATGACCGTCTCGACCTACGGGCCCCTGGGTTCCGAGGAAGATGACGAGCCCAACTCTGGTTCGGATTTCTCCGGGCTCGATAACCCCAGTGCCATGCGGGACTTCATGACCGCATGTGACTACTGCCTCTCCGATTGCTCCGATAGCAGCCACAGCCTCGGCGACGAGGACTGTGGCCCAAGTCACGAATGCTTCCACGTCGATCTAGGGGGTCTCGACGAAGGCAACCATCTTGGTATGCCAGAGGACGGTGATTCCCCTAGGCCTGCGCCTCGTGTTGACATCCTTCGGGAGCTAGCTGTGGTCCCAGTCCCTGCGGGGGGTCAGGACGCACAGCTCGAGCAAATCCGCGAGGTACAGGCCAGGCTCGACAAGGAAGCAGGACAACTTGTGCAGCTTCGGCAAAATATCGGGCAGGCCGAGCACCGGCCGGAGAAGCGCGTCATCTGGCCCAGGACTTCCAGCACCGCATCGCCGATGATGCCAGGGCGAGGCTGCCCCCAGCTTCCAGTGGGGTCGGCCAGAGCCTTGCCGCAGCAGCAATACTACTCCGAGCGATGCCGGAACCATCCACCACCGAGGGGCGACGTATCTAGGGAGAGCTCAAGAATCTCCTGGAAGATGCCGCGGTCCGACGGGCCGAAAGCTCTACCTCCCGAAGGCAGGGGTACCCCCCGGAGCATCGCGCCGCAACTTCCCGATTCATGCGAGAAGCCTCGGTCCACACCGGGCGCACGCGGAACACAGCGCCCGCGGCCCTGGGTCGCCTCGACAACGAGCACCACCGCCGCGATCGTCGAGCTCACCTCGACGAGAAGGTGCGCCGAGGCTACCACCCCAGGCGTGGGGGACGCTACGACAGTGGGGAGGATCGGAGCCCCTCGCCCAAACCACCCGGTCCGCGAGCTTTCAGCCGGGCCATACGATGGGCGCCGTTCCCGACCCGGTTCCGAACCTCGACTACTATCACCAAGTACTCAGGGGAGTCAAAGCCAGAACTGTGGCTCGCGGACTACCGGCTGGCCTGCCAGCTGGGTGGAACGGACGATGACAACCTCATCATCCGCAATCTTCCCCTGTTCCTCTCCGACGCCGCCCGAGCCTGGCTGAAGCATCTGCCTCCTGCACAGATCTCCAACTGGGACGACCTGGTCAAAGCTTTCGCTGGTAACTTCCAGGGCACATACGTACGCCTTGGGAACTCCTGGGATCTCCGAAGCTACCACCAGCAGCCAGGAGAATCCCTCCGGGACTACATCCGACGATTTTCGAAGCAGCGCACCGAGCTGCCCAACATCACCGACTCGGATGTCATCGGCGCGTTCCTCGTCGGCACCACTTGCCACGACCTGGTGAGCAAGCTGGGTCGCAAGACTCCCACCAGGGCGAGCGAGCTGATGGACATCGCCACCAAGTTTGCCTCTAGTCAGGAGGCGGTCGAGGCCATCTTCCGAAAGGACAAGCAGCCTCAGGGGCGCCAGCCAGAAGACATCCCCAAGGCGTCCGCTCAGCACGGCGCGAGGAAGAAGGGCAAAAAGAAGTGGCAAGTGAAACGCGACGCCGCCGACGCAGACCTTGTCGCCGCTGCCGAGCACAAGAACCATCGGAAGCCTCCCGGAGGCACCAACCTGTTCGACAAGATGCTCAAGGAGTCGTGCCCCTATCATTAGGGTCCCGTCAAGCACACCCTTGAGGAGTGCGTCATGCTCCGGCGCTACTTCCACAGGGTCGGGCCACCGGCGGAAGGTGGCTGAGCCCCCAACAACCACAAGAAGAAGGATCACAAGGCAGAGGAGTTCCCTGAGGTCCACGACTGCTTCATGATCTACGGTGGGCAAGTGGTGAACGCCTCGGCTCAGCACCGCAAGCAAGAGCGCTGGGAGGTCTGCTCGGTAAAGGTGGCGGCGCCAGTCTACCTAGACTGGTCCGACAAGCCCATCACCTTCGACTAGGGCGACCACCCCGACCGCGTGCCAAGCCCAGGGAAGTACCCGCTCATTGTCGATCCCGTCATCGGCAACATCAGGCTTACCAAGGTCCTCATGGACGGAGGCAGCAGCCTCAACATCATCTATGCCGAGACCCTCGGGCTCCTGCAGATCGATCTGTCCTCGATCCGGGCCAGCGCGACGCCTTTTCACGGGATCATCCCCGGGAAACGCGTCTGGCCCCTTGGGCAGCTCGATCTGCCCGTCTGCTTTGGGACTCCCTCCAACTTCCGGAAGGAAACCCTCATGTTCGAGGTGGTTGGGTTCCGAGGAACCTACCACGTAGTGCTGGGGAGGCCATGCTACGCTAAGTTCATGGCCGTCCCCAACTACACCTACCTCAAGCTCAAGATGTCGGGCCCCAATGGGGTCATCACTATCGGCTCCACGTACCGACACGTGTACGAATGCAATGTGGAGTGCGTGGAGTACGCCGAGGCCCTCGCCGAATCCGAGGCCCTCATCGCCGACCTAGAGAGCCTCTCCAAGGAGGTGCCAGATGCGAAGCGCCACGCCGACAACTTTGAGCCAGCTGAGACGGTTAAGTCCGTCCCTCTCGACCCCAGCAACGATGCCTCCAAGCAGATCCGGATCGGCTCTGAGCTCGACCCCAAATAGGAAGCAGTGCTCGTCGACTTTTTCTGCGCGAACGTCGAAGTTTTTGCATGGAGTCCCTCAGACATGCCTGGCATACCGAGGGATGTCGCCGAGCACTCGCTGGATATCCGAGCTAGAGCCCGACCCGTGAAGCAGCCTCTATGCCGATTCGACGAAGAAAAGCGCAGAGCCATGGGCGAGGAGATCCACAAGCTGGTGGCTGCAGGGTTCATCAAAGAGGTATTCCATCCCGAATGGCTTGCCAACCCTGTGCTTATGAGAAAGAAAGGAGGGAAATGGTGGGTGTGTGTAGACTACACTGGTCTAAACAAAGCCTGTCCGAAGGTTCCCTACCCTCTGCCTCGCATCGATCAAATAGTGGATTCCACTGCTGGGTGCGAAACCCTGTCTTTCCTCGATGCCTACTCAGGGTATCACCAAATCAGGATGAAAGAGTCCGACCAGCTCGCGACTTCTTTCATCACACCCTTTGGCATGTACTGCTACGTTACTATGCCATTCGGTTTGAGGAACGTGGGTGTGACATACCAAAGGTGCATGAACCACATGTTCGAAGAGCACATTGGTCGAACGGTCGAGGCTTACGTCGATGACATCGTAGTCAAGACGAGGAAAGCCTCCGACCTCCTCTCCGACCTTGAAACGACATTCCGGTGTCTCAATGCGAAAGGCGTAAAACTCAATCCCGAGAAGTGTGTCTTTGGAGTCCCTCGAGGCATGCTCTTGGGGTTCATCGTCTCCGAGCGGGGCATCGAGGCCAACCCGGAGAAAATTGCGGCCATCACCAACATGGGGCCCATCAAGGACTTGAAAGGAGTACAGAGGGTCATGGGATGCCTTGCTGCTCTGAGCCGTTTCATCTCACGCCTCAGCGAAAGAGGCCTACCTCTGTACCACCTCTTGAGGAAGACCGAGCGCTTTACTTGGACCCCCGAGGCCGAGGAAGCCCTCGTGAACCTAAAGGCGCTCCTCACAAGCGCGCCCATCTTGGTGCCTGTGACGGAACCTCCCAAGTCATTAGGCCCACCTACAGTTGTCCCTGTCCAACAGACATCAGACAACCCTGTAGATGTTCCTGAATCACTTGACAAGTTCGGTATCTTTTCTCTTACCTTACCAGGAACGTTTCACCCGTCTGGCAGACAATATGTTCATCGGAGGTGCGGAAATGCGGAAGTGATTACATAAACTTACATTTATTTAAAAAGTAAAGGTAAGTTATTTATTACAGACCACAGTGTAAAGCGAGTGCTGAAAAGTATTATTACAATACCTGGGAGGCAAAAACTCCTCCCATTAAGTTCTTTACATAAAAGTTTTTAAGGAGGACTCGGTCCTCCAGCAGCTTCATTCTTGATTGTCTTCATTTTTCACCACCTTGGTACAAAAACAACAAAAGTTTGTTGTCTCCTCACCTAAATACAACGGGGAAATAAACCCTGAGTATGGAATTACTCAGCAAGTCTTACCCGACTAAAGAAAAGACTCTCAAGGGTATGTTGGTTATGTGGGAGTCAAGGCAAGGCCTTTCAATACTCAAAGACTCTGTTTGCATAATTGCTTACTAAAGTGGATCCCTAAAATCCAATTTTATTGTCTGGTTAAGTAAAATTACCTGCAGCTAGAGTTCTTTCTACCCTAGTTCAATCACTAGACCTGCACTAACCAATTTCTTATCAACCCTTCATCTTTACTGGATTACTATGTGTAAGTCAGTGACCAAGTCTTCATAACCGCGAAGGTACGGCGATCCGAATCGATTATACTCAGCTGAGGATCTCCGATCACACGACATATGTAGCACTTAACCCTTGCATATGTCAACCCGCCACCGAGTTTCTTAAGACCAGATCAGGTTCACGCAAACCGAGAGCACAAATACACCACCGTCTAGCCTCTTGCCACGGAGGGTACACGCTACTCTCGCCACCGCTCCACGCCCATTTCATGTTATCTTATTCTGGCCTTAGTCTGCCCGAGGCAAAGCTTACCCATGACGAGGCATGTGACCAGTTAAAGGGTCCTCGGTCATCAAGCCTACATCGAGACGGTCCTTAATCGACTCAGACGGAGACACTACACCGAGACTCTCTTCTCGTGCAAGTCACCCGCCTGGTCTCAGCTTAATCATTTAAAACCCAAAGCTTGGTACCTGGTAGAGGTACATCTTTTTCGATGTTGAACCCATCAAGGCCTTTGACAGATTCACCATCAAGTTTTATTTTTGAAAACATCCCACCCACCTTTGCCATGTCATATTTTGTAAAAACAAAACATTTTGTTTTTCTAAAGCAAGGCTAAGCATCAAAATCTTTTGTAAACCAGGTGATCAAGGATAGTAATCGAATTCAAGGAAGGTAATGCAGGAATTGTTTAATCAATCAACTCTTATTACCTAATGCATCAAGCAGGTGAGAAAGATTTTAAAAACATCAAGGAGGTGGCAAATGCACCGGGGCTTGCCTTTGTTTATGGGTGAGTCAGGCTCAGATCCACAAATGTCGAAGTAGAAACAGTTCTCAGCCTGTGTTTCCAAAGGTGGTGGTGCTTGCTCTTCAGTGACTTCCACTTCTTCCTCGTGTTCTAATCATAACCATATATATGTATATAAGAATGAATGCCATGTAATGCTCATGAGAGTGCAAAGATAATATAAACTTATTATCTAAGTCTTGAATACAACTTTCCTTCACGGAACTCCGAGAACTTAGGGTTTCCGGAGTCAGTAAAGGAGTTCACAGGGCAGGGGGGTGTTTTTGGGGTTTAGGTGTCAAACAAGGTCCAAATTAATCCAAATTCTACCCAAGGCTTCTAAATAATAACTCATATAAAAAGTTTGGGCATTTTTGGGATTACCATTTATTTTCTAAAAATCCAGAACCACTTCCTTAAACTACTTTAAATCCCTTAAAATTACTAATTTAATCTAAAAATCATGAAACTATTTTTGTTAAATTCTATGGAAAATGAGCAATCTAGGAAAATTGGTTTCATAATTTTATGATTTTTCTATAATTTTTAACAGATTTCCAAAGCTTCATTGAAAAAGAAAAAAGGAAAAGGTTAAACAGTACTGGGCCGGATTCAGCCTAGGCGGCCCAGATCCGCGCGAAAACACGCGCGCGCACGCCTGCGGTGGTAACCTTGCAAAAGGGCCCTCGGGGTTTTGACTAACTGAAGTTGGGTTCAGTTACTATTCTTATAAGTCACTGACGATTTGCATAGAGGTCCCTGAAGTTCTATTCTTTTCCCTCGACTGATCCCCGACGATGCACGGCGGAGTTCCGATCACCGGCGAGGTTAGACCGGCCGGATTACGCAAGTACTGGTGCTCACGAGCTGCAGACACCGAATTAGACCCCCTCCGTGCATATCCCCTAAGTTAATTGCACAGTTAGTGAGCTATTAAGCTCTGCCCACGTGAACCGAATGGGTGGCGGACAATTGGGTGCGTTCCCGGTGATTGGTGGTCTCTTGGTTCGAATTGGTGGCTCGACAAGCATCGCAGAGCAATGAGAGTGCTCAAACGAGGGAGAGAGAGAGATGAGCTGACCGGATTGAGGCTGGCCGCGGTGAGAGTAGTTTCGCGGAGACGAAAACCGAATTGGGGGAAGTTTGCAATATGAGCTCTCTAGCGATTGATTGTGGGCAATACGTGGTGGCTGGGTGCTGGATGACCTTGCGGAGCTGGTGGAGGGCTCAATTTATAGGGAGAGCGAACGATGGCGATCAATTTGGCCGAGTCGTGCTGGCAGCCGGAGATGAAGAAGAACCTGGCGCACGTGAATCCGTGGCTAACGGCGTGGCAGGCTCACTGGCGTTGATTAGACAGCAGTGGGGGTTTACGGCGACGCAGTGGAAGGTTTGAGCCACGCGGCGCACGGCCGGGAGACGGCGGTCCTCGGTGAGCTTATCTGCTCAGTCGTAGGGTAGAGGGGGGAAGCACGGGGGGTCGCCGGAATGGAGCCCAGCTCATCGGCGGTGAAGATTCTCCTTACCCCGCGACGTTATCCGTCTACTAGCGCACGAATCTGCACGCCGTTGACGTGAATCGCGGCGGGGGATCGTCGGCGGTGGAGTATTCTGAATTCCCCCCCCCCCCGATAGCACTGTACCATCAGATATTCAGTGTATGATGCCTGACAAAGCAACTTCAGAGCAATTTTTCTCCCAATTTCATATGGCAACTCCTCCCAAGCCCTGCAGCAAAATTGTAGGGCTATAAACCAGCAATAATCCGGCTATAGGACTTGAACTCATTTAAGTACTAAATCAAGGTGGAATTCAGACTCGAAGTTGGCTCTGCTACACTGAACATCTGAATTTCAGACTGAATCGGCCTGACAGCCAATCTTTAGGCTTAATTATCTCCAATATTTTCTTAACAACTATGCTCACACCCTTAAGCAAAGTTGTGCTCCTATGATTGGGCTATAATTTTGATGTGGTGACCTAGGGCAAAAACCCCATAATTTGAAAGTTACAAGGGCTTCAAGTTGAGTCAATCACATTGAAATGCAGACTTAACCAAAAAGGGTCAAGTATGGCTCTTTTGCACTTAAGTCCAAATCTCAAGTTTTGGATTGCAAATTCACATATGAGTGACCCAAATGACTTAAGACACTTACTTAACTTGGTTTTTGCACTTTAGTCCAAAAGTGGACTAATTTTGCACATAGGTCCCTAGGGTTTGGTTTTAGGGTTTTCCAGGGTTCCAATTAGGGTTTCTGGTACCCCAGGGGTCTAAGTGTAATTCCACATAAGTCTTGGGATCATTTTGTGACCCTTCCCTTAAAGCTTTTAGGTTTTCTTCATTTGGGTTAAGTTTTGCCCCTTTGAGCCTTATTTAGGGTCAGGTTCCCTATCCAGGGTCCTATTTGCAAAACACTAAAAACAATACACTTGTTTGAAATTTTTACCTAGTGAATGCACTCTAGGTGTGTCAAACATATGCAATGCCAATGTTTATGATGTCATGCTCAAGTTTTAGTTACAGTAACACCAGGGGTGTTACAGTGCCCCCCGCTGCCGGAGAAGCCCTCTTGATCTACGTCGCCGCTACCACTCAGGTGGTCAGCGCCGCGATCGTGGTCGAGAGACGAGAAGAGGGGCACACATTTCCCGTCTAGAGGCCGGTCTACTTCATCAGTGAAGTACTGTCCGAGACCAAAATCCGCTACCCGCGAATCCAGAAGCTACTGTACGCGGTAATTCTGACGCGGCGAAAGTTGCGACACTACTTCGAGTCTCATTCGGTGACTGTGGTGTCATCCTTCCCCCTGGGAGAGATCATCCAGTGCCGAGAGGCCTCGGGTAGGATTGCAAAGTGGGCAGTAGAGATCATGGGCGAGACAATCTCGTTCGCCCCTCGGAAGGCCATCAAGTCCCAAGTCTTGGCGGACTTTGTGGCTGAATGGGTCGACACCCAGCTTCCAGCAGCTTCGATCCAACCAGAAGTCTGGACCATGTTTTTCGACGGGTCGTTGATGAAAACAGGAGCGGGCGCGGGCCTGCTCTTCATCTCACCCCTCGGGAAGCACCTCCACTACGTGTTGCGCCTCCATTTCCCGGTGTCCAACAACGTGGCCGAGTACGAGGCTCTGGTTAACGGGTTGCGCATCGCCATCGAGCTAGGGGTCCGACGCCTCGACGCTCGTGGCGACTCGCAGCTTGTCATTGACCAAGTCATGAAGAACTCCCATTGCCGCAACCCGAAGATGGAAGCCTACTGCGATGAGGTTCGACACCTAGAGGACAAGTTCTTCGGGCTCGAGCTCAACCACATCGCCCGACGATATAATGAGACTACGGACGAGCTGGCTAAGATAGCCTCGTGGCGAACAACGGTCCCTCCCGATGTCTTCTCCCGATACCTACATCAACCCTCAATCAAGACCGACGACACGCCCAAGCCCGGGAAGGTCTCGGCCCTGCCAGAGGCGCCCTCGGATCAGCCCGAGGCGCCCTCGGCTCAGCCCGAGGCACCCTCAGCCCCCGAGGGTGAGGCACTGCACATCGAGGAAGAGCGGAATCGGGTCCTGCCTAATCAAAACTGGCAGACCCCGTACCTGCAATATCTCCACCGAGGAGAGCTACCCCTCAACAGAGCCGAAGCTCAGCGACTGGCGCGGCGCGCCAAGTCGTTCGTCTTGCTGGGTGACGGGAAGGAGCTCTACCACTATAGCCCCTCAGGCATCCTCCAGCGATGCATATCCATCGTTGAAGGTCAGGAGTTATTACAAGAAATACACTCGGGGGCTTGCGGTCACCACGCAGCACCTCGAGCTCTCATTGGAAATGCCTTCCGACAGGGTTTCTACTGGCCAACCGCGGTGGCCGACGCCACTAGGATTGTATGCACCTGCCAAGGGTGTCAATTCTACGCAAAGCAGACCCACCTGCCCGCTCAGGCTCTACAAACGATACCCGTCACCTGGTCATTTGCTGTGTGGGGTCTGGACCTCGTCGGTCCCTTGCCGGACGCACCCGGGGGCTACACGCACCTGCTGGTCGCTATCGACAAATTCTCCAAGTGGATCGAGGTTCGACCCCTAAACAGCATCAGGTCCGAACAGGCGGTGGCGTTCTTCACCAACATCATCCATCGCTTTGGGGTCCCGAATTCCATCATCACCGACAACGGCACCCAGTTCACCGATAGAAAGTTCCTGGACTTCTGCGAGGATCACCACATCTGGGTGGACTGGGCCGCCGTAGCTCACCCCATGACGAATGGGCAAGTAGAGCGTGCCAACGGCATGATTCTGCAAGGACTCAAGCCATGGATCTACAACGACCTCAACAAGTTCGGCAGGCGATGGATGAAGGAACTCCCCTCGGTGGTCTGGGGTCTAAGGACAACGCCGAGCCGAGCCACGGGCTTCACACCATTCTTTCTAGTCTATGGGGCTGAGGCTATCTTGCCCACGGACTTGGAATACGGATCCCCGAGGACGAGGGCGTACAACGACCGAAGCAACCGAACCAACCGAGAAGACTCACTGGACCAGCTGGAAGAGGCTCGAGACATGGCCTTACTACACTCGGCGCGGTATCAGCAGTCCCTACGACGCTACCACGCCCGAGGGGTTCGGTCCCGAGACCTCCAGGTGGGCGACTTGGTGCTTCGGCTACGACAAGACGCCCGAGGGCGTCACAAGCTCATGCCTCCCTGGGAAGGGCCATTCATCATCGCCAAGATTTTGAAGCCCGGAACATACAAGCTGGCCAACAGTCAAGGCGAGGTCTACAGCAACGCTTGGAACATCCGACAGCTACGTCGCTTCTACCCTTAAGATGATTTCAAGTCGTTCATACACCTCGTTTACATACACCAACAAAGTCTAACCATCAAGGAAGGGTCAGCCTTGCCTCGGCAAAGGCCGACCCTCCCTTGCGGGCTAGAAGGGGCGAACCCCCTCTGCGTCAAAATTTTCCTCGGAAAAAGTCTTTCTGCCAGAACACCTTTCGTGCTTTTCGACTACTTCGAAAGTGGGATCCTGAAAACGACGGAGTACACGTAAGCAGGCAGGGCCGACCGAGCCGAGGGACTCCTACACCTCCGGGATACGCATACCTCACTCATCACCTTCTGCGATAAGTAACTCACGCTCGGATAAGCGATTCCGCTGACCGGACAAGTCTTAATGCTCGAAAACTTTTCTGCTGAAACGATTTTTCGTGCCTTCTCGACTATATAGATAACAGAATCCTACAGACGAGTAAGAGTACACGTAAGCGGCAAGGCCGACCGAGCCGAGGGACTCCTACGCCTCCGGGATACGGATACCTCACTCATCACCTTCCGTGAAAAGTAACTCTCGCTCGGACAAACAATTCTGTTACCGACAAATAAGTCCTGATACTCGAAACAAGGGGAAAAGAAACGCAGCTTTACAACACGACGACGATATGTTTAGGCCTCAGCGGCCGCAAAAAAACATACGCACACTACAGATAAATTGTTCCTGCAGGATCAGACATCAGTGGGGGAGCAGCAGCACCCTCGGCGTCGACTCCACCTTCGGCGGAATCCGACCCGGCCTCGGACGACAACACGGTCGGAGGATCTTCACCTCGAAGGAACCTGTTGGCACCACGCCTGGGCCATCACCGCTAGGGTCTCCTCTGGGAACCCGGCCCGAGCAGACGGATCAACCGGCCGCTCCGTAGCCTCAGCCAGCTATCCCCCGAGGACGTCAGCCCGGCTCATGGCCTTGGCAACCCAACTCCAGCGCTGGTCCAGCCAGTGGACAGCCCGGCCAGGCTCCGGCCGACGAAGCTTCTTTTCGAGCCAACTCTGCCTCTATCCGTGCTGGCACCGCTGCCTCCGGCTCTGGCTCATCGCAGAGCGGCCGAGGGTTCCTTTAACTAAGCAAGAGAAGCCTCAGGCGGCAAGGCCGACCGAGCCGAGGGACTCCTACGCCTTTGGGATACAGATACCTCACTCGTCACCTTCGCACGAGGCAACTCATACTTGGTTAAGCGGTTTAGTTAGCCGACAGGCGAGTCCTAGTGCTCGAAATGAGGAAGAAACATGGCTTCACGCCAAAATACATAAATGTTCAGGCCCCGACAGCCACGATGAACAGACATCGGCACTCAAGGTGCCATTACGGACGGAACTCTGATTCCACTCCCGCGGGTATGAACAACCTCCATATCAAAGAGCCTGCGGGACGACACACTCCTGGTGATTCACCAGCGACCTCTGTAGCAGCAGCGACGGTCCCAGGACGGACGCTGCCGCCGGAAGGCTCTCATTCGCGTCCCCACTCAAGGGACGAGAACCAGACATTAAAGCCAAAGAGCCGGAGGTCGGTCTGTGAGTAGCGCTGACGGGCTCGATGGCAGAGAAGCTTTCTCCAGCTGCCACCACGTCAGCACCGACGGTGGCATCCACCTTTCCGCCAACACCGCACCAGCGAGCGCCGGCCGCCCCAAAGCACACCGGCAGGTCCTCACTCCCGTCCTCGCCACGAAAGCGAGGACAGAGGACGGAATGTTGCACCCTGGCTGGGCAGCAACAGTTTGCCTTCCCTAGCATGGCTGGAGGGTGCCTCCTCCGTAGAGCTGGAGGATGGTTTCCACCCCCAGGAGCTAGAAGAAGAGGTGGCCCGCCGAACCGTGTGGGAGTTAGAGCTCCAGCTCGCCTCGCTCTCCGCCCAGCAAGGATGATGAAGATCCTTGAAGCTGAGGGCGAGGCAGAGGCTGCAGCCTGGCTTGCTTCTCCCCACCATCGAACTGGTGGTCACCGTCTTGGGTGACCGCCGGCGAGGGGATGCAGCCGGGCTGCCTGATGAAAATCCTTGAAGCCGAGCGATGGCTGAAAGGTACCAACTTCCGCGAAGTTGCGTTCCTCCAACGATGACAAGACGAAAGCAACGCGAGCGCTCCCCATCCGGGGGCTCAGAAGGTGGAAGGGTGCGATGCATGAGGAGAGTGCGAAGACATGGTTGCCATCCAAGGGGGTCACCCTCCTTTTAAAGGCGACTCTCCCCACTTGCGTCCTCAGCCGTCGCGGACCGAGTCTTCACCAACACGCTCCAAGGTCCTCCCCCTACGACACAGGGGCTGGGTCCCACGCGTCACGCAAGATGGCCCAGGGCAGAAGAAGCCAAACCGCCGCGCGTGGTGTGCGTAACTGCCCAGCGGTTACAAGCGCTCCTCCACTTTTGCCCAGATCGGCGGGTGAAAGGGCGGACTGCCATGCAGGCGGCATGCAATCGTACCAAGGGGGCACACCCTTTCGACTCCGACGCGTCCAGCATGGGGGCCCAGGCCCACACGACATGTAGCTGACGCGCCGGTTACTACGTGCGAGAAACTGCACCGCCACTTGCGCCAATGCCGCGCCTTCTCGACTGTGGAGCCGGTGCCGTGACTCGAGGCAACCCTACGCATGGCCCAACAGTGCCAACCGAGCACATCGGTCACGGGTCAGTCAGCCGCGGGAGAAGGCGTGACGGTCGATACGGCCAAAAATGGGCCGACAGTAATGGCGGCGACAGGCGGGCGGAAGTAGCGGTCAAGTCATCTGCAGGCTCACGTCCCCTCCTAGGACAGCGAGAGAGCCCTCTCCCACGGAGTGAAGACGACGCGCCTGTGTTCCGTTCCTCGAACGGCTCGCGCACGCACAACGGCTGCCCCGCGAACCACTCATCCCGTCGCATTAACTCTGCGGCAGGACAGGCGGTACCTTTGGCAGGCGAAGCAGGCTGCGCTTCACCTCCGCCATGATGACCGCGTCAAAAAGGTGCGCCACGTCGTTCAATTTCGTATCCTTTTCCTCTTCCTCTTTCTCTCTCTTGCTACAGGGACCGAGAAAGGGGATACTCCGAAAGGGATCCTTCTCCGCGAAGGAAGCGGGCCCCGAGCCCTCCTACTGATCAGAGGTTCGAAGGCTGGCCCCTCGGAAGGGTTCGACAGCCGCCTCAGAGCACTCAGGCTCCGCACCCACCACTGATCAGGGGTTCGAAGGCTGGCACCTTTGATGGGTTCGACAGCCGCCTAAAGCCACTCGGGCTCCGCGCCCACTACTGATCAGGGGTTCGTAGGCTGGCCCCGAAGGGTTCGACAGCCGCCTCAGAGCACGCAGAGCGAGGGATGACTCTGGGTACGTCCGATACATGGCCGAGGCTCGGGCTACGCTCCCGAGGTACCCTAGGACATTTCCGAGATCAGCAGGAGCGATTCTGTAACGGAATCCCATCAGAGGGAGGCATCGAGCCCTCGGACCCTACCAAACGGGACCGGGTCCGGCAAATCACCTGCAGGTACTTTTGGAGCGCGCCTCTGGGCCACTAGCCGACCCTTATCGAACGGGGCACGGGCGTCCACTCGGATCACCCGTTAGCAACTCACTGGAGACACCATGTTTGGCGCCCTCCGAGGGCAACATGGTGCTTTCCCCCCCTCCTCCTTGCGGAAAGGCGACCCAGGGGCGTATGAAAAAAGCCGAGTCTGTCCTTGACCGTCCTCTCACCCTGTGCGGAGGCTCGGGGGCTGCTCTCGCGAACCCGGCTCCGGCCAAATCGTTGACAGCGTCAACATACCAGCCCGAGAACTTGGAACCTGACTATGCACCCGGGCTACAGCCAGTTGCATGAGGGAACAACCAGACCGGCCGAAGCATCACGAAACGCGCTAAGACCACGAAGGAGTCAAATCACTCCTCCGAGGCCTTGGGGGCTACACCCGGCGGGTGCGCTCGCGCGCACCCACCGGAACGAAACGCAACCGAGAAAGGCCGGTCCCCTTGCAAAAAAGTGCAACAAAAGCCTCCAAGCGAGTATCAACACTCCCTTCAAGGCTCGAGGGCTACTGTCGGGGACCATAATTAGGGGTACCCCCAAGACTCCTAATCTCAGCGGGTAACCCCCATCAGCACAAAGCTGCAAAGGCCTGATGGGCGCGATTCAGGTCAAAGCTCCGTCCACTCAAGGGACACGAGCCTGCCTCGCCCGAGCCCAGCCTCGGGCAAGGGCAGCCGACCCAGGAGGATTCACGTCTCACCCGAGGGTCCCCTCAAGCAACGGACGCACCTTCGGCTCGCCCAAGGCCCACGCTCCGCAGAGAAGCAACCTTGGCCAGATCGCCACGCCAACTGACTGTATCGCAGGAGCATTTAATGCAAGGATCGACTGACACCTTATCCTGACGCGCGCTCCCCAGTCGATAGGGCCGAAGTGACCGCAGTCAATTCGCCGCTCCACTGACCGACCTGACAGGAAAATAGCGACGCCTGCCCTGCTCCGACTGCTGTGCCACTCGATAGAGTGAGGCTAACAGCAGCTAAGTCCAGCCTCGGGCGCCATAGGAAGCTCCGCCTCGCCCGACCCCAGAGCTCGGGCTCATCCTCGATCCCGGACGACGGACTCCACCTCGCCCGACCCTAGGGCTCGGACTCAACCTCAACCTCGGAAGACGGTCTCTGCCTCGCCTGACCCCAGGGCTCAGACTCAACCTCGACCTCGGAAGATGGTCTCCGCCTCGCCCGACCCTAGGGCTCGGACTCAACCTTGACCTTAGAAGACGGTCTTTGCCTCACCCGACCCCAGGGCTTGGACTCTACCTCGACCTCGGAAGACGGTCTCCGCCTCACCCGACCCCCGGGCTCGGACTCGACCTCGACCTTAGAGGAGCCTCCACCTCACCCGACCTTGGGCTCGGACCGACCACGTCACAGGAGGAGCCATCATTAACCTACCCCTAGCTAGCTCAGGCTATGGGGAACAAGACCAGCGTCCCATCTGGCTCGCCCCGGTACACAAGTAATGATGGCACCCCACGTGCTCCATGACGACGGTGGCTCTCAGCCCCTTACGAAAGCAAGGAGACGTCAGCAAGGATCCGACAGCCCCGACAGCTGTACTTCCATAGGGCCCAAGCACTTCCATAGGGCCCAAGCACTCCTTGGTCGAACGGAGAGGAGGTCGGAGGCTTTCCTCGTCTTGACTATGATGTCATCGACGTAAGCCTCGACCGTTCGACCAATATGCTCTCCGAACACGTGGTTCATGCACCTTTGGTATGTTGCACCCGCATTCCTCAAACCGAATGGCATAGTAACGTAGCAGTACATGCCAAAGGGTGTGATGAAAGAAGTCGTGAGCTGGTCGGACTCTTTCATCCTGATTTGGTGATACCCTGAGTAGGCATCAAGGAAATACAGGGTTTCGCACCTAGCAGTGGAATCCACGATTTGATCGATGCGAGGCAGAGGGTAGGGAACATTCAGACATGCTTTGTTTAGACCATTGTAGTCTACACACATCCGCCATTTCCCCCCTTTCTTTCTCACAAGCACAGGGTTGGCAAGCCATTCGGGATGGAATACCTCTTTGATGAACCCTGCAGCCATTAGCTTGTGGATCTCCTCGCCTATGGCTCTGCGCTTTTCTTCGTCGAATCGACGCAGAGGCTGCTTCACGGGTCGGGCTCTAGCTCGGATATCCAGCGAGTGCTCGGCGACATCCCTCGGTATGCTAGGCATGTCCGAGGGACTCCACGCAAAAACTTCGACGTTCGCGCGGAGAAAGTCGACGAGCACAGCTTCCTATTTGGGGTCGAGCTCGGAGCCGATCCGGATCTGCTTGGAGGCGTCGTTGCTGGGGTCGAGAGGGACGGACTTAACCATCTCAGATGGCTCGAAGTTGCCGGCGTGGCGCTTCGCATCTGGTGCCTCCTTGGAGAGGCTCTCTAGGTCGGTGATGAGGGCCTCAGATTCGGCGAGGGCCTTGGCGTACTTCACGCACTCCACATCGCATTTGTACGCGTGTCGGTACGTGGAGCCGACGGTGATGACCCCGTTGGGGCCCGACATCTTGAGCTTGAGGTAGGTGTAGTTGGGGACAGCCATGAACTTAGCGTAGCATGGCCTCCCCAGCACTGCGTGGTAGGTTCCTCGGAACCCAACCACCTCGAACGTGAGGGTTTCCTTCTAGAAGTTGGAGGGAGTCTCAAAGCAGACGGGCAGATCGAGCTGCCCAAGGGGTTGGATGCGTTTCCCGAGGATGATCCCGTGAAAAGGTGTCGCGCCGGCCCGGATCGAGGACAGATCGATCTGCAGGAGCCCAAGGGTCTCGGCGTAGCTGATGTTGAGGCTGCTGCCTCCATCCATGAGGACCTTGGTAAGCCTGATGTTGCCGATGATGGGATCGACAACGAGCAGGTACTTCCCTGGGCTCGGCACGCGGTCGGGGTGGTCGCCCTGGTCGAAGGTGATGGGCTTGTCGGACCAGTCTAGGTAGACTGGCGCCGCCACCTTTACCGAGCAGACCTCCTGGCGCTCTTGCTTGCGGTGCCGAGCCGAGGCGTTCGCCACTTGCCCACCATAGATCATGAAGCAGTCGTGGACCTCGGGGAACTCCTCTGCCTTGTGTTCCTCCTTGTCGTTGTTGGGGGCTCGGCCACCTTCCGCCGGTGGCCCGGCCCTATGGAAGTAGCGTCGAAGCATGACGCACTCCTTAAGGGTGTGCTTGACGGGACCATGATGAAAGGGGCACGACTCCTTGAGCATCTTGTCGAACAGGTTGGCGCCTCCGGGAGGCTTCCGAGGGTTCCTGTGCTCGGCAGCGGTGACAAGGTCTGCGTCGGCGGCGTCGCGTTTCGCTTGCGACTTCTTCTTGCCCTTCTTCCTCGCGCCACGCTGAGCGGACGCCTCGGGGATGTCTTCTGGCTGGCGCCCCTGAGGCTACCTGTCCTTTCGGAAGATGGTCTCGACCGCCTCCTGACCAGAGACGAACTTGGTGGCGATGTCCATCAGCTCGCTCGCCCTGGTGGGAGTCTTGTGACCCAGCTTGCTCACCAGGTCGTGGCAAGTGGTGCCGGCGAGGAAAGCACTGATGACATCCGAGTCGGTGATGTTGGGCAGCTCGGTGCGCTGCTTCGAAAATCGCCGGATGCAGTCCCGGAGGGATTCTCCCGGCTGCTGGCGGCAGCTTTGGAGATCCTAGGAGTTCCCAGGGCGTACGTATGTGCCCTAGAAGTTGCCGGCGAAAGCTTTGACCAGGTCGTCCCAGTTGGAGATCTTCGTAGGAGGCAGATGCTCCAGCCAAGCTCGGGCGACGTCGGAGAGGAACTGGGGAAGATTGCGGACGATGAGGTTGTCATCGTCCGTTCCACCCAGTTGGCAGGCCAGCCGGTAGTACACGAGCCATAGTTTCGGCTTCGACTCCCCCGAGTACTTGGTGATAGTAGTCGGGGTTTGGAACCGGGTCGGGAACGGTGCCCGTCGTATGGTCCCGCTGAAAGCTTGAGGACCGGGTGGTTCGGGCGAGGGGCTCCGATCCTCCCCGCTGTCGTAGCGTCCCCTATGCCTGGGGTGGTAGCCTCGGCACACCTTCTCGTCGAGGTGAGCTCGATGATCACGGCGGTGGTGCTCGTTGCCGAGGCGACCCGGGGCCGCAGGCGCTGTGTTCCGCATGCGCCCGGTGTGGACCGAGGCTTCCCACATGAATCGGGAAGTCGCGGCGCGATGCTCCGGGGGGTACCCCTGCCTTCGGGAGGCAGAGCTTTCAGCTCGTCGAACCACGGCATCTTCCAGGAGATTCTTGAGCTCTCCCTAGATACGCCGCCCCCCAGTGGTGGATGGTTCCGGCATCGCTCGGAGTAGTATTGCTGCTGCGGCCAGGTTCTGGACTACCCCACTGGAAGCCGGGGGTAGCCTCGCCCTGGCATCGTCGGTGATGCGGTGCTGGACGTCCTGGGCCAGATGACGCGCTTCTCCGGCCGGTGCTCGGTCTGCCCACTCCTGCCCGATATTTTGCTGAAGCTGCACAAGTTGTCCTGCTTCCTCGTCGAGCCTGGCCTGTACCTCACGGATTTGCTCGAGCTGTGCGTCCTGACCCCACGCAGGGACTGGGACCACAGCTAGCTCCTAAAGGATGTCAACGCGAGGCGCAGGCCTAGGGGGATCACCGTCCTCCGGCATACCAAGATGGTTGCCTTCGTCGAGACCCCCTAGATCGACGTGGAAGCATTCGCGACTTGGGCCACAGTCCTCGTCGCCGAGGCTGCGACTGCTACCGGAGCATTTGGAGAGGCAGTATTCACATGCGGTCATGAAGTCCCGCATGGCACTGGGGTTATCGAGCCCAGAGAAATCCCAACCAGAGTCGGGCTCATCATCTTCCTCGGAACCCAGGGGCCCGTAGATCGAGACGGCCGTCAGTCGGTCCCAGGCTAACCGCATATGATACCTCGGAGGGTTTGGACATACCTTTATGAAAGCGTCCACCAAAGCGGGGTTGCTTGGTGGATCACAACTGAATTTAAAAGGCATGGGATGGGAAAAGGACGGTACCTCTTGATCGACGGGTGGTGACGAAGTCACGTCAGGGACGGACTGCACCGTTGTCTTAGGTACGAGGCTAACGCCCAGCATGTCTTTTGCGAGCGTGCTGGCGTCGTCCGTCAGCTTGGAGTTGGCATGTTGCGGGGAAATGACGCTCGTCTTCATCTCAGACGCGAGGTCGATGCCCGACGTGTCCCCCGCTGGGGCGCCGGCGCCATCGACTCGCTCGACAGCCAACAAGGTGCCGCCTCCTGCTTGGCCATGCCTGCCCCACCTCCTCCTCCGTCGGTGGGGAAGGTGACGGGACAGACCCGGATGTTGCTCTTCCGCCATGTGGGGAAGACGTCGTCGATTCTGCCACCGACGGGCGGGCTGACGGCCGCCATTGTCGTTGTCGCGTGGCGGAGGAAGGAGTATCATGCCGTAGCTGCCGTCGAGGGACATGAACTCAAGACTCCCGAAATGGAGCATCGTTCCGGGTCGGAGAGGTTGCTGGAGACTACCCATCTGGAGCTTGACGGGAAGTTGTTCGTCAACACGCAGCAGGCCCCTACGTGGTGCACCAACTATCGGCGTTTCGACCCTGGGGGGTCCCTGGACCGACGAGTAAATTGTCGCCGCGTGTCCCAGCCCAGATGGGTTGGCACGAGACAGAACACAAATGGGGGGAGAAACAGCAAAGGGGAAACCCACGGCCTTCGTGTTGTCCTGCGCCCAGGTCGGGTGTGCTTGCAGTAGGGGGTTACAAGCGTCCGCGAGGGAGAGTGAGAGAGAGAGACTGTCCGCCAGCCCGTTCTCCCTCGCGGCCAACCTCTTCGTACGAGAGCCCTGGACCTTCCTTTTATAGACGTAAGGAGAGGGCCCAGGTGTACAATGGGGGGTGTAGCAGTGTGCTAATGTGTCTAGCAGAGAGGAGCCAGAGCCCTAAGTACATGCCATCGTGGCAGTCAGAGAGGTTTTGACGCCCTGTTCATGTGATGTCGTGGCCGTTGGAGGAGTGCTTGGGCCCTATGGAAGTACAGCTGTCGGGGCTGTCAGATCCTTGCTGACGTCTCCTTGCTTCCGTAAGGGGCTAAGAGCCGCCGTCGTCATGGAGCACATGGGGTGCCATTGTTACTTGTTTACCGGAGCGAGCCAGATGGGACGCTGGTCTTGTTCCCCATAGCCTGAGTTAGCTAGGGGTAGGGTAATGATGGCTCCTCCTGTGACGTGGTCGGTCCGAGCCCAAGGTCGGGCGAGGCGGAGGCTCCTCCGAGGTCGAGGTCGAGTCCGAGCCCGGGGGTTGGGCGAGGCAGAGACCGTCTTCCGAGGTTGAGGTTGAGTCCGAGCCCTAGGGTCGGGCGAGGCGGAGACCGTCTTTCGAGGTCGAGGTTGAGTCCGAGCCCTGGGGTCGGGCGAGGCGGAGACCGTCTTCCGAGGTCGAGGTTGAGTCCGAGCCCTGGGGTCAGGCAAGGCGGAGACCATCTTCCGAGGTTGAGGTTGAGTCCGAGCCCTGGGGTCGGGCGAGGTGGAGTCCGTCGTCCAGCGTCGAGGATGAGCCCGAGCTCTGGGGTCGGGCAAGGCGGAGCTTCCTATGGCACCCGAGGCTGGACTTAGCTGCTGTCAGCCTCACTCTATCGAGTGGCACAGCAGTCGGAGCAGGGCAGGCGGCGCTGTTTTCCTGTCAGGTCGGTCAGTGGAGCGGCGAAGTGACTGCGGTCACTTCGGCCCTGTCGACTGGGGAGCGCGCGTCAGGATAAGGTGTTAGTCGATCCTTGCATTAAATGCTCCTGTGATACGGTCGGTTAGCGTGGCGATCTGGCCAAGGTTGCTTCTCCGCGGAGCCTGGGCCTCGGGCGAGCCGAAGGTGCGTCCGTTGCTTGAGGGGACCCTCGGGCAAGACGTGAATCCTCGTGGGTCGGCTGCCCTTGCCCGAGGCTGGGCTTGGGCGAGGCGGGCTCGTGTCCCTTGAGTGGACGGAGCTTTGACCTGAATCGCGCCCATCAGGCCTTTGCAGCTTTGTGCTGATGGGGGTTACCAGCTGAGATTAGGAGTCTTGGGGGTACCCCTAATTATGGTCCCCGACAATCATAAACTGGTTCTGACGAGCCTTGATGCATGAATGTTGGAGAGATCCTATATTTATGGAGAAAATAAAGTATTTAAATCGGATTTTTTGTTTCCATGCATGTTTTGTTTTCAAAAAGATCGATGATTTATAGTAAAATCCGTACCCATTTACGTTGTTTTGGTTCACGTTTTACGCTGAAATCCGCCTGATCTCCCACACACGATCGGATACATATCTTATGTTCCGATATATACCGTAACTTTCAGCATCATGGGCGCGCTAATCACGGTCGTGTGTGGACCCACCTGAACGAACCAATGAAAGTTTTATTGTCGCTCTCCTGTTATGCAAGTCTGAACCATTAAATATACTAGCATAAACACGAGTAGGAACCAACTACCCGACCAGCGAACATGACGTTGGCCTACCTTCGTCCATCCCAACTCAACCCTACCACATGCGCACCTTCTGTTTACGCAAAACATAACACATGTTTACACATGCATACACGTACCCCACAATCGCGCAGACGCATGAGGTGGACAGCTGGACTAGTGCGGCGATGTGCTGGGTGACCCATGAGGGTTGTTGGATGCCGCCCCAGATTATCCCTAGATAGAGTAAAGATTGTATGTGTTATACCAGATGAATATATATCATGAAAAACTAGAATTTTGATACTCACAGGAGTATGGAACTGAGTAGGGTCAACTGCAGGGAATAACGGAGGTGGTGGAGCAAAACCATGTGCGGTGCCAAGACTCTCCATGTGCTGGAACATCTCTGCCATCCTCTGCTGATCTACCAAGCGGGCATCCCGCTCCGCCTCCCGCTCTGATATCATCCTCGCCTCCATCTCCTGATGTTCCATCCTCTCTTTTTTAGCTAGATCTGTAATATTCCAAACCAATGTTATAATAACTCAAAGAGAAGGTATATATGGTTGGGCTATATGCGATGATGTGAGCTGTCCTACTAAGGTCGTATGGTTGGGCTTGAGCTCGTGCTACTTGCTCGCACCTGAGACAGAGTGGGAGTGGACGACGAGTCGATTGTGTAATACCCAACTTGTAATTTGTGGAGGATAACCTAAAAGGAGAAATGATATTCTGGTGTATATATGTGTGTTATCCATATTTATCATTCCATGAGAACATCACATGAAAACAAATAAATAAATAACAAAAGATACCCAAAAACAAACTATGCATCATGCTGGCATTTTATTTAATGTGCATTATGTGACAACATAAAATAATATAAAAAAATATGTTAAAAAAATCCAAAGTGGAATTTAAATTCCAAAGGAAAATTCAAGATTTGGAAAAAGAGAGAAGAGAAATTACTAGGTGAATAAAAATAAGTATAATATATATATGTATTATTCTTATACATATTAGAGATTGAATTTGTATACTTGGCTCAATGGTGAAATTCAAATTCAGAATTCAAATTTAAATTCAAAATAGTTAGGAATAAAAGAAAACAGAAAATAAAACATAAAAGAAAAAGAAAAACTCGCGCTGGGCCTAAACCTGCTACTCGGCCCACCTAAAGGGTTATTCGCGTGGCCCGGCTTCCCCTCCCACGCGCGCGTGGTCAACTGCCAGCTGGGCCCCGCTGGGCAGTCCGCTGCGCACGCCGTCACCCACTGCCATGCGGGACCCTCATGTCAGGATCACCTCTAACAACCCGCCGCACCAACCGGATCGCCGACGCGTGATCGCGGTAATCGCGTCAACGACCTCATCCAGGGTCCACGGGAGTTAAAAGGAGACCCCCTCTGCGCCCTTCTCTATCTCTTCCATCCACCCAGCCCTAGAATCTCGACGACCCTCTTCCCCCTCATGCCCACGCCCCATGCCGCGACCGCCGACCTGCCGCGTGTTCGAGCTTCGAATTCCTGTCGTTGAACGTTGTGATCGAGCCCTGGGTGCCCAGCCCAATTCCGGGAATATTGTGGTGCCTGTAATCTTCCCCGAACGTCCCTGGCGTGGCGGTAATTGCTCACCGGCGTGACACGACCGCCATGGATCCGCCTCGCGTCGCGAGCAGGGTGTTTGCCGCCTCTAATCCTGGTAAGAAACCTATTCAAACGGTTCGCCTTCATCTCCTCGTTGCGTAGCACACTTCAATTTTGGACTAGGGGTACTTAGGCGTTGAATCGTGGGCGCACCGGCGAGCCTTCACTGCGGCGCTGTGCAGCGCCGCCGCGCCTCGGGTTCGTGGAAGGCGAAGCTTGCGCGGCCGTCGGATCGGGTGCGGGCGGTTATGATTAGATCACTGCTTACCCCTCCGCGCTTAAAATCTGATCCGTTGGCGGTTCATCCGAGGGCATGTGAGCAGAGAAAACGTGGTTGGATCTGGGGCGCGGCGTAGATCTTAGATCCTGTGGGCGACGTAGCTTACCGGTTCGTGGCCGACTGGTATTAATCTGGACGCTCCATTAGGATCAGACGGCCGAGATCAAACCGCACCTATTCGCCCTGGCACAATTGCATAAGAGTCCCTCGGGAAGTACGAAATAGAACCCGCCATCCACCTTTACTGTGCGCTGAGTCTAGAACACATTTCACCGTAGCCCCTGACTTTCCTGGTAAATGAGGCCTAGTCTGGATTATTATAAAACCTGAGAAATTAAATTATAAAAGGATTTTAATGTATAAATAAGTGCTAGAACTTGTAAAATCCATAGAAAATTCATTTTTAGTTCAAATCACTTCATTCCAATTTCTAAAATTTTATAAATCTAATATCTATCACCTGGAGTCTCTGTTTTGGCATGAAATCAGTAAGAAAATTAATTTCTCATTTAATTCTATTTCAAGCACATTAAACCTTAGGAAATTCATAACTTAAAATCTATAACTCCAAAATTAATGATTCCAGTTCCTATGATCTTATTTTAGTGTCTAGATTATTATTGTGTATTTTAATTACATGTTTGGTGTGATGTTAATTTTTGCTATACTATGTATGTATTATGTTGATGCGATTAGACGAGCAAGCCACTGTGGATTCTGAGGTTCAACAAGTAGAAGTAGCTGAGCAGGAGCTCATTGAAGGCAAGTTGTGCCCTTGATCACTTACTTTTCCCAGCCATGTTCTTGTTAATTAAAATGATCTGCATAGGTTAATTTTGATGGGATCCAATAGGTTACCCCAGTTTTGGTTATCTTTATACCTTGTTCACCACTGAAATATTTTTGGGTAGTACATGCTATTGCTTTTATGTGGATTTGGGTATGAAGATACACTATTCATGATTATTCTTTTATTATCTTTTTTATTATTACTGTTCAAGTTAAGATCATTAAGTTAATGGGAACATGGAGCGATCACCCGGAAAAACAGTGCTACCACAAGGGTTTAGTGGGACGCCCTTGGTTGATTAACTAGGAAAGCTAGTGGATGTCTTTCTTACCTAGAAGGGGCAAGGGCAGTAGGGGAGTGGTCAGTGTAGGGAGGTCCTTGGGTTGATTTTACTGCGATGGCAGTTAGGCGAGGGATTCCTGCACTGGAGCTTCCTATAAACTGTAGCAGGATTTCTGAAGCTAGTGGAACTTTGTAAAGGCCTCGTAGTGTTACCCTGCTTCGCCTCCTCGGTAGAGGTGTATGGGATTGGCCATCTCTTCGCAGTTGGGTAACATGACTTGTGGGTAAAGATGTGCAACCTCTGCAGAGTGTAAAACTGGTATACTAGCCGTGCTCACGGTCATGGGCGGCTCGGACCCTCACATGATTAATTTATGGAACTTAAATTTAATTTGACATTTGCATTGCATTTGGGATTATTTTTACTATTACTTTATTTATTATTATTAAGGTTTGGTATTTACTTACACTTAGTAATTGCTAATAAAATTTTGACCAACTTATAAAAGCAATGCTCAGCCTCAGCCTCTATTTTGTTGATCAGCCTTACACTTCACATGAACTCCCACCTTTGGTGAGTTCATGCACATTATTCCCCACGACTTGTTGAGCTATGAACGTATGTGAGCTCACTCTTGCTGTCTCACACCCCCCCACAGGTGAAGAACAGGTGATCGAGGAGTCGCCTAACACTAAGGCATTCGACTTGATCTAGGTGGCGTCTCCCAGTCAGCTTTCTGGCGCCAAGGATAGATTTTAGATCCTGCGATATTTATCTCTTATTTTGTAAGACTTCCGCTATGTAATAAAGTACTCTGATTATATTGTGACATTTATCTCTATACACTCTGTTATTATATATGTTGTCTCCTTTGGCGCATGTATGAGATGCACCCGGCTTTGTTCCTTAAAATCGGGTGTGACAGAAGTGGTATCAGAGGAAATGTTGACTGTAGGACGAAACCTAGATAGAAATGGACAAAACCCTTACCTACTTACCTTACTCTGATTCATTCTATATTTACCTTACTCTGATTCTCTCTATACTTACTTTACTCTGATTCTCTCTATACTTATCTTGATCCTGTCTCACCTTCTACTGTTCTACTCTGATCATTCTTACCTTTTCTACTCTAAGACAAGACGGATTTCACACCTTGGAATCCCTACCCCTATGACATTTTTAAGAGATCGGAGGCCTAAGACCAAACCAAAACTATTTTCTATATTTAAAAATGTTGGTTGATTATGCTGATGATCAATGCCTGATTTGCTTCTTTGATTGATTGAAATAGTATAAACGGGCATCTTAGCATGTACCACCATAAGGTAATGAATTAGCTTTAGTAGGTGACACACTTAGCTAATAAATCCCCTAAAGTAACATGCTTCGTAATTACATGCCTTGTCTACAATCCTTTCTTTCTTACCTTATGTTTCTAACCCAGATGGGCTACCCCTATAGTGTTAGAAGAGAACACTATAGATGTGATCCTTGGTATGTCGTGGTTAAGAAAGGTAAAGACAGTTTATGCACTGTGCTAAAGGAACCATAGAACTCACTAGTTCCAAAGGAGAAAGATTTGAAGTTGGAATTACAGTAACTACTGCCACCAGACTAGCAACATTCTTTGTAGATGGGGAGTTTGTTGGCAACAACATCCGTGTGGTTAAGGATTTTTCAGATGTCTTTCTAGAGGAGTTACCAGGGATACCACCAGATACAGAAGTTGAGTTTGTCATAGATCTCTTACCTGGAACTGCTCCTATTTCTAAATGGACATATAGGATGTCTGTAGAAGAGTTAAAAGAACTCAAGAAGCACTTAACAGAGTTGCAAGAGGCTAGGTACATTCGTCCGAGTCTTCACCTTAGAGAGCACCGGTTTTGTTTGTAAAGAAGAAAGATGGATTATAAGGGATGTGCGTGGATTAAAGGTCCCTTAATGGTGTCACTATGAAGAACAAGTATCCATTACCCCGCATTGAAGATTTATTTGATCAGATGAGAGGTGCAAGGGTATTCTCGAAGATTGATCTCCGATCGGGTTATCACCAAATGAAGATTAGGCCATCGGATATTCCCAAGACAACTTTCTCAACCCGATATGGATTATATGAGTTCACTGTTATGTCATTTGGATTAACTAATACACCAACTTATTTTATGAATTTGATGAATATGGTGTTTATGGAGTATTTGGACAGATTCGTCGTAGTATTCATTGACGATATTTTTATTTATTTCAAGAGTGATAGTGATCATGAGGAACATCTGAGATTGGTGCTACAGAAGCTACGAGATAATCAACTCTATGCCAAGTACAGTAAATGCGAGTTCTGGATTGACGAGGTGTCATTCCTTGGACATATCATTTCTAATGGAGGGATATCAGTGGATCCTCCTAAAGTCAAGGAGATAGTAGTTTGGAGCATACCCACTACAGTTACAGACATTCGGAGTTTCTTGGGACTTGCAGGATATTATTGGAGATTTATTGAAGGATTTTCTAAGATTGCTAAGCCTATGACCTCGCTTCTGGAGAAGGGATGTGAGTTTAAGTGGGACGAGAAGTGCTAGGAAAGCTTTGAACAATTAAAGAAGAGACTGATGTCACCACCAGTGTTGGTTATGCCAGATCTACATAAGGGATTAGACATTTATTGTGATGCATGTGGCCAAGGATTGGGATGTGTGCTTATGCAAGAGGGCCATGTGATCTCCTACGCGTCTCGTCAGTTGCGGAAACAAGAGTTGAACTACCCCACTCATGACTTAGAACCGGCAGCCGTTGTGCATGTGCTTAAGATTTGGAGACATTATATCATGGGGACCAAGTGTCAAGTGTACACGGATCGTAAGAGTTTGAAGTATATATTCATTCAGAAGGATCTCAACCTTAGACAACGCCGTTGGTTGAAGCTTATTAAGGATTATGATTTAGAAATTCACTATCACCCGGGCAAGGCGAATTTGGTTGCAGATGCCTTGAGTCGAAAGAAGCACGCTCATTCAGCTATTGTTGCCCAGCTACCCGATGAGATTGTTGAGGATTTCAGGAGACTTAACCTGGGGATAGTTGCTCACACTTAAGGAGTTACTATTGATGTGGAACCTACTTTGGAGCAAGAAATCCGCAAAGGACAAATTGGTGATGCTAAAATACAAGAGATCAAGGATCTTATTACGGAAGGCCGAGGTCTGGAATTCACGGAAGATGAGCAAGGCACCGTATGGTTCAAGGACAGAATATGTGTTCCTGATATTGAAAGCCTTTGTGAGACTATTTTAAAGGAGGCCCATGACTCGGATTGTTCTATTCATCCTGGTAGTACCAAGATGTATCAGGATTTGAAGCAAAAATACTGGTGGTATGGATTGAAGAGAGATGTGGCTGCACATGTGGCTATGTGCGATGTGTGTCAAAGAGTTAAGGCTGAACACCAGAGGCTAGCTGGACTACTGCACCCACTAAAGATACCCGAGTGGAAGTGGGAAGAGATTGGTATGGACTTCATTACTGGATTGCCTCGCACCTCGAAAGCATGGGATTCTATATGGGTTATTGTGGATAGACTGACCAAAATGGTTCATTTCATTCCAGTCAAGACTACTTATAAGGGATCTCAATTGACAGAGTATATATGGCTCGGATTGTGTCTCTACACGGTGTATCGAAGAGGATCATTTTGGATAGAGGATCATAGTTTACCTCAAGATTTTGGAAAAGTTTTCATGAGAATATGGATACGAAGTTGAATTTTAGTTCGGCCTACCATCCTCAGACTGATGGACAGACTAAAAGGACTAATCAAGTATTGGAAGACATGTTGAGCGCTTGTGCCCTTCAGCATGGTAGTAGTTGGGACAAGAGTCTACCTTATGCTGAGTTCTCATATAATAATAGTTACCAGGCCAGTCTGAAGATGTCACTGTTTGAGACTCTGTATGGCAGGAAATGCGGGACTCCTCTATATTGGATCAGACTAGGGGAAGACAGATCTTTGGACCTAAACTTATTCAAGAGGCTGAAGACCAAGTCTAGCAAATAAGGGAGAATTTGAGGACTGCACAGTCAAGGCAGAAAAGCTATTCTGATACCCGGAGAAGACTGCTCGAGTTTAAGGAGGGAGATTATGTCCATTTGAAGGTGTCACCTCTCAGGGGTATGAGAAGATTTAAAGTCAAAGGAAAGTTGTCCCCTCGCTTTATTGGACCCTTCTTAATCTTAAAACGAGTGGGAGAGGTTGCATATCAATTGGAGTTATCGGATCATCTTGCGGATGTTCATGATGTTTTTCATGTATCTCAGCTGAAGAAATGTCTCGGGTACCTGAAGAGCAGTTGCCAATGGAGGACCTTAGTGTTCAAGATGACCTGACTTATGCAGAGTACCCCATCAAGATTCTGGATACACTGACTCATGTCACAAGAAATAAGGTTATAAAGATGTGCAAAGTGCAATGGAGTCACCACGGAGAAGATGAAGCAACCTCGGAAAGAGAAGAAGAGCTTCGTATAGATTTTCCCCATCTTTTCCCTCATTCTTCCCAAATCTCGAGGACGAGATTCTTTTTAAGGGGGGTAGGATTTGTAATACCCAACTTGTAATTTGTGGAGGATAACCTAAAAGGAGAAATGATATTCCGGTGTATATATGTGTGTTATCCATATTTATCATTCCATGAGAACATCACATGAAAACAAATAAATAAATAACAAAAGATACCAAAAAACAAACTATGCATCATGCTGGCATTTTATTTTGTGTGCATTATGTGACAACATAAAATAATATAAAAAATATGTTAAAAAAATCCAAAGTGGAAATTAAATTCCAAAGGAAAATTCAAGAATTGGAAAAAGATAGAAGAGAAATTACTAGGTGAATAAAAATAAGTATAATATATATATGTATTATTCTTATACATATTAGAGATTGAATTTGTATACTTGGCTCAATGGTGAAATTCAAATTTAAATTCAAAATAGTTAGGAATAAAAGAAAATAGAAAATAAAACATAAAAGAAAAAGAAAAACTCGCGCTGGGCCTAAACCTGCTACTCGGCCCACCTAAAGGGTTATCAGTGTGGCCTAGCTTCCCCTCCCACGCGCGCGTGGTCAACTGCCAGCTGGGCCCCGCTGGGCAGTCCGCTGTGCACGCCGTCACCCACTGCCATGCGGGACCCTCATGTCAGGATCACCTCTAACAACCCGCTGCACCAGCCGGATCGCCGACGCGTGATCGCGGTAATCGTGGCAACGACCTCATCTCGGGTCCGCGGGAGTTAAAAGGAGACCCCCTCTGTGCCCTTCTCTATCTCTTCCATCCACCCAGCCCCGGAATCCCGACGACCCTCTTCCCCCTCACGCCCATGCCCCATGCCGCGACCGCCGACTTGCCGCGTGTTCGAGCTTCAAATTCCTGTCGTTGAACGTTGTGATCAAGCCCTGGGTGCCCAGCCCGATCCCGGGAATATTGTGGTGCCGGTAATCTTCCCCGAACGTCCCTGGCTTGGCGGTAATTGCTCACTGGCGTCACATGACCGCCACGGATCCGCCTCGCGTCGCGAGCAGGCTGTTTGCCGCCTCTAATCCTGGTAAGAAACCTATTCAAACGGTTCGCCTTCATCTCCTCATTGCGTAGCACACTTCAATTTTGGACTAGGGGCACTTAGGCATTGAATCACGGGCGCACCGGCGAGCCTCCACCGCGGCACTGTGCAGCGCTGCCGCGCCTCGGGTTGGGTGGAAGGCGAAGCTTACGCGGCCGTCGGATCGGGCGCGGGCGGTTATGATTAGATCACTGCTTACCCCTTCGTGCTTAAAATCTGATCCGTTGGCGGTTCATCCGAGGGCATGTGAGCGGAGAAAACATGGTTGGATCTGGGGCGTAGATCTTAGATCTTGTGGGCGACGTAGCGTACCGGTTCGTGGCCGACTGGTTTTAATCTGGACGCTCCGTTAGGATCAGACGGCCGAGATCAAATCGCACCTATTCGCCCTGGCACAATTGCATAAGAGTCCCTCGAGAAGTAGGAAATATAACCCGCCATCCACCTTCACTATGCGCTGAGTCTAGAACACATTTCACCGTAGCCCCTGACTTTCCTGGTAAATGAGGCCTAGTCTAGAGTATTATAAAACCTGAGAAATTAAATTATAAAAGGATTTTAATGTATAAATAAGTGCTAGAACTTGTAAAATCCATAGAAATTTTATTTTTAGTTCAAATCACTTCATTCCAATTTCTAAAATTTTATAAATCTAATATCTATCACCTAGAGTATCTGTTTTGGCATGAAATCTGTAAGAAAAATAATTTCTCATTTAATTCTATTTCAAGCACATTAAACCTTAGGAAATTCATAACTTAAAATCTATAACTCCAAAATTAATGATTCCAGTTCCTATGATCTTATTTTAGTGTCTATATTATTATTGTGTATTTTAATTACATGTTTGGTGTGATGTTAATTTTTGCTATACTATGTATGTATTATGTTGATGCGAGTAGACGAGCAAGCCACTGTGGATTCTGAGGTTCAGCAAGTAGAAGTAGCTGAGCAGGAGCTCATTGAAGGCAAGTTGTGCCCTTGATCACTTACTTTTCCCAGCCATGTTCTTGTTAATTATAATGATCTGCATAGATTAATTTTGATGGGATCCAATAGGTTACCCCAATTTTGGTTATCTTTATACCTTGTTCACCACTGAAATATTTTTGGGTAGTACCTGCTATTCACTACCGAAATCCGAGGCTTTGCCGAGTGTTGGAATCTTTGCCGAGTGCCTTTTGTCGGGCACTCGGCAAAGACGGCTTTGCCGAGAGCCGCCCAAGGTAAAGTTAGGCTCTCGGCAAAGAGTCTCTTTACCAAGTGCTGGACACTCGGCACCGAACCCCACTCGGCAAAGACACCTTTGCCGAGTGTCAAACACTCGGCAAAAGGGGCTCTCGGCAAAGGGCCGTCATCGGCCGTCCAAAAGTTGACGGTCGTCAGTCTTTGCCGAGAGCCAACGGTTGACACTCGGCAAAGAGTCTTCTTTGCCGAGTGCCAAATGGTAGGCACTCGGCAAAGGAGGCTTTGCCGAGTGTCATCCCTAAGCACTCGGCAAAGTGTATTTTTATTTTTTTTTATTTTGTCTCCCAAACTTTTTGTGGTATGTTCCTACACTATGTAGACCTACATGTATCATTTGTGGACAATTATAACAGAGTTTTCAATCGTTAGTAGATTTAGTTCGTTTATTTGAAATTCTTCGGAAAATTCAGATTTGAACTGCAGGTCACTCGAAACTTGGAAAACCATGCATGAAAAAATGATATTTATGTTACTTAGCATAAGTTACGACCGATTCCAGAAGCGTACCAGAAACTTCGAGCAACATGCTCACTAAACATGGCCGTGAACTTGGCATCCACATGTTTAAAAATTGTATAAAACACAAACAAAGTTAGAAAATCATGAAACTTGTCTACGTGTCATGATATCATATGTACAGGCTGTGATAAAAATTTTAGAATGTTTGGAGAAAGTTGTGAGACACTATGTGTAGAAACCTAGAGGACTACACATGAAATCATAGAGTTTCAATGTGGATCTTCTAGGTTTCTACACATAGTGTCTCACAACTTTCTCCAAACATTCTAAAATTTTTATCACAGCCTGTACATATGATATCATGACACGTGGACAAGTTTCATGATTTTCTGACTATGTTTGTGTTTTATACAATTTTTAAACATGTGGATGCCAAGTTCACGGCCATGTTTAGTGAGCATGTTGCTCGAAGTTTCCGGTACGCTTCTGGAATCGGTCGTAACTTATGCTAAGTAACATGAATATCATTTTTTCATGCACGGTTTTCCATGTTTCGAGTGACATGCAGTTCAAATCTGAATTTTTCGAAGAATTTCAAATAAACGAACTAAATCTACTAACGATTGAAAACTCTGTTATAATTGTCCACAAATGATACATGTAGGTCTACATAGTGTAGGAACATACCACAAAAAGTTTGGGAGACAAAATAAAAAAATAAAAATATACTTTGTCGAGTGTCTCGTTAAGACACTCGGCAAAGACAGCTTTGCCGAGTGCCAGCGATCTGGCACTCGGCAAAGACAGCTTTGCCGAGTGCCGGCGATCTGGCACTCGGCAAAGTATATTTTAAAATTAAAAAAAAGCTTTGCCGAGTGCCAGATCACGGGCACTCGGCAAAGCGCCCTACATACCAACAGCCGAGCGCTTCTTCCTCACTCTCTCTCTCTCTCACTCACTCAATCGTCGCCGCCGCCGTGCCCTTACCGTCGCCGCGCCCTCGCCGCCGCCACCGCCGCCGTCCCCTCCCTCGCGCCCGTGCCGCGCCGCCGCCGTGCCCTCGTGCCGCCCGCCGTGCCCGCAGCCGCGCCCGCCGTGCCCTCGCGCTCGCGCCACCGCAGTCGCGCCCGTCGTGCCCTCGCGCTCGCGTTGCGCCGCCGCAGCCGCGCCCGCCGTCGCGACCGTGCCCGCGCCCGCCGTGCCCCTCGCCCGTCGTGCCCTCGCGCCCGCCGTGCCCATCGCTCGCCGTGCCTCTCGCCCGTCGTTGTGCCCGCGCCCGCCGTGCCCCTCGCCCACCGCGCCCGTGCCGCCATGCCCGCGCTCGCCGTGCCATGCCCGCGCTCGTCGTGTCGTGCCCGCGCTCGTCGTGTCGTGCCCCTCGCTTGCCGTGCCCCTCGCCTAGCCCCTCGCCCTCGCCCGTGCCCCAGCCGCGCTCCTCGCCGTGCCCCCGCCCACTGCCCCCGCCGTTCCCCCGACGTGCCCCCGCCCACCGCCCCCGCCGCGCTCCTCGCCGTGCCCCCGCCGTTTCCCCGCCGTGCCCTCGCCCGCCCGGCGCCTCGCCCGCGACCCGTCGTCTCGCCCGCGCCCCGTCGCCTCGCCCGCAACGAAACCTCCAAGGTGATTGCTTGATTTATGTTATACGTGTATGATTTATATGAAATGATTAGTTTTAATATTGAGTTAATTATATACGTGTATGATTAGGTTAATATGTAGTATTGTTGATTGCCGGCCATCGTGCCATTGAATTATGCGTGGATGTCAGCCATCGTGCCGATAGTTTTATTTGCAGGATTTTGAAACCTCCCCGTGCAGGGGAGGTGCTGCCGAAATTTTCTGTTGCTCGGCTTCTGTTAGAGGATGGAGGACCGTGAGTTGATGGCTTGCAATGGGAAATAAGAAATGTGACAACTGCTAGTAGTGTATACTTTAGGTGAATTGCTTCTTACTGTGTGCATGTCAGCCATCGTGTTGTTAGTTTTATTTGCAGGTTTTAAAAACCTCAACGTACAGGGGAGGTGCTGTCAATTTTTTTTTTGTATTAACAGACTTGTGTTTCTTTTTTACAGAGAAGATACTTGTCTTCCTAGCCGCTGCGGGTCTGCCTGCACCGCGTCGCGTCGCCACTGCACCGACCCGCCACAACCCCACTAGCCTGACTCCACCGCCACCCTAGGTATAACCTCTATTTCCGCATCATGGTCGTAGATCATGTAACCCAGTTAGGCGTCTCCCGTTCGAAAGAGATACGGTGTAGATATGTAGATCTTTGCATATCTACAAATGTATCAGTTTCGAATTGTCCACGTTTTTTGGACAGCCCGCGGTTGCGTAGATGGTGTTAGTTTCCATGCTCTACTCCGGTCCGAGACAGAGTTTCAGCGTCACCTCCCTGTTGTTCTCCGGACAGTACACTCTCCCCGCCAGGACGTGTATCCGGAGAACAGCGGGGAGGTGCTGCCGAAATTCTATCTCGGATCGGAGTAGAGCATGGAAACTAACTCCATCTACGCAACCGTGGGTGGGATTAGGACCTATCCTCACCTATTAGAAGGTAGGAACGTAGTGTACATGCATTACATGTCTATATTAAACTATACTCGGTTATATATGTTAGAGGATGGAGGACTGTGAGTGGATGTACATGGGCCGCGTTCGACGTAATGATGTCACCACTGAATGGATTAGAAAGACCGATGATTTCATGGAACGGGCATATGGCGAAGCTACTAAAGGAGCGAGTCTAGTCCCATGCCCGTGCAGCAAATGTGACAACCGGAAAAGAAAAAACCAAAGAAGGCCATGGTAGAACATATTTGGAAGAATGGATTTATGCCGGGCTATACTCGGTGGATATTTCATGGTGAAGCGCATCGTATGAGAGAGGAGGTGGTGAGACAATGTGTTGAGGATTATGACGCGGATGCGGGGGTAGCGGATATGTTGAACGACTATCAGGAGGCACAGTACATGGGAGGATGTATGGATGACGAGCCAGAGCCGACTGCAAAGGCGTTCTACGACATGTTCGACGCGGCACAGAAGCCCCTTCATGGCCAGACAAAGGTTTCTCAACTGGATGCCATTGGGCGTGTAATGGCGTTCAAGTCGCAGTACAGCATGAGTAGAGACGCATTCGATGGCTTGTTGACGGTTATTGGGAGTCTGCTTCCGGATGATCATGTTCTGCCAAAGAGCATGTACGAGGCACAGAAACTACTTCGTGCACTCAAGATGACGTATGAGCAGATTCATGCTTGTCCGAAGGGCTGCGTGCTATTTAGGAAAGAATACACGGAGGCAAAGTACTGTCCCAAGTGTAATTCGTCTAGGTTTATGGAGGTAGACTCTAGTGATGGATAGGAGAGGCAGCTCGACATCCCCTTGACAATCCTACGACACCTTCCGTTCATACCGAGGATCCAGCGTCTTTACATGATAGAGGAATCCGCGAAACAGATGACATGGCACAAAAATGGAAAACGATACAATCCTGACAAGATGGTGCACGCATCAGATGGTGAAGCATGGAAACACTTTGATGACATTCACCGTGAGAAAGCTAAAGAGGCTCGTAATGTACGTGTTGCGTTGGCGACAGATGGGTTCAATCCCTATGGAATGAGCACTGCCCCGTACACATGTTGGCCCGTGTTTGTTATCCCAATCAATCTCCCCCCTAGTGTGTGCTTTCAAAGGCAGAATATATTCGTGTCGTTGATAATTCCCGGACACCCGGGGAACAAAATGGGCGTGTACATGGAGCCTTTGATCGATGAATTGGTACGTGCTTGGGAGGAAGGGGTATGGACGTATGACCGAGCTACGAAGACAAACTTCAGAATGCATGTTTGGTACCAGTACTCCATGCATGACTTACCGGCGTATGGGCTATTCTGTGCCTGGTGTGTTCATGGTAAGTTCCCATGCCCAGTTTGTAAGGAAGCTCTCAGGTTCATTTGGTTGAAAAAGGGTGGCAAATATTCGTCCTTCGATAAACATCGATAATTTCTTCCTGTTGACTATCCATTCCGCCTAGACATCAAGAACTTTACAAAAGGTGTTGTAGTGACAGACCGCCCACCTGCAACGATGACTGGTGCCGAAATTCGTCAACAGATTGATGGGCTCGTGGCCAATACAGAAGGTGGTTTTGTGGGATATGGTGAGCAGCATATGTGGACACATAAGTCTGGCTTGACTTGGCTCCCCTATTATGACGACCTGCTCCTTCCACACAACATTGACGTGATGCACACTGAAAAGAATGTTGCCAAGGCATTGTGGGCAACAATTATGGACATTCCTGATAAGTCAAAGGATAATGTGAAGGCAAGAGTGGATTTGGCAGCGTTGTGTGATAGACCAAAACTAGAGATGAAGCCGCCAAGTGGCGAAAAGACGTGGAGAAGGCCTAAGGCCGATTTCGTCCTAAGCAGGGCCCAGAGGAAGGAAGTACTTCAGTGGATCAAGATGTTGATGTTCCCTGATGGGTATGCAGCTAACCTGAGTAGGGGGGTGAACTTATCTACTATGCGAGTCTTAGGGATGAAGAGTCATGACTTCCACATATGGATTGAATGGATTCTTCCTGCGATGGTTCGAGGCTATGTCCCTGAGCATGTCTGGCTAGCGCTTTCAGAGTTGAGCTATTTCTTCCGTCAGCTTTGTGCAAAAGAGTTATCTCGGACCGTGGTTGCAGACTTGGAAAGATTGGCCCCCGTGTTACTGTGTAAGCTTGAGAAGATATTTCCACCCGGCTTCTTCAATCCAATGCAGCATTTGATTCTTCATCTCCCCTATGAGGCACGAATGGGGGGGCCCTGAGAGTACCTAGAGGGGGGGTGAATAGGTGATCCTGTAACACTTAACACTTAATGCCACAAAAACTGATTAGAAGTTAGCGTAATAGTGCCAAGTGGCTAGAGAGGAGTGTTTAGCAAAACACAACAACCATAAGAGAATGATCACAGAGATGGCACAGTGGTTTATCCCGTGGTTCGCCCAAGACCAACGCTTGCCTACTCCACGTTATGGCGTCCCAATGGACGAGGGTTGCAATCAACCCCTCTCAAGCGGTCCAAAGACCCACTTGAATACCATGGTGTTTTGCTTTGCTTATCTTTATCCCACTTGCGAGGAATCTCCACAAATTGGACTCTCTCGCCCTTACACTAGAAGTTCACAAAGAAGCACGGAGTAAGGGAGGGATTAGCAACTCACACAAGACACAAAGATCACAGCAAATACGCACACACAAGGCCCAGACTTGAGCTCAAGACACTATCACAAGTTTCTCACTAGAACGGAGCTCAAGTCACTAAGAATGTCGAATAAATGCGCAAGAACGAAGTGTGAGTGATCAATTGTGCTCAAAGAATGCTTGGATATCTTCTCCATGCACCAAGGGATCCCTTTTATAGCCCTAAGGCAGCTAGGAGCCGTTGAGAGCAATCCGGGAAGGCAATTCTTGCCTTCTGTCGACTGGCGCACCGGACATGTCCGGTGCACCACCAGACACTGTCTGGTGCGGATTTCTTTCCCGATTTGGCAAAGCCGACCGTTGGCGCTTGAGAGCCGTTGGCGCACCGGACACTGTCCAATGCACACCGGACAGTCCGGTGCCCCCTTCTAGCCGTTGGCTCGGCCACGTGTCCCGCGCGGATCGCGCGGCAGACCGTTGGCCCGGCCTACCGTTGGCTCACCAGACAGTCCGGTGCACCACCGGACAGTCCGGTGAATTTTAGCCGTACGCCGTTAATCATCTCCCGAGAGCGATGAGTTCGCTTGTGAACGACTCACCGGACAGTCCGGTGCACCACCGGACAGTCCGATGAAGTATAGCCGTACACCGCCGACGAAGTCCCGAGAGCAGCCAGTTGACAGAGCCAGCCTGGTGCACCAGACACTGTCCGGTGTACCACCGGACAGTCCGGTGCACCCAGACTGATCAGAGTCTTGGCTGAGCAGCCAAGTCTTTTCCGAATTGGTTTTCCCTGTTTCCAACACTTAGACACAATACATTAGTTCTCAACAACAATGTACTAAGTCTAGAAACATACCTTTAGACTTGATTTTCACTTTGTCCACTACTTTGCATAGATTAACACAAAAGCACTTGTGTTGGCACTCAATCACCAAAATACTTAGAAATGGCCCAAAGGCACATTTCCCTTTCAATCTCCCCCTTTTTGGTGATTTATGCCAACATAACATAAAGCAAGTAGAGCAAGTGCAAAATCAATTCAAATAAGAACTCAAGATTGTTTTGATCAAATATAACATATATGGATCACTCTTTGCCACCACTTGGTTTTATTTTTGCAAATCAACTTCAAAACTCCTATCTCTAGCTCAAACACAATTGTAGAGACATAAAGAGAGCTGTTACAATAGAAATTGATCAAAGGTCAACATTCTCCCCATAAAAAGTCAACTTTTGACAAGAGAACCAATAAAGGAGTTTTGCCAAAACAAAAAGCTCTATTCTACTAGTTTCAAAACTTCTCAAGTGGTAGCTGATCCATTTCTTGATTTAGCCCTTATTTTCTCCCCCTTTGGCATCAAGCACCAAGACGGGATCAATCTTGGCCCTTAAACCCCATTGCCTCACCAAATCTTCAAATAAGAATCCAAAGGCAATAAGAGTACACAAGATGAACTTGAAATTTGTTACCCTCTCATCGGAGTGCAGTGGAAGTCTTTCATGGTCCAAGTCCACCTTTCCCTTTCAATCCACCTTTGAGACTAAATTAAGCAAACTCAAGCACACGGTTAGTCTCAAAGGGTCAAGTTGTAACACATCTCCCCCTAAATGTGTGCGTCACTTGCACAAGGACTTGTGAGGTCCGGGGAGTGCTTGTACAACTTGAGCACCATAAATAAGCAACAAAAAGCAGAGGGAACATGATCAAAGGCATAAACACAAGTATGCTATATTTCAATCCAGATTCCGCAAATCTAAGACATTGAGCTCACTACGCAGCCTGCAAAAGGTCTTCTCATCTAGAGGCTTGGTAAAGATATCGGCTAGCTGGTTCTCGGTGCTTACATGAAACACTTCGATATCTCCCTTTTGCTGGTGGTCTCTCAAAAAGTGATGCCGGATGTCTATGTGCTTTGTGCGGCTGTGCTCAACAGGATTTTCTGCCATGCGGATAGCACTCTCATTATCACATAGGAGTGGGACTTTGCTCAGATTGTAGCCAAAGTCCCGGAGGGTTTGCCTCATCCAAAGTAGTTGCGCGCAACACTGTCCTGCGGCAACGTACTCGGCCTCAGCGGTGGATAGGGCAACGGAAGTTTGTTTCTTAGAATTCTATGACACTAGGGACCTTCCTAAGAATTGGCACGTCCCCGATGTACTATTCCTATCGACCTTACATCCGGCATAGTCGGAATCTGAATATCCAATCAAGTCAAAGGTAGACCCCTTTGGATACCAGATCCCGAAGCAAGGAGTAGCGACCAAATATCTAAAGATTCGCTTCACCGCCACTAAGTGACATTCCTTAGGATCGGATTGAAATCTAGCACACATGCATACGCTAAGCATAATATCTGGTCTACTAGCACATAAATAAAGTAAAGACCCTATCATTGACCGGTATGCTTTTTGATCAATGGACTTACCTCCTTTGTTGAGGTCGGTGTGTCCGTCAGTTCCCATCGAAGTCTTTGCGGGCTTGGCGTCCTTCATCCCAAACCGCTTTAGCAAATCTTGCGCATACTTCATTTGGGAGATGAAGGTGCCGTCCTTGAGTTGCTTCACTTGGAACCCAAGAAAGTAGTTCAACTCGCCCATCATCGACATCTCGAATTTCTGCGTCATCACCCTGCTAAACTCTTCACAAGACTTTTGATTAGTAGAACCAAATATTATGTCATCGACATAAATTTGGCACACAAAAAGATCACCATCGCAAGTCTTAGTGAAAAGAGTTGGATCGGCTTTCCCAACCTTGAAAGCATTAGCAATTAAAAAGTCTCTAAGGCATTCATACCATGCTCTTGGGGCTTGCTTAAGTCCATAGAGCGCCTTAGAGAGCTTACACACGTGGTCGGGGTACCGTTCATCCTCGAAGCCAGGAGGTTGCTCCACGTACACCTCCTCCTTGATTGGCGCGTTGAGGAAAGCGCTCTTCACATCCATTTGGAACAACCTGAAAGAATGGTGAGCGGCATATGCTAGCAAGATACAAATGGACTCTAGCCTAGCCACAGGAGCAAAAGTCTCCTCAAAGTCCAAACCTACGACTTGGGCATAACCTTTTGCCACAAGTCGAGCCTTGTTCCTTGTCACCACCCCGTGCTCGTCTAGTTTGTTGTGGAACACCCACTTGGTTCCCACAACATTTTGCTTAGGACGAGGCACCAGTGTCCAAACTTCATACCTTTTGAAGTTGTTGAGCTCTTCCTGCATGGCCAACACCCAGTCCGGATCTAGCAAGGCCTCTTCTACCCTGAAAGGCTCAATAGAAGAGACAAAAGAGTAATGCTCACAAAAATTAACTAATCGAGACCGAGTAGTTACTCCCTTGCTAATGTCACCCAAAATCTGGTCGACGGGATGATCCCTTTGGATCGTCGCTCGAACTTGGGTTGGAGGGGCCTGAGGTGCTTCTTCCTCTTCAACTTGGACATCCTGTGCTCCCCCTTAATCACATGCCTCCTTTTGATGAACCTGTTCATCGTCTTGAGTTGGGGGTTGCACCATTGTTGAGGAAGAGGGTTGATCTTGCTCATTTTGTTCTTGTGGTCGCACATCACCAATCGCCATGGTTCGAATTGCGGCCGTCGGAACATCTTCTTCATCTACATCATCAAGATCAACAACTTGCTCTCTTGGAGAGCCATTAGTCTCATCAAATACAACGTCGCTAGAGACTTCAACCAAACCCGATGATTTGTTGAAGACTCTATACGCCTTTGTATTTGAGTCATAACCTAATAAAAAACCTTCTACAGCTTTGGGAGCAAATTTAGAATTTCTACCCTTCTTCACTAGAATGTAGCATTTACTCCCAAAGACTCAAAAATACGAAACATTGGGTTTGTTACCGGTTAGTAGCTCATATGAAGTCTTCTTGAGGAGGCGGTGAAGGTAGACCCGGTTGATGGCGTGGCAAGCCGTGTTCATGGCTTCCGACCAAAAGCGCTCGGGGTTCTTGAACTCTCCAAGCATCGTCCTCGCCATGTCGATTAGCGTCCTGTTCTTCCTCTCTACCACACCATTTTGTTGTGGTGTGTAGGGAGCGGAGAACTCGTGATTGATCCCTTCCTCCTCAAGGTACTCCTCCACTTGAAGGTTCTTGAACTCGGACCCGTTGTCGCTCCTTATCTTCTTCACCTTGAGCTCAAACTCATTTTGAGCTCTCCTGAGGAAGCACTTGAGGGTCCCTTGGGTTTCAGATTTATCCTACAAAAAGAATACCCAAGTGAAGCGGGAAAAATCATCAACTATAACCAAACCATACTTACTTCCTCCTATGCTTAGATAGGCGACGGGTCCGAAGAGGTCCATATGAAGCATCTCCAGTGGTCTTGACGTGGTCATCACATTTTTGGTGTGATGAGAGCTTCCCACCTATTTGCCTGCTTGACATGCTGCACAAGGTCTATCTTTTTCGAAGTGCACATTAGTTAAACCTATCACGTGTTCTCCCTTTAGAAGCTTGTGAAGGTTCTTCATCCCCACATGTGCTAAACGGCGATGCCACAGCCAGCCCATGCAAGTCTTAGCCATTAAGCATGCATCTAGACCGGCCTCCTCTTTTGCAAAATCGACTAAATAAAGTTTGCCGTCTAGTACACCCTTAAAAGCTAGTGAACCATCACATCTTCTAAAGACAGACACATCTACATTTGTGAATAAACAATTATATCCCATATTGCATAATTGACTAACAGATATCAAATTATATCCAAGAGACTCTACTAGAAACACGTTGGAAATAGAGTGCTCGGAAGAAATAGCAATTTTTCCTAACCCTTTCACCTTGCCTTGGTTCCCATCACCGAATATTATTGAGTCTTGGGAATCCTTGTTCTTGACGTAGGAGGTGAACATCGTCTTCTCCCCCGTCATGTGGTTTGTGCATCCGCTGTCGATAATCCAGCTTGAACCCCCGGATGCATAAACCTGCAAGGCAAATTCATGCTTGGGTTTTAGGTACCCAATTCTTGTTGGGTCCTACAAGGTTAGTCACAATAGTTTTAGGGACCCAAATGCAAGTTTTATCTCCCTTGCATCTTGCCCCTAACTTCCTAGCAATCACCTTCTTATTCTTTCTACAAATGGTAAATGAAGCATTGCAAGCATAATAAATGATAGAAGGTTCATTCACTACTTTCCTAGGAGCATGAACAACATTTTTTCTAGACATAGCATTTTTCCTAGCAACATTTCTATCATGCACAACATGAGAACTAGAAGCAGTCATAGCATATGAATCATAAGCATGTGAATCAAAAACATCATAACTTCTAAAAGCATTTCTAGAATGTCTCCTATCATGGTACATGAAAGCATGGTTCTTTTTAGCATTACTAGCCATAGGAGCCTTCCCTTTCTCCTTGGTGGAGATGGGAGCCTTATGGCTTGTTAAGTTCTTGACTTCCCTTTTGAAGCCAAGACCATCCTTAATTGAGGGGTGTCTACCAATCGTGTAGGCATCCCTTGCAAATTTTAACTTATCAAATTCACTCTTGCTAGTCTTAAGTTGGGCATTAAGACTAGCCAATTCATCATTCAATTTTGAAATTGAAACTAGGTGTTCACTACAAGCATCAATATCAAAATCCTTACACCTAGTGCAAATTGCAACATGTTCAACACAAGAGTTAGATTTACTTGCTACTTCTAGTTTAGCATTTAAATCATCATTTACACCTTTTAAAGTAGAAATGGTTTCATGACAAGTAGATAGTTCACAAGAAAGCATTTCATTTCTTTTAACTTCTAGAGCAAGTGAATTTTGTGCACTAACAAATTTATCATGCTCTTTATATAAAAGGTCTTCTTGTTTCTCTAAGAGTCTATACTTTTCATTCAAGGCATCAATCAATTCATTAATCTTATCTATTTTAGTTCTATCCAATCCCTTGAACAAACTAGAGTAATCTATTTCTTCATCACTAGACTCATCATCACTAGAAGAATCATAAGTGGCATTGTTTCGAGTACATACCTTCTTCTCCTTTGCCATGAGGCATGTGTGATGCTCGTTGGGGAAGAGGGATGACTTGTTGAAGGCGGTGGCGGCGAGTCCTTCATTGTCAGAGTCAGATGACGAACAATCCGAGTCCCACTCCTTTCCAAGGTGTGCCTCGCCCTTAGCCTTCTTGTATGCCTTCTTCTTTTCCCTCTTGCTCCCTTGTTCCTGGTCACTTTCATTATCGGGACAGTTAGCAATAAAATGACCAATCTTACCACATTTGAAGCATGAGCGCTTCCCCTTTGTCTTGGTCTTGCTTGGCTGTGCCTTGCGACCCTTTAGCGTCGTCTTGAAGCGCTTGATGATGAGAGCCATCTCTTTATCATTGAGCCCGACCGCCTCAACTTGCACCACCTTGCTAGGTAGCGTCTCCTTGCTCCTTGTTGCCTTGAGAGCAATTGGTTGAGGCTCGTGGATTGGACCGTTCAACGCATCGTCGACGTATCTTGCCTCCTTGATCATCATCCGCCCGCTTACAAACTTTCCAAGTACTTCCTCGGGCGTCATCTTCGTGTACCTGGGATTCTCACGAATATTGTTCACGAGATGAGGATCAAGAACGGTAAAGGACCTTAGCATTAGGCAGACGACGTCGTGGTCCGTCCATCGCGTGCTTCTGTAGCTCCTTATTTTGTTGATAAGGGTCTTGAGCCGGTTGTAAGTTTGGGTTGGCTCCTCTCCCCTTATCATTGCAAATCGTCCAAGCTCGCCCTCCACCAACTCCATTTTGGTGAGCATGGTGATGGCGTTCCCCTCGTGAGAGATCTTGAGGGTGTCCCATATTTGCTTGGCATTGTCCAAGCCGCTCACCTTATTATACTCTTCCCTGCACAAGGACGCTAAGAGAACAGTAGTAGCTTGTGCATTTCTATGGATTTGTTCATTTATAAGTATAGGGCTATCCGAGCTATCAAATTTCATTCCGTTCTCTACAATCTCTCATATGCTTGGATGGAGAGAGAATAAGTGACTATGCATTTTGTGACTCCAAAATCCGTACTCCTCCCCATCGAAGTGTGGAGGTTTGCCAAGAGGAATGGAAAGCAAATGCGAATTCGAACTATGTGGAATACGAGAATAATCAAATGAAAAGTTCGAATTGACCGTCTTCCTGTAGTCGTTGTCGTCGTCCTTTTGGGAAGAAGTAGATTCATCGCTGTCGTCGTAGTAGACGATCTCCTTGATGCGCCTTGTCTTCTTCTTCTTCCCTTCTTTCCGCTTGTAGCCCGAGCCCGAGTTGATAGGCTTGTCATCCTTCGGCTCATTGACGAATGTCTCCTTCTCCTTATCATTGATCACGATTCCCTTCCCCTTAGGATCCATCTCTTCGGGCGATTAGTCTCTTTGTGAAGAGAACGGCTCTGATACCAATTGAGAGTACCTAGAGGGGGGTGAATAGGTGATCCTGTAACACTTAATGCCACAAAAACTGATTAGAAGTTAGCGCAATAGTGCCAAGTGGCTAGAGAGGAGTCTTTAGCAAAACACAACAACCACAAGAGAATGATCACAGAGATGGCACAGTGGTTTATCCCGTGGTTTGGCCAAGACCAACGCTTGTCTACTCCACGTTGTGGCGTCCCAATGGACGAGGGTTGCAATCAACCCCTCTCAAGCGGTCCAAAGACCCACTTGAATACCACGGTGTTTTGCTTTGCTTATCTTTATCCCACTTGCGAGGAATCTCCACAAATTGGAGTCTCTCGCCCTTACACTAGAAGTTCACAAAGAAGCATGGAGTAAGGGAGGGATTAGCAACTCACACAAGACACAAAGATCACAACAAATACGCACACACAAGACCCAGACTTGAGCTCAAGACACTATCACAAGTTTCTCACTAGAACGGAGCTCAAGTCACTAAGAATGTCGAACAAATGCGCAAGAACGAAGTGTGAGTGATCAATTGTGCTCAAAGAATGCTTGGATATCTTCTCCATGCGCCAAGGGATCCCTTTTATAGCCCCAAGGCAGCTAGGAGCCGTTGAGAGCAATCCGGGAAGGCAATTCTTGCCTTATGTCGACTGGCGCACCGGACATGTCCGGTGCGGATTTCTTTCCTGATTTGGCGAAGCCGACCGTTGGCGCTTGAGAGCCGTTGGTGCACCGGACACTGTCCGGTGCACACCGGACAGTCTGGTGCCCCCTTCTAGTCGTTGGCTCAGCCACGTGGCCCGCGCGGATCGCGCGACCGACCGTTGGCTCGGCCGACCGTTGGCTCACCAGACAGTCCGGTGCACCACCGGACAGTCCGGTGAATTTTAGCCATACGCCGTTAATCATCTCCCGAGAGCGATGAGTTCGCCTATGAACGACTCACCGGACAGTCCGGTGCACCACCGGACAGTCCGGTGAAGTATAGCCGTGCACCACCAACGAAGTCCCGAGAGCAGCCAGTTGATAGAGCCAGCCTGGTGCACCGGACACTGTCCGGTGTACCACCGGACAGTCCGGTGCACCTAGACTGATCAGAGTCTTGGCTGAGCAGCCAAGTCTTTTCCAAAATGGTTTTCCCTGTTTCCAGCACTTAGACACAATACATTAGTTCTCAACAACAATGTACTAAGTCTAGAAACATACCTTTAGACTTGATTTGCACTTTGTCCACTACTTTGCATAGATTAACACAAAAGCACTTGTGTTGGCACTCAATCACCAAAATACTTAGAAATGGCCCAAAGGCACATTTCCCTTTCAGCCCCGTGCAGGGACGTTGGTGCTATCCAATCGACAGATGTCTAAAGACTATTCGAAAGAAATGTAGAAATAAATGCAAAATCGAGGCTTCCATTGCAGAGGCATACATTCTAGAGGAGGTCTCAAACTTCACAACAACTTATTATGGTGACAAACTGCCGAGCGTGCATAATCCACCCCCTCGTTACAATGATGGCGACAATGAATCGAACCTTAGCATATTTTGAGGCCAACTCGGAAGCGCAAGTGGCTCGACAACCAAGACCCTGACACATGAAGAGTGGCGGCATATCATGCTATACGTATTGACCAACCTTGAAGAGGTGACGCCATACATGGAACAATTTCTTCATGAATTCTGGCGTCGATCAAGGGACCCCACTCCACAGGAATATGACGCTCTTCTTAGAAAGGGTGCAAGAAATGGGTTGCCTGATTTCATTTCCTGGTTCAAACGTAAGGTACGTGCTTAGTTTGTAAAAGAGATATGTCTTTGAACTCAATTTAGCGTCTTTTAACTTGCAAATACTTGCAGGGCCAAAGAGATCCGTCTATGAGTGCCGAGTTGAGACAAGTAGCCAATGGCTTTGCTTATAGGGTCAAGAAATATTCTGGGTATGATGTCAATGGATACCGTTTTCGTACAACACACTACGACAAAAGTCGGCCCAATCGGAAAACAACGTGTTCTAGAGTCTTTACGCCGGGCCTTGACAATGTTGATTATTTTGGACGAATCGAAGAAATATATGAGCTCAATTTTTATGGTTCCAAACCTCTTACTCCAGTGATATTCAAATGTCATTGGTTTGACCCTCAAGTGACGAGATGGACACATTCTAATCTTGGGATAGTCGAAATTCGACAAGATTCCACCTTAGCAGGATACGATGTCTATATCGTGGCCCAACAGGCCACACAAGTGTATTATCTCTCATATGCGTGTCAAACGAAAGAACATCTTAAGGGTTGGGATGTTGTGTATAAGGTATCGCCGCACGGGAGGTTACCTGTTCCTAACGATGAAGGTTACAACTTAGACCCGGACACATATGATGGAGAGTTCTTCCAAGAAGATGGGCTAGAAGGGCGATTTGAGATAGACTTAACTGAAGCTATCGGAATGGACGTAGATATTAAAATGGTTGTTGATGAGGAGGATGATGAGGTGCAAAATGATAATGACTTAGTAATCCTTGAAGGCAATGACATTAATGACGAGGATGCGTCTTCCGATGGTGTTGAGATTGAAATGCTTGATAGTGATGATGAGAGTTATGATCCGGCTAACCCCGACACATATGAAGATTATTTTTAATCGATGTAATGCTATATGACTTTTTATTTCGCACCTATTTTTAAATACATCTTTTTATATGTGCTTATTTGTTTACTCTTAATTGCAGGTTATTGGACAAATATGGTGGGCGGTTTCCTGAGGAGGAGGAGGGGGAGGAGGAGTAGGACGGCGGACAAGGCAGAGCAGGTAGCGTAGCAGGACGAGGCAGAGCAGGCAGCACAGCAGCAGGCGGCGCCTCAGGACGACGACGACCAGTAGCAGGACGACAACGACCAGCAGCAGGACGCCTCAGGTTCAGGCGGCTCTAGTTCGAGGAGCGTCTACCTGCGAGGCCCCGCGAGTCTCCCTCAGCGTCCCATACTTCGGGACAGACGGTCGCTGATTCGGCCGGAAGGGGAGAGGTATGTAACTTTATGTTCTTCATTCTTGTTCATATTATGTGTTCAAAATCATAATATAAACTAATACTTTTTATTTATCACTTGGACAGGTCTTGGACGATTTTGGATTATGCTGGGGGTCATCGTCGCCCCCCCCAATGGCATCCTCGGCCTGCTGTGCAGGGAACACTTCCCTGGACTTGTGGAGTACGCCGGAGTGACGGGCCTAGCCTTCACCTTCGACCACTACGCCATCGCCCCCGATGTAGTAGACCGGGACGACAGGGAATTCAATAACAAGGCGGAGCGGGTGAAGCAAGAGCTGTGGGTAAGTCTTAGTATAATGTAAAATATGTCGCATTCGTTGCAAATTCTTGAAATAATGTATGGATACATCGTTTTTGTATGCAGGATTTCTTCAGATGCGATGCTGGATACGAGGCTAGGGCGGATGTGGTGGCCACCACGAGCTGTAAGAAGCTCGTCGTGGACATGCACTATGAGGCCCACATCCAGGCCATCATCACCTACCACGGCTCCGTCCTTGGGGAGAGGGTGACCAAACCTCAAGCCCGAACCATGTCGTTGACCAGGGAGCAGTACCTGCAGGTAAAGTCATGCATGTTTGGTACCAGTACTCCATGCATGAATTTTATTTTATCTTCTGATATGCACTTTACGTATTTACTTTGTAGATGATTCCACATTGGTGCGCCGCACATCCTCTGTGCTGGGAGCAGATGGTGGATAGGTGGTGTTCGGCTGAGTGGGACGAGGCGCACACAGCTAGCCAGGAACGGCGTTTGATGATGCAAGGCCCCTCCCACCACCAAGGCAGCTGGAGCCTGGGCCAATATGCCGAAGCATGGGTACGCCACCTTTTTTATTTAGATATAGAGCACTGAGTTAGATATTATTTCTAACTATCTCGTTGGTTTTCGTTGCAGTCGGCGTCACATGGTGGCAGGCCTTGCTCCACCTTCTCGGCCTATGCTATGGCCCATAAGGGTAAGGCGACGTCCGACGTCACCTACAACCCGGATGACGGGCCCGAGGCCTACACCAACCCCGCCGTCTACAGTCGCCTCCATGACTACACCGCCATGGCGCAGGAGGTCCATGGCCCAGACTATGATCCGAGCACCGAGCCGATTGACCCCGATGTGCTCATGAGGGTCGGAGGAGGCAAGAGACATGGGCGGTACTGGATTGCCGATGGGGCAATCGACTCGTCCTCCACTCCCACTTTGTCTCAGGTGAGAGCAAGGAGCACGGGCTCGAGTCCAGCCATACGACCTCAGCACGACAGCTCATAGCATCGCATACAGCAACTCGAGGTTAGTGCTTCTGTAACTCGTCCTTCCTTGAGTTATATACCTACTCTTTGAGTTACTATAATGTTGGCTTGTAATATTACAGACCCAACTAGAAGAAGAGAGGAGGGAACGTCGCGAGATGGAGGCGAGGATGATGGCGGAGCGGGAGGCGGAGCGCCGGGCAGATCATCAGTGGATGGCGGAGATGTTCCTGTACATGCAGAGCCTTGGCGCCGCACAGGGCATCGCTCTGCCACCTCCATTGTTCCCTCCAGTTGACCCTGCTCTCTTCCACACTCCTGTGAGTATCAAAATTGTAGTTAGATGTTTGTAATGCATCTGGTATAACACATGCAATCTCTTCTCTGTGCAGGGCCAATCTGGGGCGGCATCCAACAACCCTCCGGAAGGGTTCAGCCCAACGCAGCCCCGGTCAAGCCGCCCACCTCCATGAGTGTTGTGTTTTCATTGTTTTAGACTTCCGTACTTGTGTATAATACTTATGTCTGTGTTTGATACTTATGTGAGAGCTTGCGATGTTAGAGACTTATGTTTGTGTTTGATACTTGTGTTGAACACTTATGTTTGTGATGGATATTTATGTTTGTGGTGACGGTTTTATGTTTGTGTTGGCTATTTATGTCTGTGATGATATCTGTGATGTATATATGTGATATCTTCTATTCGTGTGGATGGAATACAAAAAACAAATAAAAAAGGTATATACTAGTCACTTTGCCGAGTGTAACACTTGGCAAAGAGGCTCTTTGCCGAGTGTCAAGGTCATAACACTCGGCAAAGAGCACAGACCTGGGCACCGGTTTAGGTTCTTTGCCGAGTGTTATGTCGCTGGCACTCGGCAAAGAGGCAGGCTTTACCGAGTGCCGCACAGAGCACTCGGCAAAGAGCCTGACATGGGGACCCTCCCTGGCGGGCTCTTTGCCGAGTGTCCCAAGTGGCACTCGGCAAAGGAGTTATATTTGCCGAGTGTCTAGCAGGCAGCCCTCGGCAAAGCTAACTCCTTTGCCGAGTGCCACTTGGGACACTCGGCAAAGCAGCCATCTCCGTCACCCGGCGCCGTAACGGCTGCTTTCTTTGCCGAGTGCTCTCTGGCACTTGGCAAACCTCTTTGCCGAGTGCCCGAGAAAAAGTACTCGGCAAAGAAGTCTTTGCCGATGCACTGTTTGCCGAGCCTTCTTTGCCGAGTGTTACACTCGGCAAAGCCTTTGCCGAGTGTTTTTAAGGCTTCGCCGAGTGCTTCAGGCACTCGGCAAAGCGATTGATTCCGGTAGTGATTGCTTTATGTGGATTTGGGTATGAAGATACACTATTCATGATTATTCTTTTATTATCTTTTTTATTATTACTGTTCAAGTTAAGATCATTAAGTTAATGGGAACATGGAGCGACCACCCAGGAAAATAGTGCTACCACAAGGGTTTAGTGGGACGCCCTTGGCTGATTAACTAGGAAAGCTAGTGGATGTCTTCCTTACCCAGAAGGGGCAAGGGCAGTAGGGGAGTGGTCAGTGTAGGGAGGTTCTTGGGTTGATTTTACTGCGACGGCGGTCAGGCGAGGGATTCCTGCACTGGAGCTTCCTATAAACTGTAGCGGGATTTCTGAAGCTAGTGGAACATTGTAAAGGCCTCGTAGTGTTACCCTGCCTCGCCTCCTCGGTAGAGGTGTATGGGATTGGCCATCTCTTGGCAGATGGGTAACATGACTTGTGGGTAAAGATGTGCAACCTTTGCAGAGTGTAAAACTGATATACTAGCCGTGCTCACGGTCATGAGCGGCTCGGACCCTCACATGATTAATTTATGGAACTTAAATTTAATTTGACATTTGCATTGCATTTGGGATTATTTTTACTATTACTTTATTTATTATTATTAAGGTTTGGTATTTACTTACACTTAGTAATTGCTAATAAAATTTTGACCAACTTATAAAAGCAATGCTCAGCCTCAGCCTCTATTTTGTTGATCAGCCTTACACTTCACATGAACTCCCACCTTTGGTGAGTTCATGCACATTATTCCCCACGACTTGTTGAGCTATGAACGTATGTGAGCTCACTCTTGCTGTCTCACACCCCCCATAGGAGAAGAACAGGTGATCGAAGAGGAGTCGCCTAACACTGAGGCATTCGACTTGATCTAGGTGGCGTCTCCCAGTCAGCTTTCTGGCGCCAAGGATAGATTTTAGATCCTGCGATATTTATCTCTTATTTTGTAAGACTTCCGCTATGTAATAAAGTACTCTGATTATATTGTGACATTTATCTCTATACACTCTGTTATTATATATGTTGTCTCCTTTGGCGCATGTATGAGATGCACCCGGCTTTGTTCCTTAAAACCGGGTGTGACAGATTGCCCCGTCGGCAATCCAGTACCGGCCATGTCTCTTGCCTCCTCCGACCCTCATGAGGACATCTTCGACGATGTCCTCGGTCCTCGGATCGTAATCTAGCCCATGGACCTCCTATGCCATGGAGGTGTACTCATAAAGGCGGCTGTAGACGGCAGGGTTGCTATACGCCTCGGGCTCGTCATCTGGGTTGTAGATGACGTCGGACGTCGCCTTGTCCTTGTGGGCCATAGCATAAGCTGAGAAGATGGAGCAAGGCTAGCCACTATGTGACGCTGACTGCAAGAAAACCAACGAGATAGTTAGAAATAATATCTAATCCAATGTTATATAACTAAATAAAAAAGAGGGCGTACTCATGCTTCTGCATATTTGTCTAGCTTGCGGCTGTCTTGGTGGTGGGAGGGACCTTGCATCATCAGACGTCGTTCTCGGCTAGCTTTGTGCGCCTCGTCCCACTCAGGCGAGCACCACCTATCCACCATCTGCTCCCAGCACTAAGGATGTGCGGCGTACCAATAAGGAATCATCTACAAAGTAAAACAAGCACACTACATATCAAAAGATAAAATTAAGGAAAATTTTTGTCACGGATATTAAAGTGATGTATTTACCTGCAAGTACTGGTCCCTGGTCAACGACATGGTTTGGGCTTCCTACTTGGTCACCTTCTTCCCAAGGACAGAGCCGTGGTAGCTGACGATGGCCTAGATTCGTGCCTCATAGTGCATGTGCACGACGAGCTTCTTATAGCTCGTGGTGGCCACCACATCCGCGCTAGCCTCGTATTCAGCCTCGCATCTAAAGAAATCCTGCATACAAAGACAATGTATCCATACATTATTTCAAGAGTTTCAATGTAGACCGGCTAGGTTTCTACACATAGTGCGTCACAACTTTCTCGAAACATTCTCAAATTTTTATCACAACCTCTACATATGATATCATGACATGTGAACAAATTTCATAATTTTCTGACTTTGTTTGTGTTTATACAATTTTTAAACAACTCGATAGCAAGTTCATGGTCATGTTTAGTGAACATGGTGCTCGAAAATTTCGGTCTGCTCCTGAAATCAGTCGTAACTTGTATTACTTAACGTGAACATCATTTTTGCATTCACAGTTTTCCATTTTTCGAGTGAGTTGCAGTTCAAATCTGAATTATCCGAGTAAATTCAATTAAAAGAACAAAATCTAATAATTATAGCAAACACTTTCATAATTGTGTCAAAATGGAACATGTAAGTCTACATAGTGTAGTAACATACCACAAAAAGTTTGGCTGGAAAAAGAAAAAAAATGGAAACATACTTTGCCGAGTGTCCTACGGTGGCACTCGGCAAAGTATGGATTAGCGAGTGTCGGGCTTGAGGCACTCGGCAAAGTAGTTGCTTTGCTGAGTGTCAAATCCCGACTCTCGGCAAAGATAACGGTCGTCAGCTATAAACGGCTGCTGACGGCCCTTTGCCGAGTGTGGGCCTTCGCCAAGTGTTTGGCACTCAGTAAAGAGGTCTTTGCCAAGTGTCTTCCTGTGCCGAGTGTCCTGCTCTCGGTAAACGTGGTCGTTACTGAGAGTAGGACTTTACCGAGTGCAGCCCTCGACAAAGACTGCTTTGCCGAGTGCCCGATAAAAAACACTCGACAAAGAGCCGGATTCCAGTAGTGTATCAAGTCTATTACCAGTGGCGGACGCACAACGAGAATTTATAGGGGGCCAAAAAATCACATAACAAAGTATATAAACAAAAGAAGAAAATATACTGTTCTTGATGATTGAATCAAGGTAGTATGTACCTTGTCAAATATCAATCTCCTCGAAGGGAAAGTGTGTCGGGAAAGGGGCACAGTCAGGCGACGTCTCCAGTTGAGAGTTAGGGCTTGTTGGTTTGCCAAGCTCACTGCCCGTCGAGAATGGGTTGCATTTTACGACGAGCGAGATCCAGCTTGTCAGGAGGGCCAGTGTCGCGACGACGATGGGGCGAGGGGCGGAGACACCAAGAAGAGGCAGGGTCAGGTGACGTCATGTCAGGAAGGGGGTGGCGAAAACGGGGCATCGGGGCAGACTAGTTTGGCTGGCATGGAGAAGAATTGGGTGGGACGGATAGATGTAAGGACTAGGCTGGAGAGGAGGACAGAAGTTGGGAGGACTAGGCCTGATAAGTTGTTAGCTTGATTTAGCTGGGTTGAGACATTTAACCAACTAATTGTTATTTGAGGGGCATATAGGATATAGCTAACTATTAGCTGGTTAACTAGTTGATCTGTTGTAAACCTCTCAACTAATTTCAGCCGTTAGCTATTAGTTTTAGAACATGGAATTAGTCTATCCCAAACTACAATTTTTCTATACTTAAAATGATCATTAGATATAAAAGATTGTACAAAATTGAGGCTGGGCCATGGTCCACTTTGCCCCCTCTGGTTCCACCCCTGTCTATTACAACAATCGGCTAACGACGCCGACGGACATAGCTGATGCTCCGGCAACGCTGTAGCGACCTGGTGGATTGGCGAGGCCATGGATGACTTGAAGCGAAGACTGAAGACAGACAGGGGTAACTCTAGAGACAAAATAATCATGAGGCCGGCCCGGTTAGATCGATGGTTGCCGACAGCAAATCATGGAGCGCGCGTATACGAGGACTTGTACTTGTTAATTTTGCAATAGTTAATAAAATAAATAATTGTTCTCTATTTTTTGTTAGACACAGGTCGTCACGACTGTAATTTCCAGGCACTAGAAGCCACGAACGGCTGGTGTCCAAAGTCATGCCGGCCTGCCAATCCGTTTGCCATGCAATAATGCCTCTCGGTTTCATCGACAAAATGGAAGAGTAGTGAACACCAAAGACACAGAGAAACAGACATGGCTAGTTACAACCCATCAAACATTTGTCAAGGAGGAAGACTTGACCGAGACTAATTAGCCAACACTACCGGAATCGCAGGCTTTGCCGAGTGTTGTATTCTTTGCCGAGTGTCTTTTGTCGGGCACTCGGCAAACAAGGCTTTGCCGAGCGCCGCACTCGGTAAATCTAGGCACTCGGCAAAGCGACCTTTACCGAGTGCTGAACTCTCGGCACAGGGCGACACTCGGCAATGACAACTTTGTCGAGTGTCAAACTCTCGGCACAGGGGGCTCTCGGCAAACGGCCGTCAGCGGCCGTCCCAAAGCTGACGGCCGTCAGTCTTTGCCGAGAGTCAACGGCTGGCACTCGGCAAAGAGGTTCTGTGCCGAGCGCCACATAGTAGGCACTCGGCAAAGCATACTTTGCCGAGTGTCACCTATAGACACTCGGCAAAGTATATTTTTATTTTTTTTATTTTGTTTCTCAAAATTTTTGTGGTATGTTCCTACACTATGTAGACCTACATGTATCATTTGTGGACAATTTTAACAGAGTTTTCAATCGTTAGTAGATTTAGTTCGTTTATTTGAATTTCTTCGGAAAATTTAGATTTGAACTGTAGGTCACTCGAAACTTGGAAAACCGTGCATTCAAAAATGATATTCATGTTACTTAGCATAAGTTACGACCGATTCCAGGAGCGGACCGGAAACTTCGAGCAACATGCTCACTAAACATGGCCGTGAACTTGCCATCCACATGTTTAAAAATTGTATAAAACACAAACAAAGTCAGAAAATCCTGAAACTTGTCCACGTGTCATGATATCATATGTACAGGCTGCGATAAAAATTTTAGAATGTTTGGAGAAAGTTGTGGGACACTATGTGTAGAAACCTAAGAGAACTACACATGAAATCATAGAGTTTCAATGTAGTTCTCCTAGGTTTCTACACATAGTGTCCCACAACTTTTTCCAAACATTCTAAAATTTTTATCGCAGCCTGTACATATGATATCATGACACGTGGACAAGTTTCAGGATTTTCTGACTTTGTTTGTGTTTTATACAATTTTTAAACATGTGGATGGCAAGTTCACGGCCATGTTTAGTGAGCATGTTGCTCGAAGTTTCCGGTCCGCTCCTGGAATCGGTCGTAACTTATGCTAAGTAACATGAATATCATTTTTGAATGCACGGTTTTCCAAGTTTCGAGTGACCTACAGTTCAAATCTAAATTTTCCGAAGAAATTCAAATAAACGAACTAAATCTAATAGTTATAAAAAACACTTTTATAATTATACCAAAATGGTACTTGTAGGTCTACATAGTATAGGAACACACCACAAAAAGTTTGGTTGCCAAAAATAAAAAAAATAAAATATACTTTGCCGAGTGCTGTCTAGTTAGCACTCGGCAACGACAACTTTGCCGAGTGCCTGTCCTTGGGCACTCGGCAAAGTCTATACAACACATCTTTGCCGAGTGCTCGAGATCCAGCACTCGGCAAAGGGGACTTTGCCGAGTGCCGGAGATCCAGCACTCGGCAAAGTTTATTTTTTAATTTTTAAAAAATCTTTGCCGAGTGCCGGATCGCGGGCACTCGGCAAAGAACGTTTTAATAGCGTTACGGCGCCCGCGTCTCTCTCTCGCGCTCTCACTCTCTCTCACTCTCTCTCTCACGCTCGCTCACTCGCCGCCGTCACGCCGCGCCGCCGTCGAGCCGCCCATCCTCTCGCCGCCACCCGCCGTCGAGCCGCCCCGCCCGTTTCATTTGCATCTTCACCACGCCTTGGAATTCTCTGCCCGCCGCCGCGCTGCTCGCCGTCGTCGCCCCGTCGCCGCCCCGCCCGTCGTGCTGCCCCGTCGCCCTCGTGACCGCCACCGTCGTGCTGCCCGCCGCGACTGCCACCGCTGTGCTGCCCCGCCCGCGCCGATTGCCCACGCAGTCGTCCTCGCCACCGCCGTGCTACCCTGTCGCCGCCGACCGTAGCCCCACCCGCGCCGGACTTCCCCCGCCCCGCACTGTCAAGTGAGTAATTTACTGTAGTGTTTCTTTGATCACAAATGTATGCTTACATTTAATGGAAATAAAAAACGACTTAGTATATTTTTGTGTCAGAGGGAGTAATTAATCAATAAATAGTAGCACCAAAATTAGTCGGTGCACGTCACAGCGCTTTGGGGGAAGGTGCCTGCATGCATCCGTGCAGCTAGCTTTGCCGCCGCGCGTGTGTATGCGCCAGGGGACCGTGGGCCGCAGCGGCGCCCGGCCGGCCGGCCAACCGACGGACCGCCGTCCGGCCGGGCGCCGGCACGCACCTGCCGCCACATGCACACAGACACTCCGATCCGATCGATCCGTGTCGTAGGCCCGTCGTCCTTTCTGATAGCTATACTCGTCTCTCTCTCCGACCCATCGTCTCATACGATGATCGATCGACATGAACATGAACTGTACAGCCAGCGGCATTACTGTTCTTTTTTCTCTCTCCAGGATATGGACTGCCGTTGTTGTTATAGTGTGTAGATCGAATAATACATGCTGATGCCCGTGTAATGTAATGTTCCTAGCTAGCTAATCATCAGCTCCTCAATCGATTATATGATGCGTACATATAAGTATACATTATTAATCCTTGCACTAGCATGCAGTGCTGCTTAATTAGCTAAAGCTTGTCGTGCATGCATGATCATGTGGCCGTTGCAGGAGCTAGTAGCTACCTGAAGACAGTGCCGTGTTTGGTCCACTCACTGGTCCCCTCCTCGCTCTCTCTCTCTCTCCCCTGCACACATTGGCATCATCTGGCCCTTCATCACCGAACTTCCCTTGTTGTTCGTCAATGAGCATCAACCATGACGTGCCCTCCAGAACTCTTTGATCACCTGGTGGATGACGGGCAGCCATAGCTCTGGCGACGTGAGACGTGGAGCCTATGAGGGCTCTACGACATGTGTGTTGGCTTCTCGTCGTCGTCATCCTCCACGGTAGGGCAGGGGCAACGGCAGCAGTGGCTGTAGCCTTGGCCTTGGCCTGCACTGCTCTGAACACCTCAGCTGCTTGCATTGTCGTCTCCTTTGCCGGGGCGATGCAAAGCATGCCGCATGCTTCGTGGCATCCACGGCGGCTACTGCTCCCTTTCAAAGGCCAGACGAGGTCGACATCCTCTAGGTGAAAAGCCCCCCGTGCTGTGATACCAAATGTTGGGGAATAAAACCACAACTTGGAATTAGGATTTGGTTGGCAGTGCTATGATAGCTGCTTGAAGTTCTATTTAAAGAGATAAAACGACAATTTTACAACTAAAGCAAAATAAACTCAACAAGTTAAGCTTAATGGCTCAAATCAGCCCTTACAAACTCAGAGTGTGGCGCACAGGCAAGGTGTTACTGGTTCCGTGTGCCCAGCTGCTGGGTAGTGGTGGTGGTGCGCGTGCGCCGCCCACGGCGCGTAGGGGACGACGGCGGAGGGGAGAGGGAGGCGGTGGTGGTACTGGTGGTGCACGACGGGCGGGTCGGGTCGGCGCCGCCAGTCGATGAAAAGCCTGCCGCGCGCCGCCTCGCCGACGCCGCGGCCGAAGGAGACTGTGTCCCCGGCGTCGAGGCGCTTCTCCTTGACGAAGCGGCTCCAGCCCTTGGTCATCACGTAGCTCTGGCTGCTATTCCAGTAGGAGTAGCGGAAGCGCCAGGGCTTCCCCGTGCGGTCCTCAAAGCTGAGCAGGAGGCCCTCCAGCGGGAAGTACTTCTCCGCGTGCTACTTCGGGATCACCAGCCGGTTCAGCTTCCCGACGTCGCTCGGCGTCACCACCTTGTCGAACATGTGCTCCTTCTCCACCGTCGCATGCTGCTGCTGGTGCTGGTTGTGCTCAGCAGCCGCCCTCTCCTCTCCGCCGCCCGACCGGGTCGCGGGCGGGGGAGCGGTGAACTCCATCGATCTCCGATCGACGACCGGCGATCGGTCGAAATCGAGCCGGCCGTCCGTCGAGGCAGCAGGTCGAACGTAGGCCGTAGACGCCGGCCGATCGATCGACGCTGCTGCCGCTACCGCCTCCGCGTTGAGACTTTCCTTGTGGTCTGGATTGTTTTGGAGGTCGGGTAAAAACCAGAGGTGGGTGTTGGATCAAGATCGCTGGCTCACTTGTTCTTGTTAAGTTTGAATCATGCATGTCAGCCATCGTGCTGTTAGTGTGTGCATCCCACGAGCGTAGCAGTGTATACTTTAGGTGAATTTTTTGTTACTGTGTGCATGTCAGCCATCGTGCTGTTAGTGTTATTTGCAGGTTTTTGTATTAATAGACTTGTGTTTCTTTTTTACAGAGAAGATACTTGTCTTCCTAGCCGCTGCGGGTCTGCCTGCACCGCGTCGCGTCGCCACTGCACCGACCCGCCACAGCCCCACTAGCCTGACTCCACCGCCACCCTAGGTATAACCTCTATTTCCGCATCATGGTCGTAGATCACGTAACCTAGTTAGGCGTCTCCCGTTCGAAAGTGATACGGTGTAGATATGCAGATCTTTGCATATCTACAAATGTATCAGTTTCGAATTGTCCACGTTTTTTGGACAGCCCGCGGTTGCGTAGATGGTGTTAGTTTCCATGCTCTAATCCGGTCCGAGAAAGAGTTTCGGCGTCACCTCCCTGTTGTTCTCCGGACAGTACACTCTCCCTGCCAGGACGTGTATCCGGAGAACAGCGGGGAGGTGCTGCCGAAATTCTATCTCGGATCGGAGTAGAGCATGGAAACTAACTCCATCTACGCAACCGCGGGTGGGATTAGGACCTATCCTCACCTATTAGAAGGTAGGAACGTAGTGTACATGCATTACATGTCTATATTAAACTATACTCGGTTATATATGTTAGAGGATGGAGGACCGTGAGTGGATGTACACGGGCCACGTTCGACGTAATGATGTCACCCCAGAATGGATTAGGAAGACCGATGCTTTCGTGGAACGGGCATATGGCGAAGCTGCTAAAGGAGCTAGCCTAGTCCCTTGTCCGTGCAGCAAATGTGACAACCGGAAAAGAAAACCAAAGAAGGCCATGGTAGAACATATTTGGAAGAATGGATTTACGCCGGACTATACTCGGTGGATCTTCCATGGTGAAGCGCATCGCACGAGAGAGGAGGTGGTGAGACAACGCGTCGAGGATTACGATGCTGATGCCGGGGTAGGAGACATGTTGAACGACTATCACGAGGCACAGTTCGCCGAAGGACGTACGGAGGATGAGCCAGAGGCAACCGCAAAGGCATTCTACGACATGTTTGACGCGGCACAGAAACCCCTTCACGGCAAGACAAAGGTTTCTCAACTGGATGCCATTGGGCGTATAATGGCGTTCAAGTCGCAGTATAGCATGAGTCGAGACACATTCGATGGTTTGTTGACAGTTATTGGCAGCCTGCTTCCGGAGGATCACGTTCTTCCAAAGAGCATGTACGAGGCACAGAAACTCCTTCGTGCACTCAAGATGACGTATGAGCAGATACATGCTTGTCCGAAGGGCTGCGTCCTATTTAGGAAAGAACACACTGAGGCAAAGTACTGTCCTAAGTGTAAATCGTCTAGGTTCATGGAGGTAGACTCTGGTGATGGACAGAAGAGGCAGCTCGACATCCCCGTGACAATCCTACGCCACCTTCCGTTCATACCGAGGATCCAGCATCTATACATGACAGAGGAATCTGCGAAACAGATGACATGGCACAAAAAAGGCAAACGATACAATCCTGACAAGATGGTTCACGCATCCGATGGTGAAGCATGGACCCACTTTGATGCCATTCACCATGAGAAAGCCAAAGAGGCTCGACATGTTCGTGTTGCGCTGGCCACAGATGGGTTCAATCCCTATGGAATGACCGCTGCCCCATACACATGTTGGCCCATGTTCGTTATCCCCATCAATCTCCCCCCCGGCGTATGCTTTCAAATACAGAACATATTCGTGTCGTTGATAATTCCTGGACACCCGGGGAATAAAATGGGCGTGTACATGGAGCCTTTGATTGATGAATTGGTCCGTGCTTGGGAGGAAGGGGTATGGACGTACGACCGAGCTACGAAGACAAACTTCAAAATGCATGTTTGGTACCAGTACTCCATGCATGACTTTCCGGCGTATGGGCTATTTTGTGCCTGGTGTGTTCACGGTAAGTTCCCATGCCCAGTTTGCAAGGAAGCTCTTAGGTTCATTTGGTTGAAGAAGGGTGGCAAATATTCGTCATTCGATAAACATCGACAATTTCTCCCTCCTGACCATGCATTCCGACAAGACATCAAGAACTTTACGAAAGGTGTCGTGGTGACAGACCGCCCACCTGCAATGATGACTGGTGCCGAAGTTCGCGAACAGATAGATGGTCTCGTGGCCAACCCAGAAGGTGGTTTTGTGGGATATGGTGAGCAACATATGTGGACACATAAGTCGGGCTTGACTCGGCTCCCCTATTATGATGACCTGCTCCTTCCACACAACATTGACGTGATGCACACTGAAAAGAATGTCGCCGAGGCACTTTGGGCGACAATTATGGAGATTCCTGATAAGTCAAAGGATAACGTAAAGGCAAGAGTGGATCTGGCAGAGTTATGTGATAGACCAAACCAAGAGATGAAGCCGCCTAGTGGTGGTAAGACATGGAGAAGGCCTAAGGCCGATTTCGTCCTGAGCAGGGCCCAGAGGAAGGAAGTACTACAGTGGATCAAGATGTTAATGTTCCCTGATGGGTATGCAGCTAACCTTAGTAGGGGGGTGAACTTATCTACTCTGCGAGTCTTAGGGATGAAGAGTCATGACTTCCACATATGGATTGAACGAATTCTTCCGGCGATGGTTCGAGGCTATGTCCCTGAGCATGTCTGGCTAGCGCTTGCAGAGTTGAGCTATTTCTTCCGCCAGCTTTGTGCAAAAGAGTTAGCTCGGACCATGATTGCAGACTTGGAAAGGATGGCACCCGTGTTACTGTGTAAGCTGGAGAAGATCTTTCCACCCGGCTTCTTCAATCCGATGCAGCATTTGATTATTCATCTCCCATATGAGGCACGAATGGGGGGGCCCGTGCAGGGACGTTGGTGCTATCCAATCGAGAGATGTCTAAAGAGTATCCGAAAGAAATGTAGAAATAAATGCAAAATCGAGGCTTCCATTGCAGAGGCATACATACTGGAGGAGGTGTCAAACTTCACAACAACTTACTATGGTGACAAACTGCCGAGCGTGCATAATCCACCCCCTCGTTACAATGATGGCGGCAATGAATCGAACCTCAGCATTTTTCGAGGGCAACTCGGAAGCGCGAGTGGTTCGACCACCAAGACCCTGAGACATGAAGAGTGGCGCCATATCATGCTATATGTATTGACCAACCTTGAAGAGGTGACGCCATACATGGAGCAATTTCTTCATGAATTCTGGCGTCGATCAAGGGACCCAACTCCACAGGAATATGATACCCTTCTTAGAAAGGGTGCGGGAAATGGATTGCCCGATTTCATTTCCTGGTTTAAACATAAGGTACGTGCTTAGTTTGTTATTCCAAGTTGCTCTTACGTGCGAATAATATAACAATCTAGCGTGTTTGAACTTGCAGGGCCAAAGAGAGCCGTCTATGAGTGCCGAGTTGAGACAAGTAGCCAATGGCTTTGCCTATAGGGTCAGGAAATTTTCTGGGTATGACGTCAATGGATACCGTTTTCGCACAACAAGCTACGACCAAAGTCGGGCCAATCGAAAAACCACGTGTTCTGGAGTCTTTACGCCCGGGCTTGACGAGGTCGAGTATTATGGAAGAATTGAAGAAATATATGAACTCAATTTTTATGGTTCCAAACCTCTTACTCCAGTGATATTCAAATGTCATTGGTTTGACCCTGAAGTTACGAGACGGACACATTCTAATCTTGGGATAGTCGAAATTCGACAGGATTCCACCTTAACAGGAGACGATGTCTACATTGTGGCCCAACAGGCCACACAAGTGTATTATCTTCCATATGCGTGCCAAACGAAACAACATCTTAAGGGTTGGGATGTTGTGTATAAGGTATCACCGCACGCTAAATTACCTGTTCCAAACGATGAAGATTATAACTTAGACCCGGACACATATGACGGAGAGTTCTTCCAAGAAGATGGGCTCGAAGGGCAATTTGAGATAGACTTAACCGAAGCGATCGGAATGGAAGTAGATATTGAAATGGTTGTTGATGACGAGGATGATGAGGTGCAAAATGAGAATGACTTAGAAATACTTGAAGGCAATGCCAATGATGAAGTTGCGCCTTCAGATGATGTTGACTATGAAATGGTTGATAGTGATGATGACACTTATGATCCGGCTAACCCGGACACATATGAAGATTATTTTTAATCGATGTAATGCTATATTTCATTTATTTTGCATATGTTTCTAAATACATATTTTTTATCTGTGCTTAATTGTTTACTCTTAATTGCAGGTTGTTGGACAAAGATGGTGGGCGGTGGGACGAGGACGAGGAGGGGGAGGGGGAGGGGGAGGAGGAGCACCCGTAGGATGGAGGAGGAGGCGCAGCAGGACGACGCCGTACAGCAGCAGGTGGAGCAGCAAGCCGCTGTCGATGCGGCACAGCAGGACGACGACGATGCGGCGCAGCAGGACGACGACGACGACGCCGCCGCTCAGCAGGACGTCTCAGGTTCTGGCTCCTCAGGTTCGAGGAGTATCTACCTGCGAGGTCCCGCGAGCCTACCTAAGCGACCCATACTTCGTGACAGACGTCCGCTCATACGACCCGATGGAGAGAGGTAGGTAACTTTAGATGTTGTTGCTGCTTTTCATATTATATGTTCAAATTAATAATAGAAACTAATACTTCATCTTAATCACTTCGACAGGTCTTGGATGGTTTTGGAGACTGCAGGGGGTCACGGCCGCAACCCCAATGGCATCCTCGGCCTTCTATGCCGGGAACACTTCCCTGGGCTTGTCGAGTACGCCGGAGTGACGAGCCCAGCGTACACCTTCGACCACTACGCCGTCGCCCCCGATGCAGTAGATCGGGACGGCAGACAATTCAACAACAAGGCGGAGCGGGTCAAGCAAGAGCTGTGGGTAAGTCTTCCTCGCACTATATTGTTTAATAAGTCGCATTTGTTGCATATTCTTTAAATAATGTATGGATACATCGTCTTTGTATGTAGGATTTCTTCAGGTGCGATGCTGGATACGAGGCCAGGGCGGATGTGGTGTCTACGACGTGCTGTAAGAAGCTCGTCGTGGACATGCACTACGAGGCGCGCATCCAGGCCATCGTCACTTACCACGGCTCCGTCCTTGGGGAGAAGGTGAACAAGAAGGACGCCCGAACCATGTCATTGACTGCGGACCAGTACTTGCAGGTAAATACAAAACTTTATTATTGGTACTAAATATGCTTATTCTTATCTTCTGATATGCGGTGTACTTATATTTTTTTAGATGATTCCTCATTGGTGCGCCGCGCATCCTGAGTGCTGGGAGAAGATGGTGCAGAGGTGGTGCTCGGCTGAGTGGGACGAGGCGCACAACGCTAGCCGGGAACGGCGTTTGCTGATGCAAGGTCCCTCCCACCATCAAGGCAGCCGCAGCCTGGGCAAATACGCGGAAGCATGGGTACGCGCTCTTTTTTATTTAGGTATATAACTTTCGATTAGACATGATTTCTAACCATATCGTTGGTTTTCTCGCAGTCGGCGGCACATGGTGGCGCGCCTTGCTCCACGTTCTCGGCATATGCCATGGCCCACAAGGGGAAGGCGACGTCCGACGTCACCTACAACCCGGATGACGGGCCCGAGGCGTACACCAACCCCGCCATCCACAGCCGACTCAGTGAGTACACCGCAATGGCCAAGGAGGTCCATGGGCCAGATTACGATCCGAGGACCGAGGACATCGACGGAGATGTCCTCATGAGGGTCGGAGGAGGCAAGAGGCATGGGCGGTACTGGATTGCCGACGGGGCAATCGACTCGTCCTCCACTCCCACTCTCTCTCAGGTGCGAGCAAGGAGCACGAGCGCGAGCCCAGCCATACGACCTCGGCAGGACACCTCACAGCATCGTATCCAGCAACTCCAGGTTATTCCTTATCTATTCATCGTTCATTGATTTTTATATATCTTCTCTTTGCATTATCGTAACATTAGGGCGAAATATTACAGACTCAGCTAGATGATGAGAGGAGGCAACGTGAGGAGCTGGAGAAGAGGATGGCGGATTTGTTCGCGTACGTGCAGAGCCTTGGCGCCGCACAGGGTCATGCTCCACCACCTCCGTTGTTCCCTGCAACTGACCCTGCTGAGTTCACTACTCCTGTGAGTATCAAAATTTTAGTACTGCATGATATATATTCATATGTTCTCAAACATACAATCTATTCTCTATGCAGGGTCAATCGGCGGCGTCGAACAACCCTCATGCTTCGTCCAGCCCTTCGCCGAACCAGTCCAGATGCCCACCTCGTTGATGATCTGTTTTGTGATGATCCAGACTTACCTTTATGAGTGTTGGTGATGTTAGTTAAACTTTATCTTGTGAGATACTTGGTGATGTTAGTGATGACGCAGACTTATATCTGTTTTGTGATGATCCTTACTTATATTTGTGAGACTTTAGTGAGACTTTGTGATATATATGGTGTTGATGATAAATGTGTTCATTCTGTGATGTGATTGATATATAATGTGATGTGAATCATATATATCTTTTGTTTGTTTCGATGGAACAACAAAAGCAAATAAAAAAGGGACATTCTGGTCACTTTGCCGAGTGTAACACTCGGCAAAGGGGCGCTTTGCCGAGTGCTATGACCACGGCACTCGGCAAAGAAGGCAACCTGGGAACCGGTAAAGCCATCTTTGCCGAGTGCTGACCATGGCACTCGGCAAAGAAGGCAACCTGGGAACCGGTAAAGCCGTCTTTGCCGAGTGCTGAAAATGGCACTCGGCAAAGAAGGCAACCTGGGAACCGGCAAAGACATCTTTGCCGAGTGCCACTGCCAAGGCACTCGGCAAAGGGACTGGCAAAGGGGCCCACTGGAGGGTTCTTTGCCGAGTGCCAGTCCACCAGACACTCGGCAAATAAACCTCCTTTGCCGAGTGTCGCCGTGGGCACTCGGCGAAGGATCCGTCACCGTCACTTGGCGCCGTGACGGTGACTTTTCTTTGCCGAGTGCCAAATGGCACTCGGCAAAGTCTTTGCCGAGTGCCCGACAAAAAGTACTCGGCAAAGATGCTGTTGCCGATGTACAGTTCGCCGAGCGTTCTTTGCCGAGTGTTACACTCGGCAAAGCATTTGCCGAGTGTAAAATAGCCTTTGCCGTGTGTCTCAGACACACGGCAAAGAAGCTGATTCCGGTAGTGCAAGCTGCATGCACAACCCAACCGTTAGAGGCAACCATTATATAAACCTTGACAGCGAGCTTGGATTTCCATCATCATTACAGTGCAGTGCATTCGACCACAGCATGAATTCTATGAGAAGGGCTTTACTACTCTTGCTTGCTCTTCTTGTTCAACAGCTCCACACAGCAATAATAATACTCTCTAGCGACGCCCAACATGCTCATGGTGATAGCGTTACAGCTGATCATCACTTGCCCATCATGCCGTTCCATTGCCATCCAGACCAAGCAAAGCAGCTCCTCAAGCTGAAGGAGTCGTTCTCCTTTGGTTATTCGACCACCACGCTTTCGTCATGGCGAGATGGTACCGACTGCTGTCTATGGGAAGGCGTTGGCTGTGACGATCCCTCGTCTGGAAATGTCACCATTCTTGACCTCCACAACCGTGGCCTCGTCAGTTATGGCTTGGATCCTGCAGTCTTCAGCCTCACATCTCTCCGTCGCCTTGACCTCAGCATGAATGATTTCTCTGGAGCTGCAGTAGATGACGGAGACCTCAGCATGAATCAGTTTTCTGGAGATCCATTCAATGAAGGCACACATTGGTTGGCTGAAAACATACCAACCACTGGATTCGAGAGGTTGACTTTGCTAACGCATCTAAACCTTTCTAATATGGGCTTGCGTGGCCCAATACCTGCTGGAATTGGTAGACTTGTGAATCTTCTCTCTTTAGATCTTTCCAGTTCCTTTCCAACTGATGGATATGATGTATCGAACAGCTATTTTGACAACGTTTACCTTGTGTGGGTACCTAGCTTCGATACCCTGATGGCAAATCTCAGCAATCTAAGAGAGCTCTACCTTGACGGGGTCGATTTGTCTAGCAGTGAAGAAGGTTGGTGCACAACTCTTGCTACATATGTTCCACATCTTGAGATACTCAGCATGGCCAATTGTTTCTTGAATGGTCCTATTTGTAAATCACTCTCTAGACTCAGTTCCCTCGTTGTTCTTAACCTCCACGAAACCATTGGTATAACTCCTGGTCCATTTCCGGAGTTCTTGATGGATTTTCTCAATTTAACTATGCTGCAGCTTTCTGATGCCAACCTCCAGGGACAGTTCCCCTCCAGACCCTTTCAATCAAAGAATCTAAGGGTTCTTGATTTGTCCGACAATCAGAATCTCACAGGGCATGTGCCAAACTTTTCTAATGCAAGTTCTCTGGAGAGTTTGATGCTAGATGGGACCAGCCTTTTGCCCGTTGACGAAGTCAAACCAACATCTACCACCAATTTCGTGTCATTGAAGGAGTTAAGGCTCAGTGGGAATTTAGTTTCTGTGGATTTTCTCTCTTCATTTGGTGTACTGGGGTCTCTATGTAAGTTAGACCTCACGTTCGATGCAGTCAGTGAACTAGGCCAAGTTTTCGCATGGATTGGACACCACAAGAACCTGGCAAGTTTGGTACTCTCTGGCAATTTCTCTGAGATAACGCCTACCTTGGTTAGCAATTTCAAGGCCTTGAGAAGCTTAAGTATGCATTTTTGCACACTCTCTAGCCATGTACTTCATGCAGTTGGAAACCTCATCGGCTTGCAAACACTTGAGCTTTTACACTGCGACATAATGTGGGATTCCACCATGCCTTCTTCAATTGGCAACCTCACAAATTTGAGGAATATGCATATTGATGAATGTGGGTTTTCAGGGCCAATTCCAGCTACAATTGGAAGACTCGTAAATTTGAGAAACATGTATGTATTTTTTAGTGGATTTTCAGGGCCAATTCAAGCTACAACTGGCAATCTCACTAACCTTGAAAGTTTGCACATTGAAGATGGGTTTTCTGGGCCAATTCCAGCTACAATTGGCAAGCTAACGAACTTGAGGACTATGTATATAGGTATGGATAGTAGTCTGCTCTCTGGGCCAGTGCCAGATACAATTGGCAACCTCACCCACTTGAACACTATGGGAATTTTCGGTCAGTTTTATGGGTCATCGATACCCTATACAATTGGGCAGCTCAGTAAATTGGTGAGGTTAAATATTGCAGGTTCCAATTTTTCTGAAAGCATACCGAGTTCAATGGGAAATTTGACTCAGTTAACAGAGCTGATTCTTCAAGATAATTCTCTAAATGGTAACAAAACTATCTCTTGCCCCATTTTCCTAACGTACCCTTAAGCTTTGTTTAATTGCTAAACATTTTGGAATACATCACTTACCACCTAGAGTTACACTAGTTGTGACAAAAATAGTATGATCAGATGTAATAATAAACTATTTTTGTTTCAAAGAATGGCGAGAGATTTGTCACTGTCTTTATTAGACGAGAGAACAAGAAAAAACACATGTTACAACTTCCACTCGGTCCAACTAGTGACGACTCCACCAAAACAACTTCAAAACTTTGAGAACAAGTTAAGAGTGGGCTTACCCATGAAATCCATGGTTGATGTAACCTTTCACTTCCCTTGCACTATAAAAGGTAGGGGTTGAGAAACATTTTGAGGACTTCAAACTTGGGCCTTAGGACTCTAGACTCGTCTTCAAATGGTCGATTTAGATACGAACATTCTTGCATAAGGGTTCACATACGCATACATAAAGGTGGATTGGGACCGTTAGGCTAGAACCCCCACCACAACTAAGAAGTGAGGGAGAGCTAAAAGGTCTTGATGCTCACTCGTGTATGTGTATGGAATATTTTCCTCCTTATGTTTATCAATCGATGAGTAGAAAGAGGATGTAGGGTATTACACACATTGTGGCTCAAACATCTCAAATCGCAAGCGTGCTATCTCCCCTTCATGTCCAGGTTTAGTAGGATCATCGATCTACGCCATGCTTCCTCCTCGCTCTCTCTTTTAGGTACTATATGTGCATTGGTGTTCTTATGCTATGACAACAATTATTAATCATGTTCACAAATTATAAAATAAGCTAATCTCAATAAATATGTTAAAATGAGTAATGTGAGCCTAAGCTTGCCCAAGCACCATCATGTACTTCATATAACATACCACTAACAAAATAGTCTCATCATAAGAACTATACACATGAAGCTCAGGAATGCTCCATAGTACATTGTTGGTACCTCGTAACCGGGCTACCCTCTCTTACTGTGTCAAGGCCAGATACCTGCGTTGTTACCTGTAACCACGTGCTAAGGAGTTGAGCAATCGGGCCCACGGGTCCGGACCCATCTCACAGGACCATTAGCCTCGGGGCCTGCTACCCTCTCAAAGGCAGGTCTAGTTTCACCACGTGTCCTAGGAGTGAGAATGCCTAGGAACTACTACCATGGGTCTGGACCCCGCCAGTGGGTCCCGAGCCTCCATGTATGCTAACCGGATCCCCACGAGTGGGTCTCGGACCGCCACATGTACCACTCGGCTCCCGGTAGGGGGGCCCAAGGCTTCAAGCCAGCAAGCGCTCTTGGTCCCCGCTCTTCACTCGGGCAGGGGTCTGGAGCCTCCATGTGGCCCATGGGTGCATGGCATAAGCCTTCAGCTAGAAGAAAGCTCACCCACCCGCATCCAATGTTGGCGGCTGAGGTACGCGCTACTGTGCATAGGGCATGATAGGTCGTGCAGGCTCAAATGACCGTGCCACGTGTTACCAAGGAGGACGATTGTGTGTCAGTGCTACGTCCATGGGTCGCATAGTAAGCCACGCGTTATCGAGGCAGACTGTTGTGTCTCAGCGCCGCGTGCGTGGGTGGCACCACCATGAGCAACCGCTGGCTCGGGTAGAGCATCCACTACAGCGCCTGCCAAAGGCGATAGCTCGGGTCTATCACCTTTTACTCATGCACATGTCAGCTAAGCCAACCCCTACATATGTCAGCATACCAAACTTCACTCCGTAGCCGACTCGAGCCGATAGACAGGGCGGAGGGACGCTTGGTTAGAAGATCTATGTTTGCCACAACATTTAATACTTCATGTTGTACATATTTAATACTAGATCATTGGGGCCACCTTTGGGGCTCAGCACCCTTGTATGTGCCCCATTTGGACTATAAAAGGGAGGGCACATACGATATGAACTCAGATCCACTTAGACACAACTCAAGATCAAGCAACACAACTCACCAGTGGACATAGGGTTTTACGCTCCAGTGGCCTGAACCACTCTAATCCTTGTGTGTTCTTGTGTTCCACCATCTCCTCAAGCTAACCCTAGGCAACCTCCTTGTTCTTAGAATTAGGCGGGTGCTCTCCGCCACCTGGATAACTTTACCTCCAACATACATAATTAGATGTAATGCAAATATGATACAAAAGCTAAACGATACAAACAAAAGTGAAAACTATTACAAGACCCAAAATCTTCATCCTCTAAAAAAGGAACCAAACACCCAACTCAAAGCACACTTATCACTGGTTGTCCCTAAAACCGATGTATTACTTACCATCCATTGGGTTAAGGCTAGAGAGCCATTTGAGGCTTTCTACAATGTAGCACGAACACCAAGAGTTAATGAGCTATATGTTATCCACTTCTTTGTCCTTCTCAATAAAATACATAGGATAAGAAAACTACTTGGTTAGTAAATTGTTAAGCATACTAGTGTTAAGCCATTTTTAGGAAAATTGTTAGTTGAAATATCACTCATCCTATAACTAGGGGAAACCGATCAACATGACAAGGAACATGTTGTCAACTAGGGAGAAAACAATCACCATGAAGAGGAAAATGCTAGCAGGGTAAAAGCCAAAGCCATTGCCATGCAATCCATAGTCAATGAAACTTGGAGCTCGTTGGGCATGACCACCACATGGTCTCTTCATTTAAGGCTTAACTCCTTCATGCCTTATGCCTCTAGGCCTAGCAGCATGCCTCTCTTGCTCCTGAATAGGTAGAGCATATACACCATGAAAAGGGTGGTACATGTCCTGATTTTTCCTCTCTAATTCATGACGCTCATCTCTCTTCCTTCTGAACCAAAACATAGAAAGGTGACCGTCCCTATGGCAATACTCATAGTAATACCTCACCGCTCTCTTGTATTGTTGGTTGACTATCTTGTGGGCATTGGTCAATCTTGGTGATTGTTGTGCTCTAGGAATGGGATCCTTAGATATGGAAGGGTGTGTGTGTTAACTGTGTTTCTTAGGTGGTTTAGTTTAGGAACCCACCCTTGTTTCTAGGGTGGAGGTCTAGGTGGCTTTACAAATAGACATTTGGCTTTACAAATAGACATTCTAGGTGGTAAGTGCAGTACATTTGGCGAAGCGATTTTGATAAGCTTGGGAGTAGTATAAGGTTTATCATTAGGTTTTAGGCAATTACAATCACTAATCTTGCCAAAGAGCTTGTCAACTTTCTCAACTATAGCAAAGCCTACACCTAGTCATTTCGTTCCACACTTGAACTACTAGACTATCATCCCCAATTGGAGTTATTCACGGTACACTCAAATCAAGATGGTATGAACAAGTGTTTTATTCCTCGAATATCAACTTGTCGCGTCTATATGGCTCAAGCTCAAGGGTAAAACCCTTGCATAGTGCACACTTAGCTATAGCACTACCACTAGACTCAAGCAAAGAGGTCATAGCACTATTTTTAGCCACTACAAAGTAGGACTAACACACACCCAATAAGTGAGATTTAGACTTCAATTATCGTGCTCATGGAAGAACTAGGCATACTTGGTCTAAAGTGTGGCTAAGCTATACATGTGGATGGCACAACTATCACACTATAGGCATGTTTGGTTCGTGGCTAACTGTGCCACAATTTGCCTAAGGTTAGTCGTCCGAATTGAAGAACTAACCTTAGGTAGAAAAGTTAGGCAAAGTGTGGCAAGTTAGGCAGCGAACCAAACATGCCCTACATCTCATCTAAAACTACCACACTAACCCTAGCAAACACATGGTCATTAAGTGCATACTCTAGTTTGGCCTTGAAGTTGTTTCTCCCTCTAACAGCACACTAGAGGAACTTTTCTTAGATAAGCAAAGTGGTGTTGAGTTGTTCTACCTTAGTGGTGAGCTCATCAAAGGTGGAGTCATTACTATCACATTATCGTCATTGCCCATGGTCTCAGCGTCAAGCACCATGGTGCAAAAACACTCCTTGGCAGTGTTGTTGTGGAAGCATTCTGGTGAGCTTGCCCATTACCTTTATTTTGCACTCATCATCATTTGAAGAGGAAGAAGAGTTATTTTCTCTTGATTTGATGTTGAGGTTGCTTATGGAAGGAAAGAGGCCAAACTTTGGGCCTTGTCATTCTTGAGTGCCTCCTCATTGAATCTCCCCTAAACTTGTGCTTGTTATAGGTGTACTCTTGCTTGCTTTGAGCTTGCTAGAGGTGTATTCACAGTTGCCACCATAGTTGTACCAACATTCCCACTAACCACCACATCGATGATTCATGCAGTTGTTGTGAAACCGCATGAACTAGCTAGTGAGCAATGCTAGCTCACCATACTAGATGCCTCAATGTGTTTCACTAAAATAGACACCAAATAAGACAAGGAAACATAGTAGGTGAGGGATTAGCCAAAGAACTACTAGTACATAAGACAAGAGCCATGGTTGTTGGAATAGAGTTCTCAATCTTAGCTTGACTATTGTGGTCAATCTATATGGACTTGAGCTTGCTAAATAGCTCATCCACAGTGAGAGTCTTATAGTTGGAGGACTCAATGATAGCTGAGACCTTCACCTCCTAAACCCTCAAATCAAGGTCATGTAGCAACTTAAGAGCCCTCTCATGATCATCATAGGGAAGTTACGACTTATTTGCCTATATCTTGTTCACAATGGACTAGAGGCAAGAAAACATATAATTGATAGACTCAAGCCAAAAGAATGAAGTTCTCATACCCACATCTATGTGTCTCAAAGAGTCTAGTTTTGACAGGAGGGGAACTATCATGATATTTTTGAAGTGTTGACAGATCTTGTGAGGTGTATCTAGGTGAGGAACCTCCTTTAACTCAAAAAATGAGATGTAGGAAAAAAATAACATTTATAGGCTTGTTGTTGGAATAATGATAATTAATTTGCACCTAACTGACATCAACAACAAGTAGCATGTAAGTTAATTCTCACAAATCTCTAAGACTATATGTGCGTATACTATGGAGGTACACGAACATGCATATATTCCAATATGGGTAATTTGTCCCATCATGGTTTAGCAACACTATGCTCCATGTCACCTTCACAGATCAAGACGAGTTATGTTGGATTGATCCTTAGCCTACTATAATACCAATCAAAATACCAAATCAATTGACTGCAGAGGGGGTGAATGGAAATGAATCAAAATTTCTGCTCTAAGTTATCTAGGCATTCTTCCAAAAACTTCATCCAAACCCTTAAGATAGCAAAAATGGTATATGAGTAGCTCATGAGGAAAATAGTGGCCAGATAATCTCAATGATGGCTAACAAATACAGAGGATCACTCGAAATAGAAAGAAATCAAGCACAACACTAAAGCCTCTAAAATCAAAAAAATTATGCTCTCAACTCCAACCGAGATGAAGTAAGAGCCCACACACAAATAACTCAAACCAAATATTGATTTGATGGCTTGAAAAGTTCCTAGGTGGATAACCTATAGGAACAAATGGATCAATGAATAGAAAGGTGAAACTCCAAGATGGCGGTATAGCCAGCTTTAGAAGCTGACCTAGCAACGATGAAAGCTGGCTAGTTGGGTTGCCACTAATAGTAGATAAAGCCAATTTGGCTAGGTTTACACTTGTGCATAGTCTCAAGCCGACATACCTGGGTTAGTGGGGTGTGAGGACCGGGATGGCAGCCTAGGCACGTGTAGAAGCCGGTCTAATAGGGTGTCAGCCTACACCCTGAGGACTCTCCAAAAATTCTTCAAACCTCCATTTATAATTGGATTTCAATAAAACATAGCACATGATTCTAAATTTGGTAAATATGGTTTGTATAGAGTTTCAAACTAACACATCCATCAAATCATCGAAAAACGCAAAATTGTTCTCTCGATCTAGGTTTTCTGTACAATTGCAAAGAGGCAAAACTTGGTTCTCATGTCGAATATGCTCAAACAAACTTGCATATGTGATCTCAATGGGTCATATAACCTAGTGAATGCCAAGAAACGGATTTATGACACCCACACCAACCGGAGCACCAAAACATGGAAAATAAGTGAAAATCAGACATCGGAAGGAAAAGAGAAATCAAAGGTCAGCAAACAACACAACATATTGAGCCACCATGAAGCTAGTAGGTTAGGGCCTCCATTACCACAAATTTCATAGGTTATAAGATCCGTTATAGAGATGAATGAATACTATATTGTCTAAATCATCTATGGATCAGACTAGAGGGGGGAACCTACCAGAGAGACAAACTAATGATAACTTAAGAGATAAATTGGTTGGATTAGCCTCCTGAAAGTCGCCTAGAGGGGGGGTGAATAGGGCAAAACTGAAATTTACAAAGTTAATCACAACTACAAGCTGGGTTAGCGTTAGAAATATAAACGAGTCCGCGAGAGAGGGTGAAAAACAAATCGCAAGCGAATAAAGAGTGACACACGTGGATTTGTTTTACCGAGGTTCGGTTTTCGCAAACCTACTCCCCGTTGAGGAGGCCACAAAGGCCGGGTCTATTTCAACCCTTTCCCTCTCTCAAACGGTCCCTCGGACCGAGTGAGCTTCTTCTTCTCAAATCAACCGGGAACGAAACTTCCCCGCAAGGACCACCACACAATTGGTGTCTCTTGCCTCGGTTACAAATGAGTGTTGATCACAAGAACAAATGAGAAAGAAAAGAAGCGATCCAAGCGCAAGAGCTCAAATGAACACGACAAATCACTCTCTCTAATCACTAAAGCTTTGAGTGGAGTTGGGAGAGGATTTGATCTCTTTGGTGTGCTTTGCAATGAATGCTAGCTCTTGTAAGGTGGTTGGAAACTTGAAAACTTGGATGCCAATGAATGTGGGGTGGTTGGGGTATTTATAGCCCCAACCACCACAAAGTGGTCGTTGGAGGGCTGCAGTCGCATGGCGCACCGGACAGTCCGGTGCGCCACCGGACATTGTCCGGTGCGCCAGCCACGTCAGCGAGCCGTTGGATTCTGACCGTTGGAGCTGGAGTCTTCTGGGCCACCGGACAGTCCGGTGGTGCACCGGACAGGTCCTGTAGACTGTCCGGTGCGCCACCCACGCGTGCTCTGCTCCTCTGCGCGCGCAGGCGCGCATTAAATGCTTGCAGGTGACCGTTGGCGCGCGAACTAGCCGTTGCCCCGCTGGCACACCGGACAGTCCGGTGTGCACCAGACATGTCCGGTGAATTATAGCGGAGCAACCTCCAGAATTCCCGAAGGTGAGCAGTTCGGAGTTGGAGTCCCTGGTGCACCGGACATTGTCCGGTGGTGCACCGGACACTGTCCGGTGGCACACCGGACAGTCCGGTGCGCCAGACCAGGGCACACTTCGGCTGACTTTGCTCCTTTGTATTTGAATCCTTTCTTGGTCTTTTTATTGGCTTATTGTGAACCTTTGGCACCTGTAGAACTTATATACTAGAACAAACTAGTTAGTCCAACTATTTGTGTTGGGCAATTCAACCACCAAAATCAATTTGGAAATAGGTGTAACCCTAATTCCCTTTCAATCTCCCCCTTTTTGGTGATTGATGCCAACACAAACCAAAGCAAGCATAGAAGTGCATAAATGAACTAGTTTGCATAATTGTAAGTGCAAAGGTTACTTGGAATTGAGCCAATATAAATACTTATAAAATGTGCATGGATTGTTTCTTTAATATTTGACATTTTGGACCACTTTTGCACCACATGTTTTGTTTCTGCAAATTCTTTTGTAAATCTTTTTCAAAGTTCTTTTCCAAATAGTCAAAGGTAAATGAATAAGATTTTGATAAGCATTTTCAAGATTTGAAACTTTCTCCCTCTATTTCAAATGCTTTTCCTTTGACTTAAACAAAACTCCCCCTCAATAAATTCTCCTCTTAGTGTTCAAGAGGGTTTTAAGATATCAATTTTGAAAGTACTACTTTCTCCCCCTTATTGAACATAATAAGATACCAAATTGAAAAACATGATACTTTAAAATTTACCAATCAAAAAATAGGGTGGTGGTGCGGTCCTTTTGCTTTGGGCTAATACTTTCTCCCCTTTGGCATGAATCGCCAAAAACGGATACTTAGAGTGAGATATAAGCCCTTTTACTAAATACTTTCTCCCCTTTGGCAAATAAAACATACGAGTGAAGATTATACCAAAGCCAGAGTCCTTTTGCTTCATGCTCTCTCCCAAGGATGAAGCGTGACTTGGAGCGACGGCGGAGGATGAGTTACGGAGTGGAAGCCTTTGTCTTCGTCGAAGGCTCCAATTCCCTTTCAATATGCCTGTGACTTGGTTTGAAATACACTTGAAAACACATTAGTCATAGAACATATAAAAGAGATATGGTCAAAGGTATATTTATGAGCTATGTGTGCAAGACATCAAAAGAAATTCCTAGAATCAAGAATATTTAACTCATGCCTAAGTTTGGTAAAAGTTTGTTCATCTAGTGGCTTGGTAAAGATATCGGCTAATTGATCTTTAGTATTAATGTATGCAATCTCGATATCCCCCTTTTGTTGGTGATCCCTAAGAAAGTGATACCGAATGGCTATGTGTTTAGTGCGGCTATGCTCAACGGGATTATCCGCCATGCGAATTGCACTCTCATTATCACATAGAAGAGAAACTTTGGTTAACTTGTAACCATAGTCCCGCAGGGTTTGCCTCATCCAAAGTAGTTGCGCGCAACAATGGCCTGCGGCAATGTACTCAGCTTCGGCGGTTGAAAGAGCGACCGAATTTTGCTTCTTTGAAGCCCAAGACACCAAGGATCTTCCCAAGAACTGGCAAGTCCCCGATGTGCTCTTTCTATTAATTTTGCACCCTGCCCAATCGGCATCCGAATAACCAATAAGATCAAATGTGGATCCCCGAGGGTACCAAAGCCCAAACTTAGGAGTATAAGCCAAATATCTCAAGATTCGTTTTACGGCCATAAGGTGAGATTCCTTAGGGTCGGATTGGAATCTTGCACACATGCATACGGAAAGCATAATGTCCGGTCGAGATGCACATAAATAGAGTAGAGATCCTATCATCGATCGGTATACCTTTTGATCTACGGATTTACCTCCCGTGTCGAGGTCGAGATGCCCATTTGTTCCCATTGGAGTCTTGATGGGCTTGGCATCCTTCATCCCAAACTTGTTTAGAATGTCTTGATTATACTTCGTTTGGCAAATGAAGGTGCCCTCTTGGAGTTGCTTGACTTGGAATCCTAGGAAATACTTCAACTCCCCCATCATAGACATCTCGAATTTTTATGTCATGATCCTACTAAATTCTTCACATGTAGATTCGTTAGTAGACCCAAATATGATATCATCAACATAAATTTGGCATACGAACAAATCATTTGCAAGAGTCTTAGTGAATAAAGTAGGATCGGCCTTGCCGACTTTGAAGCCATTTGCAATAAGGAAATATCTTAGGCATTCATACCAAGCTCTTGGGGCTTGCTTGAGCCCATAAAGCGCCTTAGAGAGCCTATAGACATGGTTAGGGTACTCACTGTCTTCAAAGCCGGGAGGTTGCTCAACATAGACCTCTTCCTTGATAGGTTCGTTGAGGAAGGCACTCTTCACGTCCATTTGAAAAAGCTTGAAGCCATGGTAAGTAGCATAGGCTAATAATATGCAAATTGACTCAAGCCTAGCTACGGGTGCATAGGTTTCACCGAAATCCAAACCTTCGACTTGGGAGTATCCCTTGGCCACAAGTCGAGCTTTGTTCCTTGTCACCACACCATGCTCATCTTGCTTGTTGCGGAAGATGTTGGATTACGGGGAGGCTACGCTAGCGCAAAAACAAAATTTTCAACCCCATAATACCAAGAACTACTGCGGTTATAGGTCATGGAATTACCACTAGACGCGCAGAGCAGCGGAAGACGTCTCGATGTAGACGAACGCGTCGAGCAGTGCCGTGCAGTCGTCGGCGTCCTTCACGTCCTCGCACGGTTCGTCCAAGTGCTCCAGATGCAGCACCTCCGAGGTATCCACACGTACAGGGAGGAAGCGCCGCGTACCGAACTGCTAGGTTCGCGACGGCGGCTTGGCAAGGGCGAGAGGTGATCGGCGGCTGCTTGTTTGCTGGTGGCCGATTAGGTTAATCTAACCGCGCCCCCGCCCCCTCATTATATAGGCGTTATGGTGGGCTTCTAACACCGAGGCCCATCATTAACCCTAAAGCCCAGTCTAATTTCGGATCTAATCCGAATTAGGCTTCCTTCCCCTTAAGTGTGTGACCCTATAGGTTCACGTACAAATAGACATAGCCCGAGTACTCTTACTTGGCCCAATAATTGACATCGGCCTCTAGCAAGACATGTCAACTCCTATGTGCACGTAAAGATCATATCAGACGAACCATTGCGACATTACGTACTTGCTGTTCCCTTTGTCTCACGATATTTGGTCTGGCTCTAAGCTGACCTCTCTTTCTCGACACTGTGAATTGGAATCCTTTCAATGGTTAACTCTTAACCCTAGCACGGCCATGCATTTCTTGATCCAATCACTCGAGGGGCCCAGAGATATCTCTCTCACAAAGAGAGGGACAAATTCCATCTTGACTGACCATGCCTCACAGCATGCTTCCTGACAAACCCAAAACTACCTTTATAACTACCCAGTTACGGGATAGCGTTTGATAGTCCCTAAGTAAGTCAATTCACATCTTGAGAACATGCGACAATCTCAGGTCTAAGGATACAGTATTCATGTTGCAAGAAGAGAACTATATTACAATATCTCACGTTGGGTCGGTCCAGCCTCATGTCATACACGTGCCCACATTATTAGTTTAACATCTCCATGTTCATGACTTGTGAAATGTAGTCATCAACTAATACATGTGCTAGTCATCGACTCTGACTAGGGATATCATTTAGAATAACCATATAAGTAAAGAATCTCACAAACAATTCACATAATTGCTAATCAATACAAGGTGCCTTCCATGGATATTCAATTAAGCAATATATATATATATATCATGGATACAAAGAAATATGCTCATCTCTATGATTATCTCTAGGGCATATTTCTAACAGTCTCCCACTTGCACTAGAGTTAATCTAGAAGATATCTAATACCCATAGATCTCACGTGTGCCTCATGCTTAGGTTGTGGAAGAGGTTTTGTCAAAGGATCAGCAACATTCAAATCTGTATGTATTTTGCATATCTTTATCTCACCCCGCCTAATGAATTCCCGTATGAGGTGAAACTTCCGTAGTACGTGTTTGTTTTTCTGGTGGTTCCTTGGTTCCTTAGCTTGCGCAATAGCCCCATTGTTGTCACAGTAGAGGTTCAATGGACTAGAAGCATTAGGAAACACACCAAGCTCGATGAGGAACTTTCTTATCCAAACACCTTCCTTCGCAGATTTAGAAGCTGCAATGTACTCGGCTTCTGTTGTAGAATCAGTCACAGTCTCCTGTTTGGAACTCTTCCAACTAACAGCACCACCATTTATTGTGAACACAAAACCTGATTGCGATTTTAACTCATCTGGGTCAGTTTGGAAGCTAGCATCGGTGTAACCAGTTACAACGAGCTCCTCCTTACCCCCATATACCAGGAACATATCTTTAGTCCTTCTTAAGTACTTAAGAATGCCTTTTACCGCTGTCCAGTGGTCCTCACCTGGATCAGCCTGGTACCTACTCGTAGCACTTACAGCGTATGAAACATCTGGGCGTGTACTTATCATGGCATACATGATTGAACCAATTGCAGAGGCGTATGGTACCTTACACATGCGCTCCCGCTCATTAGCCGTCGCAGGACATTGCATCTGGCTAAGGTGTTTACCATGTGACATAGGTATGAACCCTTTCTTGGACTGTTCCATGTTGAACCGTTTCAAAACCTTGTCAATGTACGTATCTTGACTTAATCCTATAAGCCTCTTTGACCTATCTCTATAGATCCTTATGCCCAAAATAAATGCTGCTTCCCCTAAGTCCTTCATAGAAAAACTCTTTTTCAGTGAAGCCTTGACGGACTCCAGCATAGGAATGTCATTCCCAATCAATAATATGTCATCAACATACAAGATCAGAAATACAACAGCGCTCCCACTTTCTTTCTTGTAAACACAAGCTTCTTCTTCATTCTGATGAAAACCAAGCCCTTTGATCACTTCATCAAAACGAATGTTCCAACTCCGAGATGCTTGCTTTAACCCATAAATGGATTTCTGAAGTTTGCATATCTTTCCAGCATTGATCGGATCGACAAAACCCTCGGGCTGTATCATATACACGTCCTCATCTAGGTTTCCATTAAGGAAAGCTGTTTTGACATCCATCTGTCAAATCTCATAATCGAAATATGCGGCAATAGCTAGAATGATCCGAATAGATTTAAGCATCGCTACTGGCGAGAATGTCTCGTCATAGTCAACTCCTTGAACTTGTGGAAAACCCTTTGCAACAAGTCGAGCCTTATAGATGTGAACATTTCCATCCATGTCTTTCTTCTTCTTATAGATCCATTTGCATTCTATGGGTCTAACACCATCAGGCGGGTCAACCAAGTTCCAAACTTGATTTTCTCCCATGGAATCTATCTCGGATTTCATGGCGACATGCCATTTCTCGGAATCTGGGTCCATCATCGCTTCTGAATATGTTGCAGGTTCATCGTTGTCTAACAACAACACTTCCCCATTGCCCAACAATAGCACTTCACCTCGTGCCTCGCGAAGCCTTGCTGACCTTCGTGGTTGTGGTAGTGATTCTCTTGCCATAGACGTCTCAACTTGTTCTACTACATTAGCATCACTTGTTGAATCTTGTCCCACTGGCTCATCCTGAACTTCTTCAAGATACACCTTTTGTTTACTTTTCTCTCTTTTGAGAAACTCTTTCTCTAAGAACACACCGTTCCGGGCGACAAACACTTTGCCCTCTGATCGGTGGTAAAAGTAATATCCTAAAGTTTCCTTTGGATATCCCACGAACATGCACTTGTCCGATTTTGGAGTGAGTTTATCCGACTGTAGTCGCTTGACGTAAACCTCACAACCCCAAATCTTCAGGAAAGACAAACTGGGAGTCTTCCCAGTCCACATCTCATATGGTGTCTTAACTACGGACTTAGATGGTACCCTATTTAGTGTGAAAGCTGCTGTTTCTAGAGCGTATCCCCAAAACGACAAAGGTAGGTCCGACTGGCTCATCATTGATCGAACCATATCCAATAAAGTCCGATTATGTCGCTCAGACACGCCATTCCTCTGAGGCGTTCCAGGCGGCGTAAGCTGTGGAACAATTCCACAACTCTTTAGATGATTGCTAAACTCATGACTCAAATATTCACCTCCACGATCTGATCGTAGTGCTTTAATTTTCTTGCCACGCTGATTTTCTACTTCATTCTGAAACTCTTTGAACTTTTCTAAGGATTCAGACTTGTGTTTCATTAAGTAGACATACCCATATCTACTAAAATCATCAGTGAAGGTTATGAAGTATTGGAATCCTCCCCTAGCTGTCGTACTCATTGGTCCGCATACATCAGTATGTATGAGTTCCAATAAATCTAATCTCCTCTCCGGTAAACCCGTGAAAGGCGCCTTGGTCATCTTACCAAGTAAGCAAGCTTCACATGTCTCGTATGATTCAAAATCAAACGAAGTTAAAAGCCCATCAGAATGAAGCTTCTTCATGCGATTCTCACTTATATGACCCAAACGACAGTGCCACATGTAGGTAGGACTTAAATCATTAGGCCGAGGCCTTTTAGCACTAATATTACAGATAGGTGCATCATCAAGATTTAAAATGAATAACCCATTCATAATGGATGCAAAAGCCACAAACATGCCATTCTTAGAGATCACACAACCATTGTTTTCACTCGCAAATGAATAACCATCCTTCATCAAACATGAAGGAGACATAATGTTTCGACTCATACTAGGAACTAGATAACAATTATTTAACTCCAAAATAAATCCTGATGGGAGGTGGAGTTGCATCGTCCCGACAGTCAACGCAGCAACTCTTGCATTATTGCCTACCCGGAAATCAACTTCTCCTCTTTTCACGCTTCTACTTCTTATCATTCCCTGCATCGAATTGCAAATATGGGCAACCGATCCGGTATCAAATACCCAAGAATTAATATAAGAATCAGCAAGAAAAATTTCTGTAATGTGAATAGCAAGTGTACCTGCTGCGGTTGTACCCTTACCGCCTCGATCCTTAATAGAGGCCAAGTACTGCTTGCAATTCCTTTTCCAGTGACCAAGTTCTTTGCAATAAAAGCACTCTGCATCTGCAGCTGGTCCAGCCTTGGGCTTTTGATTTGGCTTGGATATTGTATCCTTTGCCTTGCCCTTCTTCTTTTGAGACTTACCCTTCTTCTTAAAGTTGGGTTTGTTTTGGACCGCCATCACATGGCCGCTGCTGCCAGCGCTTTTCTTTATGTCCCCCTCTGCTGTTTTCAGCATGCCACATAGTTCATTGAGGCCCCTCTCCGCCCCATGCATATGGTAGTTCGTGATGAAGTTTCCATAGCTGGGCGGAAGAGATGCCAAAATGAAGTCAGTGGCCAACTCTTGGCTTATTGGGAAGCCTAGCTTCTCCAACCTCTGACTGTAACCAACCATTTTGATTACGTGTGGCCCAACTGCTGCGCCTTCTGCTAGCTTGCATTCCAGAAAGGCTTTGGACACATTGAACCTTTCAGTCCTAGCCTGAGTCTGGAACATATCCTTGAGCGCCACGATCATATCGTGCACCTCATGGTTTGTCTCAAACTGCATCTGGAGCTCAGGCTCCATGCAAGCAAGCATTAGGCAACTCACTTCAAGATTAGCATCCATTGCTTTCTTGTAAGCGGTTTTAGCTGCAGCAGTTGCACTTTCACCAGGATCCTCTGGTAGTGGGGTGTCTAGAACGTCTTCCTTTTTTTCAGCCCTGAGAACAATTCTCAGGTTACGGATCCAATACGTATAGTTTGTTCCATTTAACTTATCCTTTTCGAGAATTGATCGCAAAGTAAATGTTGGTGTGCTAGGTGCCATTTATCTACAACAAATTAATGCAAAATACTAAGACAAAAATATCCATGACAGAGTAAATCATATTAAACATTTAATAGTCTACTCCCACTAAAATCAATATCCCTCTATTGATTCTTAGTGATTCAGAACCCACAACTAACAAGTCTACTAGTGAGCTTTAGCATCACCGCTAGAAGACAAGGTAGATCGGTAAGCAACTCCTTGCTAATCATATCATATATATGACTTCTGTTGTTGGGTGACATCTCTATGTCTCGGATCCCAACCTTATGCCCCAAAGTCCTTAACCATTAAGCTGACTTTGTTTAAGTTAACCAACCCTTTCTGCAGTTCGTATCCGATACAAACCTATCTAGTCAAGGAAAACTGGTGGTACCCTAATTTCATAGACCCACCACCAATTGTACAAGACTTATGATAGTGCAAGGTTTGGAGAGGCATTAAAGCTTAAACATTTATGAGGGATCGTCCTACCTATATCATCGCACGCAAGGACATATATGCAATATGAACAAGTAGAAATATTAAGAATGACATTCACACAACAGTTGTGATTCGGTATGGCTTGCTGTCACATGGTGATCTCCATCTCCAATAATCTGTCCATCACGATGATCTCCATCTCCATGATATAGGTATGCCATCCTCCAGGTGATGAGTCCTTCAAGACTTATCTAACGTATGCTGGTAAACAAATTACATATACGCTTTGGATCATCACATGTTGACACGCAGGTCATTACATCAAATTTGGACAATACATGTGGCTCCAGTCGTATTGTCCTGGTCACGACATGCAGGTCATGAATAATTTATTAACATGCATCATATACACACAATAGCCATACCGATCACAAGATGTCCTGCAAAAAATAGGTTAGACAAACACGTTTCTATACGTTTGCCACTACAGCAGATAGCCACGGCGGTCTCAGGGCAGCGCCCTGAAAACCTCACAGGATTCCATGCATCGTATGTATGGAAATTCCATTGAAAATCTCATGCGGTTGATCAAATCAACCCAAATCCGAGACTTTCGACCCGAAGAAGATTACACTCATGACGTCGATCTGTTACGTCAATCTGCTGGTTGTGTGCGCAGTTAGCCCCGATGGTGATTCCAGCCGGTAGGGGCAAGTCGCGCATACAATAGAGAAGGACGAACTAATCTCTCCAGTCATATCCGATGTAATCAACTTCAACCCTTTATTACCAATTGATCTAATCAATCCGTGCATCAAGTAGATCCATCTCATGAACCTAGATCCAGACCTAAAACTACGCAGAACCTGGCTCCGATACCACTGTTGGATTACGGGGAGGCTACGCTAGCGCAAAAACAAAATTTTCAACCCCATAATACCAAGAACTACTGCGGTTATAGGTCATGGAATTACCACTAGACGCGCAGAGCAGCGGAAGACGTCTCGATGTAGACGAACGCGTCGAGCAGTGCCGTGCAGTCGTCGGCGTCCTTCACGTCCTCGGACGGTTCGTCCAAGTGCTCCAGATGCAGCACCTCCGAGGTATCCACACGTACAGGCAGGAAGCGCCGCGTACCGAACTGCTAGGTTCGCGACGGCGGCTTGGCAAGGGCGAGAGGTGATCGGCGGCTGCTTGTTTGCTGGTGGCCGATTAGGTTAATCTAACCGCGCCCCCGCCCCCTCATTATATAGGCGTTATGGTGGGCTTCTGACACCGAGGCCCATCATTAACCCTAAAGCCCAGTCTAATTTTGGATCTAATCCGAATTAGGCTTCCTTCCCCTTAAGTGTGTGACCCTATAGGTTCACGTACAAATAGACATAGCCCGTGTACTCTTACTTGGCCCAATAATTGACATCGGCCTCTAGCAAGACATGTCAACTCCTATGTGCATGTAAAGATCATATCAGACGAACCATTGCGACATTACGTACTTGCTGTTCCCTTTGTCTCACGATATTTGGTCTGGCTCTAAGCTGACCTCTCTTTCTCGACACTGTGAATTGGAATCCTTTCAATGGTTAACTCTTAACCCTAGCACGGCCATGCATTTCTTGATCCAATCACTCGAGGGGCCCAGAGATATCTCTCTCACAAAGAGAGGGACAAATTCCATCTTGACTAACCATGCCTCACAGCATGCTTCCTGACAAACCCAAAACTACCTTTATAACTACCCAGTTACGGGATAGCGTTTGATAGTCCCTAAGTAAGTCAATTCACATCTTGAGAACATGCGACAATCTCAGGTCTAAGGATACAGTATTCATGTTGCAAGAAGAGAACTATATTACAATATCTCACGTTGGGTCGGTCCAGCCTCATGTCATACATGCGCCCACATTATTAGTTTAACATCTCCATGTTCATGACTTGTGAAATGTCGTCATCAACTAATACATGTGCTAGTCATCGACTCTGACTAGGGATATCATTTAGAATAACCATATAAGTAAAGAATCTCACAAACAATTCACATAATTGCTAATCAATACAAGGTGCCTTCCATGGATATTCAATTAAGCAATATATATATATATCATGGATACAAAGAAATATGCTCATCTCTATGATTATCTCTAGGGCATATTTCTAACAGAAGACCCACTTGGTTCCTACAACATTTTGATTAGGACGTGGAACTAAATGCCATACCTCATTCCTAGTGAAGTTGTTGAGCTCCTCTTGCATCGCCATCACCCAATCCGAATCTTGGAGTGCTTCCTCTACCCTGTGAGGCTCAATAGAGGAAACAAACGAGTAATGCTCACAAAAATGTGCAACCCGAGATCTAGTGGTTACCCCCTTATGAATGTCGCCGAGGATGGTGTCGACGGGGTGATCTCGTTGGATTGCTTGGTGGACTCTTGGGTGTGGCGGCCTTATAACTTCCTCATCCTCCTTGTCTTGATCAATTGCATCTCCCCCTTGATCATTGCTGTCATCTTGAGGTGGCTCATCATTTTGATTTTCTTCTTCATCAACTTGAGCCTCGTCCTCATTTTGTGTTGGTGGAGATGCTTGCATGGTGGTGGATGGTTGATCTTGTGCACTTGGAGGCTCTTCGGATTCCTTGGGACACGCATCCCCAATAGACATGTTCCTTAGCGCGATGCACGGAGCCTCTTCTTCACCTATCTCATCAAGATCAACTTGCTCTACTTGAGAGCCGTTAGTTTCATCAAACACAACGTCACAAGAAACTTCAACAAGTCCTGAGGACTTGTTAAAGACTATATATGCCCTTGTGTTTGAGTCATAACCTAATAAAAAGCCTTCTACAGTCTTAGGAGCAAATTTAGATTTTCGACCTCTTTTAACAAGAATAAAGCATTTGCTACCAAAGACTCTAAAATATGAAATGTTGGGCTTTTACCGGTTAGGAGTTCATATGATGTCTTCTTGAGGATTCGGTGTAGATATACTCGGTTGATGGCGTAGCAAGCGGTGTTAACCGCTTCGGCCCAAAACCGATCCGGCGTCTTATACTCATCAAGCATGGTTCTTGCCATGTCCAATAGAGTTCTATTCTTCCTCTCCACTACACCATTTTGTTGTGGCGTGTAGGGAGAAGAGAACTTATGCTTGATGCCCTCCTCCTCAAGGAAGCCTTCAATTTGTGAGTTCTTGAACTCCGTCCCGTTGTCGCTTCTAATTTTCTTGATCCTTAAGCCGAACTCATTTTGAGCCCATCTTCAAGAATCTCTTTAAGGTCTCTTAGGTTTGTGATTTTTCCTGCAAAAAGAACACCCAAGTGAAGCGAGAATAATCATCCACAATAACTAGACAGTACTTACTCCCGCCGATGCTTATGTAAGCAATCGGGTCGAATAGATCCATGTGTAGGAGCTCCAGTGCCCTGTCAGTCGTCATGATGTTCTTATGTGGATGATGAACACCAACTTGCTTCCTAGCCTGGCATGCGCTACAAATCCTGTCTTTCTCAAAATGAACATTTGTTAATCCTAAAATGTGTTCTCCCTTTAGAAGCTTATGAAGATTCTTCATTCCAACATGGGCTAGTCGGCGGTGTCAGAGCCAACCCATGTTAGTCTTAGCAATTAAGCAAGTGTCGAGTTCAGCTCTATCAAAATCTACCAAGTATAGCTGACCCTCTAACACTCCCTTAAATGCTATTGAATCATCACTTCTTCTAAAGACAGTGACACCTACATCAGTAAATAGACAGTTGTAGCCCATTTGACATAATTGGGATACGGAAAGCAAATTGTAATCTAATGAGTCAACAAGAAAAACATTGGAAATGGGATGGTCAGGAGATATAGCAATTTTACCCAAACCTTTGACCAAACCTTGGTTTCCATCCCCGAATGTGATAGCTCGTTGGGGATCTTGGTTTTTCTCGTAGGAGGAGAACATTTTCTTCTCCCCTGTCATGTGGTTTGTGCACCCGCTATCGATGATCCAACTTGTGCCCCCGGATGCATAAACCTACAAAACAAGTTTAGTTCTTTGTTTTAGGTACCCAAACGGTTTTGGGTCCTTTGGCATTAGATACAAGAACTTTGGGTACCCAAACACAAGTCTTGGAGCCCTTGTGTTTGCCCCCAACAAACTTGGCAACTACCTTGCCGGATTTGTTAGTAAGCACGTAAGATGCATCAAAGGTTTTAAATGAAATGGCATGATCATTTGATGCACTAGGAGTTTTCTTCTTAGTCAACTTAGCACGGGTTGGTTGCCTAGAACTAGATGTCTCACCCTTATACATGAATGCATGATTAGGGCTAGAGTGAGACTTCCTAGAATGAATTCTCCTAATTTTGCTCTCAGGATAACCGGCAGGGTATAAAATGTAACCCTCATTGTCCTGAGGCATGGGAGCCTTGCCCTTAACAAAGTTTGACAATTTCTTAGGAGGGGCATTAATTTTGACATTGTCTCCCCTTTGGAAGCCAATGCCATCCTTAATGCCAGGGCGTCTCCCATTATAGAGCATGCTTCTAGCAAATTTAAATTTTTCATTTTCCAAGTCATGCTCACTAATCTTAGCATTAAGTTGAGCTATGTGATCATTTTGTTTCTTAATTAAGGCTAGGTGATCATGGATAGCATCAACATTAATATCTCTACATCTAGTACAAATGGAAGTATGCTCAACGGTAGATGTAGAGGGTTTGCAAGATTTTAATTCTACAACCTTAGCATGCAATATATCATTCTTACTTCTAAGGTCGGAAATTGTAACATTGCAAATATCTAATTCTTTAGCCTTAGCAAGCAATTTTTCATTTTCATATTTAAGGCTATCAAGAGAAATGTTCAATTCATCAATCCTAGCAATTAAATCAATATTATCATGTCTAGGGTTGGGAATTGAAACATTACAAACATGAGAATCAACCTTAGCATTTAAATTAGCATTTTCATTTCTAAGGTTGTTAATGGTCTCATGGCAAGTGCTTAGCTCACTAGATAGTTTTTCACATTTTTCTACTTCTAGAGCGTAAGCATTTTTAACCTTAACATGCTTCTTATTTTCTTTAATAAGGAAGTCCTCTTGAGAATCCAAGAGATCATCCTTCTCATGAATAGCACTAATCAATTCATTCAATTTTTCTTTTTGTTGCATGTTTAGGTTGGCAAAAAGAGTACGTAAATTATCCTCCTCATTTTTAGCATCATCCTCATCACTAGAGGTATCATATTTGGTGGAGGATCTTGATTTTACCTTCTTCTTTTTGTCGTCCTTTGCCATGAGGCACTTGTGGCCGACGTTGGGGAAGAGAAGTCCCTTGGTGACGGCGATGTTGGCGGCGTCCTCGTCAGAGGAGGAGTTGGAGGAGCTCTCGTCCGAGTCCTATTTGCGGCAAACATGAGCGTCGCCACCCTTCTTCTTGTAGTATTTCTTCTTCTCCTTTCTTCTCCCCTTCTTGTCATCGCCCCTGTCACTGTCACTAGAAATAGGACATTTTGCTATAAAGTGACCGGGCTTACCACATTTGTAGCAAACCTTCTTGGAGCGGGGCTTGTAATCTTTCCCCTTCTTTGATTGAGGATTTGGCGGAAGCTTTTGATGATGAGCGTCATTTCCTCGTTGTCGAGCTTTGAGGCGTCGATTGGTTGTCTACTTGGTGTAGACTCCTCCTTCTTCTCCTCTGTCGCCTTTAATGCCACCGGTTGTGCTTCGGACGTGGAGGGATCTTCGAGCTCGTTAATCTTCCTTGAGCCCTTGATCATATACTCAAAGCTCACAAAATTCCCGATTACTTCCTCGGGAGTCATTAGTGTATATCTAGGATTGCCACGAATTAATTGAACTTGAGTAGGGTTAAGGAAAATAAGTGATCTAAGAATAACCTTAACCATTTCGTGATCATCCCACTTCTTGCTCCCGAGGTTGCGCACTTGGTTCACCAAGGTTTTGAGCCGGTTGTACATGTCTTGTGGCTCCTCCCCTTGGCGAAGTCGGAATCGACCGAGCTCCCCCTCGATCGTTTCCTGCTTGGTGATCTTGGTGAGTTCATCACCCTCGTGCGCGGTCTTGAGCACATCCCAAACTTCTTTGGCGCTCTTTAATCCTTGCACCTTGTTGTACTCCTCCCTACTTAGTGAGGCGAGGAGTATGGTTGTGGCTTGGGAGTTGAAGTGCTCGATTTGGGCTACTTCGTCCGCATCATAATCCTCATCCCCTACGGAAGGTACCTGCACACCAAACTCAACTACATCCCATATACTTTTGTGGAGTGAGGTTAGATGAAATTTCACTAAATCACTCCACCTTGCATAATCTTCACCATCAAAAGTTGGTGGTTTGCCTAATCGGATGGAAAGTAAAGGTGTATGTTTAGGAATGCGGGGATAGCGTAAGGAGATCTTACTAAACTTCTTGCGCTCATGGCGCTTAGAAGTTACGGACGGCGCGTCGGAGCCGGAGGTCGATGGTGATGAAGTGTCGGTCTCGTAGTAGACCACCTTCCTCATCTTCTTGTGCTTGCCGCTACTCCGATGCGACTTGTGGGAAGAGGATTTCTTCTCCTTCCCCTTCCCTTTGTTGCAGGACTCTTCGGAAGAAGTCTTCCCGTGGCTCGTAGTGGGCTTGTCGCCGGTCTCCATTTCCTTCTTGGCGTGATCTCCCGACATCACTTCGAGCGGTTAGGCTCTAATGAAGCATCGTGCTCTAATACCAATTGAAAGTCGCCTAGAGGGGGGGTGAATAGGGCGAAACTGAAATTTACAAAGTTAATCACAACTACAAGCTGGGTTAGCGTTAGAAATATAAACGAGTCCACGAGAGAGGGTGAAAAACAAATCGCAAGCGAATAAAGAGTGACACACGCGGATTTGTTTTACCGAGGTTCAGTTTTCGCAAACCTACTCCCCGTTGAGGAGGCCACAAAGGCCGGGTCTATTTCAACCCTTTCCCTCTCTCAAACGGTCCCTCAGACCGAGTGAGCTTCTTCTTCTCAAATCTTACGGGAACGAAACTTCCTCGCAAGGACCACCACACAATTGGTGTCTCTTGCCTCGGTTATAAATGAGTGTTGATCACAAGAACAAATGAGAAAGAAAAGAAGCGATCCAAGCGCAAGAGCTCAAATGAACACGGCAAATCACTCTCTCTAATCACTAAAGCTTTGAGTGGAGTTGGGAGAGGATTTGATCTCTTTGGTGTGCTTTGCAATGAATGCTAGCTCTTGTAAGATGGTTGGAAACTTGAAAACTTAGATGCCAATGAATGTGGGGTGGTTGGGGTATTTATAGCCCCAACCACCACAAAGTGGTCGTTGGAGGGCTGCAGTCGCATGGCGCACCGGATAGTCCGGTGCGCCACCGGATAGTGTCCGGTGCGCTAGCCACGTCAGTGAGCCGTTGGATTCTGACCGTTGGAGCTGGAGTCTTCTGGGCCACCGGACAGTCCGGTGGTGCACCGGACAGGTCCTGTAGACTGTCCGGTGCGCCACCCACGCGTGCTCTGCTCCTCTGCGCGCGCAGGCGCACATTAAATGCTTGCAGGTGACCGTTGGCGCGCGAACTAGTCGTTGCCCCGCTGGTACACCGGACAGTCCGGTGTGCACCAGACATGTCCGGTGAATTATAGCGGAGCAACCTCCAGAATTCCCGAAGGTGAGCAGTTCGGAGTTGGAGTCCCTGGTGCACCGGACAGTCCGGTGCGCCAAACCAGGGCACACTTCGGCTGACTTTGCTCCTTTGTATTTGAATCCTTTCTTGGTCTTTTTATTGGCTTATTGTGAACCTTTGGCACCTGTAGAACTTATATACTAGAACAAACTAGTTAGTCCAACTATTTGTGTTGGGCAATTCAACCACCAAAATCAATTTGGAAATAGGTGTAACCCTAATTCCCTTTCACCTCCCCTTATTTATATGGCTATTACATATTTACAAATTGCCCATAGATAATGAGAGTCGAATCACCTAACTTTGAGGGTGTTGTGATCCAATTCAAGGTTTGTAGATCCGATAGCCATAGGCTCTTCATGGGATAGCTTTGCCTCAATGTGAATTCCTTGAGGTTGCCACATGTTTCCTCCACTTCTCGTTGGAACTCCACCCAAGTTTTGAGTCATAAACCCAAAAACCATCTGGCCGGTGGTTTTGATGCCCAAACCACCAAAACTATCATGATTAGTGTATGTAATACGCTCCCTCCAAAATCTTGGCATGTGTCATCACTAGTTCCCAATCGTTTTCTCACCAAGTCTTCCAATGCCTCCAAGTCAACTATTATCTTGACTTGGTCAACACGGTATACTACTCCATATACTCTTGAAAACTTGTCAATATCGTTAGGTATCAACTACCCATGGTGGCTCCTCTAGCTTCTCTAGTCCCTAAATCTAGGGCCAACGTTCATCCTTCCACTACTCTCAGTCTGTCGACACGAAGTTACATGACCTTCACCTTTGTCATCAATCAATGTCTCTGTGCTCCACAACTACATACCACAAGGTAGGAGATTTTTCACACACATAATAACATACACTAGGGTTAGTCAAGACTAAGTCATTCATCACACTTGACCACTGTGGGCTCATATCAAACATGTGTTTGCACCCTCCATTTTAAAAATGGTGTGTTGTAGTCCTATGTAAGCATATTGTAAACAAAGGAGGCATCATATATTTTCTGAATTCATGTTTAGAAGAAGAAAGACTTTCTAACTCATATTTTTCCTTGACCTCGCAGGGCAGATTCCATCATCGATTTTCAATCTTCCGCTGTTACGTTACCTAGATCTTTCTAACAACCAACTTTCTAGTTGTGTACAAGATTCTGACATGACAACTTCACAGTTGGAGAGAGTGTACTTGAGCAACAATGCATTGTCAGGTTTTATTCCCAAGTCCTTCTTTCAACTAACAAGGCTAGTAGCTTTAGACATTAGCTCAAACAACTTTATGGGTTCCTTAGACCTTACACAGTTGTGGAGACTGCATGAGCTCACCATGTTGGATCTTTCAAACAATCAGTTGCATGTCATTGATGCAGATGATGATAATCCAGTGGATAGTAGCTATCTATCAGGACTTCAATATACAGGACTCGCATCTTGCAACATAACTCAATTTCCAAGTTTTTTGAGGCAAGTTAAATTTATATCATATTTGGATCTTTCATGCAATAAAATCGGTGGCAATGTACCAAATTGGTTGTGGGACAACATGTGGAGCGTTGGACCATCTTCTTATTATGTGAATCTTTCACATAACATGTTCACCAGCTTGCAACTTATCAATGCAGATATTCTCCCTTTCAATAGAACTGTGGATGTGCTTGATCTTAGTTTCAATAACTTTTCTGGACGTGTCCCTATGCCAAGCTCATCAGGGAACTTCTTGGATTACTCCAACAATATGTTTTCTTCCCTTCTGCCAAATTGGACTTTGTATCTCAAGGACACCGAATATTTCAGCATATCCAAAAATAATATAAAGGACCATGTACCTCCCTCAATATGTAATGGCCCACTATACGTTCTTGATCTATCATACAACAACTTTTATGGCTCGATTCCATCTTGTCTCATAGAAAATTTAGCAATTCTGAACTTCAGAGGCAACAATTTTAATGGGACATTGGATACCAACATAACGACCGAATGTGCTCTACAGACGATAGATTTACATGGCAACAAGATTGAAGGGCAACTTCCTAGGGGACTTTCTAACTGCTTCGAATTGGTGATGCTAGACATTGGTAGCAACAAAATAGTTGATACTTTTCCTTCTTGGCTGAGTAGGCTTCCCTGTCTTTATGTACTACTCCTAAGATCAAACCAACTCTATGGGTCCATTGGTGATAATAACATTGTTGGGGATACCAAATCGACCGAGGAGTTTTTTCCTAGACTACAAATTATCGATCTTTCCTCGAACAACTTCTCTGGTGTTTTGACGCCACAATGGTTGAAGCGGTTGAAGCCAATGGTGACAAAGTACAATAGTTCTGGAAAAACTATTCTTTTTGATAGCCTTGTATCAAATAAACCATATCAATATTCTATTGGGTTCACGTACAAGGGAAATTTTATGACATTTGATAGGGTATTGACTACTATAATATTAATTGACTTCTCCAGCAATAGATTGGAAGGCAACATTCTAGAAGCATTTGGAAGCCTTATATCACTACGGACACTGAATTTGTCGCACAATACCTTTACTGGAAAGATTCCAACTCAACTTGGTAGCATGACTGATCTAGAAGCACTAGACCTCTCCTGGAACCAACTCTCTGGAGAGATTCCGCAAGATCTGACCGATCTCACCTTTCTTGAGATCCTGAACTTGTCAAACAACCACTTGGTAGGGAGGATACCACAGTCACATCAGTTCTCTACATTTGACAGCAGTTCGTTTGGAGGGAATCCTGGGCTGTGCGGACCACCGCTATCAGAATTGCCATGTGGTGCTTCACCATACTCTCCAAGCGCTCAACGTGTGCATAGGTCGTCGCCTCATAGTGCCGACGTTGTCCTGTTTCTCTTCACTGGGCTTGGCTTTGGTGTTGGATTTGCAGCTGCTATTCTGGTGAAATGGAATCGGGTCGGCCGATGGTCATTGCAACCGCAAGAGCTTTGCGTGGTTGATCACTATTGGAAGGTGAGAGTCTGTTTCCAAATGCAACGAGATATATATCTCTAAGCCTCTTTCCTTAGCCATTGCATAATTAAGCACTTGTACTTATATGTTAACATCTTGTTTGGAGTGCTATTATAGGGATATATTATTTGTAAAATCTCTACCGCATCGTGAAATGTAAGGGAACTTTTATATTTTTCGCTTTAATTTAAACAGGTGTTCAAGTGTGTGCTAGTTTGATATGCATGTAAGCCTATATTATATATGTGTGTGTCACCGATGTTCACCACACAAGTAGGAGAGTATGTACGCAGTTAATAAGAGAGGAGCGAGTGAATTCATTTGAAGGACATGATGAAAATTGTGAACCGAATTTTCGAACTATTGTGAATCGAAGATCAAATATTGTTAAAAAATAAGTTTGCTCCTCGATCAGTCATTATTTTCTAGCCATTATTGCGTTATGGTCTATCATATTCCATCTGTTGGCACATTTTTCGGGCGCCAAACACTCAACAAGAACCAGCGGCGGTGCTCTCTGATCAGGCGCGGACAGTCCGTGGCCAAGGGCCGGACGGTTCACGACCTGATGCGAGGCTAGGGTTCCCTACCTGACGGCCGGACGATCCGTGCCTATAGGCCGGACGATCCGTGCCTATAGGCCGGATGGTCCGCGCGTGCGCAGGGGCGCGGAAGTCGCCGGCGGTGCCTGGATCTCGCTCCCGGGAGGGACCCCGTCGGGGAGGAGAGATCCTAGGTGATGTCTAGGCTCGGGTAGACCGACCTAGACTTCTTTAATCGACGTAGAGTCGAAGAGAAGCGAAGAATTTGGGGATTGGAAGACTAACCTAAAACTAGACTAGAACTACTCCTAATTGTACAGGAAATAAATGCGAGATAAAAGTGTTATTGATTCAATTGATTATTACAAATCGACCGTATATCTCTGTATTTATAGAGGAGGGGGGCTGGACCCGTCACAAACAAGCTCCTCGAGCTAATCCCGCGAATTTTGTTAACAAACGCGGCAAGAAACTCGGAACCCTAATATGTTCTGCACGCGCGCGGACTGTTCGGCCCACAGGCGCGGACTGTCCAGACCGCAGACCGTCCGGCCCTAGGGCCGGACCGTCCGCTCCTAGGGCCAGACCGTCCGCTGGCTCTTTTTGGTGCCCAACACATTCCAATACTATTTACTGTTATATATGCTAGTGTATGAGAAATAACAAGTTTTACTTAGATATAGTATTGGACTCGTGACTTCGTTGCTCCCAGTAATGATTTAATACTTCGAAAATAATATAACCTTACAGATGCCTAGTTTTCCAACAGCCTGGCTAGGCCTGCTGGCGTGCCTGATTTTCTCCTAACATGCCACTTCTAATATAATTCATGGTTTTTGATTTTTTGTCAAGCAAGCAGGAAGGAGATCGAAAAGAAACCAAATTTCAGAAAAGATCGTTAGAAAACTGAACTGTGTAGGTATATATGTTAGGTGAGATTTGCTCTGTGTGCGGTCAATTCTCAACTGTGGATTTGTACCTGAAAACTCCACCTTCCATGGTTCGTAATCATAGCTCTTGATATATAGTTGGACCTCCACTACTAATAAAGTAATAATACATATTATATTACATGATCGATACAACATTTCTGATGGTGGAAGACTAACTAGCTAGCACAACAGTTAGAGGCAACCATTATATAAACCTAGCTTGTCAGCTGAGCTCTCGGATTTCTATCATTGCACTGCATGCATATATTGCATTGCATTGAACCAGCATGGCTTTACTACTCTTCCTTGCTCTTCTTGCTCAGCTGCTGCACACACCACCACCAATACTACTGTCCAGCGCCCACCATACTCACGCCGATAACCTCAAATCAGCTGATGGTCACCTCCCCGTTGTTCCGTTTCTTTGCCGTCCAGACCAAGCAAAGCATCTCCTCCAGCTGAAGAAGTCATTCTCCTTTGTTGATTCCACCACCACGCTTTCGTCATGGCGAGATGGTACCGACTGCTGCCTCTGGGAAGGTGTTGGCTGTGACGCCTCGTCTGGAGACGTCACCGTTCTTGACCTCAACAATCGTCGCTTGTTCAGCCATTATGGCTTGGACCCTGCAGTCTTCAGCCTCACATCCCTCCGTCGCCTTGACCTCAGCATGAATGATTTCTCTAGAGGTGACGACGATGTACAGCCGTTGCCTGACAACATAACAGCTACTACGCCGGCAGGATTCGAGAGGTTTTCTTTGCTAACGCATCTAAACCTTTCTTATGCGGGCTTGCGTGGTCCAATACCTGCTGGAATCGGTAAGCTCGTGAACCTTGTCTCTTTGGATCTTTCGAGTTACTTTGCGATTGGTGAAGATGGTGTATCAGACGATCTGTGGGTGGTACCTAGTTTTCATACCCTAGTAGCAAACCTTAGCAATCTAAGAGAGCTCTACCTTGACGGAGTGGATTTGTCAAGCATGGGAGAAGATTGGTGCACAGCTCTTGCTACATATGTTCCTCATCTTGAGATACTTAGCATGGCCACGTGTTCCCTGACTGGTCCTATTTGTAAATCACTCTCCAGACTCAGTTCCCTGGTTGTTCTCAACCTCCAAAACAACTATGGTATAGCTGGTCGATTTCCAGAGTTCTTGATGGATTTTCTCAATTTAACTACGCTACAGCTTTCGAATGACAACCTCCAGGGGTGGTTGCCCTCCAGACCCTTTCAATCGAGGAATCTAAGGGTTCTTGATTTGTCCTATAACCAGAATCTCACTGGGCATGTGCCAAACTTTTCCAGTGCAAGTTGTCTAGAGAGTTTGATGCTAGATGGGACCAGTCTTTTGCCCATCGAACAAGTCAAACCAACATCTATCACCAACTTCGTGTCATTGAAGGAGTTAGTGCTTAGTGGGAATTTAGCTTCTGTGGATTTCCTTTCTTCATTTGGTACACTGGGGTCTCTATGTAAGTTAGAACTCACATTTGACGAAGTGAGTGAGCTAGGCCCAATCTTCTCATGGATTGGACACCACAAGAACCTGACAAGTTTGGTACTCTCTGGCAACTTCTCTGAGATGACGCCTACCTTGGTTAGCAATTTCAAGGCCTTGAGAAGCTTAAGTATGCATGATTGCACACTCCCTAGGCATGTACTTGATGCAGTTGGAAACCTCATAGCCTTGCGAACACTTGATCTTTATTACTGCAACATAACGTGGGGTTCCACCATGCCGTCTTCTATTGGCAACCTCACTAATTTGAGGGATCTGCATATTATTCAATGTGGATTCTCAGGCCCAATGCCGGCTGCAATTGGCAGACTCACAAATTTGAGAAACATGTATGTATTTCGTAGTGGTTTTTCAGGGCCAATTCCAGCTGCAATTGGCAAGCTCACTAGCCTCGAAATTTTGGACATTATTGAAGATGGGTTTTCAGGGCCAATACCAGCTACAATTGGCAATCTTAGTCACTTGAACCGTATGCGATCTTTTGGTGAGTTTTATGGCCCAATGATACCCGATACAATTGCGCAGCTAAGTCATTTGACGAGGTTAACTATTGCAGGTTCTAATTTTTCTGGACGCATACCGGGTTCAATGGCAAATTTGACTCAGTTAACAGAGATGATTCTTCCATATAATTCTCTAAATGGTAACAGTACTTACTAGCTCTTGCCTCATTTTCCTAACGTACCCTTAAGCTTTTGTTTACTTACTAAACATTTTGGAGTACATCACTTACCACCTATAAGTTAAACTAGTTGTGACCAAAATAGTTTGATTACCGCTTATAAAAAGCTATTTGCGATTATTATTAGACGAGAGAGTAAGAGAAACCACATGTTACAACTTCACTCGGTCCACATGTTTGAATGTTACTTGCTCAACATTCGAGTGCTAGCTCCTATGGCCTCGCTGCCAGCCAAATCATTCGCTAAGTCATCTCATAGCTACAAATAAGGGTTGCCTCATATCTACGGTCCCTCGAATACAAAGTTTGACTTCAACGTCTATCCTAGCCCCTAATACAGCTCAAGTTATAACATAACCAAATTGTACACATATTTGACACATATATAACAAACTCTAGCTTGATTAATATGCAAGACACCTCGAAGTCAACAATGTTGGGATATAATATAAGTGAATTGTCCACCTCTTTATATTAGCTTAAGCTTTTGAGTTGAGTTGATTGACGTATTCAACTTAATATGGTATCGAAGCCACGAGTTCGAATCCTGGCTAGCGCAATTAAATAAAATAGATATTGATCGCTTCTATTTCACGTTTGAGATCCAAGAGAGGCTCCACGTGAGGGAGAGTGTTGAAATATAAGTGAATTGTTCCCTCTAGGGTAGCTGTCACACCCGGGTTTTAGGGGCAGGGCCAAACCCGAGCGCGAAAAGTCAAATGTGTGCTAGGATCAAGTCTCACACATATGATTACTCATGGTATAGAAAAGAATGTCACATCTTTACTATAGAATGGAGTTCTATACAAATAGTTAAATAATTACATCATACGAAGACAACGATCCAACAACCATAGTTGACTAGGAACGACGACCTAGATCACTCATCAACTCATCACAGCATCATTCATGCGCCTTATCTTGTGGTACATGATCTTGACCTGGGGGGTGTGAGTACAACAAGGGTGAGCTCACATACGTTCATCACTCAACAAGTTGTGGGGAATAATGTGCATGAGCTCACTAGTGGGGGGGCTCATGTGAAGTGTAAGGCTTACCAAAGGAGATGGTTAAAGCTAGGCATTGCTTTTAAAGTTGGTCAAAATTTTATTAGCAGTTACTAAGTGTAAGTAGATACCAACCCAATTAAATAAGAGATCACAATTAATAATAACACCCACAATGTAATGCATATGATAAATTAAGTTTAGTTCTATAGTTTAACCATGTGAGGGTCGAGCTGCTCATGACCGTGAGCACGACTGATATACCAGTTTTACACTCTGCAGAGGTTGCGCATCTTTACCTACAAGACGTGTTTCCCGATTAGCCAGGGTTAGCTAGACTCAACACTTGCAAGGTGAATGGCTAGGGATCCATTGCGAGGTCTTTCCAAAGTTCCACTAGTTTGAGAAAACCCACTACGGTTTCAGGACGAAGGAAGGATAGGAATCCCTCGTCTGAAATGTCATCGCAGCAATTTGGCCCGAGAACCTCTCTATACTCTACAGCGACGCCTCCCCGCTTGCCCTTTCGGGTAAGGTAATCTCTCCCTAGCTTTCCTAATTACTTAGCCAAGGGCGTCCCATTCCACCCTTGTGGTAGCACTGTTTTCCCGGGTGGTCGCTCCGTGTTCCAATTAACATAATGATCTTATCATGAATAATAATTAAAACAACAGCCGAATTGGAACATGGTCATAATATAACATTTATTTCCCAAAACTAGGTAGAGCAATAGCAAATCTACCCAATAGTTCTTTTGGTTGCAAGGTGAGGGATAAACAATTCTAGGAAAACCTATCGGGTCCCATCAAATTAACCTGAGCATGCCACAATGATTAACAGGAACATTATTAGGTAGAGAAAAGTGATCAAGAGCACAACTTGCCTTAGACTCGAGATTCTAGGTACCAAGTCGATCTTCAGATTCTCGTGACCTCACTGCTATTCGTAGCAATACATAGAAATAGACAAAAAGTGCATAAAAATAACAGTACACCAAACATGGGAACAACCGCGTAATAATATTCTACGCACTGCTACGAGATCGTAGGTTCGAGAATCGCTAAATCCTGAGCTACAGTTAAAAGATATGGTTTATGGAAGATCTATGTGATTAATTATTAAACTATATTATGAATTGGTGATTATACATCATATGAGAAAATATACTATAAATAATTAACTCTACTTTGATCTGGATTATAGCTTGATTAGAGATCATATTTTAGTAAAATTACTATAATGGACCAGTTTAACTTTGGTTAGAAGGATTAATCTACTAATCATAGGATAAACCATTATCCATTTATTAAATTATGCTTTATGGTACTATTAATGTCGCCAGTGTGTAGACAATTTTATTACGCGGCTAATGCAACTTGAATGGGTCAAATTGGAGTTAAACTGAATGAGTTATGGATTTTACAGATTTCTAGAACTTACTTCATACTTAATTTTAAATCGGTTTCGTAGTTGATTTATATAAATTAATCAGGATTTGGGATGACAACTACTATTATTTGGAATCCTAGGGTCTATTATGCAAAAGAAAAGACCTAGTTGTAATGATCTTAGCACTATAATGGATGGCGAGTTTATTTCATAGAAATTTGGGGGTTCTTTTGCAAAAAGCCTGAGCCGAATGGGTATAGTGTGACAAAACCTCCCAAGTCTCAAGTCATTAGGCCTACCTACAGTTGTTCTTGTCCCACGGACTTCAGACAACCCTGCAGGTGCACCTGATCACTTGATAAGTTCGGTATCTGAATTCCTTACCTTTCCAAGAGCGTTTCACCCGTCACGCAAACATTACAATACATCGGAGATACGGAAATGCGGAAGCAGTTACAATAACTTACTTTATTGGAAAGTAAGACAGAGTTATATAGTTACAGACCAGAACCAAAATATATGAGTGCAGAGTATTATTATTACATAACATGGGAGGCAAAAACCCCTCCCAAATAAACAGTAAAAGTTTTTAACGGAGGGTCTTTCCTCCCGCAGCTTTTAGTCTTGATTCTCTTCTTTTGGTACCACCTTGGAATAGAAGCAACAAAAGTTTGCTGCTTCTTCACCTAAAACAACATGGGACAAAGCCCTGAGTACGAAGTGTACTTTCGCAAGACTTACCCGACAAAGTAAAAGACTCTCAAGGATATGCTGGCTTTAAGGGAGTCAAGGTAAGGCTTATCAATAATCAATGACTCTGTTTGCAGAAATGCTTACTAATAGTGGATCCTTAAAAATCCAGTTTTATTTGTCAGGTTAAGTAAAATTACCTGCAACTAGAGTTCTTTCTACCCTAGTTCAATCACTTGACCTATACAAGCCAATTTCTTAACAACCCTTCATCTTCACTAGAATGCTACGTGTAAGTCAGTGACCAAGTCTTCATGTCCGCGAAGTTACGGCGATCCGAATCGATTATACTCAGCTGAGGATCTCCAATCACACGACATATGTAGCACTTAACCCTTGCATATGTCAACTCGCCACCGGGGTTCTTAAGACCAGATTAGGTTCACGCCAACCGAGAGCACAGGTACACCACCGTCCAGCCTCTTGCCACGGAGGGTACACACTACTCTCGCCATCTCTCCACTCCCATTGCGTGTTACCTTATTCTGGTATTAGTCAGCCCGAGGCAAAGCTTACCCATGACGAGGCATGTGACCAGTTAAAGGGTCCTCGGTCAGCAGGCCTACATCGAGAAGGTCCTTAATCGACACAGACGGAGACACTACACCGAGACTCCCTTCTCGTGCAAGTCACCCGCCCGGTCTCAGCTTAATCATTTCAAACCCAAAGTTTGGTACCTGGCAGAGGTACATCTTTTCCGATGTTGAACCCATCATGTCCATGATGAATTCACCATCAAGTTTTATTTTCGAAAACATCCCTCCCACTTTGAAGCATCATCTTTTGGAAAAGCAAAACATTTTTGTTTTTCTAGAGCAAAGCTAAGCATAAGAAAAACCTTTTGTAAAACAGGGATTTGAGGAGAAGTAATCAAATCCAAGGAAGGAAATGCAGGAATTGGTTTAGCACACAACTCCTATCACCTAATGCATCAAGCAAGTGAGAAAGATTTTAAAAGGAACAAGGAGGTGGCAAATGTACCGGGGCTTGCCTTGTGTTACTGGTGAATTAGGCTCTGTTCCACATATATCAAAATAAAAATAGTTGCGTGCCTGATGTTCTTCAGGTGGTGGTGGTGATGAAGTCCTTGTCTCTTCAACTTCTACTTCCTCCTCGTTTTCTAAATATAGCCAAATATAATAATGAATGCTCATGTAATGCTCATGAAGATGCAAAGATAATAAAAGTTTATTATCTATGGTATACAACTTTCCTTCACGGATCTCTGAGAACTTAGGGTTTTTGGAGTCAATAGTGAAGTTCATAGGGCAGGGGCTAGGGTTTTGGGTTCTAAGTATCAAACATGGTCCAAATCATACCAAACTCTACCCAAGGCTTCTAAATATTATTTAGAGTTTACCCTAAAAGTTTAGTGAATTTTGGATTTATTATTTATTCCCTAAAAATTCAGAAGCATGGTTTTTGGCTATTTTAAATTCTCTATAATTTCCTATTTGGACTAAAAATCATGAAACTATTTTTATTAAATACTATAGGAAATTAGAAGTCTAGCAAAATTGGTTTGGTATTTTTAGCATTTTTCTACAATTTTCTAGAAATTCTTAAACCTAGACAGAAAAAGAAAAGGATAAAGTATGAACAGTCCTGGGCCGGAACTGGCCCAAGTCGGCCCACTACTGGAGAAAAGCGCCCGCACGCGCCCACGTGCAGATTTTGCACAGAGACCCCTATTGTTTTAAATAACCCGAACTGAGTTCACTGCACTATTTCTATGAGTCACTGACACATGCAAAAAAGTCCCTGCACTTCCATTTCTTCACAGTTTGAAGTCCCCGACGGCGAACGACGCAGGGCCGCGCTCCGGCGAGCTCTCACCGGCCGATTTACTTAATGATCGGCGCCCTACTTTGGCCGAGACCAAATTCAAGACCCACTGATCGTTTCTCCTCACTCAATTTTACTAATGAGACTCTAAATCATCCTGTCCACGGAGACAGCGCGGACAATGGATGAACATGGGCATTCTCGGTGATCCAGGGCGGTCTAGTTCAATCAGAGGGGTCGAACAGCATTAGGAGGTCTTAAGGAGACTAGAACAAATGACCAGAGAGCTTGAACTAACCTGGAGCAAGCTGGCCACGGCGAGGTGTTTCAACGGGGGCGGAAACACAGATTGGGGGCAAAGAGCAATTCACAGTTGTTGGTGGACAATTGAAGGCAAGCGTGGGTGCTATGGATGGGTAATTACCCTACGGAGCTCACGGCGGGCTTAATTTATAGCAGTCATGAGCGGTGGCCGGGGAATTGGACGAAGACACGTGGCGGCCGGAGAAACAGGAAGTCACTAGCGCGGTGATTCGTGGCCTATTACCGTGGCAAGCTCCCCGGCGATGAACGGACGACTAATACGAGTCACGACGATGCGGTGGATGTGCCAAGGCATGTGGCGCAATGCCGTGAAGCGGCTGTCTCCGGCGAACTCATCCGAAGCAACCATGACTAGCTCGGGTACGGTGGTCGGAGTAATTTAGTGGCTGGAGCATATCCACGGTGTGATATTTACTGACCCCCGGCGCTATCCAGCTGATCTGAGCGTGAATCACAGCGGCGATAGCACGAATCCGCGCGCGGCTCGTCGGCGGCGAGGGGGCTAAACCTGATCCTATCCAGTTACTGTACCATCATATTGTTCTTCAGTTAGCCTGACAGACCAAGTTTGGCATTGATTTTCTCCTAAATTTACATGGCAAGTTGTTGATCGACCAGTAGCAAAGTTGTTGTCTAATGATCCATCTACAAACCGACTGTGGTAACCATACTCAAACATCCACAAGATCATCTTCAAAATGGCCCCCAAAGTTTATCCCATGCCCCTGAACACCATAATTCAGGTTTCAGACAGACTGACAGCCCAACTTTGGGCACATTTATCTCAAAATACTTCATGGTACCAAGGCATGATCTCTATAACAAAGTTATTCTCCTTTCATAGGTCTATAAACTTTATGTGGTGACCTAGGGCAAAATATTTACAATTTGGAAGATATAGGGCTCCAAAGTTGAGCCAAATGCACTGAAATCAGACTTAACTCCATAGGGTTCAAATAGGGCTTTTTGCAAATAGGCCCAAAACTTAGGGTTTGAGTTGCAAATCCACACACATGTGAACCATATGTGTTAAGATACCCTAATCTCATGGTTTTTGCACTTTAGTCCAAAAGTGCACTAATTTTGCACTTAGCCCCCTAGGGTTTAATTCTAGGGCTTTCTAGGGTTCTTTTTAGGGTTTTTGATACTTCTAGGGCTTTAATGCTACTTAAGTCCACACATGGTGATATTTTATGACCATTTCTAATGAGTTTTGGAAATTTTCTCATATTAGGTCTTGTTTGCTTTATTAAGCCCAATCTAGGGTTAAACATTGTACCCTAGGGTTTCACTTATAACATGTCACATTTATACAACTTGTTTGAACTTTTTGCCTAGTGAATGCATTCTAAGTGTAACAATCACATGATATGCCAATGCTTATGATGTTATGCTCAAATTTTAGTGGCAGTAACACTACGGGTGTTACATATAGGCTCACCTGAGTCGTTGGATCTAGGATCGACGGCCCCTGGGTGCCATTGAAACGGCAGGGCTCGGGTGAGGTAGAGCGTGGCAAAGGCTCGGGCGAAGTGGCCGAGGTCAGTGGGTTCGGGCGAAGCGCAGTCAAGAGCAGGAGCTCGAGCGGCGCGGAGCGCGAGCGTAGAAGCTCGGGTGAGACGGAGCACGAGCGCAAGCTCGAGCGAAGCAAGGCACGAGCAAGGTCTCGAACGAGGCAGAGTGCGAGTGCGGGCTCGGGCGAAACGCGGCCGAGGCAGCGGTCTCAGGTGAGCTGAGGCACGAGTGTAGCCTCGGGTGGAACGCAACTGAGAGAGCGGGCTCGGGCGAGGTTGGGCTCGAGTGTAGGGGCTCGGGCGAGACGGGCGCGACCAAGAGCAGCAGGCTCGGTCAAGACGGAGCACGACCGAGATCAGCGGGCTCGGGTAACGCGCGGCTGAACGCTGGATAGGCTCGGGCGAGGCAAGGCACGAGCGCGGGCGTAGGGGTTCAGGCGGAGCGCGCGCCGAGGGAGCGGGCTCAGGCTAGTGCGGGGCACGAGCACGGGAGCTCGGGTGAAGGGCATGCCGAGGGAGCGGGCTCAGGCGAGCGTGGGGCGCGAGCACGAGAGCTCGAGCGATGTGTGGGTGCTCAGGCGAGGGCGAGATGGTTGCCGAGGATATGGAACCCGGATTCTTATATCCCCATGGTCGTGAGTCCGAAGGAGAACGGGGTCGGTAGGAAATTGCGTGGAGCTCGCCGAGGTTGTTGCGGTGGGTTCGGTGGTGGTTATGGCAGGGAGGAGACGGAGCGACTGGGTTGATCTATACGGGGGAGTGGGTCGAGGTAGAGATTGGGCCGAGAGCAAGGTTTCCTCTCTTTTCTTTTTCTGTTTTTATTTTGTTTTCTATTTTTAGGATGTAGTGTTCAGCCAACTTTCAAGTTTAATCAAAGTATGAATGTCAAACTCAAAGATACACAAGTAGAGTACCAACATGATGCATATTAAATGTTTTATCTATTTACTATCTTATTTATGCAAATGTTTTAAATATGTAGTGCATACATCTAATTGATATATCTTAATAAATTATCACCTTGTGTGTATAGTTTATTAGAAAGTGAATTAACATCCATTACCTACTTAATTTTAGGAGAGGTTAATATCTAATCAAGGGTAATCTTAATTCAAGTATTTTTAAGTATTTCTAATCATAAAGTTTCATGAGAGGAATAATCGAGTTTAGCAAATGTATTCAAAGACTTTCTATTTTGTTTGTTGCCTCAATATTTAGTTATGTCTTGGACCTAAGTCTTGAGTATCAGAACTTACCATTATCATTTATTTAATTTATGACATATTCTTTATAGGGGAAGGAAATCATTATCTAAAGACATTTTATCTCAAATCTTCTGGAGGAACTTCTTATAAAACCCTACCATAGGATTTCGGGTGTTGAAGTAGCAACGAAAGCAGTAGCCATAGACTCAGATGCCATGTCAACGGTGATGCCTCTAGCCATAGGTGTAGGCAACTCCGACGACATGGCCTCCTCTCCTCTCGAAGGCATGGCCACCCTCATCGGTGAAACAAGGTCAATGACCTCATTCATCGGTGACGTAGTCACTTCCACCACAGACACCTCCACCGAGGCCGCCCTGACCACTTCATCCGCCAACATTGGAAATGTCGGTACCTCCATTTCCAAAGGTGCAACCGTAGGTGTAGAAGATGGGGTCAGCACCTCCACCTCAATGGTTGGAGTCGTAGCAAATCCTTGGCATGACAGGTACTTTTACAGTGTGATAAGTAGGGAAGAGCCCTCTCTGCTTTGAATACGAAATCACATCAACATCAGCAATATGTAAAAACCATTTAAAAGACTATAATAATCAGTAATGTCACCTTATGTAGATGCCTTCGAGCGTCAGCATTAAGAGGAGGATTAGCCTAGCTTGATCTTACCTTGTCCCTTGTGTGTTTTAATTTGACCTCTGATTTCGAGGGCCTAGGCGCAGGTGGATAGGGCAACCTCGAGGACGCAGAGGGTGGAGCAGAGACCACCGGAGGAGCTGGAGCTAGATGTGGAGATGAATATGATGCCTCCATGGGTAATGTCAGGGGCTCCAACCTTGAGGATGAAGGCAGAGGGGTTGAGACCTTGAGTACATCTATTGCCATAAGAGTTAGAGTCACCGAGTGGGTCGGAACCTCAGGCATCAAGACCACCATAGGCACTAGGGCTATCGTGCATGCCAGAGCCTCGAGCACTAGGGTTGTCGTGAAAGTTGGGGTTTTTGCATGGGTTAATACTTCAGGTATCAAGGACATCGAGGGAGGAGTCGGACACCTCGACCTTGGAGTTGTCATGCGCTCTTGTCTCGATGCCGTCGAGGAAGCGCCCAAGCGCTCCCACCTCGGAACTGTTGTATGAGGATCCTATATCTATTGCGCCCGGGCCGCTGAGGTTTCCCTCTTTTCTGCACGCTAGGTGGCTTGAGCAGGAGAAGGGATAGCCATCCCTAATTTCTCCTATCATGACGAGGACCATCGACCTATATAGGATGGAGCAAGTCCTATTCAATCACTTCATCATTGTTGGAGTCACTGATATCCTTTGACTCATCGTCCTCGTTGTCATCATCCACCGACCCCCATCGGTGGGTCTTGAGAATGAATTGCTTCCATAGCTTCTTGTCCCTCTTCCTCTTCTTCTTGTCCTTATTATTCTTCTTTGCCTTAGCGACATCACGATTTATTGTGTGCATGGCCATGTATTTTTAGTAGCGGTGTGTGGGAGAGGTGAAAATGGGAGACTAGGGAACATGTGGTACATGGGGAACAGACGCACCATCAGCAATGCAACCATTCGATCATGGTACACGTCGATGACACCAGCGCTCGATAGACCTTAGTCGATGATGTGGAGGATGTCGTGCACACTTGAGATCCCCAAACTACTTATTCTCTGGGTCTGCAGCACCCATCCTCACGACATGGCCTCTTAGTTGATACCGCGTCAGGTGTAGGTTGGGAGAAGCATGTCAAGGACATTCTTGAGGTAGAACCACCTCGAGTGCCACCCCATGTTTGATTTGGTTGTCGGTAGGTGCATGTACTCCAAGGCCCAAATCCCTTAGAGATGAATGCTAGCGCATCCCACTGATAGTGCCACGACAATGCCTGAGTGGCCCCTCTTCTTCTAGAGCATGACAGCGAAAAGATGTTGCCACAACGAGAAATAGGGTTCGGTCTCGAGGAAGCCTTCTCGAGAACAACCTAGGGTGGGCTGGTTTTTTAAGCAAGGGTGAGCACACATCAACATACTCAGCAGATGTCCCGTTTGGCTAAAGTGGACTAGCTGTATGTGGAGTTAAGGTTAAGTAGTTGCTTTTAGTTGGTCAAGTATTTATTATTAACTGTATAGCCAAGTTTTAGTAATGAACCCAGTTATTACCCAAAAGTACTCCTTCCAAAGAGGAAATACCAGAGATCAGAATTATAACCATCATCATTAACCATAATCATACAAGTATCCAAAGTTCTTCTAATCAAAGAGGATCCCAAGGCTGCTCTTAACTGTGAGCACGACTAATATACCAGTTTCTAACACTCTGCAGAGGTTGCACACTTTACCCACGAGTCATGATTCCCGATCTGCCCGGAGATCATGACTCCCCATTAATCACTACCAAGGTGACATGGCAGGGTCTCACTACGTAGCCTTTACAAAGATTCCCCAGAGGTCATAGTCGCCCGTTAGGTTTCTCCAATTTGATAAACACAGTACTTCTCCCCATAGGAAGGGTGACTAACAAAACCAAATCAAAAGAACCTCGGCAACCAGCCTCGGCAGAGAAAGTATTGTGCCCAGAACCCATTAACAACCCTACGGCGAAGCCAACTACACCTCAAGTTCCTCTAATCAGCTAAGGGCGTCCCATTCCACCCTCATGGCTGTACTGTTATCCCGAGTGGTCTCTCAACGAACAGGTCCTTACGAAGAGGTACTCAGGAAACAGCGTGAGTCCCCATAGTATCACAAGATCATCATCGGGATAACATCATCGTATCATAACTATTCATATCATGTTCGTTGATTAAGGTAAAGCAGTACCATAAAGCTAACCATGATAACCCAAAAGGTAAACAAGGATAAGGTAAATACAGACTAGTCAATCCTTGAGTTTCAATAAAGTACTGCGGGACAGTGAACTATAGAGTAAGTAGGACATAATGGGTCAGAGGACACTTGCCTTCACCAGGTTGTTGCTCAGGAAGGTCTTCGGCAACACACTCAGGAACCACGGGCTGCTCGTTGTCTAAACAAAGCGATCATGCATTCAATATATTTGGGTAAAGACAGATGAACAATACACCAAACATATACAATCAAGTGAATCACAAGTTGGATGGAGCAGTATAAACACAAAAGGTAAACTTAGGTGCTAGGGTGAACTGGCACACTTAGAGGTTTGTGATTCTCTAAGTATTATCTATCTCCATGGATTACATAATTTACTTCCACTTATTTTAATAGGACACAAACATTATACCAAGGATAGATTCAAATGTTACATATTATCAATCTCACAAAGTTAAACATCTAATTATCATTAGGGTGCTCCTCTTTATTTTACCTAATAATAAATAAACTATTACCTAACCTAACGTATAGTCTAGGCATAAAATTAAAGGGCACAGACAGTTAATGATCATAGTTTATTTGGACAGAGAATAATCCTATGAACATTTTGCTATTTGAATCACTCAATTTAGAGTTCATATGCAAAAGATATGAAATAAACAAGTTTTAAAGTTTAAAATACAAATTTAGGCCTAAGTCTGTGATTAAATAGAAGGTTAGGGGTCTGTCTGCAAGATTATAGGGGCCTGTGCGCTAAAACCAGGGATGGTGGGTTGTTTTCCGAAAAATCGAGGGTTTCTTTGGGCAAATGGCCACGCGAAGGGGTATCGGATCTGCTCAGCCGTCAGATCTTAAATCAACAGTTGAGATTAGATCCGAGCGAGGACGCACGTCGGGCGCTGACAGGTGGGCTTGGGGGGTTGAGACGCTGACACGTGGGGCCCACGGGTCAGCAATATGCCGAGGGTGCGGGGCGCGCTGGCCACTGGATTACAGATCGACGGCTCTGGTTCCATGAACCACGCGAACCGTTGTCCGCGAATCTGGGTCGTCAAATCAAAACTCGACGGTTAGGATGGGTGTCAGGGGGCTTTACCTTCTCCGGTCGGCTAGGGACAGAGCCATACGCGCCCGCGGCAGCGCAACTGCCGGAGACAGGGTAGACTGAGGCTCATAGGGCGTTAGAGGTCGGTATGGGTAGCCAGAAAGGTTTGGGAGGACTCGGCGAATCCTATGGCTGGGTCGGGATAGCAGGAATGGGGCTGAGGCGACCAGACGAAAGAGGGGGAGTCCTTGGTGGACCGAGGGATACTCTGACGAGCAATCGCACGCGACTAAGGGAATACTAGGGAAAATTAGGGGCGGGTTAGATCAGTTACCTTGAGAGAAGGCTCGGGGCTCACGAACGGCGTCCGGGGCACGGCGAGGACACGGGTCGACGGCGGCGGAACTGCGGCAGGGCAGAGAGAGAACCGGTGAGCGTGGACCGAGAGAAACAGAGGGGGAGGGGGCGAACCGAGGGGTGTCCTAGGTCGCGGGTGACGAGGCGAAGCACACCGAGGCAACAGACACTGTGAGGGCTCGACGACGACTGCAGAACGGGCGCGTGACCACGTCGAACGACGGTAGAGATCCCTGGGTGCACGCGCGGTGCGAGGCGAGTGCTAGGGGCTGCGAGTGTGCGAATGACGGGGAAGGAGAGCGAGTGGGAGAGACATGTGTCAGGGAGAGACATGTGCGTGGGCGCAGGCACGCGCGCACGAGACTGGGCCAAGATGGGCCAGCTGAGCTGAATTGGCTTTTCCTTTTTCACTGGAATTTCTAATTGCTTTTTCTTTTTATTTTCTCTATGGATTTCAAATCAAATTCAAACCAAATTCAAATTCAAACCATTCCAAACATGTGCATCAAACAAAAGGACAATTTAGGCTTAGCATGGTGCAACATTTCATGACTCCCATAGTTTTGACAAAATAAATAACTAATCCCTCACCTAATTAACTTAATTCTAATCAAAAGAAAGAGAGGGAGACTAGAGAGAGAGACAAAAGGTAACACCTGAATTTGGTAGGCATTAAGAGAAGAAATTTTATACCCCCCAAATTCAGAGTGTTACACTATACTTACCGAGTCCGCTTAGGTGTCCTCAAGAAAAATGACCAACTGAATACCTTCAAAGGATGATAGGACCCTCTAAACGAATCTATGATCCCTTCAGAGGCGTGTCTTTAATAGAAACAAGTGCACCATCAACAACAAACAAACCTCCATAGGAGCGTCTAGCTCCTCCAGAGGCTCAGGGATGAATACCATAGGTATGATATGTGGTGTGGGTTCAACAAGAGGTGACAAGTTTTCAATCAGTTCAATACCACCTAGTCTTTGTGAGGTCGATCTTGCCTCGTCTAATCCCTAGCCACTAGGAACATACGATATTTTTTGTCTCGCTCGACCCCGACCCCTTTTGGGGACACACGACTTCACCTCGTAGCTTTGCTTTATGTCGCCCGACCTCTGACCCCAACCACCAAGGGTCAAAGAAGGAGAATGACTATATTGTAGAATTTTGCTTCGTCCGACCTCCGACATTTGAGGGAAAAGGGTCTAAGAGTCGAGAAACCTTAACCCAAAGCTCTGCCTTGCCCGAACCCCAAAGAGGAGGGGTTAGATACTTCACCTACCATGTAGGTTTGAGATTCTTGGGACCATACCACCTCATCCACTATGGACATCGGAACATATGAGTCTAGCTCTGACATGGCATGGGGTCCAAATGACAACATAGAGGAAGGTACTTCAGAACGTATGTGTCATCCACCACGACATGGAGTCTAGCACCAGTTCAACAACTCCCTGGCCAAGAAGTAAACAATGGACACCTAGGAGTCGACTACAAGACATGATGGGGCATAATGGCAAGCACCATGATGATCCACGCATGGCTACATTAGCCCGATAGAAGGTGTTATCCATGGCGTCCCTCGACCAGCAACAATCCTAGAGGACAAATGGAAATGTGACAATGTCAGCCCCTACATACTTCATCCTCTTTGCATAGGCAATTGTAACAGGGCCCTTCCTCTACCTCGTTTTATAAAAGAGAGGGAAAGGCCCACGAACCAGGGGACGATAATATAAGGAACCACATGCACTCACCTTAAACACAAGTCCTGTACTAAGCACTTGTAAATGCACCCACTCACGCACTCGTTAGAGGCTTCGAAGCTCCTCCCTCACTCTACTATTGTAACCCCTACTACAAACTTTTGTGCCAAGTAACACAAACATATCAACTGGACGTAGGGACATTTAGCCCGAACCACTATAAATCTTTGTGTCCACTTAGCACACCATCTGCTTCGAGACACGCAAAGCACTAGTCTTATGAGCCAGTGGTTACAAAATTTGACACAAGGCTCCTAAAGGAGGTAAGGAAGATATCCGGATAGTTTCAACCCATCACCTTCATTGAATTTGTGACGAGAAGGCAAAATTATTCTCCAAATGAGGGTTTTCTTCACATCTGACAAAAAGATAAAACATGGTGCTCATGAAAGATCTGCTCAAGCTAATATGCAAATATGATCTCAAGGGGTCATAGCACCTAGTGAAGGCCAGGAAATGAATCAAAAACACTCACATCAACTGGAGCACAAAAACGTCGAAAACAATTGAAAGCTAGGCATTCGAGGGAAAAGAGTAATCAAAACTCGTCAAACAAGACAAGATCTGGAGCCACCATGAACTAGTAGGTTAGGGACTCCATTCCCACAAAATCCATAAGCTATAATATTAAATTATATAGAGGAACAAATAGTTAAATCCTTGATGCTACCACCTACAATTCGAGCCAAACTCCACTCAAATTTTGAGTCCCAAACCTAATAACTATCTATTTTGTGGTTTTGAGGTCCAAACCACCAAAAGCCTTATGAGTAGCATATCTGATACGCCACCTCCATAATATCTACATATGTCACAACCATTCCTCAATCACCCAATCGTCAAGTCCTCCAGGTACACTACTTGGCGTGGCCAATTATTTCTTGACTTGGTCAACATAATCTACTCCTCCATGTACTCTTGCATGTGTCAATGTCCCGAGGTGCCTACCACACACAATTAGTCCATTGGCTTCTCTGGTCCCTTAGTTTGTGCCCGACATTCATCCTTCATGCTAAGTTTAGTAAACACTAAAATAAATCTGATCATCTCTTAAGAATCACACATCATGCCTGAACACTATGGGCACATTTAACCACGTGTCCACACCCTCCTTTTAAAAAATGGTGTGTGGTGAACAAAGGAGGCATTAGATATTTTATAAATTCATGTTTAGAAAAGGAGGGACTTTCTAACTCACTTTTTTCTTTTACTTCATAGGGGAGATTCCATCATTTATTTTTAGCATTTTTGCATTACGTTACCTTGATCTTTCTAACAACCAACATTCTAGCCATGTAAAATATTTTGACATGACAACTTCATAGTTGAAAAGTTTGTGCTTGAGCAACAATGCATTGTCATGATTTATTCCCAAGGCATTCTTTAACCTAATAAGTTTAGCAGCTTTAGACGTTAGCTCAAACAACTTCACTAGTTCCTTGAACCTTACACAATTTTGGAATGTGTGAGCTCACCATGTTGGATCTTTCCAATAGTGGGTTGTATGTCATGGATGTAGATGATGGTAATCTAGATCAAGGTTTTCTCCACAGTTGACAAAAAGGTAAAACATGGTGCTCATATGATATCTACTTAAGGAAACATGCATATATGACCTCAAGTGATCATAGATACTAGTGAAGGCCAAGAAATGAATCCAAACCACACACATCAACTGGAGCACCAACACAGAAAACAAGTGAAAACTAGGCATTCGAAGGAAAAGAGCAATCAAAACTCATCAAACAAGACAAGGTCTAGAGCCACCATGAACTAGTAGGTTAGGGTATCCAATCCCACAAAATCCATAGGCTACAAGACTAAATTACATAGATGAACAAATAGTTCAGTGTTTAAATCATTTGTGGTTCTCAAGAGCATACTAGAGCATGGGGAACATACTTGAGATATGAAATAATGACAACTGAAGAGATAATTTGGATAGATTAGCCTCCCCTTTATTTATAGGGCTATTAAACATTCCCAACTTGCTTCTAGATAATTAGAACCGAACCACTCAACCTCGGGGGCGTTGTAGTATAATTTAAGATCTATAGATCTGATGACCATGTATTCTTCTTGAGACGGCTTCTTCTCAATGCTAAATCCTTGATGCTACCACCTACAGTTCGAGCCAAACTCCACTCAAGTTTTGAGGCCCAAACATGAAAACTATTTGCTATGCGGTTTTAAGGCTCAAACAACCAAAAGCCTTATGAGTAGCATATCTGAGATGCCACTTCCATAATATCGACATATGTCACTACTAGTCCTCAATCATCCAATGATCAAGTCCTCCAGTGCTACTACTTGGTGTGGTAAACTATTATCCTTATTTGGTCAACATGGTCTACTCCTCCATGTACTCTTGCACGTGTCGATGTCCTTAGGTGTCCACCACACATAATCGGTCATCTAGCTTATGTGGTCCCTCGATATGTGCTTGGTGTTCATCCTTCATGCTAAGTTTAGTCAACAATAAATTAAATATGATCATCTCTTAATAATCACTCATCATACTTGAACAATGTGGGCACATTCAACCATGTGTCCACACCTTTGTTTTTAAAAATGGTGTGTGGTGGTTCTATGTATGCATGTTGTGAACAAAGGAGGCATCACATATTTTCTAAATTCATGTTTAGAAGAGGAGGGACTTTCTAACTCACATTTTTTATTTTACTCACAGGGGATATTCCACCATTTATTTTTACTCTTCCTGCATTATGTTACTTGGATCTTTCTAACAACCAGCTTTCTGGCCATGTACAAGATTTTGACACGACAACTTCACGGTTGAAGAGTTTGTTCTTGAGCAACAATGCATTGTCAGGATTTATTCCCAAGGCATTCTTTGAACTAACAAGTCTAGGAGCTTTAGATGTTAGCTCAAACAATTTCACTGGTTCCTTGGACCTTACACATTTTTGGAGACTTCATGAGCTCACCATGTTGGATCTTTCCAACAATGGGTTGCATGTCATGGATGCAGATGACGATAATCTAGTGGATATCAGCTACCTTTCAGAACTTCAAGATATAAGGCTCGCATCTTGCAATGTAATTCGATTTCCAAGATTTCTGAGGCAAGTTAAATCTATTTCATATTTGGATCTTTCAAGGAATAAAATCGATGGCAATGTACCAAATTGGTTGTGGGACAAGTTATGGAGCTTTGCACCATATTTGAATCTTTCACATAACATGTTCACAGGCATGCAACTTATCAATTCAGATATTCTCCCTTTCAGTACATCTATGGAAGTGCTTGATCTTAGTTTCAATAGATTTTCTGGGCGGGTCCCTATGCCAAGCTCATCAGGAGAAGTCTTGGAATATTCCAACAATATGTTCTCTTCCCTTGTGCCAAACTGGACTTTGTATCTTAGGGACACTTTTTATTTTAGCATATCCAAAAAATAATATAAACGATCAACTACCTCCCTCAATATGTGATGCAATTCTGGACGTTCTTGATCTATCAAACAACAACTTTTATGGCCCAATTCCATCTTGTATCATAGAAAATATGACACACACAATTTTGAACTTGAGGGGCAACAATTTTAATGGGACATTGCCTACCGACATAATGACCACATGTGATCTACAGGTGCTAGATTTACATGGTAACAAGATTGAAGGGCAGCTTCCGAGGGGACTTTCTAAGTGCTTTCACTTGGAGATTCTGGACATCAGTAGCAACAGAATAGCTGATACTTTTCCTTCTTGGTTGAGGAGGCTTCGTAATCTTTCTATACTACTCCTAAGATCAAACCAACTCTATGGCACCATTGGTGATGAGGATACCAAACCGGCTAGTGAGTTTTTTCCTAGCCTGCAAATTATTGATCTTTCCTCAAACAACCTCTCTGGTGTTTTGAGGGCACAATGGTTGATGCGGTTGAATTCAATGATGGCAGAGTACAATAGTTCTGGAGAAACTATTGATTTTGATAGCAATAATTATTCATATGAACCATTCTATCGATATTCTATTGAGTTCACGTACAAGGGGTATTTTATGACATTTGAAAGGATGTTGACTACTGTAACACTAATTGACTTCTCCAATAATAGATTGGAGGGCACCATTCCAGAAGCTCTTGGAAGCCTTCTATCACTACGGATACTAAATTTGTCGCACAATAACTTCATCGGAAATATTCCAGCTCAACTTGGTAGCCTCACAGATTTGGAGTCACTAGACCTCTCCTGCAACCAACTCTTAGGAGAGATTCCTCAAGAGCTGACTGATCTCACTTTTCTTGCGACCTTGAACCTATCAGACAATGACTTGGTAGGGAGGATACCACAGTCACGTCAGTTCTCTACATTTGACAGTAGTTCATTTGGAGGGAATCCTAGGCTATGCGGACCACCACTATCAGAATTTCCATGTGGTGCTTCACCATCACCATACACTCCAAGCGCTCAACTTGTGCATAGGTCGTCACCTAACAGTTTTGATGTGGTCTTGTTTCTCTTCATCGGGCTTGGCTTTGGTGTCGGATTTGCAGCTGCTATTGTCGTGAAATGGAATCGGGTCGGCCGGTGGTTCATTGCAAATGCAAGAGCTTTGCATCGTTGATCACCATTGGAAGTTGAGTCTGTTTCCAAATGCATGTGTCAGAGTTCTGCAATATATATGTTTGTCACCAAGCCTATTTTCTTAACTATCGGATAAGCTATGCTCTAGGTAGATTATTTGTAAAATCTCTATTGTCATCGATCATGAAGTTTGTTGTTCAAAGATTATGTAGGATATGTGTTGTTCACTGTCCGGCAACAGGCGACATTGAGGTTTGACCCATTCACCGCACAAGTAGGAGAGTGAATTTGTAGGGCATGAAAATTGTGCCCCAAATTTCCCAACTATTGCGAATTTGTCCTCGTCAATTCTCGTTTTTCTTTTGTTCCAGCTCCTCCTAATAGTCTAGTAAACTGCTAACAGAAATCAGATTTCTTGAAATTATAACAGATAGCCAAACTGAGCCACGCTTGAACTTTAGAGTAGAAGCAGGACAACGGGAGGTGGAATTGAAGATCAAATCCTGTCAATCATGTGTCCTTCAATCATGAGCCTCTTTCAATTCAAAATCCTTGGTGAATCTGTCATGTGTTCTCAGTATGTGGACCTGTTTTTTTTATTCTAGCCATTTTTTGTCGAAACTTCACCTTTATATTTTTGGTGGGACTAAAACTGTGATTGAACCATGGTGGGACTCAAACAACCAGCTCGCTAAATGCTACAGTCCTGCTAGTTTCGAAAGTTTACACGTGACAGTAAGGCAGGGGAGGAGCCATCATATTATTACTTCTGATACTAGTGGGCTTGGTAACTTTAGGCCCAGCTATCAAGATTTCAAAAGTAAAACTGATGAACCAAGGAATGCATCGTTGAAGCAAGATCCAGTTTTTTTAAGAGAGAGAGAAAATTGCAAAGCAATACCTCAACCTTAGTTTTCTTGTACTGAAAAAAAAAAGAACATGTATCCTGAAATTTGCTCTCTTTTTAGAAATGCAGAACAAACAGATGACAACGGTTCCCAAAGTTGCAACAAACTAAGTTCACTCATCCACGGAGCAGAGTACCAGCACAAGCATCCCAACTTTCAACATTCGAAGCATTCAATATTCTGTTAACACCAACCATTTTGACTAGAAAAAAACACCAGGTGGCACTTTCCGCCAACGGATTCAACCATCACAACCCCAACCGAGCGTAACCATCAGTCCAGCATCGAGCGGCAACACTTCTTCAGTTTCGGGAGCTCGGATGGTCCACTTCATCCCACCGCCAGATGGTGCCGTCTTCACCAGCTCCAAGGATTGTGCTAGATAAGGAAGGCATCGTCACGTTTTACCAATCCACCACGGAAACAGAAAAAAGAAAATGCACCAGCATATGACATGCAATCGAGAATTTCTCAAGCAGAACCAAGAAAAAAGCAAATGCTAGAATAGACAGTACACCAAATTGAGCATGCATTAGAGTGAGGTACCTTCCATCGAAGGACACTGCAGTTTGTCTTATCGGCGATTTACACTGCTGATTATACAGCCTGAAAATGATGAAGCATTGGCATCCAGAAGCATGCAACGATACAAGTGGGAGACAAGAATAACTGAAACTCTTGCAGTGAAAACTACCGAGCAATGAGGACAGGAGGGCTGGACTGTACTTCCCACACGTAGATTTTGCCTTCACGGTTGCCTGTTTGAAGTAGTGGATGGGTATTAGAGCACTCAACTTTTCCTATATCTCTAAATATAATCAAACATACGAATTTATTTGCTGATATCTGACATAGAAAATATTTGTGGGAAAAAAGTCATATATATGCGTGCGTGTGTGCGGTGTGTGTGTATGCGCGCGTGCAGGTGGGTGGGGGTGCATGCGTGCGTGTGTGAAATTTTACAGAGCAAAAAAAATCTTAAATAAAACTTCTACCAGAAACAATCCTGATGAGAGATATTACCTATCGCCAACTGATTGAAGTGAAAATCACATGAAAATTTGATAAACCAAATGTCACATTCTGGGACAGGATACTTCTGAAGAATATCGATGCTTCCCTATGAGGCAACAGAAAATCATATTACTTCAGTGGAACATATTTATTATTGGCAGCCAGTACCTTGAAATCTAAGGATCTGGATATAGTTTACAACTGTGCGTAAATATATGGCATTATAATAGGAATACAATTCTGGGAAAGTTAAACTGAATTACCTCCCCAGGACTCTGTTCTTTTGTCTTCGGTTCCCAAAGCACAATTTCATTGTCAACACTCTGCAAATAGAATCTCCCCTCATTAAGCACTGAGAAAAAAGATTGAAAAAACTGAACACTTGCACGGTACAGCAATAGATGAACCAGACAGTGGCATGTCAAACCCACAAAAGAGTGACAACCGTGCTACAGAAATTTGTATCCATTTAAACGAATCAGAAATTTCACCTTTGATAGGATGAAGTCACCAAGCCATCTTGTACAATCAACATAGTTAGAGTGTACTGCAGCAATCAAGACCTGAAACAAAAGAAACAGGTCAGTCTGATGGCATGAGGATTAGACACCAACAGGACTTTGCAAGATAATGGATATAAGACAATTGTGAAAACATACTGGAAACTGGACATATTTTGTTGGAAACTTTGATGGAAGGTCAGTCCATGAATATGATTTGTCAACATATAGCCAAAATTCTGCGACAACATTGGTGAACTCAATGACACGCAACATGCAAATATGAAGCAACTTTGAAGTAGCTTTCTAACCTTTCATTGACCAGATTTTCACAGTGTTGTCCATGCCACAACTTGCAAAACGTTCAATATCACTAGGATGGAAGTCCTTAAGACAAAATAATGTATTCATCAGTACATTTATGACTAATGTAATCAAAGTACAAAAGCAGTAGCAGTCATTAGGTAGCCTTATTTTATCTCTGATGTAACGCTCAATAACAAATGGTAATATCAGGAGCTGAAAGAGTGCGCCATATTAAAGGCACCTTAACCTAGTAATGTTCTAAAAATAATGTCATAATAATGTTTTTTTTTTGAAGGGCACAATGTCATAATAGCAGGCACTACTTACAACACTCAATACTTCATTGCGATGACCTCCAGCTCCAGCAAATATCAAGATACAGATCCCTGTATGGACATTCCATAGCCTAACAGATTCATCCTATTAGATAATGCCATATGAAATGGTGTCAAAATTCAGAAAGATTATAAAAATAAAAAGGTACATGAACCTAAGAACAGACTATCGCATAACCTTGCTTGCAGAAATGATGAGCGAAGGCTTCAACGGTTGAGTTCTTATCTCATTTATTGAGTCGCCATGGCCAACAAAGCTCTGCAGAATCACGTAAACAGAGCTACCAAATAAGACACAGTGCGTGTCCTATCAAATGGTATAGGATAGTATTTATTGACATGCCACATGCCCAATCTCCTGGCTATGTATAAGCAAGGCAAAAATAGATACACCAAGTTGATTTGTTTTTACTACAACGGACATACTGAAGTAGTCAAAATTAACAATATTCTGTGAGCAAAAGGTACAGTTTGCTTATGGTATTAATGCGTAGCAAGCACCATTCCTTAACTAAAGCAAATCCAAAAGACCTTCTGGATCAGATATCATAAATAAAGTGATATATGTCAAATAAACAACTGAAATATTGAATTATGCAAATAAGGCTTCATTCAAGTTTACCATAGGAACACATACAAATATAAGGGTAGATTACCTTAGCTAACTTTTCTGTAGCACAATTGATGACCCGAATGATCCCATTGCTTCCTGCTGCCACCAGCAGTGGTGAGCCATCAACATGGTCACGAGCCCAGCTTAGAGTATAGAACGACTCATCCTTCTGAGGTAAATAGGCGTCACAAGAATTAGAGAAAGAATATTATCAATATTAAATCAGCAAGCAAAAGCATTGAGCATTGTCTTTCTTACATCCTCATCAACGTAAGCTTGTAGAAGAGCGAAACTACCATTCTCAAGGCAGCGGTAAGTTGTCACCTGCAAGATCAATAGGCAAGATAAGCGAAAAGCAGCATGGTCGTTACAAAGGACATTAAAAGATTATCTTATAATCATAGTCAAAGTAATATTGGTACTATCTGATTCCCCACACCTCACTATACTTTCCCAAGTGATACAAATTCTTTGTCAAAGGTTGCAGCTTTTCATCAAATGAACTAGCAAACTCCATGTTTCGGCAAAACAAATCACAATAGTCGGAACATTACAGACCTCAAGTCCCCAATAAAAACAACCGAATGCCTCAGCTTTAGATCAAATTTAAATCAAAAGCGATCCGCTTCCTAAAACCGACCACCAAAATCACAAAAAAAACAACGTAGTTTTACCTTGCCATTAATCAACAAGAACTCCCCAAACCTCAGTAAGAAACAAAAAAAGGACGACAAGAGAGAGCAGTCGATGGCTTACGCGGTTGCCGCCGACGGTGGCGAAGACGTCGTAGTAGCGCGCGTCCATGAAGTTGAACCCGATAGCATATAGCGGGCGCTTCCCCTCAGTGTGCTTGCCGCAGGGCTTGTACTCCCGCTTCCGGCTGGGCACGAGCGACCCCTCCGCCGCCTCGCACCCGAGCCCCTGCCCCGGGCCCAGCTTCGCCATGGCCGGCGGCAGCGGCAAGATTTCCGGTTCCGCCCGGTACTTCTCCCCCTCCTCTGCTACTTTCCCCTCCGCCTGATTCTCCTTGTTATGCACCGGCAGCGGCCTAGGCTTCGGGTTAGAGGCGGCAGCAACGGGGACACTGACCTCACGCGGCAACCTCTTCCGGCGTGGCTGGGCCGGCGCCGCGCTGTGAAGTTTAGGGATTTAACGCAGCACAGCAGAGATCAAATATAGGATTGGCAAATTGTAAGGACTTCCACACTTCAAATCGAATCTCAAATCTTGGCTATCGCGGCGGCCGGAGAGGCAATCGCGCGGCGCGACGGCGAGGGTTTTGTGGGTTTGGGCAAGCGTAGGAAAGGGGTCCGGGGGCAAAAGGATCTGTTCGAAGGAGAGGAATTTTGAAGAAATTTTACACGAATGAGTTTATTTAAAGAAAAACATAGGAACAACAAAATGTCTGCGTTCCGATTTCCAAACATGCCTTTACCAGTTTTTCCTTATTTAATTTTCAGATTTGCTCCTTATAGAATTACAATACGTCAAAGTTTTAAGATTACATACCTTAAAGTAGAGACTTGGACTTAAGATGGAGTATGTGGAGACTTGGATCTAAACTGAGCATACATACCTTGAAGATCATTAGTCCATGATGGAGTAAGTGGTATAGGGGGAAGTAAAAAATGTGTGACATATTTATTTTCACAACAACAATAGGTGAACTAGACAAAAGGATTGAAAATGGATCCGACAACAAAAGGCAAAACTTGTTGACTATTATACAGAACTCTATGCTATTTATACACAAGAGGCACATAAGGCAAATGGACTAAATATAAAAGCACTACAAATGGACTAGATTAGAAACTTTAAATCAGATTTAGAGGTTAGGATTAGATATTTGGGGTTTAGAGTGTGTTTAAAAAGATTGCAAGGAAGGGAAAGTTTAGAAGGATTTACTTCTTCGTCCATATAGATTAGGCACAAAGCATTTCAAACGTATGAAACACAAGATGCAACAATGAATTTATTAAAATTATACACATCAATCATTGTTTAGAATACAACGACTAAAAACTTGCTCTATGTGCCTCTTCAATTAATACAACCACTAAAAACATATCAACCATTTTCTGACTAAAGATCATTGATAGGGCTTGCTAGATTAAGTAACTAATATCACATATACCCATGTCACCTAAAATATGTTGAAATTGGATTTAGGTGTTATGGTTTGGGTCTTAAGGGTGTGTTGGAGGATTAATGGATCTTAACTCTTGAGGTAGGAATTTACCACATGCCTACGACTTCAAAGATAATAGTACATACAAAAGTCAGATGGCATGGGATAATAACGGGTAAGCTCTAGCAATGAGGAACTTTTAGCCGATGGATAAGCTCATAGGAAGGGGTGGAAGCTCATGGAGATGAAAGTAAGGATCCACCCCTTCCTCTAAAAATATTTAGTTTAGTATAAGAAAATGGTTGATGCTTCATAGGACTAGAACTATGTAGACATAGCTCTAAGTTGAGAAGGTTTGATATCTATGATACTACCATATACAATTGTCCCTCCCTTAATTTTACATCACCTCCACCTATAGTTATAGGGATTGTTATTTTGTGGTTAGTTTGGTGCTAACAATAGATAGAATCTAGCAAGTCTAACAATATACTTTGTCGTAGCATCAACTAATCCATAAAATGCTCATTGCTTTGTCGTAGCATCAACTAATGTTGACATAAGGAGTATAGTGTAGGGTTTAATTGAATAAAACAGAACACTTTTGTACCAATCTTAATTTGAAATCATGTTTTGTTTATATAAGTGTAGATTTGGATAATGAGTCAGCTCGGCTTGGTTTGACTTGTTATCTTTACGAGCCATAAGGCCAGTTCGACTCGAGTCGTTTATAAGTTCGAGCTGGCTTATTAAGTTTGTGAGTTAAGTATAAATAATATATATGTACACAAGTCTAACAATATACTATAGCATTACACCATACATTCATGGTCTATAGTTTATACCATAAATATACTTTGTCAACAAGATCTATCTGTTTTGTCTTTTGAAGGTGCTAGTAGGAGTAGGGTTTACGTGTGTGCTCATAACAAGTGAGTATGTGTGCTTAAATGTGTGTATTTGTGTTTGTACCAGGTACTTAGAAATAAAATACAGATATTGGATAGGGACTTAAGGTTAATATAAAACTGATGTTATTAAAATCTCGCTTCTAAGCAACAACCTTTATAGTTTATACACTCCTTTACCATAAAAACAAGAAATATATGTATGTTACATGGACCCTTATTTTGCACATTCCGTATCTCGATTAAAAAATAAAGTTACATGCATATCTAAATTTCCTCATAGATATGTACTTTTTATTGGCTGACAATAGTAATTGACATTAGGACAATAAAATTAACTAATCCATAAAATGTTCATTGCTTTATTGTAGCATCAACTATTGTTGACATAAGGAGTATAGTGTAGGGTTTATTGAATAAAACAGAACACTTTTGTACCAATTTTAATTTGAAATCATGTTTTGTTTATATAAGTGTAGATTTGGATAATGAGTCAGCTCGGCTTGGTTTGACTTGTTAGCTTAACGAGCCATAAGGCCAGTTCGACTCATGTGGTTTATAAGTTCGAGTTGATTTATTAAGTTTGTGAGTTAAGTATAAATAATATATATGTCCACAAGTCTAACAATATATTATACCATTACACCATACATTCATGGTCTAAAAACTTGCTCTATATGCCTCTTCAATTATAGTACAACCACTAAAAACATATCAACCATTTTCTGACTAAAAATCATTGATAGAGCTTGCTATATTAAGTAACTAATATCACATATACCCATGTCACCTAAAATATGTTGAAATTGGATTTAGGTGTTATGGTTTGGGTCTTAAGGGTGTGTTGGAGGATTAATGGATCTTAAGGTAGGAATTTACCACATGCCTACGACTTCAAAGATAATAGTACATACAAAAGTCAGATGACATGGGATAATAACGGGTAAGCTCCAGCAATGAGGAACTTTCAGTCGATGGATAAGCTCATAGGAAGGGGTGGAAGCTCTTGGAGATGAAAGTAAGGATCCACCCCTTCCTCTAAAAATATTTAGTTTAGTAAGAAAATGGTTGATGCTTCATAGGACTAGAACTATGTAGACATAGCTCTAAGTTGAGAAGGTTTGATATCTATGGTACTACCATTTACAATTGCCCCTCCCTTAATTTTACATCACCTCCACCTATATTTGTAGGGATTGTTATTTTGTGGTTAGTTTGGTGCTAACAGTAGATAGAATCTAGCACCAGTAGACATTGGAGATGGAGTAGGATGACATGGTAGGGAAAACTTTTTGAAATCATTTTGGGGAGTTAGGATGGATGAAGAGTCCCAAGAAGGAGGAACTAATTGAGTGTGCGCCAACGGACCAATCTTTGGTTCTAGCAACGTAGCAGTAATTGACTATTGGTAGGTTGCATCAAGGTTAGGAGTGACATAAGCATTAGGTTTAAATGGAAGGAATGTGTTGGAAATACCACAAAATCCAATTATTAAAAGAATATAACATGTCAAGACTAACTCTATCTAATAACATTTTATTTTCTTAATGGCCTTTTCTTATTAGGTAAACACAAACATCTACAAAAATATCAATCAATGAATCCAAACATATAGCACTCAACCCAACAAATGTAAGGAATGTTCCAAGTTATTATGTGCCAAATATTGAGAATATATATATATATCATAATGGGAGAAAACACATAAATATATTGAACAATGCATTCTTAAGTTAACAATTCATTTTCAATTCTTGTAGAATTAGAATATATTTTAGATATGTGGAGGAACAACTTTGAATTTGAAAAATAATTATTTACATAATAGCAACACACAAAAATGAACTAGACGCAAACCAATACAAATGGTTGTTACACAACATGTGGCAAGGAATTCTATAGAAAAAGTTCCATCCAATCAACATTTTGAGTATAAGTTAAGGAATTTTTTTATATTGGAAAGAAATGACATAATCATCATGGTATGACCATGGAACTCAATCTGGATCATGTCTCTAAAAATTTCATGGTTTAATTCCTGATCATATTGATTTTTTTATTTTTATTATGAAATTATTTGAACTCATATGCATGCATATATTAAGCACAAAATCTCTAGAACTCTATATAAACATGTGTACATAAATTTAACTTGAGTTTGAAGCCAAGATTTTCTAGGAGAATGTCTTACCTCTTTCTACGTGATTCATGTTTCTTTATATTGGATTTGTGTTCCTTACCACCAGACTCTTGACTCTTTTCATCTGACACATTTTTATTGCCATCGGAATCATGCATCTTGCTACCATGGTCACCTTGTTTCTTGCCATGAGACTGTTGTTTCTCACGATCGGACTCCATCATGGTTGATAATGGGATTTTTTATAGGTTTTTGATGATTAATGCCTTTGAAAGAGGGATATATATGAGTGATCTAGGTAAAGAGAAAGTTGAGACAAGCATCAACAAGGTTGGTAGGAAAGGTGAATAATGTATGATGGTTGATAATTGTAGAACATTTGAAAAGAGAGAAGGGGAGATAGAGGTGGCACTCTCTTGATGAGTCAATGAGAGAGAGTTTGTAGAGATAGGGGAATGTGGTAGTAGGGTAATTTATACCTAGAAGAGGTGAATAATTATGTATATCTTTAATGGTACGCTTTTAATATCCAGGAGATGCCAGGTGCCCATCTTTATTATGTTTCAAATTTATATTTGCTAGTTTGTCTGGATTCTTAAATAGAAAATGGATAGTATTTATACATGTACAAATCTCTTGCTCTCTCTCTCCCCTCTTTATCGCTCTTATGGATTTCTCAAAGAAATCATTAAAGTTAGAATTTCCCAACAATGGTATAAGCTAATATAATGTTTGTGTATAGAAAAACTAGCAAGCTAACTTGCATGAAAAATTGAACATAACTAACTTGGTTAGGTTCCTCTAACCACTTACGTTCAAGTGCTCACTTCTTGACTTGGCACAAGTGCTAATATTTTGTCAAGATTTAGACCGGACATTGATATTTTTCAATAGACTTTGTCAACAAGATTTATCTGTTTTGTCTTTTGAAGGTTCTAGTAGGAGTAGGGTTTACGTGTGTGTGCTCATAGCAAGTGAGTATGTGTGCTTAAATGTGTGTATTTGTGTTTGTACCATGTACTTAGAAAAAAATACAGGTATTGCATAGGGACTTAAGGTTAATATAAAACTGATGTTATTAAATCCCGCTTCTAAGCAACAACCTTTATAGTTTATACACTCTTTTACCATAAAAACAAGAAATATATGTATGTTACATGGACCCTTATATTTTGCACATTTTGTATCTCGATAAAAAAAGTTACGCACATATCTAAATTTCCTCGTAGATATGTACTCTTTATTGGCTTACTCCATTCCTTGGCTAACAATAGTAATTGACATTAGGACAATAAAATTAACTAGTCCATAAAATGTTCATTGCTTTGTCGTAGCATCAACTATTGTTGACATAAGGAGTATAGTTGTTGGGGTCGTGCTTCGGTGCGCCGAAGGTCCCACACGAAGAAGCAACTTCGGCTGAAGTCGTCTCCAAAAGATGGCCGAAGGTCCCTTTTTATGGAGCTTCGGCGTTACAAACCGACATAGAAATAGAATGACCTTTTTATCCATAAGAGGTCTGAGTCAATGTTGTAAACTTTTGTAAGGGGCATAATTGTAATTTGTCACAGGCTGCGACCTGTGCCTATAAATAGATGAACAGTACCTCTGTACTGTTCACGCGAACCTGTCATTTGCCTTCGCATCACACTTGCTCTCTTGCCTTCCTCAAGACCGAAGGTACATTTGTAATTTGAAGTCATTTGAATTCATTCATATTAGTGGAAATGAAAATGATTCTATGTTAACATTTGAATGTCTATTTTATGCTTCATGATTTATATGAATGCTTCATCCCTCATTGTTATGTTTACGAAGGTACGTCCTTCGTAGCCTTCGTCTGAAGTTCCTTATATCCCGAAGGGATATAATGTAATGGAGGACGAAGGACCTTAATATTTAACATTTTTTGTGTTGCCTTGTTCTTAACTCTTAGCATTTGAGAACAAGCCCCCAACATTGGCGCCCACCTCCGGTGAACTCACTTCCACTTTTCTGAGCTGATGGCTTCGTTCAACAACCAAGCTGGAGCTGCTTCGGCTTCGAAGCTGGTGCTCCCGATAACAGGCGGTTCTTGCTCAGAGCCGGCTAACAAGAAGCAGAAGAAGGAGGCTCAGAGAAGGGTGCAGCATGTTGGAGTGCAGGGACCCTTCATCAAGTCAAAATGGTCCCATATTCCAATTACCTTCTCTCAGGAAGACCTTCAGCTTAAGGATTATCCCCACAATGATGCCATGGTTATCTCTTGCGTGATCAAAGGATTTCTGGTCCACAATGTCCTAGTTGACACAGGCAGTGCAGCTGACATTATATTTGCTAAAGCTTTCAGACAAATGCAAGAGCCCGAAGACAAGATTCATGATGCTACGCACCCTCTTTGTGGCTTCGGAGGGCGGCAGATTGTGGCACTTGGGAAGATTACCATGCCGGTAACCTTCGGATTTGTCAACAACACAAGGACTGAGCAAATTGTGTTTGATATTGTTGACATGGAGTATCCTTACAATGCTATCATCGGCCGTGGCACTCTTAATGCCTTCGAAGCAATTCTTCACCCAGCTTATCTCTGCATGAAGATACCTTCGGACCAAGGACCTATTGCTATTCATGGAAGCCAGGAAGCTGCTAGAAGGGCCGAAGGAAGCTGGACTGACTCCAAGGCAATCCATAATATAGATGGAGCTGAAGCTTGTGAACAGTACAAATTCAGGAGGGAGAAGGCAGCTTCAGCAGATCAGCCGAAGCCCATGTTATTGTGTGAAGACATAGCAGAGCAGAAGGTGCTGTTGGGCTCGCAACTATCTGAAGACCAGGAGAAAACCTTGATAAGGTTTTTATTCAACAACAAAGATGTCTTTGCATGGTCAGCTAATGATCTCTGTGGAGTAAATCGGGATGTTATTGAACATTCGCTCAATGTTGATCCATCCTTCAGACCCCGAAAGCAGAGGCTTCGGAAAATGTCTGATGACAAGGCCGAAGGGGCTCGCAATGAAGTGAAAAGACTCCTCAGTGCAGGAGTTATCAGAGAAGTGAAGTATCCAGAGTGGTTAGCTAATACTGTTATGGTGAAGAAGGCCAATGGCAAGTGGAGAATGTGTATTGATTTCACAGATCTCAACAAGGCTTGTCCGAAGGATGAATTCCCGTTGCCAAGGATAGACTCTTTAGTTGATGCAGCAGCTTCTTCAGAGCTCATGAGTCTCCTGGATTGCTACTCAGGCTATCATCAAATATGGATGAAGAAGGAAGATGAGCCGAAGACTAGTTTCATCACCCCAAGTGGTACATATTGCTATCTTCGGATGCCCGAGGGGCTCAAGAATGCTGGAGGGAGTTTCAGCAGAATGACTGCGAAGGTTCTCCAATCTCAAATAGGCAGAAATGTGTTGACTTATGTCGATGACATCATCGTAAAGAGCACGAAGCAAGAAAATCATATTGCTGATTTGCAGGAGACCTTCGCCAGCTTCAGACAAGCTGGGCTGAAGCTGAATCCAGAAAAATGTGTCTTCGGAGTGAAGAAGGGTAAATTTCTTGGATGTTTGGTTTCAACGAAGGGAATCGAAGCTAACCCAAATAAAATCGAAGCTATACTTCGAATGGAGCCACCAACCACAAGAAAGGGGGCCCAAAGATTGACAGGAAGGCTGGCATCTCTCAACAGATTTATATCCAGATCAGCAGAAAGAAACTTACCATTCTTCGAGGTGCTGAAGTCAGCTGAAGTCTTTCAATGGGGCCCAAGTCAACAAAAAGCCTTCGAAGAGCTGAAGCAATACTTAATAGATCTCACAACATTAACTCCACCAACGCCAGGGGCTCCTCTGTTGTTGTATGTGGCAGCTTCGCACTTAGCAGTAAGTGCGGCACTTGTTCAGGAGAAGTTTGATGGACAAGTCAAGAAGCAGGTCCCAGTATATTTTGTGTCTGAGGTCCTCAGTGTCTCAAAGAAAAATTATACAGAGCTGGAGAAGGTGTTGTATGCCGTTTTAATGGCATCCAGGAAGCTTCGGCATTACTTTCAGGCATACAACATTATTGTTCCTTCTTCGCAGCCGTTGAAGGACATCATGAGGAATAGAGAAGCTACTGGGCGTATTGGAAAATGGGCTGCGGAACTCAATGAATTTTACATTGATTATGTGCATAGATCCTCAATTCAGTCTCAAGCATTGGCAGATTTCATTGCCGACTGGACGCCAGGGGCTCAGGACGAAGAAGCGAATAAAGATGCCGAAGCATGGACAGTGTTTTGTGATGGCTCTTGGGGAACCTTCGGAGCAGGTGCAGCTGCTGTGTTGGTCTCTCCGTCCAAGGTTAAAACTTGCTATGCAGCAAGACTTGACTTCAGCTGCACAAATAATATCGCTGAGTACGAAGCCTTGCTCCTGGGTCTTCGGAAACTAAAGGCAATGGGGATCAGAAGGGCGATCCTTAAAACTGATTCTCAGGTTGTTTCGGGTCATATTGACAAAAGTTGCAAGGCTAAAGACCCGAAGCTTGAAAAGTACCTAGACACGGTCCGTAGGATCGAAGCTTCCTTCGAAGGATTTTCTGTTAAGAATATCCCTCGAGGACAAAATGAGCATGCTGATTTGTTGGCCAAGTCTGCGGCACAGGGGCTGCCGCTACCTTCGGATGTGTTTTTCGAAACAATAAAGGCACCTTCAGTGGAGCTACTTGAAAGAGCAGTCCTTAACATTTCTCCTGTGTACAGTGAAGATTGGAGAACTGAAATAATCTCTTACCTTCAGGGTAACTTCTTATCAGATGACGAAGCTTATAATAAAAGGATAGAGGCAAGAGCTCGTCCGTATGTCATGATAAAAGGGGAATTATACAAGCATGGAGTTTGTGCCCCGCTGCTCAAGTGCTTGTCTAGAACCGAAGGTATAGAGTTAATGAAAGAAATACATGCAGGCCTGTGTGGATCCCACATCGGATCTAGGCCGTTACTTGGAAAAGTTTTCCGCCAAGGGTTTTATTGGCCGAAGGCAGCTTCGGATGCAGCGGAGTTGGTTCAAAAGTGCGAAGGTTGTCAGAAATGTGCGAGAGATCAGAAGCAACCTTCGTCTTTGACACAGTTGATACAGCCCATCTGGCCATTGCAAAGGTGGGGCCTCGACCTGCTGGGTCCATTGCCACCGGCTCAAGGCAATCTGAAATATGTTATAGTGGCTGTGGAGTATTTTTCCAAGTGGATTGAGGCGAAACCATTGGCCACAATAACTTCGGCCACTGTCCAAAAGTTTTTCTGGCAGAACATTGTCTGTCGCTTCGGAGTATCGAAGGCCATCACTGTAGATAATGGAACGCAGTCGACTCCGAAGATTTCAGAAATTTCTGTGATCAAATTGGCACGAAGATCCACTTTGCATCAGTCAGGCATCCGGAGTCGAATGGGCTTGTTGAAAGGGCCAACGGCATCATAATGACAGGAATAATGAAGCTAATCTTTAATCAACCAAGGGGAAAGTGGCCAGATCAGTTGACCAAAGTGGTGTGGAGCCACAATACAACAACATCAAGGTCTACAGGCTTTACCCCATTTAAGTTGCTATTTGGTGACGAAGCAATAACCCCGGAAGAAGCCAAAGCCGGATCAATAAGAGTGGTAGCTTCGGCAGAATCAGGTTCCGAAGATACTTGTCTCGTGGAAAAAGATGCCTTAGAAGGGATCAGGCTTCAAGCCGTGGAGAATATCAATAAATACCAGGCTGAAACAGTTAAATGGCGAGATAGAAAGGTCCGGCTAAAAAATATTGAGCCAGGGCATTTGGTGCTTCGGAGAGTGGCCAACCCAGATACAGTGGGCAAATTACAATTAAAATGGGAAGGGCCTTTCTTAGTAGCATCTTCGTCAAGGCCTGGTTCGTACAGGCTGAAGGACATGGATGGCAATGAAATTCCAAGATCTTGGAATGCGGATGAGCTTCGGCGGTTTTATGTATAACTCGATGTAATTTTGTATGTTTTTTCTTTTCTTTTTCATGGCACCCTTTTCCTTTCTACAGGGGGAGAAAGGTTTTTAATGGGGCCATCATATGTAATTTTCCTTTTTAGTTTTATAAGAGCAAAATCCCCCAAAGAATGTAAATGTAAAGCTGAGAGCGCACCATCGAGTGCCGAAACTGAAAAAGAGAAAAAGCTCCGAAGACGTCCCTAAGGGGATGCAGAGCTCACAGCGAAAAGTCAACGCTGGTTCCGCCGAAAGTAAAAGGCGAAGAAGCTCCGAAGACGTCCCTAAGGGGATGCAGAGCTCACAGCGAAAAGTCAACGCTGGTTCCGCCGAAAGTAAAAGGCGAAGAAGCTCCAAAGACGTTCCTAAGGGAATGCAGAGCTTATACCGCCTAAGTAAAAGGTGAAGAAGCTCCAAAGACGTCCCTAAGGGGATGCAGAGCTTACAGCGAAAAGTCAACGCTGATACTGCCTAAGTAAAAGGCGAAGAGGCTCCAAAGTCGTTCCTAAGGGAATGCAGAGCTAATGTGTGGTTGTTTCTAAGGAAGTAATGGCTGACAATGTGGCTTCGGACGTATGCTTCGGACATTCATTCGCGCATTACATTACATCATAACATTTGCATGCATAAGCATTCATTCATACCATCTGTGTACCAAAGTGGTTGCTTCGGCAGCAGGGAGAATTGGCTTTTTGTGAATCGTTGTGTAAAAGAAAAGTTTCGGATTGGCTTTTTGTGAATCGTTGTGTAAAAGAAAAGTTTCGGAGAAGTGGTTTTTTATGATTCGTTATGCTATGTTGTGTACAAAGAAGAGAAGCTTCGATAAAAAGAAGAATTGGTATCTTATGCTTTGTTGTATACAAAAGAGAAAAGCTTCGTTGCTCGGCAAAAGGAAGAATTACTTTTATGCTTCGTTGTGTACGAAAAGAAGGGAAGGTGTTTTTTCGCCTTCGGCTCAAAATACTGATTTCGTCCACATCAAAGCGCCTCAATCAAAGGGTAAGAATATATTACAAGGTATGTACAAAGTTCCTTGAGAACAGTTTAATTGTATTTACAAGAATTGTTACAAAAATATACTGAGTTTTTCTATAGTATACTTCTACTGATCTTCATTAAGCTTCAGCTTCGGCGACAGCTTCGGCGACATAACTTAGGCATCATCTTCACCTTCGTCATCCTACATAAATCAAGGAATCGTGAATAAAAATCAAGTGCAAAGGAAAAGGTAAGTACGAAGTATCATTTCTTACTGGTTCAAGATGACTACGTGCTTCGTCTCCAGCCTTCTCCCGCCCGCCTTTTGTCCATATCATTTTTACAAATCTATTTGAGATGCTTCGGGCGAGATCAGGTATATCATCCAGGATTGATGGAGATAGGGTGAAGTTGGGCCTGTTGACAATCTTTCCATGCTCGCAGCCGGCCTTCAGGAATGCAGCAGCGGTACCCCGAGAAGCTACCCAGGCACAGAAGTCGCCGTGCCCGGCTATAACTTCGTCAAGTTCTTCAATCTCGGCTTCAATATGATCGAAGGCCTGTGGTAAATTTTCCGCCGAAGGGCTAAATTTCCCGCTGCTGGCTCCAACAGAGTAAAATATCTTTTTTAATCGTCCAATACAATTGTTGCTAAATTTTAAGCATTTGTCTTGAAGGCTTGCTAAAGATTTCTTCAACTCTGAGCTGGTCTGGACTTCGGCTTCAAGCTTCGAATTAAGCTCTAGCTTCTCCTGATCGAATTGTTTTGATTGACTGATAAGCTTCGAGTCCAACTCTGCTACTTTAGCCTCAGTCTCAGCCAGCAAGCCTTCGGTCGATTGCAGCTCGAAGTCTTTCTTTTCAATAATGGCAGATTGTTCTTTTATCTTGTTTTCCAAGTTTTCAATTATAGCTTCGTGTTTTCTGTCTTCCAGATCTTGCTGCATCTTCAGAGCTTTGCTCAGTAGCATGCTCTGCACAGAAAAATTTACGTTGGTAACATTTTCATTATTAACAGCAATAAAAACCAGAGAAAAGGTTGATTACCTTGAAGTTGGAGTAAAACAAGCTGCCGACGATGTGTTGTCGTCGGTAGCGGCTGATGTCTGTCTCTAGCTTCGGAAAACCGATACTCTTCGATAGAGTACCGATTACCTTAGCTCCAGTCTGGTCTCGAATGCAGCCCAATTTTTCGTCATCAATGCCTCCAAATAGAAGGGCTCCTGGCTTGTAGCCGCAAGATTTGGCATAGTCCTTGAGTTCTTCTATTTCGTCCTTCGTCAGTTTTTGCCCAACTAAATTCTGGAAGGAGTAGGCTTCATCGTCCGAAGTGTCTTCGGCTATTTCTTTTCCTTTCTCAGGCACTGTGGCCATGGTTTTTTCAGTAGTAGCACCAGCTTCTTCTGCAGCAATGTCTTCCAAAATTTTGTTAATGTCCTCAATGGTTGTTTCTAAATTCACGTCTTCGGCTGTAGCGGCTTCGGTAGCCGCGACCTCCGAAGGTGCGACTTCGGCGTTTCTGGTGCCTTCGACAGCTGGTGTTTTCTGAGTTGACGCTCTAGGCGGCGTCTTGTCGATCACTTCAGTTACCGCAATAATTCTTTGCCGCTTGGGTTTGCTTATCTTCGACTGATCCGGCACGTCCACCTTTTGAAAAAGCTTCGTCAGTTGGAGCCCTAATGGACTTAGCTTCGTGGGCATGGGTTCAGTCATTACCTTTAAAATTTCCTCCACGTCGCTGGCAGAAGGCGGTGTGGGGGTCCCTTCTTCTTCGGGTGATTTACGCTTCGGAGTAGATATTTTTCTTTTCTTGGGAATTTTCTTCTCCTTTGTCGGCCTTTCTTCATCCTTGGTCAGAGTTTCGGCCACTCTTTTTCTTTTGTGGCCCTCGGCACCCTTGTTCAATTGCTCATAATCTGGGTACTCGAAGCCCAGGGCATCAAGCACTCAGTTCAGCCTTCGCTTCGGTCGGGCGCCGAAGGCCGCTGTCATTAGTTGATCCTCTTTTTTGGAGTAATTCCCCAGGATTTCGTTGCACATCACCTCAACTGTGTCTAGCCATTCTTTGCAGGGTTTTTTAAAGTACTTCTTAAACTTGAAGTGGTAGGGCAGCCGGACAAGCTCCCCCTTTTTCTTCTCTCCCTCCAGCTTCGGCATTTCCCACTCTTTTAGAGTGGGGAAAACTCTGAATGCCAAGAACTCCTGAACTAGATCCCTGGTGCCAATATGTTCTGAAATGATTTCAAATTCACCCAGAGCAGCCCAGGTGGGACCTTTTAGATCGCCGATGCGGCAACGTGGCCTCGTCTCTCCGAAGATTAGCTCCAGAGGGCTTTGTACCAATTTTTCTCTGTCTTCGTCAACTTTCACATAAAACCACTCAGATTTCCAGCCTGCTGGCCATTTGCTTCGGTAGCTGATGACAGGACACTTTGTTGTTTTCCGGTAGGCAAAATTATAGCAACCAAAATTATCATGTAGCCCATCTTTTCTGGCCTTTGTTTGATAATGTAATTCGTGAACTCGGCAGAAGCTGTCGGCAAACGGCTCCACAACTTGGCTTCGGAGGGCCCAGATATAAACATTGAGCCTAACGATGGCGTTAGGAGTCAATTGATGAAAGTAGATACCAAACCTCCTCAGTATCTCCGCAATAATATTGTGCAGAGGAAATCTCAGCCCAGCCTTTAAAAAGCTCTTGAAAATAACAATCTCATCCTTCCCTGGCTTCGGGGTGGTTTCTTCTCCCCCGAAGCGGAGTAGCTTCTTCTGATCTTCATTGAAATAACCTGCTTTCACCATCTTCGAAAGATCAGCTTTTGAAACAGTTGATTTCCCAAAATCCAGGTGACTGGGCTTGCTGGGCATGGCAATGTGGTAGTCATCTTCGGGGTCAGTCCCTTCAATGTTTTCTTCTTCTTCTTCGGCTGTTGTCGGGTTTGCTTCGGCAGCAGGCCTTTCTTCCGCAGTCACTAGACCGGAGCGCTGCATCGCTTCGGAGATGGGCACAGTGTCCGAACCTTCGGCTTCGTCTCCCTCACGAACAACTTTGGCAGTAGATCGTACTCTCGCCATTTAATTCTGAGTTTGGGGAAGTCAGAAACTTTTTTCTTCTTTCTTTTCTCCGAAGCTCTCCTTTCTGACGAAGCAGACGTCAAGACTGACCTTCGTTCGATTCTGGGAGTCAAGCTTCGGCTATGGTGGAAAATTTTGGCAGCAAAACAGTGCAAATAGCAATGAATGCTGTGGTAACTTCACACCTACTCGTTTGTTTATATAGTGCTGCAGGTAAGAAGGCGAAGCGGCAAGATTTTTACACCAGACGGGCGGTCACTCGTACTCGCTGTGCAGTGGACCGCAAGGATCAAACAGTAACTCTGCAAGGTGGGCCTGGCACGCGCTCGAGAGCCGGATCGTTTCTCCGCAACGAGCTCAGGGAAGGTGTTTTTTGGACCTTCGGCTTCCCGAAGCTGAAGAGGCTTTTTTCACGGGTCAAGCTCGTTACGAAAAACGATCTAGCACCGCGAAAGGGGCTACTGTTGGGGTCGTGCTTCGGTGCGCCGAAGGTCCCACACGAAGAAGCAACTTCGGCTGAAGTCGTCTCCAAAAGATGGCCGAAGATCCCTTTTTATGGAGCTTCGGCGTTACAAACCGACATAGAAATAGAATGACCTTTTTATCCATAAGAGGTCTGAGTCAATGTTGTAAACTTTTGTAAGGGGCATAATTGTAATTTGTCACAGGCTGCGACCTGTGCCTATAAATAGATGAACAGTACCTCTGTACTGTTCACGCGAACCTGTCATTTGCCTTCGCATCACACTTGCTCTCTTGCCTTCCTCAAGACCGAAGGTACATTTGTAATTTGAAGTCATTTGAATTCATTCATATTAGTGGAAATGAAAATGATTCTATGTTAACATTTGAATGTCTATTTTATGCTTCATGATTTATATGAATGCTTCATCCCTCATTGTTATGTTTACGAAGGTACGTCCTTCGTAGCCTTCGTCTGAAGTTCCTTATATCCCGAAGGGATATAATGTAATGGAGGACGAAGGACCTTAATATTTAACATTTTTTGTGTTGCCTTGTTCTTAACTCTTAGCATTTGAGAACAAGCCCCCAACAATAGTGTAGGGTTTAATTGAATAAAACAAAACACTTTTGTACCAATCTTAATTTGAAATTATGTTTTGTTTATATATGTGTAGATTTGGATAATGAGTCAGCTCGGTTTGGTTTGACTTGTTATCTTAACGAGCGATAAGGCCAGTTCGACTCGGGTTGTTTATAAGTTCGAGCTGACTTATTAAGTTTGTGAGTTAAGTATAAATAATATATATGTACACAAGTCTAACAATATACTATAGCATTACACAATACATTCATGGTCTATAGTTTATACCATAAATAATGCATCAATGAGTATCCATACATCCATTACAAATAAAGTGATAAAGTCATAATATTCTTAAGTTTATAAGATCTAGAGCAGCCACCAACGATCGTAAAGTGTAAGACAAAACTAATATAAGGTCAAGCCAATAGTTTTGACTTGTTAGTCTCAGCAACAAGCTCGTTAACTATATTTAACTATATAAGTTAAGGGGCAATTGTGTTTTTGTCCCACGATGGAAGTGCAACTATGGTTTGCCCCTCAAAATTTGACTTGAAAACGAAAAACAAGTTTGTCCCTGCTTCGGTTAGATGACAGTAACGGTGTGAAATAAAATATACAAAGACAAACTTACCCTTCAATCGTAATTGTGATTTTGCCAAAGCAGGGGTAAAAACACAATTACAGAACAGTCAAAATCCAAAGGAGGGGCAAAATCACAATACAATTCAAGGGTAAATTTGTCTTTGTATATTTTATTTCACACGGTTACTGCCATCTAACAGAAGGAGGAAAAGACTTGTTTTTTTTGTTTTCAAAAAAGAGGCCCGAAATCACAAAGTCGAATTTTGAGGGGCAAAATCACAGGTTGCACTCCCATCATGAGATAGAAACACAATTGCCCCATAAGTTAAAATGTTGGCTTAGGTTATTGAAAAATATAAATGAGCCAAGCCACTAATGAGCTAAGTCAAGCGAGCTATGAGTTTTTCGTACAGCTCTATATGTAAGTGTACCTAGTTAAATCAGCTAGTGAACGAAATTAGCCAGAGTTAGAGAAAATATGCATAGTTTAGAAATGTTTGTGGCTGTTTGCCGGTAGATTCAAGTCAAGAATGGAATTCAATAGCCCAATAGCAGAAGTGCTTTTTTCAACCGAAAAAGAAGTCCGAAAAAAGGACCAACTGACACAGTAACGACCTTGTTGTTCTCAACTGCCTACCTGTTGCCGCACATGGCTCTAGCCGTTCTACTCCTCCTGGTACGAGCTACTACCTAACTACCCCAACATGTCTCGCAGGAAAAAAAAAGGCTACTCCGAGCATCTTGTTAAGGCAAAGACATTCTGAAATCACTTTCAGTCATTTATGTTTCAGCCACCGGAGTCGGCCGCCATTTTTTCTGGTGATTTGTTAGTTGTAACACTTCCAACCCAAAACTTCATTTCATACTCTTGTTCAAGCTAAACCATGTACTTTCAGCATATTTCGTTCTTGTATATGTTGGAGCCAACCTAGCTATGCAGGGAGAAATTCCAATCCATAATTCAATATGGGCAAAACATGAAATTTGCAAGTCAATTAAGGGGAAACCATTATGCTTTTTGAAGAAAAAACAAGGGGCCAGTTTTGAAGCGGCATCATTGAAACCAAAGATTTCTTCTGCAATAATAGCAAAAAAATGATTGGCAATGGGTTGTCCACCAGTTTTTGGTGTTATATGTGATCGGGTGAAACCCCTCTTTCTGTTAAATTTAATAGACTATTTGAATTATCTTTAAACAAAGAGATAAATGTCAATTCAGCCTTGAATTCGGGTTGTAACTCCTTAGCTTTCAAAAGAAAGCTATCTAGGGATGGGGTAAAAAATCTAGAGGATTTGAAGAATATCTGTGACTCTCACTGTCTTTCGAATAGTAAAGATAAAACCATTTGGTTGCTTGACAAGAAAGGATTTTCAGTGAAATCCATGTACAATAAATGTAGGAGCAGCCTGAATAAAATTCCCTATTGGTTCATCTGGAAAGCTAAGATCCCACATAGGATTAACGTGTTTTTATGGCTCATTTTGAAAGACATGATTTTGTCCAAAGAAAACCTAAAAAATAGAAAGTGGAAGGGCAAGCTGCTCTTGGTGTGGCTACTTGGAATCCACAAAACACATCTTCCATGAGTGTCAGGTGGCCACCTTCACCTGGAGAGTGGTCCAAATGGCCTTAAAATCCTTAACTCTACCCAATAACTCGAATGAGATGTTTGGTGATTGGCTCTACGGATTTAAAAAAGTGATAGGAACATAATTACTATTGGATGTGGTTATGTCCTATGAACTCTCTAGAGAGTTAGAAATGACTGTTGTTCCAATAGCAAAAATATTGTGAGTGCCTCTAACATTTTTCTTCTTTGCTGATTTTGGTTGGACTCTTAGGCCATTCTATAGAAAAAGAACAACAAGAAAGATTTTGGAGGAACGAAGCTCTCTAATCCGAAGAATTGCTAAAGAGATCTTCAATCGAGCTTTTGGCTGGGCGCCTCTGGACAGACGTATTATGTAAATAATGTTGTAGGCGTGATGCTCTGTTCATCAGAAACCCTGTTACCCCCAGTGTGTTATGTCTCTGTTTCGCTCTTTTTTCTAGCTTGATGTGTTGTTGCTAGGTCGTTGGCAATAGACTGTATGTGATGACTTAGTGTGGTTGGTTTTTTTAGCTCTGCTTTGATAAGGATCTCCCTTCAGATGCATTTCTAGATAGGTTAGATTTTGTTAATCCTTTGGCTAAAAGCCCTAAGTCATGTAAGTAGAAGTCCAGGTCATGTTCAAACTTTGTTCCTATTTTCAAATGAAATAGGGGAACCCCTTTCTGTTAAAAAGAGAGACAAACTGTAGTTATATCATGATGCAGTGTGTTTCTCATTATTATAACCGCGTTATGGCCCTATTTAGATACCCAGTCGATTATAATAGTCACATTATATAATTATATTTTTGACTCAAACAAGATTGATTATACGATGGGTTTTCATAATCAAATTTCTTGACTACTGTAATTCCATAATTCAGGTGAAACCTACAGGTTATAGTGAATTATGAATGTTGATAGACCAATTTGTTTCTAACTAATTGACCAACTTGTAAAATTATAATTAAGGGATAAAATAAGAATTTCTCACTTCAACCAACCATATCCAGTCATCATAATCTATTGAACCAACCACTCTGATTGCTATAATCCATAATAATGCCGACTATAATACTCATGCTTAATCTTGATTATAACGAGTCACGATTCAAACAGATTCTAAGATAAGAAATTGGACAAATGGATTAGTCCCCATTGACTAAGAATTTTTCGGTGAGTGGAAAATCATATATACCTACCTGCAACTAGAGAACTTTAAAGAATAATTAATTTGTTGTCCAACTTACCCACTTATAATGAAGAGTATGCTTGGCATGTAGCTTAGTCGTGAGAAAGAATTAGTTACCAGTAGTTAAAGGGTACTCTAGCATCAAATTGAAGTTTTTGTTAAACATTGTTACTTTTTAAGGATCACTTAGTATTGAGTTATATGTAACGAGTAGCTCAACGTAAAACTTAAGCTAATAGGAAAGGTGTGCAATTCACTCTAATATATTTTAGCACTCCCCCTCTCATCCTGATACCATACTAAATTGCATTTATCGGCTAGTTCAACTCAAACATGTCCAATTCACTCCGCGTTTCAATAGGCACTCAGTCATGTGTGGGAGATAAGAATAAGGTTAGATCCCTCAGTCAACACCTGCAGGGTGTGGCTAAGAACACTACTGAAACCATTAAAAGGGAGAAATCTTAACTTACTCAGATACTTGATGAGTTGGATAAAAGGAGGAAACTACTCGTTTATCATCTAACGAGTTAGCTATGAAACTCTATATTAATGACAAACTTGCTACCATTTTGAGAGAAGAGGAAATTTGTCTGTTCAAGTGGGAAAAAGTGAAACTCCTGCTTGAGGGAGACGACAACACAAAATACTTCCATTCGGTGGCAAATGGTAAACACCAGAAACAAAGAATTTATAGTCTCAAAGATGATAATGGGGTCTACATTGAAGAGGAGGGTCTCAAAAGTCGCATTATTAAGTATTACAAAGGTCTTTTTGGGAAACCTGAACAAAATGCAATAGAATTGGATGAATCATTTACTCACGATATCCTTTGGGTGTCTAATGCTGAAAACGAGATTTTAACTGCACCCCTCTCTTTAGATGAAGTTCGTGAAGCTGTTTTTCATATGGAACATAATAAGGCACCTGGACCTGATGGTTTCTTAGCTGAGTTTTATCAAGTCTTCTGGGAAGTCATAAAAAATGACTTGATGGCAATGTTCACGGATTTTCATAATAACTTACTCCATGCTCATAGCGTAAACTTTGGGGTCATTACACTAATTCCTAAGAAGTGTAATGCTATCAAAATTTAGGATTACCTGCCAATTTTCTTGCTAAATGTGAGCTTAAAGTTAATTACTAAAATTCTCATGAATAGAATCGGTATGGCTGCTGATAGGATTATTAAACCTTCTTAGACAACATTCATGACTAGATGAAACATTCTTGAATGTGTTGTAATGCTTCACGAGACTTTGCATGAGCTTCATAGAAAGAAATTAAGTGGTATTATTCTAACATTAGACTTTGAGAAAGCATATGATAAGGTTAAATGGGATTTCCTTTAGCAAGCAATGCGAATGAAAGGTTTCTCACCTAAATGGTACGCTTGGATTCAAACTTTAGTCTCAGGAGGTCACGCCGAAGTAAAGGTCAAAGATGATGTAGGTCCTTTTTTAATACTCACAAAGGCCTACAACAGGGTGTTCCTCTCTCGCTGATCCTTTTTAATATCGTTGCGGATATGTTGTCCTAAGTAGTATTCCTATCCTCAGGAGGCCATTTAGTGCTTATTAATTCAATTCTAAGTAGTATTCCTATTTTCATGATGTCTTTCTTTAAGATACCAAAAGGAGTGTTGCTGAAACTAGATGCTATCTTATCCAGATTCTTTTGGCAAGAAGGCCAACATAAAAACAAATTTAGGCTAGCGAAGTGGAAGATTATTTGTCAACCAAAGGACCTAGGTGGCCTAGGTGTTGCTAACCTAGCTACCAAGAATATTTGTTACTCAGTAAATGGTTGTTTAAGATTATTATCGAGGATGGAGTTTGGCACCAAATTCTAAAAAACAAGTCTTTGCGAACCAAAGCGCATACTCAAGTTTCAAGGTGACCAGGAGATTCTCAATTCTGGTCTGGCCTCATGAAGGTTAAAGATGAATTTTTCAATTGGGGTCAATTTCGGATAGGTGATGGTCAATCTACAAGGTTTTGAGAGAACAAATGGCTTATGAATAGACCGCTAAAAGAGCAATATCCAAATCTTTTTAATGTGGTGAGAAATAATACGACCTTAGTAGCAGATGTCTTATCTGGTGCTATCCCCAACCTGACTTTTCGCAAACCAATTGTTGGGATAAAATTTGTCCCTTTTGTTAGCCACAATTGATTTGGACTCTACGAAAGATATGTTTCTTTTTCTTTGGGGAGATCAATAAAATAGACTTTTCTCTGTCTAGTCTATTTACTTTCTTTTAATGAATTCCCCCATGTGGAGTCGTTATGGTTTGTTTTGGAAGCTAAAGCCCCCCCCCCCTAAAAATTAAAATTTTCTTGCGGTTTTTACATAGTGAAGTAATCCTCATAAAAGATAACCGAGTGAAATGAAGGTGGTTGGGAAGTTTGAAGTGTAGTTTCTGTAATCATAACGAGAGTATTCAGTACCTTTTCTTTGATTGTTATTGTCGGAGGTGAAAGGGAAATAGGCTTACACCTTTTCCTAAATTGATTTTGGTGGTTGAATTGCCCAACACAAATAATTGGACTAACTAGTTTGTCTAGTATATAAGTTTTACAGGTGCCAAAGGTTCATAATAAGCCAATCAAAAGACCAAGAAAGGGTTCAAACAAAGAGAGCTAAAGACATCCTAAAAGGCACCCTGGTCTGGCGCACCGGACTGTCCGGTGTGCCACCGGACAGTGTCCGGTGCACCAGGGCACTCGACGCTGAACTTGCTACCTTCGGGAAAATGGGAGGGCGCTCCGCTATAATTCATCGGACTGTCCGGTGTGCCAGCGGAGCAACGGCTACTTCGCGCGCAACGGTCGACTGCAACACATTTAATGCGCGCCTGCGCGCGCAGAGGTCAGAGCACGCGCAGAAGGCGCACCGGACAGTCCACAGGACCTGTCCGGTGCACCACCGGACAACCTAGAGGCCCCACCTGTCAGAGCTCCAACGGTCAGAACCCAACGGCCGACTGACGTGGCTGGCGCACCGGACTGTCCGGTGCGTCATGCGACAACATCCTTCCAACGGCCACATTTTGGTGGTTGGGGCTATAAATACCCCAACCACCCCACATTCAAAGCATCCAAGTTTTCCACCTTCAACACATTACAAGAGCTATAGCATTCAATTCTAGACACAACCAAAGAGATCAAATCCTCTCCCAAGTCCGGAATCACTCCAAATCAAATAGTGACTAGAGAGAGTGACATTTGTGTTCATTTGAGCTCTTGCGCTTGGATTTCTTCTTTTCTTTCTCATTCTTCTTGTGATCAACTCAACTGTAACCGAGGCAAGAGACACCAATTGTGTGGTGGTCCTTGCGGGAACTTTGTGTTCCGTTTGATTGAGAAGAGAAGCTCACTCGGTCTAAGTGACCGTTTGAGAGAGGGAAAGGGTTGAAAGAGACCCGGTCTTTGTGACCACCTCAACGGGGAGTAGGTTTGCAAGAACCGAACCTCGGTAAAACAAATCCTTGTGTCTCACTCTTTATTTGCTTGCGATTTATTTTTCATCCTCTCTCTCGGACTCGTTTATATTTCTAACGCTAACCCGGCTTATAGTTGTTCTTAAGTTTATAAATTTCAGATTCGCCCTATTCACCCCCCTCTAGGCGACTTTCAATTGGTATCAGAGCCCGATGCTTCATTAGAGCCTAACCGCTCGAAGTGATGTCGGGAGCATCTGCCAAGAGGGAGATCGGGACCGGCGAGAAGCCCGCCACAAGCCATGGGAAGGCTCCATCCGGGGAGTCCGTCAACAAGGTGAAGGGATCCCCTTCACACGACAAGTCGCGTCGGAGCGGTGACAAGAAGAAGATGATGAGGAAGGTGGTCTACTACGAGACCGACTCTTCGTCACCATTCACCTTCGGCTCCGACACGCCGTCCGTAACTTCTAAGTGCCATGAGCGCAAGAAGTTTAGTAAGATTCCCCTACGCTACCCTCGCATTTCCAAACGTACTCCATTACTTTTCGTCCCTTTAGGCAAACCACCTATGTTTGATGGTGAAGATTATAATATGCGGAGTGATAAAATGAGGCATCATCTAACCTCACTCCATACTAGCATTTGGGATGTTGTTGAGATTGGAGTACAGGTACCATCACTGGGGGATGAAGACTATGATTCGGACGAGGTCGCCCAAATCCGACACTTCAACTCTCAAGCCACCACTATACTCCTCGCCTCTCTAAGTCGAGAGGAGTATAACAAGGTGCAAGGATTAAAGAGCGCCAAGGAGATTTGGGACGTACTTAAAACCGCGCACGAAGGAGATGAGGTGACTAAAATCACCAAGCGGGAGACGATCGAGGGGGAGCTCGGTCGCTTCCGGCTTCGCCAAGGGGAGGCGCCACAAAACATGTACAACCGCTTGAAGACCTTGGTGAACCAAGTGCGCAACCTCAGGAGCACCAAATGGGATGACCATGAGATGGTCAAGGTTATTCTAAGATCCCTCGTTTTTCTTAATCCTACGCAAGTTCAATTAATTCGTGGTAATCCTAGATATACACTAATGACTCCCGAGGAAGTAATAGGAAACTTTGTGAGCTTTGAGTTGATGATCAAAGGCTCAAAGAAAATCATCGAGCTAGATGACCCCTCCACGTCCGAAGCACAACCGGCCGCATTCAAGGCAACGGAGGAGAAAAAGGAGGAGTCTACATCAAGTAGACAACCTATCGACGCCTCTAAGATCGACAATGAGGAGATGGCGCTCATCATCAAAAGCTTCCGCCAAATCCTCAAACAAAGGAGGGGGAAGGACTACAAATCCCGCTCCAAGAAAGTTTGCTACAAGTGTGGTAAGCCCAGTCATTTCATTGCTAAATGTCCATTATCCAGTGATAGTGACATGGGCGACGACAAGAAGGGAAAGAGGAGAGAAAAGAAGAGATACTACAAGAAGAAGGGCGGTGATGCCCATGTGTGTCGCGAGTGGGACTCCGACAAGAGCTCCTCCGACTCTTCCTCCGACGAGGACGCCGCCAACATCGCCATCACAAAAGTGCTCCTCTTCCCAAATGTCGGCCACAAATGCCTCATGGCAAAGGACGGAAAAAGGAAGAAGGTAAAATCAAGATCCTCCACTAAATATGCTTCCTATAGTGATGAAGATAATTCTAGTGAAAATGAGGAGGATAACTTGCGTACCCTTTTTGCCAACCTAAACATGCAACAAAAAGAAAAATTAAATGAATTAATTAGTGTTATTCATGAGAAGGATGAACTCTTGGACACCCAAGAGGACTTCCTAATTAAGGAAAATAAGAAGCATGTTAAGGTTAAAAATGCTTACGCTCTAGAAGTAGAAAAATGTGAAAAACTATCTAGTGAGCTAAGCACTTGCCATGATACTATTGTCAACCTTAGAAATGAGAATGCTAGTCTAATAGCTAAGGTTGATTCAAATGTGTGTGATAATTCAATTTCCAATCTTAGAGATGATAATGATAATTTGCTTGCTAGCATTGAAAAATTGAATGATTCTCTTGCTAGCCTTAGAAATGATAATGAAAAATTAATTGCTAAGGTTAAAGACTTAGATGTTTGCAATATTACCATTTCGGATCTTAGAAGTAAAAATGACATATTACATGCTAAGATTGTTGAATTAAATTCTTGCAAACCCACTACATCTACCGTTGAGCATGTTTCCATTTGTACTAGATGTAGAGACATTAATGTTGATGCTATCCATGATCACCTAGCTTTAATTAAGAAACAAAATGATCACATAGCTCAACTTAATGCTAAGATTAATGAGCATGACTTAGAAAATGAAAAATTTAAATTTGCTAGAAGCATGCTCTATAGTGGGAGACGCCCTGGCATCAAGGATGGCATTGGCTTCCAAAAGGGAGACAATGTCAAAATTAATGCCCCTACTAAAAAATTATCTAACTTTGTTAAGGGCAAGGCTCCCATGCCTCAGGATAACGAGGGTTACATTTTGTACCCTGCCGGTTATCCCGAGCACAAAATTAGGAGAATTCACTCTAGGAAGTCTCACTCTGGCCCTAATTATGCTTTTATGTATAAGGGTGAGACATCTAGTTCTAGGCAATCAACCCATGCAAAATTGCCTAAGAAGAAAACTCCTATTGCATCAAATGATTCTAACATTTCATTTAAAACTTTTGATGCATCTTATGTTTTAACTAACAAATCCGGCAAAGTAGTTGTCAAGTATGTTGGGGCAAGCACAAGGGGTCAAAGACTTGTGTTTGGGTACCCAAAGTGTCACACCCGGTTTTTAGAAGGTAAACCGAATGCGAACCATGTACGTGCCAGGATCAGTTATTCACGTACACAGCAGTTACATAACATGGACATCATCACACAGTGCTCAAATAGTATTAAAAGGGAAATAATAGTCGATTACATCATACGTCTGAGACGTCCATATAGTTCTTACAATAAATCAAAGTGCGGAAAAGAAACGTAGATAACGCGGCCTTCACAGGCAGCCGACTGGGGGTTGCCGCTAACCCACGCCTAGAACTCGTCGTAGTCTTGAAACTCCTGGAAGTCTCCTTCCACAGCTTCATCTTCTCCTGAGCAGTGGTTGCAATGCTGACAACCTAGGGGGGGGATTGGTGTGTAGAGCAAGGGTGAGTACACATCAACATACTCAGCAAGTATCCTGTTTGGCTGTAGTGGGCTAGCTTTATGTGGGGATACGTCAAGCAATTGCTTTTAGTTGGTCAGGTTATTACTTACTAGTAGAAAGCCAGGTTTTAACATTAACCCAAGTTATTAGCCCAATGTATCCTTTCCAAACGGAAAGAATACCACTTACCAATACCATAATCATAATCAGAACCATCAATCTCATTGCCACCTGTACCAAAGTGTCTCTGATCAAGTATCACTAATCTCTGGAGCTCCCTTGGCCGCTCATAACCGCGAGCACGGCTGATATATCAGTTTCATAACACTCTGCAGAGGTTGTGCACTTTACCCACAAGCCGTGATTCCCTTTCTGCCCGGAGAGAGCGACTCCCCATTGACCACTACCTAGGTGGTCCAGCAGGGCATCACTACGTAGCCTTTACAAAGATTCCCCGAGGCTGTAGCCGCCCGTTAGGTTTCCTAAATGTACCGCACTCCTCCCCAAGGGACAAATCAACCTTGGCAGAGCGAGCCGCATACACCGAGCCCCATTGACGGCACAACGGCTAAGCGGACTACACCCCGGTTCCTCCAATTATTCAGCTAAGGGCGTCCCATTCCACCCTCATGGTTGCACTGTTTTCCCGGGCGGTCATCCATTGAACAGGTCCTTACGGAGAGGCACTCGAGAAACCGCTCGAGTCCCCTTAAATGCCACAAGTATGATCATAAATAAGAAGGGGAAAACAACGTATCATAGATAATCACATCATGTTCATTGATTAGAGTTGAGCAATAGCATCAGACTAAGCAGTAATAATCCGACCCAAATAGGTAAACAAGGACATGGATAACAAAAGCTAGTCAATCCTTAGGTATAAATGTGTAATGCGGGAGGTGAATTAAAGAATGAATAGGACAAAGATAGGTCAAAGGACACTTGCCTCCACCAACCGACTGCTGCTCAGGGGCTTCTCCTGCGAATTCCTCGGGCTCTTCGACCGGATCGTTCTCTATGCGAGCGCAAACATACATACATCCACATATTTTAATACAAAAGAACAATACACCATACAAGGGAACAAGTAAAGTGAGTAGGCATCAAGTATGACATTCCATATCGCATTTGTTATGGTTAGAAAGAAACGGGAAAGATCTCGCAGGGGGGGGGGGGTTAAATCTTATGCACTAATGATTAATTACAATTGGTTCTTAACAAAAGAATTCTGTTATATATATACTAATGGAAACCTAATCATTTTTAGTTGATCAACATTGCACGGGTTAAACAATTAACTATGTGAATCAATAGCATAACGGAATTTTAAATTAAACTTCCTATTTTCCATAGCATGAACAATGATCATTCTACCTAAAATAAAGTAATTATGATCACAGAAAGTAAATAAAATAAAATAAAAAAAATAAAAAAAAACAGAGGGGGGGGGGCGGTTGAACCGGCCCTAGGGGCGGTTGAACCGGCCCTAGGCGGGGCGGCCGAGCTGGGCGGGCGCGCGGGGGAGGGCGGCCGAGCTGGGCAGCCGGGGCGGCTGAGCCGGTCGGCCTGGGCGGCTGAACCGGCCCCGCGCAGGGGGCGCGGCCAGGGGGCCAGGCGGGCGGCCGGGCGCGGGCTGGGGGCGGCCAGCGGCCGGGCTGGGGGCGGCAGCGGCCGGCTGGGGCCGAGCAGGGGGCGGGCCGGGGCGCGGCTGGGTGCGGCTGGGGCCGGCCAGGGCGCGGCCAGGCGGCCGGCGGCGCGGCCAGGGCAGCCGGGCGGGGGAGAGAGGAGGGGAGGGAGAGAAGGGGAAAGGGGAGAGGGAGGGAGGAGAGAGGAGGGGGGGGCTCACCGGCGTTTAGAGAACGACGGCGAGGGGCGGCCGGCGGCAGGGGGCGGCGCGGCGGCCTAGGGCAGGGGCGGCGGCTTAGGGAGAGAGAGAGAAAATGAGAGGGAGAGGGAGAGGGTTAGGGAAAAAGGGAGAGAGGGGGGGGGGGCGGCTGGGCCTTGCCAAAGCCCAAGAGGGGGGCGCCAGGGGCGGCTGGGCCGGCCGGGGTCGGCCCACGGCGCGGGAGAGAGAGAAAAAGAGGAGAGAGAAAGAGAGAGAAAGAGAGAAAAGATTATTTCCTTGTTTTCGAAATCCGATCTTTCTAGATGAATGCATTTGCACTTTCAAACAATCAAAAAGATGCAAGGTTCGGCATGGTGCATCAAACAACACGAAGTATTTTTAGAGTTTTCTTACACGGGAAATCCAAACCGAATCCCGCTAGAACTTTGGAAAAGGTCAAGGTTTAGCGAGGGAAACAGAAAAAGAAAAGGTAACGCCCGAATTTTGGCGAGTAAAGAAAAGAAAAAATTCAACTGCAAAATTCGGGGCGTTACAAACCTATCCCCCTTAAAAGAATCTCGCCCTCAAGATTCAGGGCTGGCTAGCAAAGAGCTCTGGGTACTTGGCCATCAAATCATCTTCACGCTCCCAGGTCGCTTCTTCCTTAGAGTGGTGATTCCATCTGACTTTGCACATTCTGATGGTCTTCCTTCGGGTGACTCTATCTGCAACTTCAAGAATCTGAGCTGGCTTCTCAACATAGGTCAAGTCCTCCTGGACTTCCAGACCTTCCACTGGCAACTGCTCTTCTGGCACACGCAAGCACTTCTTCAACTGAGACACATGAAAGACATCATGCACAGCTGACAAATTCTCTGGCAAACTGAGCTGATAAGCCACTTCTCCACGCTTTGAGAGGATCTGGTACGGACCAATGTAGCGGGGTGCTAGCTTGCCTTTGATTCCGAACCTTCTGACTCCTCTGATCGGTGACACTTTCAAATAGACAAAGTCTCCGACTTCAAAACTCAGCTCTCTTCTTCTTGTGTCTGCATAGCTTCGCTGCCTCGATTGCGCTATCTTCAGATTCTCTCGGACCATCTTGATGTTCTCTTCGGCTTCAAGCAAAATGTCTGGCCCAAACACTTGCTTCTCTCCAGGCTGATCCCATTGCAACGGAGTTCTACAACTCCTTCCATAAAGCGCTTGAAATGGTGACATCTTCAAACTGGCCTGGTAACTGTTGTTATAGGAAAATTCTGCATAAGGCAATCGCTTGTCCCATCCGGACTGATCTTGCAACGCACAGGCTCTCAACATATCTTCAAGAATTTGATTGGTTCTTTCGGTCTGGCCATCTGTCTGCGGGTGATAAGCTGAACTGAAATTCAGATGTGTGCCCAAAGCTTCATGCAGCTGCTGCCAGAAATGAGAGGTGAACTGCGTTCCTCTGTCTGACACTATCTTCTTTGGCACACCATGAAGACAAACGATCTGAGACATATACAACTCTGCCAATACTGCACTGCTGTAGGTGGTCTTGACAGGTATGAAGTGGGCTGACTTGGTCAAACGGTCCACTACTACCCAAATGGAATCGTAGCCGGCTCGAGTGCGAGGCAATCCGACTATGAAATCCATGCCAATTTCATCCCATTTCCACTGAGGAATCTGCAACGGTTGCAACAATCCAGCAGGTCTTTGGTGCTCTGCCTTAATTCTTCGACAACTATCGCACATAGCCACATGCTCTGCGATTTCCCTCTTCATTCCGTACCACCAGAATTTCTTCTTCAGATCCTGATACATCTTTTCACTGCCAGGGTGAATCGAATAGGCTGTCTCATGAGCTTCCTTGAGAATCAACTCCCGAATGGACTGGACATTGGGAACACACAAGCGGTCTTTGAACCATATCACGCCTTCTGCATCTTCTCGAAAATCTTTGCCTTTGCCATCTAGAATCAGTCGCCGAATCTCACTGATCTTCTCATCATTCTTCTGCGCCTCTTTGATCTCGCGCTCCAAGGTAGGTTCCAATTCAACTGTGACTCCTCGCGAATTGTTCAGAAATCCGAGACTCAACCTGTCAAACTCCTTGGCCAACTCATAAGGCATCGGACGAGCGACCATCAGATTGACTTGACTCTTTCTGCTCAAAGCATCTGCCACTACGTTCGCTTTGCCTGGATGGTAATGAATCTCCAACTCATAGTCTTTAATCAACTCTAACCATCTTCGCTGCCTCATATTCAATTCTGACTGAGTGAATATGTACTTCAGACTCTTGTGATCTGTGTAAACATCGCATTTCTGTCCATACAGATAGTGCCTCCATGTCTTCAGTGCGTGAACCACTGCTGCCAACTCTAGGTCATGGATTGGGTAATTCTTCTCATGAACCTTCAGCTGTCGGGACGAGTAAGCCACAACTCTTCCCTCTTGCATCAACACGCATCCCAAACCTGTGTAACAAGCATCACAATACACAGAGAAGGGCTTGTGCACATCAGGCAAGACTAGGACAGGCGCTGTTGTCAACTTCTCTTTCAGCGCTTCAAAGGCCTCTTGACATTTCTGGGTCCACTTGAACTCAACCTTGTTGCCTAGCAACGCTGTCATTGGTTTTGCAATCTTCGAAAACCCTTCAATGAATCGCCGATAATATCCGGCCATTCCAATGAAACTCTTGATTCCTCGAGCATCCGTTGGCGCTTTCCAGTTCAGAATGTCTGCCACTTTCTTCGGATCCACAGCCAATCCTTCTTTGTTGATTATGTGACCCAAGAACAGGACTTCACTGATCCAGAACTCACACTTGCTCAACTTTGCATACAACTGGTGCTCTCGCAATCTCTGCAATACCATCCTCAAATGATCTGCATGCTCTTCTTCACTTTGAGAATAAATCAGAATGTCATCAATGAATACCACCACAAACTTATCGAGATAATCCATGAATACACTGTTCATCAGATTCATAAAGAACGCTGGTGCATTGGTCAAACCAAAAGACATCACTGTGAACTCATACAAACCATACTTGGTAATGAATGCCGTCTTCGGAATGTCCGAAGGTCGGATCCTGAGCTGATGGTAACCTGACCTCAGATCAATCTTGGAGAACACACTGGCTCCTCTCAACTGGTCGAACAGATCTTCTATTCTGGGCAAGGGATACTTGTTCTTGATCGTGACTTCATTCAAAGCTCGATAATCGATACACATCCTCTTTGTGCCATCTTTCTTTTCCACGAACAAGACAGGGGCGGCCCAAGGCGAGGTGCTTGGCCGGATGTAACCTTTCTCTGACAGCTCATCAATCTGCTTCTTAAGCTCAACCAACTCTGGTCCAGATATTCTATAAGCTCTCTTATAGATAGGGGCGGTTCCAGGAAGAAGCTCTATAGCGAATTCAACTTTCCGCTCTGGTGGCATACCCGGTAAATCCTTTGGAAACACATCTGGAAATTCAGACACAACCTTGATACTCTCAATTGGGTCTGCTTCACTGCTATCGACAGCCATCTGATAACAACTTCCTTTCTTCGGCTCAGGCGGGACTAACTCGGTCACCACTTCCTCTCCTAGTGGGGACACCAACTTGATTGTCCTTTTATCACAACTGATAACTGCCTGATACTTATCTAGCCAATTCATCCCTAGGATGACATCTATTCCCTGAGTACCCATTACTATAAGGTTAGCGGGAAACGCTATCCCCCTTATTTCCACACTTATATTCAAACATATGCTATCAGCTCGAATTCTACCACCAGCTGAGTCAATTTGAATGGGGGTTGACATGGTAGTAACTGGAAGATTATGTGCTTCTACCCATGATGCAGTAATGAAAGAATGCGTTGCTCCAGTATCAAATAACACTTCTGCAATATGGGAGTCGACTGGGAACATACCTACTGTCATGCCGGGGGTCTCCTGAACTGCTTCAGCCTCCAAGTGGTTCAGTCTTCCATGATTATAGCGCTGTTGAGGGCGGTTGCCTGCTCCAGACTGAGACGCATTCTGCTTCGCTGGGGCATTGGGGCCTGACTGCTGCTGGGCTGCCTTCTTCGGACATTGCATCACCCAGTGGCCTTGCTCTCCACAGTGGAAACATGCTCTGTTTCCAACCTGAGCTGGTGCTGCCTGATTGCTCTGCTGGCTTGCTGGGGCAGGAAGACGAGGCGTCTGCTGATTCTGCCTCTGAAACTGACCTCCTCCTGATTGATTGCTCTGACGGTTCTGATACTGATGCTGAGGGTACTGCCTTTGGAACTGCTGATACTGCTGACGCTGCTGATGCTGCTGAGGTGGACGCTGGTTCTGCCTGAACTGCTGAGGTTGATTGCCTGAAAAACGAGGGCGACTGCTGCTTCCAGGCTGGGGTCCACTGATCTTGCGCTTACGATCTTCCATCTCCTTACGCTTCCTTTCTGTCATAATTGCTCTGTCAATCAGGTGCTGGAATGTCGGGAAGGTGTGATTCATCAGCTGATACTGCAGAGGGTCGACCAAGCCTCTCAGAAAACGGTACTGTCGCTTGGCGTCAGTGTTGACATCTTCAGGAGCGTAGCGAGACAACTGCAGAAACCTGTCTCGATACTCACTGACAGACGATGACCCTTGCTTAAGGGCCAGGAACTCCTCCTTCTTCACTGTCATCAGACCTGCAGGCACATGGTACTGACGAAAGCTACCTCTGAATTCTTCCCAGGTGATGGTGTCGGGGTCGGCATGGGTGGCAAGGTAAGACTCCCACCAGGATTGGGCTGCTCCTCTCAACAGACGGGGACCATACAAGACTTTCTCCCTGTCATCACACTGAGCGGTATGCAACTCCCGCTCCACAGTGCGCAGCCAATCTTCAGCATCCATGGGGTCAGAAGAGTGAGCGAACGTTGGGGGATGACCTCTCATGAATTCAGCACGCTTGTCTCTAGGCATCTGGGGCATCTGAGGCTGGGGTGGAGCCTGCTGCTGCTGCTGCTGCTGCTGAATGGCGGCCAGAGTCTGACCGATGGCCTGAACTGCCTGAGTCTGCATCAGAAACATCTGCTCGATCGACATCGGGGGCGGGGGCGGCAGGTGCTGCTGCTGGGGCACCTCATCCTGCGGGGCGGCTTGCTCCTGCTGAGCACGCCTTCCTCCTCTGCGCCTGTTCTCTGACATCTGCAGAACGCAACCACACATCAGAACTGATCTGGCAAATCTTGCAGCATAAGAAAAGAGTATAGAATTCTCCAACAGCACTGAACTGATGAGCATCTTCACTGATCTCCAACACAGACCACACAGCTTCTCAGATAAAGAGGAAAGTAGAATAAAGGTTTCCCCAACTATATAACTAACTCCATTAACATAATAGGTAAACCATAATGTAGGGGATACCCACACTCTGGTGACAATCATTACAAAGATCCAAACCAAACATAGTTCATCATGACAAACATAAATGCACAGGATATAGCAAACTACCCTGTCTAACTAAGACTAACTAAAACCGAGACTAACGCTAAGACTGAAGCTTCTATGTATATATATTTCGTATTAATTACAAGATCCAACTCTAACGATCTATGGTTCTAGATTGATCTTGGTCTTGCAGTCGGGATTGCCATAAGACTGGAGTCCACGCCGAGGTGAGCGGTACGGGTGCTGAGTCCCGACGGGAGCGGGGGAACCATCATCCAGGTGACGACGTTCCGCGCACTCAGCCCGCAGCAGGGCGATCTCAGCACGAGCCCTACTCAGCTCGTCTAATGCATGGTCCAGCTCCGTGTTTAGCACGGCGGCTAGGTTGACTGTGCTGCTCAACCTAGGATTGTCCTCACCAGCAGGTGAAACAATCACGCCTCCTGTGCTGCCAGATGGACGGCGGGGGTAATACTTCAGGTCGAGGCCGTCAGCTACCCCACCGAGAACCAAGCAGTAGTGCGAAAGCGCACGCCGTGCAGCATCCTGCATGGCTGCCTCAGCTGAGTCCCGCTCAGAGATAGAATAGTGCTCTGAGCAAGCCTCCGCGCCCTGGAGACTGTTCTCCGGATGGCGCACCAAGCAGGTCGCCTCCCAGCGGTCCGGGTAGACCCCGCGACTATGCTGGTAGACCACACAGCGATACTCGATGGACCAAGTACGCCGGTCAAGTGCCCGACGTAGCAGGGTGTCGAGCGCGTCGTGGAAGTGACACCCGCGAGCAGCGTCGCGAGTGATGGGTCGAGCAACCCATCCTTCCGGCTCATGGCTAGAGAGGTCGAGGTCGGTGTCGTGGCTCGGGCTGTCGTCGCCACCTCCGTCGTCTGGGTCTCCTCCAACAGCTACTCCAGAAGCTGGGACGCCCAGTGGTGGTGCAGGGGGCGCCTCCAGGGGAAGCACAGGAGAGCAGCTCCTCACGGACTCTATCTCCTGCTGGAGCGAGAAAGAAGAGCCCTGCTGCTCCTGTCGTCGACGTTCCTGCTCCTCATGCAGGCGGTGGTGCAGTCTCTCCAAGTGGCTGGACTGTCCGGCCACGGGACGGCGAAGCGGACGCTCAGCAAGGCGGGAGGGTAAGAAGGGGACGACGGACTTTCGTGCAGTGTGTCTAAGTCGAGCCATCTACAAAAGACATCGCAAGCAAAAGGGTGAGAACAGAATTAATATGACCAGCAAATAATGAATCATAAATAAATGAAGGATCAGAATAATAATGAATCATAAATAAATGAAGGATCAGAATAAAACAAAATTTTCAGCAAGGTATAATATATAGTAGAATGTAGATTTGGTCAGTAGGACCAACTTTTGAAGGGATATCAAAGTCAAGGTAGGGACAGAGGTCTATAGTCCTTAAAACGACCATTCTACTCTAGGTTAGCGGTCCTACAGTCAGCACGGCTTTGATACCACTTATGTCACACCCGGTTTTTAGAAGGTAAACCGAATGCGAACCATGTACGTGCCAGGATCAGTTATTCACGTACACAGCAGTTACATAACATGGACATCATCACACAGTGCTCAAATAGTATTAAAAGGGAAATAATAGTCGATTACATCATACGTCTGAGACGTCCATATAGTTCTTACAATAAATCAAAGTGCGGAAAAGAAACGTAGATAACGCGGCCTTCACAGGCAGCCGACTGGGGGTTGCCGCTAACCCACGCCTAGAACTCATCGTAGTCTTGAAACTCCTGGAAGTCTCCTTCCACAACTTCATCTTCTCCTGAGCAGTGGTTGCAATGCTGACAACCTGGGGGGGGATTGGTGTGTAGAGCAAGGGTGAGTACACATCAACATACTCAGCAAGTATCCTGTTTGGCTGTAGTGGGCTAGCTTTATGTGGGGATACGTCAAGCAATTGCTTTTAGTTGGTCAGGTTATTACTTACTAGTAGAAAGCCAGGTTTTAACATTAACCCAAGTTATTAGCCCAATGTATCCTTTCCAAACGGAAAGAATACCACTTACCAATACCATAATCATAATCAGAACCATCAATCTCATTGCCACCTGTACCAAAGTGTCTCTGATCAAGTATCACTAATCTCTGGAGCTCCCTTGGCCGCTCATAACCGCGAGCACGGCTGATATATCAGTTTCATAACACTCTGCAGAGGTTGTGCACTTTACCCACAAGCCGTGATTCCCTTTCTGCCCGGAGAGAGCGACTCCCCATTGACCACTACCTAGGTGGTCCAGCAGGGCATCACTACGTAGCCTTTACAAAGATTCCCCGAGGCTGTAGCCGCCCGTTAGGTTTCCTAAATGTACCGCACTCCTCCCCAAGGGACAAATCAACCTTGGCAGAGCGAGCCGCATACACCGAGCCCCATTGACGGCACAACGGCTAAGCGGACTACACCCCGGTTCCTCCAATTATTCAGCTAAGGGCGTCCCATTCCACCCTCATGGTTGCACTGTTTTCCCGGGCGGTCATCCATTGAACAGGTCCTTACGGAGAGGCACTCGAGAAACCGCTCGAGTCCCCTTAAATGCCACAAGTATGATCATAAATAAGAAGGGGAAAACAGCGTATCATAGATAATCACATCATGTTCATTGATTAGAGTTGAGCAATAGCATCAGACTAAGCAGTAATAATCCGACCCAAATAGGTAAACAAGGACATGGATAACAAAAGCTAGTCAATCCTTAGGTATAAATGTGTAATGCGGGAGGTGAATTAAAGAATGAATAGGACAAAGATAGGTCAAAGGACACTTGCCTCCACCAACCGACTGCTGCTCAGGGGCTTCTCCTGCGAATTCCTCGGGCTCTTTGACCGGATCGTTCTCTATGCGAGCGCAAACATACATACATCCACATATTTTAATACAAAAGAACAATACACCATACAAGGGAACAAGTAAAGTGAGTAGGCATCAAGTATGACATTCCATATCGCATTTGTTATGGTTAGAAAGAAACGGGAAAGATCTCGCAGGGGGGGGGGGTTAAATCTTATGCACTAATGATTAATTACAATTGGTTCTTAACAAAAGAATTCTGTTATATATATACTAATGGAAACCTAATCATTTTTAGTTGATCAACATTGCACGGGTTAAACAATTAACTATGTGAATCAATAGCATAACGGAATTTTAAATTAAACTTCCTATTTTCCATAGCATGAACAATGATCATTCTACCTAAAATAAAGTAATTATGATCACAGAAAGTAAATAAAATAAAATAAAAAAAAATAAAAAAACAGAGGGGGGGGCGGTTGAACCGGCCCTAGGCGGGGCGGCCGAGCTGGGCGGGCGCGCGGGGGAGGGCGGCCGAGCTGGGCAGCTGGGGCGGCTGAGCCGGTCGGCCTGGGCGGCTGAACCGGCCCCACGCAGGGGGCGCGGCTAGGGGGCCAGGCGGGCGGCCGGGCGCGGGCTGGGGGCGGCCAGCGGCCGGGCTGGGGGCGGCAGCGGCCGGCTGGGGCCGAGCAGGGGGCGGGCCGGGGCGCGGCTGGGCGCGGCCGGGGCCGGCCAGGGCGCGGCCAGGCGGCCGGCGGCGCGGCCAGGCGGCCGGGCGCGGCCAGGGCAGCCGGGCGGGGGAGAGAGGAGGGGAGGGAGAGAAGGGGAAAGGGGAGAGGGAGGGAGGAGAGAGGAGGGGGGGGGGGCGGCTCACCGGCGTTTGGAGAACGACGGCGAGGGGCGGCCGGCGGCAGGGGGCGGCGCGGCGGCCTAGGGCAGGGGCGGCGGCTTAGGGAGAGAGAGAGAAAATGAGAGGGAGAGGGAGAGGGTTAGGGAAAAAGGGAGAGAGGGGGGGGGGGCGGCTGGGCCTTGCCAAAGCCCAAGAGGGGGGCGCCAGGGGCGGCTGGGCCGGCCGGGGTCGGCCCACGGCGCGGGAGAGAGAGAAAAAGAGGAGAGAGAAAGAGAGAGAAAGAGAGAAAAGATTATTTCCTTGTTTTCGAAATCCGATCTTTCTAGATGAATGCATTTGCACTTTCAAACAATCAAAAAGATGCAAGGTTCGGCATGGTGCATCAAACAACACGAAGTATTTTTAGAGTTTTCTTACACGGGAAATCCAAACCGAATCCCGCTAGAACTTTGGAAAAGGTCAAGGTTTAGCGAGGGAAACAGAAAAAGAAAAGGTAACGCCCGAATTTTGGCGAGTAAAGAAAAGAAAAAATTCAACTGCAAAATTCGGGGCGTTACACAAAGTTCTTGTTTCTAATGTCAAAGGACCCAAAACCGTTTGGGTACCTAAAATCAAGAACTAAATTTGTTTTATAGGTTTATGTATCCAGGGGCTCAAGTTGGATCATCGATAGCGGGTGCACAAACCATATGACAGGGGAGAAGAAGATGTTCTCCTCCTACGAGAAAAACCAAGATCCCCAATGATCTATCACATTCGGGGATGGAAATCAAGGTTTGGTCAAAGGATTGGGTAAAATTGCTATATCTCCTGACCATTCCATTTCCAATGTTTTTCTTGTAGATTCTTTAGATTACAACTTGATTTTAGTTTCTCAATTATGTAAAATGGGCTACAACTGTCTTTTTACGGATATAGGTGTTACTGTCTTTAGAAGAAGTGATGATTCAATAGCATTTAAGGGAGTGTTAGAGGGTCAGCTATACTTAGTAGATTTTGATAGAGCTGAACTCGACACTTGCTTAATTGCTAAGACTAACATGGGCTGGCTCTGGCATCGCCGACTAGCACATGTTGGAATGAAGAATCTTCACAAGCTTCTAAAGGGAGAACACATTTTGGGACTAACAAATGTTCATTTTGAGAAAGACAGGATTTGTAGCGCATGTCAGGCAGGGAAGCAAGTTGGTGTTCATCATCCACACAAGAACATCATGACAACTGACAGGCCACTCGAGCTCCTACACATGGATCTATTTGGCCCGATTGCTTACATAAGCATCGGCGGGAGTAAGTACTGTCTAGTTATTGTAGATGACTATTCTCGCTTCACTTGAGTGTTCTTTTTGCAGGAAAAATCTCATACCCAAGAGACCTTAAAGGGATTCTTGAGACGGGCTCAAAACGAGTTCAGCTTAAGGATCAAGAAAATTAGAAGCGACAACGGGACGAAGTTCAAGAACTCACAAATCGAAGGCTTCCTTGAGGAGGAGGGCATCAAGCATGACTTCTCTTCTCCCTACACGCCACAACAAAATTGTGTAGTGGAGAGGAAGAATCGAACTCTATTGGATATGGCAAGAACCATGCTTGATGAGTACAAAACTTCAGATCGGTTTTGGGCGGAGGCGGTCAACACCGCTTGCTACGCCATCAACCGGTTATATCTACACCGAATCCTCAAGAAGACATCATACGAACTCCTAACCGGTAAAAAGCCCAATGTTTCATATTTTAGAGTCTTTGGTAGCAAATGTTTTATTCTTATTAAAAGAGGTAGAAAATCCAAATTTGCTCCTAAGGCTGTAGAAGGCTTTTTACTAGGATATGATTCAAACACAAGGGCATATAGAGTCTTTAACAAGTCCTCTGGACAAGTTGAAGTTTCTTGTGACGTTGTCTTTGATGAGACTAATGGCACTCAAGTAGAGCAAGTTGATCTTGATGAGATAGGTGATGAAGAGGCTCCATGCATCGCGCTAAGGAACATGTCCATTGGGGATGTTGTGTCCTAAGGAATCAGAAGAGTCTCCAAATGCACAAGATCAACCATCTTCTCCATGCAAGCATCCCCACCAACTCAAAATGAGGATGAGGCTCAAAATGATGAAGGAGAAGATCAAGAGGATGAGCCACCTCAAGAGGAGAGCAATGATCAAGGGGGAGATGCCCATGATCAAGATGAGGAAGATGAACAAGTTCCAAGACCGCCACACCCAAGAGTCCACCAAGCAATCCAACGAGATCACCCCGTGAACACCATCCTCGGCGATATTCAAAAGGGGGTAACTACCCAATCTCGTGTTGCTCATTTTTGTGAACATTACTCTTTTGTTTCCTCTGTTGAGCCACACAAGGTAGAGGAAGCACTTCAAGATTCGGATTGGGTGGTGGCAATGCAAGTGGAGCTCAACAACTTCACTAGGAACGAGGTATGGCATTTAGTTCCACGTCCTAACCAAAATGTTGTAGGAACCAAGTGGGTTTACCGCAACAAGCAAGATGAGCATGGTGTGGCAACAAGGAACAAAGCACGACTTGTGGCCAAGGGATACTCACAAGTCGAAGGTTTGGATTTCGGTGAAACCTATGCACCCGTAGCTAGGCTAGAATCAATTCGCATTTTACTTGCCTATGCTACTTACCATGGCTTCAAGCTTTATCAAATGGACGTGAAAAGTGCCTTCCTCAATGGACCAATCAAGGAGGAGGTCTATGTTGAGCAACCTCCCGGCTTTGAAGATAGTGAGTACCCTAACCATGTATATAAACTCTCTAAGGCGCTTTATGGGCTCAAGCAAGCCCCAAGAGCATGGTATGAATGCCTAAGAGACTTCCTTATCACTGATGGCTTCAAAGTCGGAAAGGCCGATCCTACTTTATTTACTAAAACTCTTGACAATGATTTGTTTGTATGCCAAATTTATGTTGATGATATTATATTTGGGTCTACTAACGAATCTACATGTGAGGAATTTAGTAGGATGATGACACAAAAATTCGAGATGTCGATGATGGGGGAGTTGAAGTACTTCTTGGGATTTCAAGTGAAGCAACTCCAAGAGGGCACCTTCATTAGCCAAACGAAGTATATTCAAGACATTCTAAACAAGTTTGGGATGAAGGATGCCAAGCCCATCAAGACACCCATGGGAACTAATGGGCATCTCGACCTCGACATGGGAGGTAAATCCGTAGATCAAAAGGTATACCGGTCGATGATAGGTTCTTTACTTATGTGCATCTCGACCGGATATTATGCTTTCCGTATGCATGTGTGCAAGATTCCAAGCCGACCCTAAGGAAGCTCACCTTACGGCCGTAAAACGAATCTTGAGATATTTAGTTTATACTCCTAAGTTTGGGCTTTGGTATCCTCGGGGATCCACATTTTGATTTAATTGGTTATTCGGATGTCGATTGGGCGGGGTGTAAAATTAATAGAAAGAGCACATCGGGGACTTGCCAGTTCTTGGGAAGATCCCTGGTGTCTTGGGCTTCAAAGAAGCAAAATTCAGTAGCTCTTTCTACAGCTGAAGCCGAGTATATTGCCGCAGGTCATTGTTGCGCGCAATTGCTTTGGATGAGGCAAACCCTTAGGGACTACGGTTACAAATTAACCAAAGTTCCTCTTCTATGTGATAATGAGAGTGCAATCCGCATGGCGGATAATCCCGTTGAGCATAGCCGCACTAAACACATAGCCATTCGGTATCATTTTCTACGGGATCACCAACAAAAGGGGGATATCGAGATTGCATATATTAACACCAAAGAACAATTGGCCGATATCTTTACCAAGCCACTAGATGAACAAACCTTTAACAAACTTAGGCATGAGCTAAATATTCTTGATTCTAGGAATTTCTTTTGATATTTTGCATACATAGCTCTTTAATATACCTTTGATCATATCTCTTTCATGTGCTATGACTAATGAGTTTTCAAGTGTATTTCAAACCAAGTCATAGATTGAAAGGAAATTAGAGTCTTCGACGAAGACAAAGGCTTCCACTCCACTCCATCAAATTACTCATCCTTCACCGTTGCTCCGAGCAACTCTCCAACTTTGGTATAATCTTCACTCATATATTGTTCACCAAAGGGGGAGAAAGTAGTTCTAAGGGCTTATATTTCACTCAAGTATCCGTTTTTGGCGATTCATGCCAAAGGGGGAGAAAATACCCAAAGCAAAAGGACTGCACCACCACATTTTCAAAAATTTAAAAGAAAAGGTTTTCAAAATGATGATCTTTCAAATTGGTATCTTAAAAACTTCTTGAACACTAAGAGGAGGATTTTATTAAGGGGGAGTTTTGTTTAGTCAAAGGAAAAGCATTTGAAACAGGGGGAGAAAATTTCAAATCTTGAAAATGCTTCTCAAAATCTTATTCATTTACCTTTGACTATTTGCAAAAGGACTTTGAAAAGAATTTACAAAAGAATCTGCAAAAACAAAACATGTGGTGCAAGCGTGGTCCAAAATGTTAAAAATAGAAAGAAACAATCCATGCATATCCTATGAGAATTTATATTGGCCCAATTCTAAGTAACCTTTGCACTTACAATTATGCAAACTAGTTCAATTATGCACTTCTATATTTGCTTTGGTTTGTGTTGGCATCAATCACCAAAAAGGGGGAGATTGAAAGGGAAATAGGCTTACACCTTTTCCTAAATTGATTTTGGTGGTTGAATTGCCCAACACAAATAATTGGACTAACTAGTTTGCTCTAGTCTATAAGTTTTACAGGTGCCAAAGGTTCACAATAAGCCAATAAAAAGACCAAGAAAGGGTTCAAACAAAGAGAGCTAAAGACATCCCAAAAGGCACCCTGGTCTGGCGCACCGGACTGTCCGGTGTGCCACCGGACAGTGTCCGGTGCACCAGGGCACTCGACGCTGAACTTGCTACCTTCGGGAAAATGGGAGGGCGCTCCGCTATAATTCACCGGACTGTCCGGTGTGCCAGCGGAGCAACGGCTACTTCGCGCGCAACGGTCGACTGCAACGCATTTAATGCGCGCCTGCGCGCGCAGAGGTCAGAGCACGCGCAGAAGGCGCACCGGACAGTCTACAGGACCTGTCCGGTGCACCACCGGACAGCCTAGAGGTCCCACCTATCAGAGCTCCAACGGTCGGAACCCAACGGCCGACTGACGTGGCTAGCGCACCGGACAGTGTCCGGTGGCGCACCAGACTGTCCGGTGCGTCATGCGACAACAGCCTTCCAACGGCCACATTTTGGTGGTTGGGGCTATAAATACCCCAACCACCCCACATTTAAAGCATCCAAGTTTTCTACCTTCAACACATTACAAGAGCTATAGCATTCAATTCTAGACACAACCAAAGAGATCAAATCCTCTCCCAAGTCCGGAATCACTCCAAATCAAATAGTGACTAGAGAGAGTGACATTTGTGTTCATTTGAGCTCTTGCGCTTGGATTGCTTCTTTTCTTTCTCATTCTTCTTGTGATCAACTCAATTGTAACTGAGGCAAGAGACACCAATTGTGTGGTGGTCCTTGCGGGAACTTTGTGTTCTGTTTGATTGAGAAGAGAAGCTCACTCGGTCTAAGTGACCGTTTGAGAGAGGGAAAGAGTTGAAAGAGACCCGGTCTTTGTGACCACCTCAACAGGGAGTAGGTTTGCAAGAACCGAACCTCGGTAAAACAAATCCTTGTGTCTCACTCTTTATTTTTTTGCGATTTGTTTTTCATCCTCTCTCTCGGACTCGTTTATATTTCTAACGCTAACCCGGCTTGTAGTTGTGCTTAAGTTTATAAATTTCAGATTCGCCCTATTCACCCCCCTCTAGGCGACTTTCAGGAGGTAAACTTCAGCCTGGTGGCAGAATATACCCATCCAATCCAAAAACGAGGGATGGTATATGGTTAGCCTGTAGAGATGCAAGAACACTAGAACACACAAGGATTTAGAGTGGTTCGGACCGCCTGAGCGTGATACCCTACGTTCACTAAGTTGTATTGCTGAGAGCTTGAGTGTGAGTGAAGATGAGTCTGAGTGAGGATGTCCCCTTGTATCTTATGTGCCTTCCCTTTTATAGTTCAAAGGTGTCACGTACAAGGGTGCTGAGCAGCCCCGACAAGTGGGCCCCAACGATCTAGTATTAAATATATACAACATTGAGCAGTAAATGTTGCGGCGGACAAAGATCTTCTCCTCGGTCGCCGTGTGGATCCTCTGACTATGTGTGTCTTCTGCCATGTTTGCCAGCTCGAGCCAGCCGCGGAGTAAACTTGTATGCTGATGTATGTAGGGACCGCCCCTGCTGACGTGCGTGGAGTTAATGCGATGGATGTCGCACGCTCTGCTCGAGCTAACAACCGCTCATGATGGCGGCGCCAACACACGCGGCGTAGTGACACAACTGCCAGTCTCGGTATCACACAGTGCATTGTGTTAGCCCTACACGTGACACTAACACACAACTACCCACATCTATAATGCGTGGAGCAGTCATTCGTGCCTGCATGGCCTGACAAAAGCCTACATACATGCCCTCCGCGTTGCAGGACACACCCCAGGCATTCACATTAAATGTGGGGCGACAAGCTTGTTTCTAGACGAAGGCACCTGCCACGCGCCTACAAGCCACATGAAGAGTGGGAACCAAGGGCGCATGCTGGCCTGAATACTTGGGTCCCACCTGCAGGAGGTTCGGAAGTCAGACGGAGAGACCCGGGACCCTTGTGCGGGGGCCACACAATACACGTGGAGGTCCAGGACCCGTCCATAGGGTCCAGACTACACACATGGAGGTCCAGGACCCGCCCATGGGAGTCCGAACGGCATACGTGGGGTCCAGGCCCCACCCATGGGGTCCGGACGCATGGGAGTGTGGCACCCCTGGATCTATCCCTGAGCAGGGAGCCGGTCTCGAGGCCAGCTGTCCTATTAGACGGGTCTTGTCCCGTGCGTTCGGCTGCTTAGTTCCTTACACTACCAGAATCGGGCGCTTTGCCGAATGCCTGAAGCACTCAGCAAACCCTGAAAAACACTCGGTAAAGTCTTGGCCAAGTGTGGCACCCCGCAAAGAGGGCTCGGCGAACAGTACATCGGCAAAGGCTTCTTTGCCGAGTACTTTTTATCGGGCACTCAGCAATCTTTGTCGAGTGTTTTGCACTCGGCAAAGAAATCTTTGCCGAGTGTACGCCTATGCCGAGAGTCCTACTCTCGGCAAACGTCGTTGTTACCGAGAGCAGGACTTTACCGAGTGCCCGACAAAAAGCACTCAGCAAAGCGTCGAGCACTCGGCAAAGACCTACATTCCGGTAGTGTTTGTTGGGGCGAAGGCAAAGACGCTACCCTTCGCTCCAGCCTTCGTCTATCTTGTTGCACCAGCGGAAGCAAAATGACCGGCGAGGTCCACCCTTCGTCTTCTACACTACAAGACGAAGGCCTACGACGATGTCGCCCCGTCCCATGCCCTCGCGAGACTTGGAGGCCCACGTGGGATTCGGCCCATTGTAACAGGCCCCGCACGGAGAGGTGTGTTACGGGCCTGATTTGTAATAGCTTTTCTATAATGACAGTCTATAACCCTCCTTTATAGGAATATTCCGGGGATAGTCCAGGTGCCTGAGGGTACATGCGTCCTTACATCGAGACGTTGGGCACTCAGGCACCTATAAATACCCTCGTACAATGCCCTTGAGAGGCTAGATTAACAGAGCTATTGCCATCTCGAGTTGAAACCTTGTTTACGTTGCTTTCACTCCCCCGTTGGATCAACTTGCCCAGGAGAGCAAGTTCCAACATTTGGCGCCCACCGTTCGTGCTACGAACAAACCACCCGCGATGGCACCCAAGAGAGCTAGCTCGAAGGCACCCCATCCGTTGACGAAGCAGCGAAGGCAGCGCTGCTGGCCGAGAAAAAGGGCAAGGCCCTTGTCGACACCACCCACCAAGAAGCCTGTGAAGACAACGCACTCAACAAGCGACAGCGCAATGATCAACCAACTCCTGAAGGCAGCCTTTGCACCTGCAGCTCTGGAGGACAACCGCAAGCACCCCCAAGCTTCGCTCCACTAGAGGGCGAGCACGCCACAGAGGATGGCGAAGTCATCGGCGTTTTAGCAGAGGAACAGCTACAGCTGCGGGCCTTGCACATCAAGAACCGTAACCTTCAGAAGCAGAAAGAGATCCTCGAAGCCAAGTGCCAACGTGTCTCCGCGCAGGCCAAGGTGCGACAGATGATACGAGACGAGGAGCAGAGGGCTCAAGAACTCGAGCAAGAGATTGCGCTCATGCAGCGCGAAGGCCAACATGATCTGCAGCACGATCTACCCCTCCAACACCGCGCGCCAATCAGAGACCTGTTAATTCCTCAGCACGGACCCGTCATCCCACACGCCGCAGCATTCTAAGGCGTCAACTACCTTGATGAGCGGAGTCCCCTAGCGCCACAACTGCAAGTGTCACCATGGCCCGCCAACTTCAGGTCCGGCGCCTACCCCAAGTACAACGGCAGCACCGACCCAGCACGGTACATTATGAGCTATCAAGTCGATGTCGCATCATCCGGAGGGGACGACGCCACGATGGCCAAGTCCTTCATTATTTCCCTCGAGGGTCCGGCCCTAACCTGGTACACCAGGTTGCCTCTGTTGTCCATCGACTCCTGGAGAAGTCTCCGGGACAAATTTCTGCTCAACTTCCAGGGGTACCGCCTAGACACCGACGCCTTGGCCGAACTATCACTCTGCAAGCAGCTGGAGAAAGAAACCCTGCGGGAGTACTACTGCAAGTTCCTGACCCTCAAGTCATAACTACCTTCGGTCGACGACCAAATTGCCATTCACTACGCCATCAGTGGCCTTCGGGCAGGCGTCCTTTACAGTCACTGTATCAGGGACCCACCCAAGAACCTCTAGGAGCTCTACCAGCTGTTTGAAAAATATGCCAGATCCGAGGAGCTCCACCAACACAAGGTCGAGTCCTAGAGGAAACCCAAGGACCCTCCGCAGTCCAGCCGAACGTGGACAAGATCTTCGCAGTCAGACTCCGGTCGGGACAGCCGCAGTCAGCAGCAGGTGCATAACATTGCCAACCAGCACCCCGCTGGTGAGGCCCCTCGCCATCAAGATTATCCCCCAGGGCCACGACAATGGCATGCGTGGTCGGGGTCGAGGACAGGCACAACAGCCATGCAGATTTTACTGCATGTTTCACGGCGAAGACTGCACGCACCCGACGAGGGACTGCCCAGAAACGAAGGCCACCAGGGACAAGATGTCCCGAGCACAACCCGCCGACAACCCAAGAGTTGTCGCCCATACATATCAACACCACCTCCCACAACCATACAACCACGGCCCCGCTCAGCATCCACCTAACCACGTATATCAACACCACTAGGAGGTACAAATCGTACCACCTCCGCTCCAGCCTCCGCACCCACATCAGCCAAACATTCACCACCCAAATCACCCCCAAGCACCAAAGCAAGAAGACTTCGCTGATCAGCCGTATCGCGGAGTCATTCACATGATCACTGGGGGTCCAGCGTCGACTTCGACACGAAGCGACAGAAGAGGGACCACTACCGAAGTATCAACCACGTCGCCGTCACCGGCCCAATCGTGCAAACAAAGTGGTCCCACGTGCCGCTGACCTTCGACGCCAGAGATGTCGACCTGCGTAGCGCACCCCACATGGATGCCATGGTAATCAACTGCAGTGTGGCAGGCTGGGACCTGCACAAAGTCTTAGTTAACAATGGCAGCCAGGCGGACATCATTTTCCTCCACGCCTTCGACCGCATGGGCATCAGCCACAGCCTACTCAAGCCCTCGGACAACCCCTTATATGGCTTCGGCGGCAAGGGCACCTTTGTTGTGGGCAAGATAGAGTTACCCCTGTCCTTCGGTGTAGCACCCAATGCACGAAGTGAGAAGGTCACCTTCGACATCATCGACATGGTATACCCGTACAACGCCATAATGGGTCGGGGCTCCATCAACAAGTTGAAGCAGCCATTCACGGACTTTACTTGTGCATGAAAATCCCGGGTCCGCAAGGCGTGATCACAGACTATGGCAACCAGCAGACCGCACGCAACATTGAAAGAGACTTTGTTCCAGCGCAAAGGAACGTACACTGCCTTACGACACAGCGCGAAGTCCCCGAAGCTGCCCGTCCAACCGCCAACAAGCATGCAAAGGCACAGCTACAGAGCAACGATGGAACGAAGACAGTTCCCCTTGACTAGGCAACGCCCAAGCAAACGGTCATCATAAACGAAGACCTTACTTCGCATGACGAGGAGAGACTCATCTCCTGTCTTTCCAAAAATAAGGACATCTTCACCTGGTTCGCCCTTGACCTGGTCGGCGTCAGTCGCACTATCATCGAACACAGCCTGGGCATCGACCCTTCTGTGCGGCCGAAGAAGCAGAGATTGCACAAAATGTCTGATGAAAAAACTGAAGCCGCCAAAGCCGAGGTACACCGCCTGCTTGAGGCCAATTTCATCGAACCAGTTGCCTACCCTACGTGGCTCGCTAACGTAGTCATGGTGCAAAAGAAGAGCGGCAAGTGGCGGATGTGCATTGATTTCACCAGTCTCAACAAGGCCTGCCCCAAGGATAATTTCTCGCTGCCTCGGATCGACAAGATCGTCGATAGTGCGGCCGGATGCGAAGTCATGTCACTCCTTGACTGCTTCTCTGGCTATCACCAAATATATATGAAGTAAGAAGACAAGGCCAGTACCAGTTTCATCACACCCTTCGGCACGTATTGCATCGTCAGAATGCTGGAGGGACTAAAGAATGTTGGGTCCACCTTCTCCCGCCTCACCAAGACAGTGCTCGAGAGCCAAGTCGGCCGGAACATATTCACGTATGTGGACGACATCGTCGTCGCCAGCAAAAACAAAGAGGACCATCTGGCCGACCTCGCAGAAACATTCGCGAATATGCAGGACGCACGACTTCGCTTAAACCCCGAGAAGTGTGCCTTCGGCATTCGCCAGGGGAAGATACTGGGCTATCTGGTGTCGCACCGCGGGATCGAAGCCAACCCGACCAAGATCCAGGCTATCATCAACATGATGCCTCCACAGTCAGCCAGAGACGTCCAACGTCTAACAGGAAGATTGGCCGCCCTCAATAGATTCATTTCCAAGTCCGCAGAGCGAAGCCTACCTTTCCTCAAAACGCTACGCGGCGCAAAAGACTTCGCTTGGGGACCATAGCAAGCGACGACATTTGCATCACTAAAGCAGCACCTATCAGAGTTGGCAATCCTTACCAGCCCCAACCCCTTGCTACCCCTGTTGCTCTACGTTGCAGCTTCGCCACACGCAGTCAGCGCAGCGTTGGTCCAAGAGCAGGCCAGAGAGGGCACAACTCGGCAGTGTCCAGTTTATTACGTCTCCGAAGTCCTCACGACTTCCAAATGCAATATGACGGAGTTGGAAAAAATTGCCTACACAGTCGTTATGGCATCGCGCAAGTTGCGCCACTATTTCGAAGCATTCAAGGTACAGGTCACCTCGGACAGGGGACTCAGCGAATTATTCAGAAATTCGGAGGCGTCTGTCCGGATCGCCAAATGGGTAGCTGAGCTCTCCGGCTACCACATTACCTTCGAGCCCATGACAACCATCAAGTCATAAGTCCTGGCAGACTTCATCGTTGACTAGACAGGGCCAATTATGCAGCTGGACAAGCCTGCAGAGAAGGTGTGGACCATCCATTGCGACGGTGCATGGTGCCATGCGGGGGCAGGCGCAGCTGTAGTCATCACATCACCCACAGGGGTCAAACACAGATACGTGGCACGCCTCAGCGTTGCTTTGGAGTCCGATAGATGCACCAACAATGTAGCAGGGTACGAAGCTGTCATCCTCGGCCTTCGCAAGCTACGGGCGCTTGGTGTCACTACATGCATAATCAAAACAGACTCCAAAGAAGGGGTCCAAATCCTGCGCGAAGTCCACAGCGGGACTTGAGGCTCTCACGCGAGGCCTAGGGCCCTCGCTGCCAAGGTGATCCGTCAAGGCTTCTACTGGCCTGCCATGATCTGCACCACGAATCCGGTCACGAGATCGTGCGAAGCCTGTCAGAAATTTTCCCCTCGTTCGGGCAACCCTTCGCAATTCACAAAGCTGATCGCACACACGTGGCCCCTTCAGTGCTGGGGCCTGGACATTGTCGGGCCACTACCCATGACCCAAGGGAACATAAAGTTCACCTTCGTCGCCGTCGAGTATTTTACCAATTGGATCGAGGCAAGGGCAGTATCCACAATAACATCGAAGACTGCCTAGAAATTCTTCTAGCAAAACATTGTTTACCGATTCGGAGTCCCGTCTGAGCTCACAGTTGACAACGGTAAACAATTTGACAGCCAGGACTTCAAAGGCTTCTGCTTCTCCATTGGCACCAAGCTCGCCTTCGCCTCAGTATATCACCCACAATCCAACGGCATCGTGGAACGCGCCAATGGCAAAATCTTCACGGCCATCAAGAAAATGCTTCTCGACGACAAGAAGGGTAAATGGGCCGACCTGCTACCTGAAGCAGTCTGGGCGCTGAACACGACCGAGTGCCGGGAGACTGGGTTCACTCCCTTTCGCCTGCTATATGGATCGGAGGCCATGACCCCACAGGAAATAAAACATGGGTCACCGCGGACAAGCACTTCAGCCGTCCCCGACATAGACGAACCAACTTCCAAGGACCTCATTGACAAAGACCGTGTCTTCGCCCTGCAGGCCCTCAACAAATACCAAGCTCAAACAAAAGCATGACGCGACCACACAGTCGTCCCGAGAGAATTCAACGAAGGGGACCTCGTACTCGTCCGGACAACTCGGACAGAGTCACGGGACAAGCTGGAGCCAAAGTGGGAGGGTCCCTTCATTGTCAAGACGAAGGCGTCCCCCAGCGCATACAGGCTAACAACGCCATCCGGTGAAGACTTAGAGCATTCCTAGAATATTGATAATCTCCGCAAATTTTTTGTTTGAATCCTCAGGGCTAACACGCCCTTGTAATTCACCAAACAGTTTTATTCCGGCCCGCACTCTTTACCTCCCGGGGGGTGAGGTTTTTAATGAGGCGGAGCCATGTAATATACACGCAAAAATCCCCCGCAAAAAATTAAGACAATGTCGAAAAAGACCGCATCGACGGTCTTCGGCATTCGACCACATCAAAGTCACCGCGAGGGGCAGCGCTGGCCACCCTCGCGTGCGACACTCCGCGCAAAAGTCGCCTAAGGGTGCAGCCGGATTAGCATAATAAGTGCGCAAAATCGAAGTCTTTTCCAAAAGACTCTCCGTGCAAAAGTCGCCTAAGGGTGCAGCCGGATTAGCACAATAAGTGCGCAAAATCGAAGTCTTTTCCAAAAGACTCTCCGTGCAAAAGTCACCTAAGGGTGCAGCCGGCCTAGCACAATAAGTGCACAAAACCACTCTCCGTGCAAAAGTCGCCTAAGGGTGCAGCCGGACTAGCACAATAAGTGTGCAACATCGAAGTCTTTTCCAAAAGACTCTCCGTGCAAAAGTCGCCCAAGGGTGCAGCCGGAATAATAGGCACGCAAAATCGAAGCCTTTTCCAAAAGTCTCCGCGCAAAAGTCGCCTACGGGTGCAGCCGGAATAATAGGTACGCAAAATCGAAGTCTTTTCCAAAAGGCTCCGTACAAAAGTCGCCTACGGGAGCGGCCTGATAAACGAAAGCGCGCGGCTTCATCACACAAAATTATGGTTACATACACACAGCGAGGGCATCACGTATTACATTGGCTCAACCTTAGGGATGATACCCATCTCCCTGTAGTTGAACAACATTATCCTCAGTTTCTCACCCTCAAACAGATTTCGCAGCTCCCCCTCACCCACACTCACCCCAATCGGCGAGGACAACAATTCTCGCTTACCAGTCCCATCCATGCGAAGACGACCCCTCTCCACCTCGCTTCGACAACGCCTACCACTTCGCGACAATTCACTCACTCTTCGCTTCGCCGCCGCCTTTCGCCGCCTATACCTAGTACTCGCACCCGGGAGTTCCTCGGAACCCCCCGCGCGCGGCGAAGGCTCTGCCGCAGCCACATCCAGCGTCGCAAAATAATCCAAGTCCTCATATGAAGACTCCTACGTCCACGCAATCGAACTCCCAGAATCATCAGACTCGAAACATTTAGACACAGAGTCAAGCGAATCGTCATCAGCAGCCACGGTCGAAGCCGCCACAAAAATGTAATTGTCAGTAGCGGTTGCGTGCGCAGGCCCAGACCCAAGAACCTGTGCAGCAACCGAGGTTCAGTATCATACAAACAAAATTTACACACTCAACACCTACTCAGCCACCTGTGAAGGCCCGGCCACGGTTGTGGGGTCTTCGGCCGCCGGCTCGGCCACCACCTTCGGGGCGGCATCGCCCATCGGCGCAGGGGCCGGTGCGGGGTCTTCGCCGGTCGTAGCGGGCGCAGGAGTCGCCGAGGTGCCTTCACCGGCATCCAACGGCGGCACCGGACCGACCTCCGCGGCCTCGGGCAGCGCGCCGTCCAGACCAACAAGGTCCTCGACATCTTCGGCATGAGCCATCTGCAGCAACAGCACACTCATTTAGCGAAACCACAATACCAACACTTACAACCACACAAAAAACAGCCTTTACCTGCTCTATCGCCCGGTCGGACCGATCCCTGACAGCCTCTCGGCCGTGCGGACGCCACATCCTATCAAAAAGTGCCCCCGCTGACTGCTTCACCACAGGGTCTTCGACCTTGAAGATTTCACGTTCAAAGTTTTCGTCCGCCTGGTCGAAGACCTCGTAATGCCTGCACCCCTCGTGGGACAAAAAGCATTCATGGCCCCCTCGCAGGTGACGACGGAGGTGAAGGACATGAAGCCCGTCATAATGGTCGGGAGCACCAGCAGCTCATTCGAGGAAGCGAAGGCCTGCTTCTTGGCCAAGCATCTCGAAGTCAGCAGTCCGTGCACCCAGCTCGTGGTACGCGTCCACAAACTGTGCATGCGTCCGCTCGACCTCCGCGCGCGTCGAGGACTCGGCCTTGTCCACGCGGCCACGCAGGGCGTTGAACCTCGCCTCCAGCTCCTCGTTGCGTTGGCGGGCGAGACTGCCCTCTGCCCGCGCCACTTCAGCTTCGGCCTGCGCATCCTGCGCATCAGCGATGGCCTTGTTCGCCTCCCTCCTCTCCTCCGCAAGCTGGCGCCGGAGATCCGTCTTCTCGGCCTCCATGGCGGCCACCTTCTCCATCAGCCACTACAAGAAATTTATCCTTTTATGACAAAATACTTAATGACAAGGTCAGTTATCGTCATATAATGTCACATAATATGATGGAATTTTTTGAGTCGTCATAATTTCATGAGGCCATGAAGATTTTATGACGATTGTGTTTTTGTTGTCACATAAGGGTACGAAGATTCGTCATATATTGTCAGGCGCCAGAAGCCGGTAGACGGTTTTACTTTTATGACGCTTAGATGTGCCTTTATGTGATGATTTGGCGGCGTCACTTTATGTTTTTTCCAAAAAAGGATCGTACCCCTTTCTGTTGACCGCATTCACTTTCCCATCTCCCGCCCAAGATGACCAAAATTGCCCTCCTACCTTATCCTCTCGGCTGCTCACCACCGCAGACAAGTCTAGTCCTCTCCCTCCCCTCAACCTAGCACCGCCACTCGTGCCCACCACGCCGTCGCACCGCCGCTGGTGAACGGATCCGTCCATCCCGTACACCAGCCATGTCCTGACACACTGACACACACCTGGTGGAGGAGGAGGCACCACCTCCGTCCGCCGGCGGCGCAGGGGAGGAGCCGGCCATCCTCAGGGCGGCGCTGGGCTCCGGCAAGCTGCGCATCGAGGGGTCGCTGAGCTTCAAGCGGGCGCAGGCCGCACTGCAGGTGGAGACTGAGATCTCCATCCGGACCGCCGCCCTGCCCGCGCCGGGACCGGGACCCCTGCCCAGGGGAGCTCGGTTCGCCGGCCCGGCGGCCGCGGACAGCCCCAAGCACGAGGGTGCGGCGCTTAGGCTGCAGAAGGTGTACAAGAGCTTCCGCACGCGGCGCCAGCTCGCCGACTGCGCTGTGCTCGTGGAGCAGAGCTGGTGGAAGATGTTGGACTTCGCGCTGCTGAAGTGTAGCTCCGTTTCCTTCTTCGAAGTGGTCATTTGGTTTTTTAATAAAACAAAAATGACTGAATATAATTTTATATACCATGCCTTCCCTTTCCAGTTGCAACGAGGCAGCCTCGCCGGGGCGCCGAAGCAGCAGACGAAGCTCCCATGGAGAGCGCTGCCATGGCCTTGCTCCTGCGGGGAACAAGTCTGGGCGAGGAGGAAGAGGAAGCAGGCGGCACGGTACTACCGGAAGTCCCCCCAGTGGCAGCCCATATCAAACTTCTATGATATCATGGTAACAAACATGTCAAATAACTTTTAACCAAAATGAGAACGTAGCCAGGTGTACCGAATCTTTGGCACAGCGATCAGGGATCTATTTCGCAAATGAACGGAAAGGTAGCACAGTTTTCATTCTTTCTTTTTCTTTTTGTGCTAGTGCCAGTATTGTGGAACGAATTTATAAGGTTTGTGGGTTGGACTGCTAACATCTATGTTCGAATTTGGACGCCTCTCTCTCTCTCAGGTTGGAAAGGGGTTGCTGAAGGACGAGAATGCTCAGAAGCTTGCGTTGCAGCACTGGCTGGAAGCGGTGAGAGAAACACGATCTAAATAAACAGTTTTGTAGTTTACACATACTTTTTGCGAATCTATAAACAGTTAGTTTCATAGTACTAGCTTTTCAAACTGAGATTTGTTTTTAGGAGCAGATTGACCCACGACACCGGTACGACCACAACCTTCACTGCTACTACAACTGCTGGCTCCACTCCGAAAGCAAGCAACCTTTCTTATACTGGTGAGTGCTGGCTGCTACCATACCATCTCGGCTACGACGGTCATTTGAAGCTGACGGTCTTGGTTTTGGTGTTGATTGAGTAGCTAATTCTGAGATTGGCCATCTGATTTCTGAGATGAGCTCCCATGTTCATAATATTTGCGCTATGCTAAATGAGGTATAATCAATAGGTGCTTATGCTCCAATTCTTTTATGGTGACCATCTAAAATAGAAAACAGCAGGACAATTGCTATGTCATCAAACATGATCATCATCAGTACTAGGGTTTCTTTAGGCCATGTTATTAGTCTTGACCTGTCTAGGCAGCATTGATGCATGTTCATGTGTTCTTTTTCTTAAACTGTCAGTCATTATTTGACTATGTTGTATTGCTGTTGGCATGTACCAATATTTCATGGCAAATCTTATATCCCAAGTTTTTTATATGCTCAACAGGCCGCACTTGAAGAAATCTTATATCAGTTTGAGGAAAAACTCCAAGCTGAAAGAGAGGAAGCTGCTAGGAAGCAGGAAGAGTTGCAAGCACAACTACAAGCTCAACAGGCCACACTTGAAGAAAACCAAAGTTTGCTGCGCCAGGCCCAAGAGGAAGTGAAGGGGATGCATACCAAGTTTGAAGAGACCAATGCACTGCTATGAGCTGTCCTGAAACTTCAGAAAGATTGAGGTAGGGATGCATACCAAGTCTGAGGATGATGCCTTTGCTTAAGGTTTTTCTACCTTGCTAGAACATATCTGTGGTTAGAACTTTGTCAGAACTACGTGCAATCTGTTTGAATGCTTCAAACCTTTGTGGTGGAACCTTTGTATGTTTGAACCTCTATTGTGGAAGAACTAGTGTGCTGGAATTGTGTATGACTTGTGATGAGAATGTTGTGTATGATGGCTTTTCTGTGTATTATGATTCTGTGAGCTATCATGAGAGCTCAGTGTGTCATCACCATATGGTCATTGTATGTGGGTGCCATAAGTGACGATCCCAACTTTAGATGACGCGTTGACTGTAAAAAATGTGACAGATAACACCGTCATATATAGCAACAATATGTGACGGACGAACGCAGCCATCACAAAAGGTGATGACATTATGTGACGGTACTCTGAACAGTCGTCAAAAGGTACATAATGTGACGGTTGTTATATGACGACCCTTATGACACAGCATTTTCGTCATAAGATGCTTTTTATGACCAATTTTGTACTAAACATGACATTTTTTTGTAGTGAGCCTGCGGTTCTTGCTCTCCGCAGCCGACTTCTCCCGCACAGCATCCGCATGCTGTGCCTGGAGGCGTTCGACCTCGGCAGCAACGTCCACAGTCAGGGCACCCGACGCGACGAGATCGGCGAAGTCGGACGCCTAACAAATAAACCCATGAGACCCGAGTCCTCACAAAAACAACAAACATCAAAGTCTAACACAACTTACTTACTTCAGCTGCTGTGACAGCTGCTGCGACGCTTCCTTCAGTCGCTGAGACATGGACCCCGCCACGTCCTTAGCGGCAGCGGCCGACAGAATCTCGCCGCTCGCGCAGAAAGTGGACCACGGGTCCCGCGCGGCACCCTTCGCCCCCACCATCGTCGTTGGTGAAGTGGTCACCACCGGAGGCGGGACAACAGCCAGTTGCCCCTCGCCCGAACCTGCACCATGACACTGGTTAAAGACCTCATCGAGCAAAAAAAGAAGAAGAAGGTCTTAACTTACCAACAAGATAATCGTTGACACTGATGTCCGTGCCGAAGTCGGCAATGCGTCGCGCCGGCGAAAGCGGCCTTCGCCCTTTCACGACCCCGCCCGGGGGTGGCTTGCTCCCGCCAGAGGCGGCAGCCTTCGTACTCGCCGACGCCTTGCCGTGCCCGGGGGCGACCATTTTCGCAGCCAGCACCGGCTTGCTACCGCCAGAGGCAGCAGCCTTCACGCTCCCCCGCGCCCATTTCGCCTCGCGCATTGGATCCGCGATCCTCACGACCGCCCGGCGCTTCTGCGCAGCATCTTGACGATTCTTCTCCATCACTGCCGATACAACAGCAGCAATATTCCGCTCGTAAGGAAAAACCTTCAAGTCGCGTGCCATGCGGGATGTAAAGAAGTCTTCGCCAGCCGCGCGGGGGATCGGAACATTCTTGGGCCATCGACCCCCGGTAACCTCCAGCATTCGCGCCGAAGACTCCCGGAGCTCGGTCGAAGACATCCTTCCCCCGAGGGTTGCACACGTCCCCATCAAATCCACAGCAAAACTTTCAGAGACCCCCACCCCCACTGCAATACCTAATTTTCTCTTCTTAGTGGCTGGGGCAGCCTCCTGCGAAGGCCCTTCCTCGATCACGTCCACCGGTTTCTTCCCGCGGCGGTCGGCAGCGTCCTCCCCGAGATAACCACCGTATGGCAAGCAGTTCAATTCGAAGACCCGATTCAATCTAACATTGGACCCTCGGATATCCCAACTCCGTAGGCCCTCGGTCCTCGGCACATAGCGCCCACAATCCTCGCTGCACCGTCTTCCGCTTCACGCACGAATGCGGCGGGATCCCGGCCATGCAAATCCAACGCGAAGGCCGGACTTCGCACACGCTGCCCGCCCAAGGAGGGCATCTCGCGAGGGCATACTTCGCCCAGCGCCCAGCCATGCGCCAAGGGCCATACCCAATACCCGATAAATTCCTCAACTAAATCGCGCCCGCTACTCATGCGGGCCGCACACCGAAGGGCCCCTTCGTCTTCATCATCCTCTGCCACCTCAAATTGCGGGTACGCCGCATAATAATGGGAGCACATCACGGCCACGGGAAGCCCTGGGTGGTCTTCAACTTCACCTTCGAAAACATAAAACCAGAAATCCCACCAGTTGCCCCACTTATTGCGGGCACAGGGAACTAACTCCACGACTTCGATCAAAGTCTTTCCGGTCCTCGGAGTAAACGTGCATGATCCGAACTGTGCAATCTTATGTCCAATTTTCCTTTTCTGCCAATGTAGACAGTAATGTTTGGCGAAGACCTCCACAGAAGGCTGACCACCATACGAGGTCACTGCCCAGACATACTTCGCCAGGGCCACCACGGCATTCGGAGTCAGCTGGTGGACCTGGACCTCAAATCTCTGCAGGACCTCCGCCACAAAGCGATGTGCAGGCAGACGAAGGCCAGCGGTGAAAAACGCCTCAAAAACGACCAACTCGCCCTCGGGCTCGGGAACCTCCTCCGCCCCCGGGACACACCCCACTCCGCTGCCAAAATATCCAAGCTGCTGCATGTCCTGCACGCGGACTGATGAAATCCGTGAGACGCCGAACTCCACCGTATCACCCGGACGTAGCTCCTCCACCGCCACGTTGTTCAAGGTATCCTCGGACGACACGTCGGCCGGCAGCGTAGTTGTAGCAGACGAGGAAGAAGACGACATGGCTACGTACCGTCGGCGGCGGCGAGCGGTCTGCTTGACGCGGGCCAGATCTCCGACGAGCAAGAGCAAGGAGGGCAGGCGAGCGGGCGAGCGGTTTCAAAAGGAGGCTAGGGTTTTGCGGCGCGCAGAAAGAGAACCTGACACGTGCCGCCCCACCCTCCTTTTTATACACAGGATGCGACGCTTCGGGAAACCCGCAGTCCAACAGTACCGCGTCCGTCAACGGTCACATCAAAAACACCCGCGGAACCACTTCGAGCGAGGGCAGCGTCTCCACCATCTAGCGACGTCTTCGGCACCAGATGACTTAGTCGAACTGGTCCCTCGGAGGGCAAATGTTGGGGCGAAGGCGAAGACGCTACCCTTCGCTCCAGCCTTCGTCTATCTCGCTGCACCAGCGGAAGCAAAACGACCGGCGAGGTCCACCCTTCGTCTTCTACACTATAAGACGAAGGCCTACGACGACGTCGCCCCGTCCCACGCCCTCGCGAGACTTGGAGGCCCACGTGGGATTCGGCCCATTGTAACAGGCCCCGCACGGAGAGGTGTGTTACGGGCCCGATTTGTAATAGCTTTTCTGTAATGACAGTCTGTAACCCTCCTTTATAGGAATATTCCGGGGATAGTCCAGGTGCCTGAGGGTACATGTGTCCTTACATCGAGACGTTGAGCACTCAGGCACCTATAAATACCCCCGTACAGTGCCCTTGAGAGGCCAGATTAACAGAACTATTGCCATCTCGAGTTGGAACCTTATTTACGTTGCTTTCACTCTCCCGTTGGATCAACTTGCCCAGGAGAGCAAGTTCCAACAGTGTTAGTACGCGATTAGAGCTAACCACACAGGTACCTGTCTTAACACAGTAGGAGTGGGTACCCTAGTTTGGAGGTACCGACAGTTATCCTGCTAGAAATATTTAGAGAACCATTTTCTTTGCAGTTCACATAAACAAACCCTCTAGTATTAATTGTAATATAGGGGCTTGGGATTCCAACAAAGGAACGACACATAAAAAGAAATTTTTAATTGGAGTAGCGGCACTGTTTTGGTCTATTTGGCTTTGCCGCAATGATGTCGTTTTTGAACTTAAACAAATACCGTCAATTCTGCATATTATTTTCAGAGAAACACATTGACTCTGATTTTGGAGATTGCTGCATAAAAAAGATTCTCACCAAAAAGTTCATTCCTTGGAGGGGGTAGCCATGCATGGAGACCTTCTCATGCCATGGATGGCGATCTAATGCTAGGATATATTGTGGTTGCTCAGTTTTGTTTATGGTTTTAGTCAGATAATTGTTATCTTTCTCGTAGTTGTTTGTGGAGCTATAACTTTTTTTTAAGGTTGTATGCATGAAAGTGTAAAAGGCTTGAACTTGTTACGAATCATTATATAAAAAGTTATCTTGAGCTGAGCTCGTATGTCTCGATTAATTTGGTTTGATTCTTGCACACATCAATGCAAGGTCCCCCCCTTTAATTTGCACACATATGAAAACGATGGGAAAATGTTCGCCCGACAAATGCGCGTGCACCCATGCACGCACAGCTTCTACACACATACACATGGGATATTCGGACGTCTTTCGTTTTCATGCAATCAATTAACAAGAGCCGCCGGGCCGTTGCCATTTAAAAACATGCCCCTGATACCACATGTCGTTTTCGTGTCATGCACTTTCGGTCGACGATCGTGTATGTATGCATGTATCTCGCGCGCGGTCGTGAATTCATGACGATCGATGAAACCAAAATGAGCAAGGGAAAGGAAGCTAAGGAACAGATAGATAGATCAACAACTAGCTAGCTCTCAGGCATGCACATGAACAGAACAGAAGAGTGTAACTGATGATAACAATCTTGGTCACAAGATAGATGGAATAGACCCCATATCTAACATAGCATTGTGATGTCTCACCTACCATCGAACCCACCCACAGCAGCCTGTACCTCTTCTCCTTAGCTTCTTCTCTCATGTGTGAAGTGAAAGCTAGCTTTTGTACCCTTTTCACAAACAGGAACGGAATGGCTAACTTTCACAAGACTTTAATTTCTAGCTACCTTTAATTTTTTCATGTGTGCCAGTGTGTACTACATGTACTATATGCATGTGTGTACGTACTAGGGTGTTGTTGTTTTCAGCTAGCAACCAATGAATTTGTTGGCATCATCATCAGCTATACACGAGAAGCAGGCATAGGCCGGGCCGAGCAAATTAGGCCTGCTTATTTCTTCCTCAGCTTCATCGTCGTTGCCATATGCTGCACTGTCTTCCTTGACCGCCGCCGTGTGATCTGTTCTTGTGTTTGCCCCGTTGTTTACATCACCGCCTGTACTGTTCTTCCGCTGTAAAATTCAGGAGAATGTTTGTACATCAAAGTGGGATTTTTTTTTTAAAAACTGCTCTTTGATTTGCCTATAAAATATCAAATTAACTATATCAAAGCTAATGATGAATCTCGTTAAAGAAACAAATGATGATGCTCTATTATATTATGTTCTGTAACAATTAAACTCATATGGTGGACACACTGCATGCAAAAGAACTTAAGAACATACTTATCAGACTATAAAATAAAGACTCTAAAACATGCTGCGATTAAGGGGGTGTTTGAATGCACTAGAACTAATGGTTAGCGGCTAAAATTAGTTGAAACATTCAAACACTCTAGCTAATAGTTCAGCTATTAGCTATTTTTGGTAAAATAGTTAATAGTTAGCTAGTCATTTGTTAGCTAGCTAATCCAACTAATAATTTTTAGCTAACTAACTATTAGTTCTAGTGCATTCAAACACCCCCTAAGTAAAGTTAACTAGTGCTGTGTATTCGTTTGCCAAGCAAGACACCGTCAAAACCGAGGGCACAAGCTTAAAAACCCTAAAATAAATATAAAACATCTGCAATTAAGCTAAGTTAGCTAATCAGACTACGTACTGCAAAACAAAGAAAGAAAGAAAGGAAGGAGGAAAAAGAGCAATGGCAAAAAGAAGGTTCGTCAGAAGAATTTCGGTTGGGGTCACCTTAGAACGCGAAATCTCAGCACAGCAACTCGTTTTCGTCTGGTGGTGGGTCGCGTCGTCGGGATCCCTCAACTCAATCAACTGAAACCAGCATGCAATAAAATTCACTTCTGCTTCCACGCCAGCAAATCAAATCAAATCGAATCAGATCTCCCGAACCAAATAAACACTAGCCAAGTTTTAATTTGTAAAATAAGCATGCAGCACACTCACACACAAAAAAAGAAAAATCTTTAGGGTAGGTAATTAACAATTAGCCTGTGACGATGATTGGGCTAGCTAGCTAGCTCTAACCTTAGGGCTACTGATAGGAGACGTGGCGGTATCCTCCAAGGACTCATCGTGCAGGACCTTCTTCCTCCTCCAGCCCTCCCTGAGGCTCAACCTTCTCGACACCACCACCACTGGCGTGTCGACGAGCACCGGTGGCGCCAGGCATGACGACGAGGCTCCCACTCCAGCGCCACTACTGCACTCCGCCGTAGAGCTGCGGCGGCGCCCAGCAGCATCGTCGTCGGTGGATGGACCATCACCAGCAGCACGGCTCACGTCCCCCTGCTTCTTGCGTCGTCGTCGCTGCTGCGTCTCCATGAAGTAGTCGATGTAGGACGTCCAGCCACTCTCCTCGCCGCCGTCGCCGGAGTAGGAGTGGCCGCTGGCGGCCGTGGAAGAGAGGTCTTCGCCGCCTGCTGGATCCTCCTCCATGATGAGGGGTTGAGGAAGCAAAAGGCGCGCAGGTGGTGGGGCGGGGGTCGTCGAGGTGAGGTGTTGCTGTCCCTTTATATACACGGAGACGGAGCCAGCGGTATTGAATTGAATGAATGGTGGTGTGACTTCGCTGTGTGTTGGTCTGTCTGTTGGAGGCCACAGCAAGAAAAGAGAGCCTACAGTGATTCGTGTCGGAGAGATGAGTGCGTGGCTGAAAGGGTGCAATTTATCAGTGCAAATAAATTCATTGATTAATTAGTGTACCAAAAGGGTGCAATTTCTCAACTTTTGACATAAGTTAACATCAAGCAGTGGCGAATTAGTTGCCAGGTCACAAGGTTTTCCACAGAAACCAATCGATTAGAGGACGGCAGTAACAATAATCATGCATGTGTAGTGCCTGCTACTGCATATACTAGCTAATTATCTATAGCATAGAGAATGATAGAGTTCGTGCCACCACCACCACCAACCACATCGTCATCTCTGAAACCGAGGCAGTAGACGTGGCGTGCCATGTCTGCCCTAGCTAGGCAGAGAGGGCGGAGGGCAGCAACAGCGGGGAGACGAACCAAGCAGCTAGCAGGGGGGCTAGGGCCGCCTTTAATTAATCTGTGAGCTGAATCGGCCTGGGGACACGAAGGGATGGCGGCCATTGACGTCTGAGAACGACGCACGACAGCAGCAACAGCAGCAGCAGCACGCCGGCGTACGTCGTCGTCGTCCTCCTCCTTCCATGGATGATTCATCACGCGTACGTATACGCACCCAGAGGCGCCCCAAAGTCCAAGTGAACAGACCACACGAGCGCGAGCGCTCGCGCTGGGGCTTTCCTTCCTCTGCACCTGATGCGTCACATCAGATCACGCGTGTGCATGTGCATGCTTCAGCAGCCATGCGTGTATCCATTGGCGTTGTCCTATGACAAATTAAACCAACCAATCATTCCTCGAGAGTTGGATAAGCTCCTTACCAGTACCTCAGAATTTGCTAGCAAGTATTGATGTTTATCGGTACTCGCTATGTACCAAAATTAGCTGCCGTTAAAGTATTATATATACCGGTCAAATCTTCTTAAGTCATATTAAATTTATAGAAAATATTTGTAACATTTATTTTTTTATAAAATTTTATTATAAAAATAAATTTAAAGATCTATCTAATAGTACTAATTATTATAATCATTACCATATACTATTAATACTGATGTTTTCTTGTGTACACTATCGGTACCGTGTATCCGAGAAGTTGATATAGTGAGGGACACTACCGAAATTTGGCTCTTCGCCGAATGTTAAATATTTTGCCGAGTGTTTTTTTCCGGTCACTCGACAAAGAAGCTCTTTGCCGAGTGTCACGTAAAAAACCCTCGGTAAAAGAAAACACTCGGCGAAGAAGCTCTTTACCGAGTGTTTTATTTTTGACACTCGGCAAAGAAGAGTTTCTTTGCCGATTTTTTTATTGACACTCGACAAAGAGCTTCTTTGCCTAGTGCTTTTTTCAACACTATGTAAAGACAATTTAAAAATCATATTTTATAGTAGTAAATTAATTCAAATGAAAAAGTTTCCAACTACAAATTTGTATAACTCATCATGATGTACAATTTACATTTTGAACATTTCTTCATATGACAAAATAAAAATAAACTTGTTCATAAAACCTATATCTCTATCGTAGTTTATGAAACTACAAGATAGATGTATAAGATTTGTGCGTATTGTTAAAATCATTATGTGAGATGAACAAATGACCGAACAACTAAAATAAATTTTGTAGATCTTGAGAAGTTATAGAATTTTGTAGTTGGCAACTTTTTCATTTGAAATCGTCTTGTCAACGAAAACTACGTCTGAATTTTAAAAATTTAAAATTTAAATTTTGAAAACGACATCGTAAGAAAAAAACGACAACATGAAAGTTGTAGGTATTGAAGAATTATGAAACTTTGTAGTTGACAATGTTTTGGTTTGAAATCATCTTGTCATGCAAAACTATGTTTGAATTTTAAAATTTGAATTTTTCAAACTACCTCAGATGGAAAAACCACCAAAATAAAAGTTATAGATCTTGAAATGTAATGAAACTTTGTAATTGACAATTTTTTGATTTGAAACCATCTTATCATTGAAAAATTTGTGTGAAGTTTTTAAATTTGAAATTCAAATTTTGTAAACGGCCTTGGATGTAGAAACTATCAAGATAGAACTTGTAGATCTCGAAAAGTTATGCAACTTTATAGTTGTTCACATTTTTAAATGAATTCATTTAGTGCCTTAAATAATCAAATTACTCTCGGTTTGTTATAATATATGAAGAATGAAAATGTAATATAGACATAATTGATGTAGTAGTGTGTGATAGAGGAGGGTATGCGCGAGAGAGAGGTTGCGAGTTCGAATCTACATGTAAATTTGATTCAAAATGAAGTGAAAATGATAGGGCGATGAGTATGGTAATGAGCAGTGGTTGGAGAGTTGTTCCCATAATTCAAAAAATATATTTTGTTGTTTTTTGGGTTTTTTTCAATTCTTAATTTGTCGAGTGCTTTTCAACACTCGATAAAGTCTTTGCCGAGTGTCGAAAAAGTACTCGGCGAAGAACCATTTGCCGATAAAATGTTTGCCGAGTGTAAAATGTCATTTGCCACTCGGCAAAAAACACGATTCCGATAGTGGGATAGAGTGAGAGACATAGGTTAAAGCCACATTGATCCTGGACACTGCCTAGCTATTAGCACATGAGTGATTTATAGAGGTTCGATGTGTAGTATTGTAATATACTCTACGTCATGACATATGGTAGATTGAGGAATACTAATGGTGAAAAAGATTACATGCTCAAATATCAACTAAGCCAGATATCAACTAAGCCGATGACCAACTAGCACTCCCCCTTTCTCTAGGTTTTGGTGAGAGTTCTAGCCTAGTTAGTCTATAGTTCACATCTATCTATCATCTAAATCATGAGTAAGAGAGTATTTTCCCTCGTTCTATATTGCTCTACTAGTAAGCATGAGGTCCTATCCAGCAGAGACTCAACTACTCTTGTTAGCATAGCCAACCATGCTACCTTTTATCACTGCCCATAGCACGAAGATCCTCCATCAAGCCACTTGATCATCAACCGAAATCAACATTTGGTTTGATCTTTCTTGAATGGTATGATCTACTTCATGTCACTATGCAACATTATTGATTCATCGATTGTAACTTTGTTTTCTCTTCACCGTTGCCTTTGTCCATCAGCGGCAAGTTGAAAGGGAAATGTGCCCTTGGGCCATTTCTAAGTATTTTGGTGATTGAGTGCCAACACAAGTGCTTAAGTGAAAATCTATGTCAATTGATGGACAAAGTGAAAATCAAGTCTAAAGGTATGTTTCTAGACTTAGTACATTGTTTTGAGAACTAATGGATTGTGTCTAAGTGCTGGAAACAGGAGAAATCAAATTGGAAAAGAGATGACTGTCCGGTGGTGCACCGGACTGTCCGATGAGCCATTCACAAGCGAACTCGTCGCTCTCGGGAGATGATTAACGGCGTACGGCTATAATTCACCGGACTGTTCGGTGGTGCACCGGACTGTCCGGTGATCCAACGGTCAGCCGGGCCAATGGTCGGCCGAGGATTCCGCGCGTGACGCGTGGCCGAGCCAACGATCATAAGGGGGCACCGGACTGTCTGGTGTGCACCGGATAGTGTCCGGTGCGCCAACGGCTCTGAATCTCCAACGGTCGGCTTCACCAAAGAAGGAAAGAAATCCGCACCGGACAGTGTCCGGTGGTGCACCGGACTGTCCGGTGCGCCAGGCGACTGAAGGCAAGAATTGCCTTCCTGGAATGCTCTCAACGGCTCCTAGCTGCCTTGGGGCTATAAAAGGGACTCCTAGGCACATGGAGGAGCACACCAAGCATTCTCTAAGCATTCCTAAGCACCAAGACTTCGATTTCGCGCATTTAATTCTTTTGTGATAGCAACTAGAGCTCTATTTGAGTTGAGAACTCGTCGGGTTGTGTTGTGAGCTCTTGTTGCGACTTGTGTGCGTGTTGTCGCTCTGATTTTGTGTCTTGTGTGCGTTGCTCATCCCTCCCTTACTCCGTGCTTCTTTGTGAACATCAAAGTGTAAGGGCGAGAGACTCCAAGTTGTGGAGATTCCTCGCAAGCGGGATATAGAAAAGCAAAGCAAAACACCATGGTATTCAAGTGGGTCTTTGGACCGCTTGAGAGGGGTTGATTGCAACCCTCGTCCGTTGGGACGCCACAACGTGGAGTAGGCAAGTTTTGTACTTGGCCGAACCACGGGATAAACCACTGTGTCTATCTGTGTTGATCTTCTTGTGGTTGTTGTGTTTTGCAAGAACTCCTCTCTAGCCACTTGGCCTTATTGTGCTAACGCTTAATCAAGTTTTTGTGGCTTTAAGTTTAAGTTTTTACAGGATCACCTATTCACCCCCCCTCTAGGTGCTCTCAATTGGTATCAGAGCCGTTCTCTTCAAGAAAGGGACTAATCGCCCGAAGAGATGGATCCTAAGGGCAAGGGGATTGTGATCAATGATAAGGAGAAGGAGTCTTTCGTCAACGAGCCGAAGGATGACAAGCCTACCGACTCGGGCTCGGGCTACAAACGGAAAGATGGGAAGAAGAAGAAGACAAGGCGCATCAAGGAGATCGTCTACTACAACGACAGCGACGAGTCCTCTTCTTCCCAAAAGGACAACGATGACAACGACTACGACAAAAAAAGACGATTAATTCAAACTTCTCTTTCGATTATTCTCGTATTCCGCAAAGTACCAATGCTCATTTACTCTCCATTCCACTTGGTAAACCTCCTCACTTTGATGGAGAGGACTACGGATTTTGGAGTCACAAAATGCGTAGTCACTTGTTCTCTCTCCATCCAAGCATATGGGAGATAGTCGAGAGTGGAATGAAATTTGATAGTACTGATAGTCCCATGTTTATCAATGAGCAAATTCACAAAAATGCACAAGCCACTACTGTTCTTCTAGCATCCTTGTGCAGGGAAGAGTATAATAAGGTGAGCGGCCTGGACAATGCCAAGCAGATCTAGGACACCCTCAGGATCTCACATGAGGGGAACGACGTCACCATGCTCACCAAAATGGAGTTGGTGGAGGGCGAGCTTGGAAGATTCGCAATGATAAGGGGAGAGGAGCCAACCCAAACATACAACCGGCTCAAGACCCTCATCAACAAAATAAGGAGCTACGGAAGCACGCGATGGATGGACCACGACGTCGTTCGCCTAATGCTAAGGTCTTTTACTGTCCTTGATCCACATCTTGTGAACAATATTCGTGAAAATCCTAGGTACACCAAGATGTCGCTCGAAGAAGTTCTTGGGAAGTTCGTAAGCGGGCGAATGATGATCAAGGAGGCGAGATACGTGGATGATGCGCTAAATGGCCCAATCCATGAGCCTCAAACCATCGCCCTCAAAGCAACGAGAAGCAAGGAGACGCTACCTAACAAGGTGGCACAAGTTGAGGTGGCGGGACTAAATGAGGAAGAGATGGCCCTCATCATCAAGCGCTTCAAGACGGCGCTAAAGGGCCGCAAGGAGCATCCCAAGAAGAACAAGACGAAGGGAAAGCGCTCCTGCTTCAAGTGCGGTAAGATTGGTCATTTTATCGCTAATTGTCCCGATAATAATAGTGACCAGGAACAAGAGAAGAAAGGGGAAAAGAAGAAGTACAAGAAGGCTAAGGGCGAGGCACATCTTGGCAAGGAGTGGGACTCGGATTGCTCTTCATCAGACGACGAAGGACTTGCCGCCTCAGCCTTCGACAAATGATCCCTCTTCCCCAACGAGCGTCACACATGCCTCATGGCGAAGGAGAAGAAGGTATGTACTCGAAACAATACCACTTATGCTTCTTCAAGTGATGATGAGTCTAGTGATGATGATGAAATAGATTACTCTAGTTTGTTCAAGGGATTGGATAGAACTAAAATAGATAAGATTAATGAATTGATTGATGCCTTGAATGAAAAGGATAGACTTTTAGAAAAACAAGAGGATCTCTTGTATGAAGAACATGATAAATTTGTAGAGGCACAAAAATCTCATGCTTTAGAAGTTAAAAGGAATGAAATGCTTTCTTGTGAACTATCTACTTGCCATGAGACAATTTCTAGTTTAAAAGATGTTAACAATGATTTAAATGCTAAACTAGAAATAGCAAATAGATCTAACTCTTGTGTCGAACATGTTGTGATTTGCACTAGGTGTAAAGATTTTAATGTTGATGCTTGTAGTGAACACCTAGTGTCTATTGCAAAGTTAAATGATGAAGTGGCTAGTCTTAATGTCCAACTTAATACTAGCAAAAATAAATTTAATAAACTAAAATTTGCGAGGGATGCCTACACGATTGGTAGACACCCCTCAATTAAGGATGGGCTTGGCTTCAAGAGGGAAGCCAAGAACATAACTAGTCATAAGGCTTCCATTCCCGCCAAGGGGAAAGGGAAGGTCTCTATGACTAATAGTGTTCAAAAGAACCATGCTTTCATTTATGGTGATAGAAAATTTTCTAGAAATGTGTATAGGACCTGTGCTTATGATTCATATGCTATGACTGCTTCTAGTTCCCATGTTGTGCATGGTTGTCACACCCGGTTTTAAAGGACAAAGCCGGGTGCATCTCATACATGCGCCAAAGAAGACAACATATATAATAACAGAGTGTATAGAGATAAATGTCATAAAACATCAGAGTATTTATTACATAGCAGAAGACTTATTACAAAATAAAAGGTAAATATAAAACGAACTAAGGATCGTCGGCGCCAATGTCAACTGAGAAACGCCACCTAGATCAGATCAAACTCCTCGGTGTTAGGCGGCTCCTCTTCGACCACCTGCTCTTCTCCTGTGGGGGGGTGTGAGATAGCAAGAGTGAGCTCACATACGTTCATAGCTCAACAAGTCGTGGGGAATAATGTGGCTTGAACTCACCAAAGGTGGGAGTTCATGGAGTGTAAGGCTGATCAATGAAATAAAGGCTGAAGCTGAGCATTGCTTTTATAAGTTGGTCAAAATTTTATTAGCAGTTACTAAGTGTAAGTAAATACCAAACCATAGTAATAATAAGTAAAATTAATAATAAAATAATCCCAAATGCAATGAAATGACAGGTTAAGTTTAAGTTCCATAATTTAATCATGTGAGTGTCCGAGCCGCTCATGACCGTGAGCACGGCTAGTATACCAGTTTTACACTCTGCAGAGGTTGCGCATCTTTACCCACAAGTCGTGTTACCCATTTGCCACGGAGTTGATCAGACTCCATACACCTCTACCTAGGAAGCGAGGCAGGGTACCACTACGAGGCCTTTACAAAGTTCCACTAGCTTCAGACTACCCGCTACAGTTATAGGAAGCTCCAGTGCAGGGTTCTTGCCTGACCGCCATCGCAGCAAAATCAACCAAGGACCTCCCTACACTGACCACTCCCCTACTGCCCTTGCCCCTTTCGGGTAAGGTAGCCCTCCACTAGCTTTCCTAGTTAATCAGCCAAGGGCGTCCCATTAAACCCTTGTGGTAGCACTGTTTTCCCGGGTGGTTCTCCATGTTCCCATTAACATAATGATCTTAACATGAACAGTAATGAATAAAACAGATAATAAGAAGTATAACAATGAGTGCTGAATATCTCTATACCCAATCCACATAAAGCAATAGCACGTACTACCCAAAACTTTAGTAGTAAAACCAGTGGTGAAGCAAGGTATAAAGATAGTCAAATCTAGGGTATCCTATTGGGTCCCATCAACATTAACCTAGGCAGATCATTATGATTAATAAGAACATGAATAGGTAAAAGAAGTGATCAAGGGCACAACTTGCCTTCAACGAGCTCCTTCTCAGCTACTTCTACTTGTTGAACCTCAGAATCCACAGTGGCCTGCCCGTCTACTCGCATCAACACAATACATACATAGTATAGCAAAAATTAACATCACATCAAACATGCAAATATAATATACAGTAATAAACTAGACATTAAAATGGAATCATAGGAACTGGAATCACTAATTTTGGAGTTATAGATTTTAAGTTATGGATTTTCTAAGGTTTTATGCATTTAATATAAGATTAGGTGGGAAATAAATTTTAATGAGTCTTTCATGCCAAAACAGAGGCATCAATGGCTAGTCAATAATATTACAAAAATTTAGGAACTGGAATGGACCAATTTGGAGTTTATATGCATTATCTATGAATTATACAAATCCTATGAATTGTTTTTATATTAAAAACTCATTTTCCAATTCATTTTTTTTGATTTAATAATTCTCTGGACGGGGCCTCGAATACTAAAAACTGCAGGGGCTCACTGGTAACTTATCCTAGACTCAGTGAACAATGCCACTAGGACGGCGGGTTCTAATCTATGATTCCCAAGGGGCTATTGTGCAAAATGTTGCGGCGAAGGGGTATGGATGAACCAGATCCGTCCGATCGTGAACCTATGGCTCGGATTAGATCAGGAATTATAATGATTCGGTATGAAACCGGAACCGCCCGATCTGGAATAGACGGCCCAGATCCCACAACGAAGCGGTACGCGATAGATTCACTCACAACCGTGGATATGCCAATCAACGGTGCACAATGGTTACCCCCAGATCTAATCCTAGGCGCTCCTTTCCGATCCAACGGCCAGGAGGCCGTCTTCCACCCACCCGAGCACATCCCCGACGGCAGACTACGCACCACGGCGGTGCCATGACCAGCGCTAGCTGGCGGAGCTCCCTCGGTCGCTAAACTACGCACTAGATCGATGCTAAACAAAGCGAAATGGGTGGAGCATGCACTCAGGGACTTACCACCACGATTCAGGGTGTATTCGCAGCCGTCCCTGACGCACAGTGGTTCTGCGACGGCGCCACGACGCCGGTGAACAATTGCCCAAGCTAGGGACGACGCCACGGCACCACTATCCCGCGTGCACATGTGGCGCACCCGTGCTCAGACCCGGTGCCACTCCCTGGTTTCCGAACGGCAGCAACCGATGAGTTATGTTGGCGACGGCGGATAATCCCCACACACGACTCGGTGCGGCGATTCTGGCAGCTGGGCTCACGCGAGCGAGGACGAGTAGAGAGAGGAGGTCGCAAGGGCACGCCTTTATGGCCTGGGGTACCGGCGAGTTGGGCACAGCGGCCCCAACGATCTCGCGGAGGTTGTCCTGCGCCCGACCCGGAGTTTGTTGCGATCCCGCCGTGGGAAGGGGATGAAGCTGTGCTTCAGGGCCCATCTGTCGGAGAGACGCCAGTGGTTCAGCTCACAGGCATGTGGCTGGACCGTGGGTCCACAGTGCCAGCGACAGAGTAAAGGAGACGGCGCGAGCGCGAGGGGATGAGAGGCTGCCCCGTGGGGCCGTACTGTCGGCGCGCAATTCCAACGGGTGGGCTGTGCGGATGGTGTTAGGTAACTGGGCCGAAATCAGGCAGAACAGCCCATGAAGCCCTTTAATTCTTTTCCATTTTTGCTTTAATTTCTTTTCTCCATTTCCAAGTTAAATTTGAATTCAAACTTAAATTCAAACTTCTATGGCTCATCACTTCAACTTATATTTGTGAAATTAGGGATATTAATTCTGAATATATTTATTTATATATATATTATCTAAATTTTTTATATCCCTTCTCTTTTTCTTATTTCCAAACTCTAATTTCCATTTAGGGTTTGATCCAACCTTTAGAATTATTATCTCATTGTTATTATCCTTATTATTTTATTTAATGTGCAAACATATAAAACTCCAACATGATGCATATTCTTTTTATCATTTGTTTTAATTCATCTCCAACTTTTATGTATGCTCTTTTTATGATGCAAATATGGCACATAAGATAAGGAATTCACTATATAATCCTTTTATACAATTTGAGTATTACAAATCCTACCCCCCTTAAAAATAATCTCGTCCTCGAGATTTAAGAAGATCTAGGGAAAAGATGGGGAAAATCTATACGAAGCTCTTCTTCTATCTCCCACGTTGCTTCATCTTCACCGTGGTGACTCCATTGTACTTTGCACATCTTTATCACCTTGTTTCTTGTAACTCGAGTCAAAGTGTCCAGAATCTTGATAGGGTACTCAGCATAAGTCAAATCCTCTTGAACACTAAGGTCCTCCATTGGTAGCTGCTCCTCAGGTACCCTGAGGCACTTCTTTAGCTGAGACACATGAAACACATTATGTACATCTGACAGATGATCGGGTAACTCCAGTTGATATGCAACTTCACCCACTCGCTTTAAGATCAAGAAAGGTCCAATGAAGCGAGGGGACAACTTTCCTTTAACTTTAAATCTCCTCATACCACGAAGTGGTGACACCTTCAAGTAGACATGATCACCCTCCTTAAACTCCAGTAGTCTTCTCCTATTATCAGCATAGCTCTTTTGCCTGGACTGTGCAATTCTCAAATTTTCTCTTATTATTTGCACTTGTTCTTCTGCCTCTTGAATAAGCTCAGGCCCAAAGAACTGTCTTTCTCCAGTCTGATCCCAATACAGGGGAGTCCTGCATTTCCTGCCATACAAAGCCTCAAATGGTGACATCTTCAAACTGGCCTGGTAGCTATTATTATAAGAAAACTCAGCATAGGGTAAGCTCTTCTCCCAACTGCCACCATGCTTAAGAGCACAAGCTCTTAACATATCCTCCAGTACTTGATTTGTCCTCTCTGTCTGTCCATCAGTCTGGGGATGGTAGGCTGAACTAAAATTCAACTTTGTACCCAAGCTCTCATGCAACTTCTTCCAAAATCGAGAAGTAAACTGTGATCCTCGATCAGACACGATCTTCTTAGGCACTCCATGTAGACAAACTATCCGAGCCATATACAATTCTGCTAGCTTGGCTCCCGTATAATTAGTCCTCACAGGTATAAAATGAGCCACCTTTGTCAATCTGTCCACAATTACCCAAATAGAGTCATACCCAGCAGGGGTGCGGGGTAGTCCAACAACGAAATCCATACCGATTTCTTCCCATTTCCACTCAGGAATCTTAAGCGGGTGCAATAGTCCAGCGGGTCTTTGATGTTCGGCCTTGACTCTTTGACATACATCACACTTAGCCACATGAGCAGCAACATCTCTTTTCAGTCCATACCACCAATACTTTTGCTTCAAATCTTGATACATCTTAGTGCTCCCGGGGTGGATGGAATAATCAGAATCATGGGCTTCTTTCAATATAGTCTCACGGAGGCTATCAATCTCTGGAACACATATCCGATCTTTGAACCATATAGTACCTTTCTCATCCTCCGTGAATTCCGGAACTCGACCCTCCGTAATCAGATCCTTAATCTCTTGAATCTTAGCATCACCAACCTGACCTTTACGAATCTCTTGCTCCAAAGTAGGTTCCAATTCAATGGTGACTCCTTCAGTGTGTGTAACAATTCCCAAGTTGAGTCTCTCAAAATCTTTTGCTAATTCATCGGGTAGCTGGACGACAAATGCGGAGTGAACATGCTCTTTCCGACTCAAGGCATCTGCAACCAAATTTGCCTTGCCTGGATGATAGTGAATCTCCAAATCATAATCCTTAATGAGCTCCAACCAACGGCGTTGCCTAAGGTTGAGATCCTTCTGAGTGAATATGTACTTCAAACTCTTATGATCCGTGTATACTTGGCACTTAGTTCCCATAATGTAGTGTCTCCAAATCTTAAGTGCATGCACAACGGCTGCCAGTTCCAAGTCATGAGTGGGGTAGTTCAATTCATGTTTCCGCAACTGACGAGATGCATAGGCGATCACATGGCCTTCTTGCATAAGAACACATCCCAATCCTTGGCCACATGCATCACAATAAATATCAAATCCTTTCTGCAAGTCTGGCATAACCAATACTGGTGGCGACATTAGTCTCTCCTTCAATTGGTCAAAGCTCTCTTGACATTTCTCATCCCACTTAAATTCTTTTCCTTTCTCCAAAAGCGATGTCATAGGCCTGGAAATCTTAGAGAATCCTTCAATAAATCTCCGATAGTAGCCTGCTAATCCCAAGAAACTCCGAATCTCAGTAACTGTGGTGGGTGCTCTCCACTCCATTATCTCCTTAACCTTAGCAGGATCCACTGCTATTCCTCCATTAGAAATAATATGACCAAGGAATGGCACCTTGTCAATCCAAAACTCGCACTTGCTGAACTTAGCATAGAGTTGATTATCTCGTAACTTCTGTAGCACCAACCTTAGATGTTGTTCATGTTCACTTTCATTCCTAGAATAGATAAGAATATCGTTGATGAACACCACGACGAACCTGTCCAAATACTCCATAAACACCTTATTCATCAAATTCATGAAATAAGCCGGCGCATTGGTTAATCCAAACGACATAACCGTAAACTCATATAATCCATATCGAGTCGAGAAAGCCGTCTTGGGTATATCCGATGGTCTAATCCTCATCTGATGGTAACCTGATCGGAGATCAATCTTCGAGAATACTCTAGCACCTCTCATCTGATCAAACAAATCCTCAATACGGGGTAATGGATACTTGTTCTTCACCGTAACATCATTAAGAGATCTATAATCCACACACATTCTTTGGGATCCATCCTTCTTCTGTACAAACAGTACCGGTGCTCCCCACGGTGAGGAACTTGGACGAATGTAACCAGCCTCTTGTAACTCCGTCAACTGCTTCTTAAGTTCCTTCAACTCTTCTACGGACATTCTATATGGCCGTTTAGAAATAGGGGCGGTTCCAGGTAAGAGATCAATAACAAACTCAACTTCTCTATCAGGTGGCATCCCTGGTAACTCCTCTGGAAAGACATCCGGAAAATCTCTAACCACCCGGATGTTGTCGCCAACAAACTCCTCAGGCATAAAGAACATTGCACGCATGGATGAGGAGGTTACTGCAATATTAACTTGAAATCTTTCTCCTTTAGTGGTAGTGAGTTCTACGGTACCTCTACCACATGCTATAACGGCCTTTGCCTTTCTTAGCCACGACATACCAAGGATCAGATCTATACTGCTTGACTCTAATATTATAGCAGTAGCTCCAAATTCTCTACCCATAATGGTCAATGTCAATCTACGAGTCATTTGATTCGCCTCAACAGGCCCTTTAGGTGTAATTACTATCATGGGTTTTCTCATATTTAGCAGTGGTATTTCATTTGTGTTGGCATATCTAGCAGACATGAATGAATGTGTAGCACCAGAATCAAATAATATGGTTGTAGGAATTGCATTAACATAAAACATACCAATTACGAGGTCCCCACCATCAGGAGTATCATCAACGCTGACTTGATTCACCCTGGCTATAGAATATCCCTTGCCAGGGGTCTGTTGCTTGTTCTGAGCTGAAGTAGTAGCAATCCTCTGTGGGCAGACATTTGCATAATGACCAGTCTTCCCACACTTGAAGCACGTAGTGCCTGGACTCTGTCCTGAAAACTTCGTCGGGGTGCCAGTGGGGGTAGCCTGTCGAGGAGGTGGAGTCCTCAGTGGTGATTGCTGAACTGGGCGTGGTCCACCTGGTCGAGTCGGTGTACCCTATGGTGAACTGTAGCGAGGACGAACACTGCTGCTACCCTATCCTTGGGAGATAGCCTTCCTCTTCAAATCACCCAATTGAACACGCTTGTGTTCAATAGCAAGAGCCTTATCCAGTAGCCTCTGAAACGATGGAAAGGTGTGTGCGACGAATGCATACTGCAAGGGTCCATTAAGTCCTTCAATGAAGTGCTCCTGCTTCCTCTCATCCTCAGCAACTTCCTCTGGAGCATATCTCGACAACTGAATAAATTTGTCTCTGTACTCGCTGACTGACATGTTACCTTGCTTCAATGACAGAAACTCCTTCTTCTTGATTTTTATCATCCCAGCTGGAATATGGTAGTTCCTGAATTGCGTACTGAACTCTGCCCAAGTAATAGTATCCGCAGCATCATGGGCAGCAGTATAAGAATCCCACCAGTCAGCAGCAGGACCAGCCAGACGTCCAGAAGCATATAAAACCTTCTCCCGGTCAGTGCATTGTGCAATGTTGAGCATCTTCTCAATTGCTTTCAGCCAATCATCTGCATCAAGTGGATCTGGCGAACTGGCGAAGGTTGGTGGCTTATGACTCATAAACTCCCGGTGCTTATCACGAGGTGGAACTGGTGGTGGTGGTGGAGGCAATGGCACTTGTTGCTGTTGTTGCTGCTGTTGAAGTTGTTGTTGCAGCTGCTGTTGTTGTGCTCTCCTTTCTTGGCGTATCTCATCTCTCTCCTGGCGCAACTCCTGGCGTATATCTTCTCTTTCCTGACGCATCTCTTGGCGTTCTTGCTGCATCTGGGCACGCATATCAGCCATAGTGTCTGCCATTTGCTGCATCACCACCATCTGAGCAGCAACCAGTGGATCAACTCCGCCTGGTGGAGGATTAGGAGGATTCATCTCTGCTGGCTGTGGCTGAGGTTGTCTATATATCCTTCAAGTGTGTCGATTAGGAGGCAAATCAATTCCACCACCCCTCCTGGTATTGACCATCTGAGTTAGATACATATGGTAAGAAAGAGCAGTAGACAAGGCAGTAATTACAATCATGTTACTTTGGGAGATTTATTAGCTAAGCAGTTTAATGTTTTACCTACCATAGCTAATTTATTACCTTATGCTGGCACATGCTAAGATGTCCATGTAATATTTCAATCAATCAAAGAAGCAACTCAGGCATTGATCATCAGAACAATCAACCAATATTTTTAATAGAGAAAATAGTTTTAATTTTGTCTTAGGCTTCCTATCTCTTAAAAATGTCATAGGGGTAGGGATTCCAAGGTGTGAAATCCATCTTGTCTAAGAGTAGAAAAGATAAGAATGATCAGAGTAGAACAGTAGAAGGTGAGACAGGATCAAGATAAGTATAGGAAGAATCAGAGTGAGATAAGTAGGTAATGGTTTTGTCCATTTCTATCTAGGTTTCGTCCTACAGTCAACATTGCTCTGATACCACTTCTGTCACACCCGGTTTTAAAGGACAAAGCCGGGTGCATCTCATACTTGCGCCAAAGAAGACAACATATATAATAACAGAGTGTATAGAGATAAATGTCATAAAACATCAGAGTATTTATTACATAGCGGAAGACTTATTACAAAATAAAAGGTAAATATAAAACGAACTAAGGATCGTCGGCGCCAATGTCAACTGAGAAACGCCACCTAGATCAGATCAAACTCCTCGGTGTTAGGCGGCTCCTCTTCGACCACCTGCTCTTCTCCTGTGGGGGGGTGTGAGACAGCAAGAGTGAGCTCACATACGTTCATAGCTCAACAAGTCGTGGGGAATAATGTGGCTTGAACTCACCAAAGGTGGGAGTTCATGGAGTGTAAGGCTGATCAATGAAATAAAGGCTGAAGCTGAGCATTGCTTTTATAAGTTGGTCAAAATTTTATTATCAGTTACTAAGTGTAAGTAAATACCAAACCATAGTAATAATAAGTAAAAGTAATAATAAAATAATCCCAAATGCAATGAAATGACAGGTTAAGTTTAAGTTCCATAATTTAATCATGTGAGTGTCCGAGCCGCTCATGACCGTGAGCACGGCTAGTATACCAGTTTTACACTCTGCAGAGGTTGCGCATCTTTACCCACAAGTCGTGTTACCCATTTGCCACGGAGTTGATCAGACTCCATACACCTCTACCTAGGAAGCGAGGCAGGGTACCACTACGAGGCCTTTACAAAGTTCCACTAGCTTCAGACTACCCGCTATAGTTTATAGGAAGCTCCAGTGCAGGGTTCTTGCCTGACCGCCATCGCAGCAAAATCAACCAAGGACCTCCCTACACTGACCACTCCCCTACTGCCCTTGCCCCTTTCGGGTAAGGTAGCCCTCCACTAGCTTTCCTAGTTAATCAGCCAAGGGCGTCCCATTAAACCCTTGTGGTAGCACTGTTTTCCCGGGTGGTTCTCCATGTTCCCATTAACATAATGATCTTAACATGAACAGTAATGAATAAAACAGATAATAAGAAGTATAACAATGAGTGCTGAATATCTCTATACCCAATCCACATAAAGCAATAGCATGTACTACCCAAAACTTTAGTAGTAAAACCAGTGGTGAAGCAAGGTATAAAGATAGTCAAATCTAGGGTATCCTATTGGGTCCCATCAACATTAACCTATGCAGATCATTATGATTAATAAGAACATGAATAGGTAAAAGAAGTGATCAAGGGCACAACTTGCCTTCAACGAGCTCCTGCTCAGCTACTTCTACTTGTTGAACCTCAGAATCCACAGTGGCCTGCCCGTCTACTCGCATCAACACAATACATACATAGTATAGCAAAAATTAACATCACATCAAACATGCAAATATAATATACAGTAATAAACTAGACATTAAAATGGAATCATAGGAACTGGAATCACTAATTTTGGAGTTATAGATTTTAAGTTATGGATTTTCTAAGGTTTTATGCATTTAATATAAGATTAGGTGGGAAATAAATTTTAATTAGTCTTTCATGCCAAAACAGAGGCATCAATGGCTAGTCAATAATATTACAAAAATTTAGGAACTGGAATGGACCAATTTGGAGTTTATATGCATTTTCTATGAATTATACAAATCCTATGAATTGTTTTTATATTAAAAACTCATTTTCCAATTCATTTTTTTTTGATTTAATAATTCTCTGGACGGGGCCTCGAATACTAAAAACTACAGGGGCTCACTGGTAACTTATCCTAGACTCAGTGAACAATGCCACTAGGACGGTGGGTTCTAATCTATGATTCCCGAGGGGCTATTGTGCAAAATGTTGCGGCGAAGGGGTATGGATGAACCAGATCCGTCCGATCGTGAACCTAAGGCTCGGATTAGATCGGGAATTATAATGATTCGGTATGAAACCGGAACCGCCCGATCTGGAATAGACGGCCCAGATCCCACAACGAAGCGGTACGCGACAGATTCACTCACAACCGTGGATATGCCAATCAACGGTGCACAATGGTTACCCCTAGATCTAATCCTAGGCGCTCCTTTCCGATCCAACGGCCAGGAGGCCGTCTTCCACCCACCCGAGCACATCCCCGATGGCAGACTACGCACCACGGCGGCGCCATGACCAGCGCTAGCTGGCGGAGCTCCCTCGGTCGCTAAACTACGCACTAGATCGATGCTAAACAAAGCGAAATGGGTGGAGCATGCACTCAGGGACTTACCACCACGATTCAGGGTGTATTCGCAGCCGTCCCCGACGCACAGCGGTTCCGCGGCGGCGCCACGACGCCGGTGAACAATTGCCCAAGCTAGGGACGACGCCACGACACCACTATCCCGCGTGCACACGTGGCGCACCCGTGCTCAGACCCGGTGCCACTCCCTGGTTTCCGAACGGCAGCAACCGATGAGTTATGTTGGCGACGGCGGATAATCCCCACACACGACTCGGTGCGGCGATTCCGGCAGCTGGGCTCACGCGAGCGAGGACGAGTAGAGAGAGGAGGTCGCAAGGGCACGCCTTTATGGCCTGGGGTACCGGCGGGTTGGGCACAGCGGCCCCAACGATCTCGCGGAGGTTGTCCTGCGCCCGACCCGGAGTTTGTTGCGATCCCGCCGTGGGAAGGGGATGAAGCTGTGCTTCAGGGCCCATCTGTCGGAGAGACGCCAGTGGTTCAGCTCACAGGCGTGTGGCTGGACCGTGGGTCCACAGTGCCAGCGACAGAGTAAAGGAGACGGCGCGAGCGCGAGGGGATGAGAGGCTGCCCCGTGGGGCCGTACTGTCGGCGCGCAATTCCAACGGGTGGGCTGTGCGGATGGTGTTAGGTAACTGGGCCGAAATCAGGCAGAACAGCCCATGAAGCCCTTTAATTCTTTTCCATTTTTGCTTTAATTTCTTTTCTCCATTTCCAAGTTAAATTTGAATTCAAACTTAAATTCAAACTTCTATGGCTCATCACTTCAACTTATATTTGTGAAATTAGGGATATTAATTCTGAATATATTTATTTATATATATATTATCTAAATTTTTTATATCCCTTCTCTTTTTCTTATTTCCAAACTCTAATTTCCATTTAGGGTTTGATCCAACCTTTAGAATTATTATCTCATTGTTATTATCCTTATTATTTTATTTAATGTGCAAACATATAAAACTCCAACATGATGCATATTCTTTTTATCATTTGTTTTAATTCATCTCCAACTTTTATGTATGCTCTTTTTATGATGCAAATATGGCACATAAGATAAGGAATTCACTATATAATCCTTTTATACAATTTGAGTATTACAATGGTAGAGATATGCCTAGGAAAAATATTCATCATGTACCTAGAAAGAATATTGTCATGTTCCTAGGAAAGTAATTAATGAACCTTCTACAATTTTTCATACTTGCAATGCTTCCGTTGCTATTTGTAGAAAGGATAAGAAGGTAATTGCTAGGAAATTAGGGGCAAGATGCAAGGGAGATAAAACTTGCATTTGGGTCCCTAAGACCATTGTGACTAACCTTGTAGGACCCAACAAGAGTTGGGTACCTAAAACCCAAGCCTAAATTTGCCTTGCAGGTTTATGCATCCAGGGGCTCAAGCTGGATTATCGACAGCGGATGCACAAACCACATGACGGGGGAAAAGAGGATGTTCTCTTCCTACGTCAAGAACAAGGATCCCCAAGATTCAATAATATTCGGTGATGGGAACCAAGGCAAGGTAAAAGGGTTAGGAAAAATTGCTATTTCATCCGAGCACTCTATTTCTAATGTGTTCTTAGTTGAGTCGCTTGGATATAACTTGTTGTCTGTGAGTCAACTCTATAATATGGGATATAACTGTTTATTCACAAATGTAGATGTGTCTGTCTTTAGAAGAAGTGATGGTTCATTAGCTTTTAAGGGTGTATTAGACGACAAACTCTATTTAGTTGATTTTGCAAAAGAGGAGGCCGGTCTAGATGCATGCTTAATTGCTAAGACTAGCATGGGCTGGCTGTGGCACCGCCGTTTAGCTCATGTGGGGATGAAGAACCTTCACAAGCTTCTAAAGGGAGAACACGTGATAGGTCTAACTAATGTGCATTTCGAAAAAGATAGACCTTGTGCAGCTTGTCAAGCAGGTAAACAGGTGGGAAGCTCTCATCATACCAAAAATGTGATGACAACATCAAGACCCCTGGAGTTACTTCATATGGACCTCTTCGGACACGTCGCCTATCTAAGCATAGGAGGAAGTAAGTATGGTTTTGTTATAGTTGATGATTTTTCCCGCTTCACTTGGGTATTCTTTTTGCAGGATAAAACTAAAACCCAAGGGACCCTCAAGCGCTTCCTAAGGAGAGCTCAAAATGAGTTGAGCTCAAGGTGAAGAAGATAAGAAGCGACAACGGGTCCGAGTTCAAGAATCTTCAAGTGGAGGAGTACCTTGAGGAGGAAGGGATCAAGCACGAGTTCTCCGCTCCCTACACACCACAACAAAATGGTGTGGTAGAGAGGAAGAACAGGACGCTCATCGATATGGCGAGGACGATGCTTGGAGAGTTCAAGAATGTAACGCCCTGAATTTGGGAGTAGAATTTTTTCTTCTTTTCTCTCACCAAATTCAGGCGTTACTCTTTTCTTTTCTCGTTCTCTCGCTAAACCTTGACCTTTTCCAAAGTTTTAGCGGGGTTCGGCTTGGAATTCCCGTGTTAAGCAAAACCTTAAAATACTTTATGTTGTTTGATGCACCATGCCGAACCATGCATTCTTTCGATTGCTTAAAAATGTAAGTGCATTCATCCAGGAAAAAACGGATTTCGAAAAGGAGAAAACCTTTTTTTCCTTTTCTTTTCTTTTCTTTCTTTTTTCCCTTCTCTCTCTCTCCTTTTTCTCTCTCCCGCGCCGTGGGCCGCCCCGGCCGACCCAGCCGCCCCTGGCCGGCCCAGCCGCCCCCCCCGCGCGCCCCCTTTGGGCCCAGCTGGCACAGCCGCCCCTCCCTCTTTCCCCCAAATCCCTCTCTCTCCCTCCCTTTCTCCCATTTTCTCTCTAGCCGCCGCCCCCTGCCCTAGCCGCCGCCCCCTGCAGCTCGACCGCCCCTGCAGCTCGGCCGCACCGCCGCTCGGCCGCCCCGTCCCCGTCCCCGGTGAGCCCTCCTCTCTCCCTTCCCTCTCCCCTCCCCTCCCTCTCCCCGGTCAGGCCGCCGCCCGGCCCAACCGCCCCTGCCCGCGCACCCAGCCGCCGCTCGGCCGCCCCTGTGCCCGCCCGGCTCGGCCGCCCGCACCGCCGCTCGGCCGCCCGCACCGCCGCTCGGCCGCCCCGCGCCCGCGCCCTGCCCAGCCGCCCCTGCCCCTGGCCGGTTCAACCGCCCCCCGGCAGGTTCAACCGCCCCCCTTTATTTTATTTTGTTTTATTTTATTTTCTTTCATCATTGCTATTTATTTTGTTTTGGACAAGCTAATCATCGTTCATGTTAATGAAATAAGAAAACTTAATTTAGAATTCCGTTACGCTAGTTAATTCATATAATCAATTGTTTATCCAGTTCAATGTTGATCAACTAAAAATGACTAGGTTTCCATTAGTGCATATAACTAAATTCTTTTGTTAGAACCAATTGTAACTAATCATTCGTGCATAAGCTTTAACCCCTGCGAGACCTTTCCCCGTTTCTTTCTAACCTTAACGAATGCGATACCGAATGTCATACTTGATGCATATTTACTTTATTTGTCCCCTTGTGTGGTGTACTGTTTGTTTCCTAATTTGAATGGATGTATGTATGTATGCTTGCAATCGCATAGAGAACGATCCGGTCGAAGAGCCCGAAGAACTCGCAGGAGAAGCCCCTGAGCAGCAGTCGGTTGGTGGAGGCAAGTGTCCTTTGACCTATCTCTGTCCTATTCATTCTTTAATTCACCTCCCGCATTACACATTTATACCTAAGGATTGACTAGCTTTTGTTATCCATGTCCTTGTTTACCTATTTGGGTCGGATTATTATTGTTTAGCTTCATGCTATTGCTCAAACTCTAATCAATGAACATGATGAGATTATATATGATACGCTGTTTTCCCTTCTCTTATTATGATGTTGTACTTGTGGTCTTCAAGGGGGCTCGAGCGGTTTCTCGAGTGCCTCTCCGTAAGGACCTGTTCTATGGATGACCGCCCGGGAAAACAGTGCAACCATGAGGGTGGAGTGGGACGCCCTTAGCTGAATAATTAGAGGAACCGGGGTGTAGTTCGCTTAGCCGTTGTGCCGTCAATGGGGCTCGGTGTATGCGGCTCGCTCTGCCAAGGTTGATTTGTCCCTTGGGGAGGAGTGCGGTACATTTAGGAAACCTAACGGGCGGCTACAGCCCCGGGGAAATCTTTGTAAAGGCTACGTAGTGAGACCCTGCCTATTCACCTTGGTAGTGTTTAAGGGTTTGATCGGCCCGAGGCAAGAGGGAATCACGGCTCGTGGGTAAAGTGCACAACCTCTGCAGAGTGTTTGAAAACTGATATATCAGCCGTGCTCGTGGTTATGAGCGGCCAAGGGAGCTCCAATGATTAGTGGTACTTGATCAGAGACATTTTGGTTTACAGATGACAATGAGGATGGTTATGATTATGCTTATGGTAATGGTAAGTGGTATTCTTTCCGTTTGGAAAGGGTACTTTGGGTTAATAACTTGGGTTAATGCTAAAACCTGGCTTTCTACTAGTAAATAATAAACTGACCAACTAAAAGCAACTGCTTGACTTACCCCCACATAAAGCTAGTCCACTACAGCCAAACAGGATACTTGCTGAGTATGTTGATGTGTACTCACTCTTGCTCTACACACCAACCCCCCCCAGGTTGTCAGCACTGCAACCACTGCTCAGGCGAAGATGAAGCTGTGGAAGGAGACTTCCAGGAGTTCCAAGACTACGACGAGTTCTAGGTGTGGGTTAGCGGCAACCCCCAGTCGGCTGCCTGTGAAGGCCGCGGTTATCTACGTTTCGTTTTCGCACTTTGATTTATTGTAAGGACTATATGGACGTCTCAGATGCATGATGTAATCGACTATTATTTCCCCTTTTAACACTATTTTGAGCACTGTGTGATGATGTCCATGTTATGTAACTGCTGTGTACGTGAATAACTGATCCTGGCACGTACATGGTTCGCATTCGGTTTACCTTCTAAAACCGGGTGTGACATAAGCTGGTATTAAAGCCGTGCTGACTGTAGGACCGCTAACCTAGAGTAGAATGGTCGTTCTAAGGATTATAGACCTCTGTCACTGCCTTGACTTTGGTACCCCTTCAAAAGTTGGTCATACTGACCAAACCTATGTTCTACTATATATTATACCTTGCTGAAAATTATGTTTTATTCTAATCCTTCATTTATTTATGATTCATTATTAGCTGGTCATATTAATTCTGTTCTCACTCTTTTGCTTGCGGTGTCTTTTGTAGATGGCTCGTTTTAGACACACTGCACGAAAGTCCGTCATCCCCTTCTTACCCTCCCGCCTTGTGGAGCGTTCGCTTCTCCGTCTCGTGGCCGGACAGTCCAGCCACTAGGAGAGACTGCACCACCGCCTGCATGAGGAGCAGGAACGTCGACGACAGGAGCAGCAGGGCTCTTCTTTCTTGCTCCAGCAGGAGATAGAGTCTGTGAGGAGCTGCTCTCCTGTGCTTCCCCTGGAGGCGCCCCCTACACCACCACTGGGTGCCCCAGCCCCTGGAGTAGCTGCTGGAGGAGACCCAGACGACAGAGATGGCGACGACAGCCCGAGCCACGACACTGACTTCCCTGCTGACCATGAGCCGGAAGGATGGGTTGCTCGACCCATCACTCGCGACGCTGCTCGCGGGTGTCACTTCCACGACGCGCTCGACACCCTGCTATGTCAGGCACTTGACCGGCGTACTTGGTCCATCGAGTATCGCTGTGTGGTCTACCAGCATAGTCGCGGGGTCTACCCGGACCGCTGGGAGGCGACCTATTTGGTGCGCCGTCCGGAGAACAGTCTCCAGGGCGCGGAGGCTTGCTCAGAGCACTATTCTATCTCTGAGCGGGACTCAGCTGAGGCAGCCATGCAGGATGCTGCACGGCGTGCGCTTTCGCACTACTGCTCGGTTCTCGGTGGGGTAGCTGATGGTCTCGACCTGAAGTATTACCCCCGCCGTCCATCTGGCAGCACAGGAGGCGTGATTGTTTCACCTGCTGGTGAGGACAATCCTAGGTTGAGCAGCACAGTCAACCTAGCTGCCGTGCTAAACACGGAGCTGGACCATGCATTAGACGAGCTGAGTAGGGCTCGTGCTGAGATCGCCCTGCTGCGGGCTGAGCGCACGGAACGTCGTCACTTGGATGATGGTTCCCCCGCTCCCGTTGGGACTCAGCACCCGTACCGCTCACCTCGGCGTGGACTCCAGTCTTATGGCAATCCCGACTGCAAGACCAAGATAAATCTAGGACCATAGATCGTTAGAGTTGGATCTTGTAATTAATACAAAATATATACGTAGAAGCTACAGTCTTAGCGTTAGTCTCGGTCTTAGTTAGTCTTAGTTAGACAGGGTAGTTTGCTATATCCTGTGCATTTATGTTTGTCATGATGAACTATGTTTGGTTTGGATCTTTGTAATGACTGTCACCAGAGTGTGGGTATCCCCTGCATTATGGTTTACCTATTATGTTAATGGAGTTAGTTATATAGTTGGGAAACCTTTTATTCCACTTTCCTCTTTATCTGAGAAGCTGTGTGGTCTGTGTTGGAGATCAGTGAAGATGCTCATCTGTTCAGTGCTGTTGAAGAATTCTATACCCTTTTCTTATGCTGCAAGATTTGCCAGATCAGTTCTGATGTGTGGTTGCATTCTGCAGATGTCAGAGAACAGGCGCAGAGGAGGAAGGCGTGCTCAGCAGGAGCGAGCCGCTCCGCAGGATGAGGTGCCCCAGCAGCAGCACCTGCCACCCCCGCCCCCGATGTCGATCGAGCAGATGTTTCTGATGCAGACTCAAGCGGTTCAAGCCATCGGTCAGACTCTGGCCGCCATTCAGCAGCAGCAGCAGCAAGCACCACCCCAGCCTCAGATGCCTCAGATGCCCAGAGACAAGCGTGCTGAATTCATGAGAGGTCATCCACCAACGTTTGCTCATTCTTCTGACCCCATGGATGCTGAAGATTGGCTGCGCACTGTGGAGCGGGAGTTGCATACCGCTCAGTGCGATGATAGAGAGAAAGTTCTATATGGTCCCCGTCTGTTGAGAGGAGCAGCTCAGTCCTGGTGGGAGTCTTATCTCGCCACCCATGCCAACCCCGATGCCATCACCTGGGAAGAGTTCAGAGGTAGCTTTCGTCAGTACCATGTGCCTGCAGGTCTGATGACAGTGAAGAAGGAGGAGTTCCTGGCCCTTAAGCAAGGGTCATCATCTGTCAGTGAGTATCGAGACAGGTTTCTGCAGTTGTCTCGCTATGCTCCTGAGGATGTCAACACCGACGCCAAGCGACAGTACCGTTTCTTGAGAGGCTTGGTTGACCCTCTGCACTACCAACTGATGAATCATACCTTCCCGACATTTCAGCACCTGATTGACAGAGCAATCATGACAGAAAGGAAGCGTAAGGAGATGGAGGATCGTAAGCGCAAGATCAGTGGACCTCAGCCTGGAAGCAACAGCCGTCCTCGTTTCTCAGGCAATCAACCTCAGCAGTTCAGGCAGAACCAGCATCCACCTCAGCAGCATCAGCAGTTCCAAAGGCAGTATCCTCAGCACCAGTATCAGAATCGTCAGAACAATCAGTCAGGAGGTCAGTTTCACAGGCAGAATCAGCAGACACCTCGTCTTCCTGCCCCAGCAAACCAGCAGAACAGTCAGGCAGCACCAGCTCAGGTTGGAAACAGGGCATGTTTCCATTGTGGAGAGCAAGGCCACTGGGTGATGCAATGCCCGAAGAAGGCAGCCCAGCAGCAGTCAGGCCCTAATGCCCCAGCAAAGCAGAATGTGTCTCAGCCTAGAGCAGGCAATCGCTCTCAGCCGCGCTATAATCATGGGAGACTGAACCACTTGGAGGCTGAAGCAGTTCAGGAGACTCCCGGCATGATAGTAGGTATGTTCCCAGTCGACTCCCATATTGCAGAAGTGTTATTTGATACTGGAGCAACGCATTCTTTCATTACTGCATCGTGGGTAGAAGCACATAATCTTCTAATTACTACCATGTCAACCCCCATTCAAATTGACTCAGCCGGTGGTAGAATTCGAGCCGATAGCATTTGTTTGAATATAAGTGTGGAAATAAGGGGGATAGCGTTTCCCGCTAACCTTATAGTAATGGGTACTCAGGGAATAGATGTCATCCTAGGGATGAATTGGCTAGATAAGTATCAGGCAGTTATCAGTTTTGATCAAAGGACAATCAAGTTGGTGTCCCCACTAGGAGAGGAAGTGGTGACCGAGTTAGTCCCGCCTGAGCTGAAGAGAGGAAGTTGTTATCAGATGGCTGTCGATAGCAGTGAAGCAGGCCCAATTGAGAGTATCAAGGTTGTGTCTGAATTTCCAGGCGTGTTTCCAAAGGATTTACCGGGTATGCCACCAGAGCGGAAAGTTGAGTTTGCCATAGAGCTTCTTCCTGGAACCGCCCCTATCTTTAAGAGAGCTAACAGAATATCCGGACCAGAGTTGGTTGAGCTTAAGAAGTAGATTGATGAGCTGTCAGAGAAAGGTTACGTCCGGCCAAGCACCTCGTCTTGGGCCGCCCCTGTCTTGTTCGTGGAAAAGAAAGATGGCACCAAAAGGATGTGTATCGATTATCGAGCTTTGAATGAAGTCACGATCAAGAACAAGTACCCTTTGCCCAGAATAGAAGATCTGTTCGACCAGTTGAGAGGAGCCAGTGTGTTCTCCAAGATCGATCTGAGGTCAGGTTATCATCAGCTCAGGATCCGACCTTCGGACATTCCGAAGACGACATTCACTACCAAGTATGGGTTATATGAGTTCACAGTGATGTCTTTTGGTTTGACCAATGCACCAGCGTTTTTCATGAACTTGATGAACAGCGTATTCATGGATTATCTTGATAAGTTCATGGTGGTATTCATTGATGACATTCTGGTTTATTCTCAAAGCGAAGAAAAACATGCAGATCATTTGAGGATGGTATTGCAGAGATTGCGAGAGCACCAGTTGTATGCAAAGTTGAGCAAGTGTGAGTTCTGGATCAGTGAAGTCCTGTTCTTGGGTCACATAATCAACAAAGAAGGATTGGCTGTGGATCCGAAGAAAGTGGCAGACATTCTGAACTGGAAAGCGCCAACGGATGCTCGAGGAATCAAGAGCTTCATTGGAATGGCCGGATATTATCGGCGATTCATTGAAGGGTTTTCAAAGATTGCGAAACCAATGACAGCGTTGCTAGGCAACAAGGTTGAGTTCAAGTGGACCCAGAAATGTCAAGAGGCCTTCGAAGCGCTGAAAGAGAAGTTGACAACAGCGCCTGTCCTAGTCTTGCCTGATGTGCACAAGCCCTTCTCTGTGTACTGTGATGCTTGTTACACAGGTTTGGGATGCGTGTTGATGCAAGAGGGAAGAGTTGTGGCTTACTCGTCCCGACAGCTGAAGGTTCATGAGAAGAATTACCCAATCCATGACCTAGAGTTGGCAGCAGTGGTTCACGCACTGAAGACATGGAGGCACTATCTGTATGGACAGAAATGCGATGTTTACACAGACCACAAGAGTCTGAAGTACATATTCACTCAGTCAGAATTGAATATGAGGCAGCGAAGATGGTTAGAGCTGATCAAAGACTATGAGTTGGAGATCCATTACCATCCAGGCAAAGCGAACGTAGTGGCAGATGCTTTGAGCAGGAAGAGTCAAGTCAATCTGATGGTCGCTCGTCCGATGCCTTATGAGTTGGCCAAGGAGTTTGACAGGTTGAGTCTCGGGTTTCTGAACAATTCGTGAGGAATCACAGTTGAGTTGGAACCTACCTTGGAGCGAGAAATCAAAGAAGCGCAGAAGAATGATGAAAAGATCAGTGAGATTCGGCGACTGATCCTAGATGGCAGAGGCAAAGATTTTCGTAAAGATGCAGAAGGTGTGATATGGTTCAAAGACCGATTGTGCGTTCCTAATGTCCAATCCATTCAGGAGTTGATCCTTAAGGAAGCTCATGAGACAGCCTATTCGATTCACCCTGGCAGTGAGAAGATGTATCAGGATCTGAAAAAGAAATTCTGGTGGTACGGAATGAAGAGGGAAATCGCAGAGCATGTGGCTATGTGCGATAGTTGCCGAAGAATTAAGGCAGAGCACCAGAGACCAGCTGGATTGTTGCAACCGTTGCAGATCCCTCAGTGGAAATGGGATGAAATTGGTATGGATTTCATAGTCGGATTGCCTCGCACTCGAGCCGGCTACGATTCTATTTGGGTAGTAGTGGACCGCTTGACCAAGTCAGCCCACTTCATACCAGTCAAGACCAACTACAGCAGTGCCGTATTGGCAGAGTTGTATACGTCTCGGATCGTTTGTCTTTATGGTGTGCCAAAGAAGATAGTGTCACACAGAGGAACGCAGTTCACCTCTCATTTCTGGCAGCAATTGCATGAAGCTTTGGGCACACATCTGAATTTCAGTTCAGCTTATCATCCGCAGACAGATGGTCAGACTGAAAGGACCAATCAAATTCTTGAGGACATGTTGAGAGCCTGTGCGTTGTAAGATCAGTCCGGATGGGACAAGCGATTGCCTTATGCAGAGTTTTCCTATAACAACAGTTACCAGGCCAGTTTGAAGATGTCACCGTTTCAGGCGCTCTATGGAAGGAGTTGCAGAACTCCGTTGCAATGGGATCAGCCTGGAGAAAAGCAGGTGTTTGGGCCGGACATTCTACTTGAAGCTAAAGAGAACATCAAGATGGTCCGAGAGAATCTGAAGATAGCGCAATCGAGGCAGCGAAGCTATGCAGACACAAGAAGAAGAGAGCTGAGTTTCGAAGTCGGAGACTATGTCTATCTGAAAGTGTCACCGATCAGGGGAGTCAGAAGGTTCGGAATCAAAGGCAAGCTAGCACCCCGCTACATTGGTCCGTACCAAATCCTCTCAAGGCGTGGAGAAGTGGCCTATCAGCTCAGTCTGCCAGAGAATTTGTCCGCTGTGCATGATGTCTTTCATGTGTCTCAGTTGAAGAAGTGCTTGCGTGTGCCAGAAGAGCAGTTGCCAGTGGAAGGTCTTGAAGTCCAGGAGGACTTGACCTACGTTGAGAAGCCAGTGCAGATCCTTGAGGTTGCAGACAGAGTCACCCGAAGGAAGACCACCAGAATGTGCAAAGTCAGATGGAATCACCACTCTGAGGAAGAAGCAACCTGGGAGCGTGAAGATGATCTGATGGCTAAATACCCTGAGCTCTTTGCTAGCCAACCCTGAATCTCGGGGGCGAGATTCTTTTAAGGGGGATAGGTTTGTAACGCCCTGAATTTGGGGGTAGAATTTTTTCTTCTTTTCTCTCACCAAATTCAGGCGTTACTCTTTTCTTTTCTCGTTCTCTCGCTAAACCTTGACCTTTTCCAAAGTTTTAGTGGGGTTCGGCTTGGAATTCCCGTGTTAAGCAAAACCTTAAAATACTTTATGTTGTTTGATGCACCATGCCGAACCATGCATTCTTTCGATTGCTTAAAAATGTAAGTGCATTCATCCAGGAAAAAACGGATTTCGAAAAGGAGGAAACCTTTTTTTTCTTTTTCTTTTCTTTTCTTTATTTTTTCCCTTCTCTCTCTCTCCTTTTTCTCTCTCCCGCGCCGTGGGCCGCCCCGGCCGACCCAGCCGCCCCTGGCCGGCCCAGCCGCCCCCCCGCGCGCCCCCTTTGGGCCCAGCTGGCCCAGCCGCCCCTCCCTCTTTCCCCCAAATCCCTCTCTCTCCCTCCCTTTCTCCCATTTTCTCTCTAGCCGCCGCCCCCTGCCCTAGCCGCCGCCCCCTGCAGCTCGGCCGCCCCTGCAGCTCGGCCGCACCGCCGCTCGGCCGCCCCGTCCCCGTCCCCGGTGAGCCCTCCCCTCTCCCTTCCCTCTCCCCTCCCCTCCCTCTCCCCGGTCAGGCCGCCGCCCGGCCCAACCGCCCCTGCCCGCGCACCCAGTCGCCGCTCGGCCGCCCCTGTGCCCGCCCGGCTCGGCCGTCCGCACCGCCGCTCGGCCGCCCCTGCCCGTGGCCCAGCCGCCCCAGCTCGGCCGCCCCGCGCCCGCGCCCTGCCCAGCCGCCCCTGCCCCTGGCCGGTTCAACCGCCCCCCGACCGGTTCAACCGCCCCCCCTTTATTTTATTTTATTTTATTTTATTTTCTTTCATCATTGTTATTTATTTTGTTTTGGACAAGCTAATCATCGTTCATGTTAATGAAATAAGAAAACTTAATTTAGAATTCCGTTACGCTAGTTAATTCATATAATCAATTGTTTATCCAGTTCAATGTTGATCAACTAAAAATGACTAGGTTTCCATTAGTGCATATAACTAAATTCTTTTGTTAGAACCAATTGTAACTAATCATTCGTGCATAAGCTTTAACCCCTGCGAGACCTTTCCCCGTTTCTTTCTAACCTTAACGAATGCGATACCGAATGTCATACTTGATGCATATTTACTTTATTTGTCCCCTTGTGTGGTGTACTGTTTGTTTCCTAATTTGAATGGATGTATGTATGTATGCTTGCAATCGCATAGAGAACGATCCGGTCGAAGAGCCCGAAGAACTCGCAGGAGAAGCCCCTGAGCAGCAGTCGGTTGGTGGAGGCAAGTGTCCTTTGACCTATCTCTGTCCTATTCATTCTTTAATTCACCTCCCGCATTACACATTTATACCTAAGGATTGACTAGCTTTTGTTATCCATGTCCTTGTTTACCTATTTGGGTCGGATTATTATTGTTTAGCTTCATGCTATTGCTCAAACTCTAATCAATGAACATGATGAGATTATATATGATACGCTGTTTTCCCTTCTCTTATTATGATGTTGTACTTGTGGTCTTCAAGGGGGCTCGAGCGGTTTCTCGAGTGCCTCTCCGTAAGGACCTGTTCTATGGATGACCGCCCGGGAAAACAGTGCAACCATGAGGGTGGAGTGGGACGCCCTTAGCTGAATAATTAGAGGAACCGGGGTGTAGTTCGCTTAGCCGTTGTGCCGTCAATGGGGCTCGGTGTATGCGGCTCGCTCTGCCAAGGTTGATTTGTCCCTTGGGGAGGAGTGCGGTACATTTAGGAAACCTAACGGGCGGCTACAGCCCCGAGGAAATCTTTGTAAAGGCTACGTAGTGAGACCCTGCCTATTCACCTTGGTAGTGTTTAAGGGTTTGATCGGCCCGAGGCAAGAGGGAATCACGGCTCGTGGGTAAAGTGCACAACCTCTGCAGAGTGTTTGAAAACTGATATATCAGCCGTGCTCGTGGTTATGAGCGGCCAAGGGAGCTCCAATGATTAGTGGTACTTGATCAGAGACATTTTGGTTTACAGATGACAATGAGGATGGTTATGATTATGCTTATGGTAATGGTAAGTGGTATTCTTTCCGTTTGGAAAGGGTACTTTGGGTTAATAACTTGGGTTAATGCTAAAACCTGGCTTTCTACTAGTAAATAATAAACTGACCAACTAAAAGCAACTGCTTGACTTACCCCCACATAAAGCTAGTCCACTACAGCCAAACAGGATACTTGCTGAGTATGTTGATGTGTACTCACTCTTGCTCTACACACCAACCCCCCCCAGGTTGTCAGCACTGCAACCACTGCTCAGGCGAAGATGAAGCTGTGGAAGGAGACTTCCAGGAGTTCCAAGACTACGACGAGTTCTAGGTGTGGGTTAGCGGCAACCCCCAGTCGGCTGCCTGTGAAGGCCGCGGTTATCTACGTTTCGTTTTCGCACTTTGATTTATTGTAAGGACTATATGGACGTCTCAGATGCATGATGTAATCGACTATTATTTCCCCTTTTAACACTATTTTGAGCACTGTGTGATGATGTCCATGTTATGTAACTGCTGTGTACGTGAATAACTGATCCTGGCACGTACATGGTTCGCATTCGGTTTACCTTCTAAAACCGGGTGTGACAAAGACTCCCGAGCGCTTTTGGTCGGAAGCCGTGAACATGGCTTGCCACGCCATCAACCGGGTCTACCTTCACCGCCTCCTCAAGAAGACTTCGTATGAGCTTCTAACCGGTAACAAACCCAATGTATCTTACTTTCGTGTATTTGGGAGCAAATGTTACATTCTAGTGAAGAAAGGTAGAAATTCTAAGTTTGCTCCCAAAGCTGTAGAAGGGTTTTTGTTAGGTTATGAATCAAATACAAAGGCGTATAGAGTCTTCAACAAATCATTGTGTTTGGTTGAAGTCTCTAGCGACGTTGTATTTGATGAGACTAATGGCTCTCCAAGAGAGCAAGCTGTTGATCTTGATGATGTAGATGAAGAAGACGTTCCGACGGCTGCAATACGCACCATGGCGATTGGAGATGTGCGACCATAGGAACAAGAGGAGCAAGATCAACCTTCTTCCTCAACAATGGTGCATCCTCCAACTCAAGACGATGAACAGGTTCATCAAGAAGAGGCGTGTGATCAAGGGGGAGCACAAGATGACCATTTAATGGAGGAAGAAGCACAATCGGCACCTCCAACCCAAGTTCGAGCGACGATTCAAAGGAATCATCCCGTCGACCAAATTTTGGGTGACATTAGCAAGGGAGTAACTACTCATTCTAGATTAGTTAATTTTTGTGAGCATTACTCTTTTGTCTCTTCTATTGAGCCTTTCAGGGTAGAAGAGGCCTTGCTAGATCCGGACTGGGTGTTGGCCATGCAGGAAGAGCTCAATAATTTCAAGAGAAATGAAGTTTGGACACTAGTGCCGCGTCCCAAGCAAAATGTTGTGGGAACCAAGTGGGTGTTCCGCAACAAACAGGACGAGCACGGGGTGGTGACGAGGAACAAGGCTTGACTTGTGGCAAAAGGTTATGCCCAAGTCGCAGGTTTGGACTTTGAGGAGACTTTTGCTCCTGTGGCTAGGCTAGAGTCTATTCGTATTTTGCTAGCATATGCCGCTCACCATTCTTTCAGGTTGTTCCAAATGGATGTGAAGAGCGCTTTCCTCAACGGGCCAATCAAGGAGGAGGTGTACGTAGAGCAACCCCTGGCTTCGAGGACGAACCATACCCCGACTACGTATGTAAGCTCTCTAAGGCGCTCTATGGACTTAAGCAAGCCCCAAGAGCATGGTATGATTGCCTTAGAGACTTTTTAATTGCTAATGCTTTCAAGGTTGGGAAAGCCGATCCAACTTTATTCACTAAGACTTGTGATGGTGATTTATTTGTGTGCCAAATTTATGTCGGTGACATAATATTTGGTTCTACTAACCAAAAGTCTTGTGAAGAGTTCAGCAGGGTGATGACTCAAAAGTTTGAGATGTCGATGATGGGCGAGTTGAACTACTTCCTTGGGTTCCAAGTGAAGCAACTCAAGGACGGCACCTTCATCTCCCAAACGAAGTACACGCAAGACTTGCTAAAGCGGTTTGGGATGAAGGACGCCAAGCCCGCAAAGACTCCAATGGGAACCGACGGACACACCGACCTCAACAAAGGAGGTAAGTCCGTTGATCAAAAGGCATACCGGTCAATGATAGGGTCTTTACTTTATTTATGTGCTAGTAGACCGGATATTATGCTTAGCGTATGCATGTGTGCTAGATTTCAATCCGATCCAAGGGAGTGTCACTTAGTGGCCGTGAAGCGAATTCTTAGATATTTAGTCGCTACGCCTTGCTTCGGGATCTGGTATCCAAAGGGGTCTAACTTTGACTTGATTGGATATTCAGACTCCGACTATGCTGGATGTAAGGTCGATAGGAAGAGTACATCGGGGACATGCCAATTCTTAGGAAGGTCCCTGGTATCATGGAATTCTAAGAAACAAACTTCCGTTGCCCTATCCACCGCTGAGGCCGAGTACGTTGCCGCAGGACAGTGTTGCGCGCAACTACTTTGGATGAGGCAAACCCTCTGGGACTTTGGCTACAATCTGAGCAAAGTCCCACTCCTATGTGATAATGAGAGTGCTATCCGCATAGCGGACAATCCTATTGAGCACAGCCGCACAAAGCACATTGACATCCGGCATCACTTTTTGAGAGACCACCAGCAAAAGGGAGATATCGAAGTGTTCTATATTAGCACTGAGAACCAGCTAGCCGATATCTTTACCAAGCCTTTAGATGAAAAGACCTTTTGCAGGCTGCAAAGTGAGCTAAATGTCTTAGATTCGCGGAACTTGGATTGATTTGTAGCATACATGTGAATTATGCTTTGATCATGTTCCTTATGCATTTTGTTGTTTACTTATGGTGCTCAAGTTGTACAAACACTCCCCGGACCTCACAAGTCCTTTTGCAAGTGATGCACATATTTAGGGGGAGATGTGCTACAACTTGACCCTTTGAGACTAACTGTGTGCTTGAGTTTGCCTGATTTAGTCTCAAAGGAGGTTTGAAAGGGAAAAGGTGGACTTGGACCATGAAAGACTTCCACTGCACTCTGATGAGAGGGTAACTTATTCCAAGTTCATCTCATGTACTCTTATTGCCTTTGTATTCTTATTTGAAGATTTTGGTGAGGCAGTGGGGTTCAAGGGCCAAGATTGATCCCGTTTTGGTGCTTGATGACAAAGGGGGAGAAAATAAGGCCAAAGCAAGAAATGAATCAGCTACCACTTGAGAATTTTGAAAACAGTAGAATAGAGCTTTTGTTTTGTCAAACTCCTCTTATTGTCTCTCTTTGTAAAAAGTTGGTCTCTTGTGGGGAGAATGTTTGATTATGGGAAAAAGGGGGAGTTTTGAATCTTTGATCAATTTCTCTTGGAATACCTCTCTTTATGTCTCTACAAGTGAATTTGACTTAGAGATAGGAAATTGAGTTTGATTTGCAAAAACAAACCAAGTGGTGGCAAAGTATGATCCAAATATGCCAAAGTTGAATTAAAACAATTTGTGTTCTTATTTGCATTGATATTGCACTTGTTGTGTTGGCATAAATCACCAAAAAGGGGGAGATTGAAAGGGAAATGTGCCCTTGGGCCATTTCTAAGTATTTTGGTGATTGAGTGCCAACACAAGTGCTTAAGTGAAAATCTATGCCAATTGATGGACAAAGTGAAAATCAAGTCTAAAGGTATGTTTCTAGACTTAGTACATTGTTTTGAGAACTAATGGATTGTGTCTAAGTGGTGGAAACAGGAGAAATCAAATTGGAAAAGAGATGGCTTTGTTCAGCCAAAGTCTGCTCAGTCTGGGTGCACCAGACTGTTCGGTGGTGCACCGGACAGTGTCCGGTGCGCCAAGCTGGCTCTGGCGAACTTGCTGCTCTTGGAACTTCGACGGTGGTGTACGGCTATAAATCACCGGACTATCCGGTGGTGCACCGGACTGTCCGGTGAGCCATTCACAGGCGAACTCGTCGCTCTCGGGAGATGATTAACGGCGTACGGCTATAATTCACCGGACTGTCCGGTGGTGCACCGGACTGTCCGGTGATCCAACGGTTAGTCGGGCCAACGGTCGGCCGAGGATTCCGCGCGTGACGCGTGGCCGAGCCAACGGTCACAAGGGGGCACCGGACAGTGTCCGGTGCGCCAACGGCTCTGAATCTCCAACGGTCGGCTTCGCCAAAGAAGGAAAGAAATCCGCACCGGACAGTGTCCGGTGGTGCACCGGACTGTCCGGTGCGCTAGGCGACTGAAGGCAAGAATTGCCTTCCTGGAATGCTCTCAACGGCTCCTAGCTGCCTTGGGGCTATAAAAGGGACTCCTAGGCGCATGGAGGAGCACACCAAGCATTCTCTAAGCATTCCTAAGCACCAAGACTTCGATTCCGCGCATTTGATTCTTTTGTGATAGCAACTAGAGCTCTATTTGAGTTGAGAACTCGTCGGGTTGTGTTGTGAGCTCTTGTTGCGACTTGTGTGCGTGTTGTCGCTCTGATTTTGTGTCTTGTGTGCGTTGCTCATCCCTCCCTTACTTCGTGCTTCTTTGTGAACATCAAAGTGTAAGGGCGAGAGTAGAGATGGCAATGGGGACCCGATCCCCGATTCCCCGCGGGGAATTCCTCCATTAGGGGATGGGGATGGGGAAGTTTCTTCCCCCACGGGGATGTAAACGGGGGAAAATTCTCCCTCGACAGGTAAACGGGGACGGGGATGGAGAAGCATTCCCCATCCCCGTTCCCCACGGGGACCCGTTAAACTTACATGTGATAATGTTTTCATGTAATAGTTAATGATAAAAATAAAGAATTACCTTGTCAAGAGATCACCCGTTGTACAAATACATTGATTTTAATGCGCACATAATGATTTTTACATCTAACAATGTGTATAAGTGACAATGTTTTACATTAATAACAAATGAAGTACGATTAAGTTATAATTTAAGCGGGGATGGGGATCCCCAACGGGGATTTATCCCCGCGGGGAACGGGGATGGGGAAGAAATGTCCCCCGCAAGCGTTCGTGGGGATCCCCGCGGGGAAATTTTTTCATCGTGGGGACGGGTTTGGGAAGCTAAAACCCGACGGGGAATTCCCTGTTGCCATCCCTAGGCGAGAGACTCCAAGTTGTGGAGATTCCTCGCAAGCGGGATATAGAAAAGCAAAGCAAAACACCATGGTATTCAAGTGGGTCTTTGGACCGCTTGAGAGGGGTTGATTGCAACCCTCGTCCGTTGGGACGCCACAACGTGGAGTAGGCAAGTTTTGTACTTGGCCGAACCACGGGATAAACCACTGTGTCTATCTGTGTTGATCTTCTTGTGGTTGTTGTGTTTTGCAAGAACTCCTCTCTAGCCACTTGGCCTTATTGTGCTAACGCTTAATCAAGTTTTTGTGGCTTTAAGTTTAAGTTTTTACAGGATCACCTATTCACCCCCCTCTAGGTGCTCTCACAAGTCCTTGCTCAAATATCTCTGCCACATGCAGTCTACCATTCCTAAACCTTCTACTTGCCCTTCACTTGTGCAACCAGTCCATCATAGCTATCCATATCTCTTAATCTTCTTCATCTAGTCACATAACTCCATATGATGTCTCTTATGCAATATACTTCTTCATGGACACTTAGTTGAGCATGTCAACATGTCCAAGCCACTACCACCTTCATGGTTAGGTTTCTCACACTTGTGTATCTATGAACTAAACCATATGTATATCAACATAAACACATATTAGTAAACCTAAGTTGTTACTCAGTTACTAAAAACAAACAAGGTCCCTTCAATAGCTCCGATCTATGCAAGTGGTGTTCTGTTAGATTGTTCCAAGGAACGACCAAGCTATATGTGAGAATAGGTTTTTGCATAGATTAACTAAGGGCCTCTTCATTTATTCTAGAATGGTTCCATTAAACCGTTCCGGTTGGAATGATAAATTTATGTGTACTAGTATTGATTAGCTAGAATGGTTCCTGGCCTCAATCTGGCCTAACCGAACAGGGCTAAATCTAAAGTTGTGCATTTTGAAACTATCTAAGTGAACAACCGGACTATCCACAGAAAACACAACAGAGCCAGATGGTTTTTTCATTATCTAAGATACTTAGCAATAGTAAGATTCAGACCAACTTGTAAAATCTATTTAGCTGACACTAGTATAGAGAATCTCTGTAGTGGCGGTTGAGAAACCTATTTATACTGGTGTTTTTTTCAATTCTTAATTTGTCGAGTGCTTTTCAACACTCGATAAAGTCTTTGCCAAGTGTCGAAAAAGTACTCGGCGAAGAACCATTTGCCGATAAAATGTTTGCCGAGTGTAAAATGTCATTTGCCACTCGGCAAAGAACGTGATTCCGATAGTGGGATAGAGTGAGAGACATAGGTTAAAGCCACATTGATCCTGGACACTGCCTAGCTATTAGCACATGAGTGATTTATAGAGGTTCGATGTGTAGTATTGTAATATACTCTACGTCATGACATATGGTAGATTGAGGAATACTAATGGTGAAAAAGATTACATGCTCAAATATCAACTAAGCCAGATATCAACTAAGCCGATGACCAACTAGCACTCCCCGTTTCTCTAGGTTTTGGTGAGAGTTCTAGCCTAGTTAGTCTATAGTTCACATCTATCTATCATCTAAATCATGAGTAAGAGAGTATTTTCCCTCGTTCTATATTGCTCTACTAGTAAGCATGAGGTCCTATCCAGCAGAGACTCAACTACTCTTGTTAGCATAGCCAACCATGCTACCTTTTATCACTGCCCATAGCACGAAGATCCTCCATCAAGCCACTTGATCATCAACCGAAATCAACATTTGGTTTGATCTTTCTTGAATGGTATGATCTACTTCATGTCACTATGCAACATTATTGATTCATCGATTGTAACTTTGTTTTCTCTTCACCGTTGCCTTTGTCCATCAGCGGCAAGTTGAAAGGGAAATGTGCCCTTGGGCCATTTCTAAGTATTTTGGTGATTGAGTGCCAACACAAGTGCTTAAGTGAAAATCTATGTCAATTGATGGACAAAGTGAAAATCAAGTCTAAAGGTATGTTTCTAGACTTAGTACATTGTTTTAAGAACTAATGGATTGTGTCTAAGTGCTGGAAACAGGAGAAATCAAATTGGAAAAGAGATGACTGTCCGGTGGTGCATCGGACTGTCCGATGAGCCATTCACAGGCGAACTCGTCGCTCTCGGGAGATGATTAACGGCGTACGGCTATAATTCACCGGACTATCCGGTGGTGCACCGGACTGTCCGGTGATCCAACGGTCAGCCGGGCCAATGGTCGGCCGAGGATTCCACGCGTGACGCGTGGCCGAGCCAACGATCATAAGGGGGCACCGGACTGTCCGGTGTGCACCGGATAGTGTCCGGTGCGCCAACGGCTCTGAATCTCCAATGGTCGGCTTCGCCAAAGAAGGAAAGAAATCCACACCAGACAGTGTCCGGTGGTGCACCGGACTGTCCGGTGCGCCAGGCGACTGAAGGCAAGAATTGCCTTCCTGGAATGCTCTCAACGGCTCCTAGCTGCCTTGGGGCTATAAAAGGGACTCCTAGGCGCATGGAGGAGCACACCAAGCATTCTCTAAGCATTCCTAAGCACCAAGACTTCGATTCCGCGCATTTAATTCTTTTGTGATAGCAACTAGAGCTCTATTTGAGTTGAGAACTCGTCGGGTTGTGTTGTGAGCTCTTGTTGCGACTTGTGTGCGTGTTGTCGCTCTGATTTTGTGTCTTGTGTGCGTTGCTCATCCCTCCCTTACTCCGTGCTTCTTTGTGAACATCAAAGTGTAAGGGCGAGAGACTCCAAGTTGTGGAGATTCCTCGCAAGCGGGATATAGAAAAGCAAAGCAAAACACCGTGGTATTCAAGTGGGTCTTTGGATCGCTTGAGAGGGGTTGATTGCAACCCTCGTCCGTTGGGACGCCACAACATGGAGTAAGCAAGTTTTGTACTTGGCCGAACCATGGGATAAACCACTGTGTCTATCTGTGTTGATCTTCTTGTGGTTGTTGTGTTTTGCAAGAACTCCTCTCTAGCCACTTGGCCTTATTGTGCTAACGCTTAATCAAGTTTTGTGGCTTTAAGTTTAAGTTTTTATAGGATCACCTATTCACCCCCCTCTAGGTGCTCTCACAAGTCCTTGCTCAAATATCTCTGCCACATGCAGTCTACCATTCCTAAACCTTCTACTTGCCCTTCACTTGTGCAACCAGTCCATCATAGCTATCCATATCTCTTAATCTTCTTCATCTAGTCACATAACTCCATATGATGTCTCTTATGCAATATACTTCTTCATGGACACTTAGTTGAGCATGTCAACATGTCCAAGCCACTACCACCTTCATGGTTAGGTTTCTCACACTTGTGTATCTATGAACTAAACCCTATGTATCTCAACATAAACACATATTAGTAAACCTAAGTTGTTACTCAGTTACTAAAAACAAACAAGGTCCCTTCAATAGCTCCGATCTATGCAAGTGGTGTTCTGTTAGATTGTTCCAAGGAACGACCAAGCTATATGTGAGAATAGGTTTTTGCATAGATTAACTAAGGGCCTCTTCATTTATTCTAGAATGGTTCCATTAAACCGTTCTGGTTGGAATGATAAATTTATGTGTACTAGTATTGATTAGCTAGAATGGTTCCTGGCCTCGATTTGGCCTAACCGAACAGGGCTAAATCTAAAGTTGTGCATTTTGAAACTATCTAAGTGAACAACCGGACTATCCACAGAAAACACAACAGAGCCAGATGGTTTTTTTCATTATCTAAGATACTTAGCAATAGTAAGATTCAGACCAACTTGTAAAATCTATTTAGCTGACAATAGTATAGAGAATCTCTGTAGTGGCGGTTGAGAAACCTATTTATACTGGTGTTTTTTGGTACCACCAGTACTAGGGGCCAGTGAAAATCGACATTTCCACTGTCGATTATTTTAGAACAGCCAGTGGAGCATTTCCATTGGCGGTTCTCATAACCAACCGCCAGTGGAGATACGTTCCACTTGTGGTTTTCTTTTTTGACCGCCAGTGGTAGTTTTCCCGTCTTTTTTTCAAATTTTCAAATCAAAACTAAATTATATATATATATATATATATATATATATATATATATATGTGTGTGTGTATGTGTGCACACATAAACACACACACACAGATATATATATATATATATATATTCATATTGAAAGCAACATGGAATTAAATTCTATCATACATTTATATACATCAAAGTCTTGTTTTTACAACCGTCGCACATTCTATACATCAAAGTTTTCACCTAAGCTCTAATTCTATCTCGGCTAAGAGATAGTCTACTAATTTATGTGAGTACTCTAAACTCTGGAGTATTTTCACTATCACTGGCGGTTCTGTTACACCAACTATACTCCATTTCCACTGGCGGTGAAAAATAGATTTCTATTTGTGGTTCCTTAAACCGGCTCTACCTAATTTTTTCACTGACGTTTAATAACCGAAACCGTCAGTGAAAATTTGAACGTACCGTCGGTTTTGAGCTCTTTTCTACTAGTGCGACATATTGAATATAATTGTCCATAAAAAGATAATTTAGCTTTCCTTTTCTTTGGGCTAGACGGGCCATCCCACTGGGCTTGGACCCAGCAGCGAAAAAGTGGGCCCAATCTATGTCCAAACCGGAGGGCTAGCTGCCCGCTCCTACATATATCAGTGTAGTTCTGAACTCCTTGATGGAGTAGTGTGACGCTGTCTGAACAGAACTGAATGGTGCAGAGCGTTAGTCACCAGCATCCCATGCTGCATGACACAACCTTGTCAATGCCACTGCACCAGTTCATGCAACAGGCACGTACGTTGAGAAAAGAACACTAGTACACACAGCCTCTATAGTGGCGGTTCTAGAGACGTTTTCACTGGCGCTTTTCAGTGCCGCCAGTGCTAGGGGCCAGTGGAAATCGTCATTTCCACTGGCGGTTATTCTAGAACCGCCAATGAAAATAGCATTTCCACTGGCGGTTTTCTTAAGCAACCGCCAGTGGAAATGCTATTTTCACTGGCGGTTTTCTTAAGAAACCGCTAGTGGAAATGCTATTTTCACTGGCGGTTTTATAAAGAAAACCGCCAGTGGAAAGTTTTCCCGCCTTTTTTTAAATTTTCAATCAGTACTGAAATTTATATATATTTACACACACAAAACATATATATACATGTAGTATTGATAAACATGTAGTATTGATATTGATATTGATAAACATGTAGTATTGATATTAAAAGCAACATGGAATTAAATTCTATCATACATATATATACATCAAAGTCTTGTTTACAACCATGTATGCATCACACATTATATACATCAAAGTTTTCACTTAAGCTCTAATAACTATCTCGGCTAAGAGATAGTCTACTAATTTCTGTTAGTATTCTAAACTCTGGCAAAGCTAATGTTCCGGAAGCATCGTGATATTTCCCTTCTGCGGGAATGACCTCTTTCAATATGAATGTGCACAGGTCCTCAACTATGCCATACAATGCACCTCCAGTCAAGTTCTCCGGGCTTCCTTGTTGAAGTTGCTGTAAAGGAAGTTTATAAACATCATCTATTTATACTCAATAATAACACATTTGCATCTTTAATGACATAAATACATACGTGACTATTACTAATAATACCTTGTCAGGGTTCATGATGTATCGTCCGTTCATTCTCATGAACTCGCACACGTAGAACCCACATAGGACCGATCCGGGTGGTTGCTTGTGGCACTACATAACGGGAGATTGGTTATTTAGTTGCAACATTGTCTTATGTACGTACATGTATGATATGTATTCATAAATTCACATACTTACCGGCCAGTTATAATGAATGTCTAGTGGCACGCCTTTTTTGGACGTGTCGTACTTTCCACCTTGTAGCTTATAAAACCTAAATGCCCTGTGATCTCAAATAGAATCACCATGTTATTCTACAATTCTCATCGATATAAGTATGCATGCATAGAAAAGGCTTACAACTCTAAGATGCTGAGGAATTTTGAATAGGCCGAAGGCTCGGTGTGCAAGGAGTCGAGCACCAGCACCTTTCCATCCTTAGGATAAATGAAGAAGCATATCCAGTGGTCCCTGTACGAATCAAACTTGTGATACATGTGTATTGAAATTATTAATTTTATTTATGCAAAATCACACTTACTTAAAGTTGTATGGGGCCACTATGGATTCCCTGTCTTGAAATTGAAGCATTGCGTGTCCTATGTAGGTGGCGTATCTTGCTTCAAAATCCTTCTTCAGATCCTGGATACGCACCTCAATTTCTTCGTCTGTTAGCCCCTGTAATGCTTCGTTGCCTTTTCCGATTTTAAAAGTGTGGTTATCCTCGCATATCTTTATTGGGTTGAGATACCCAACCCTTTTACTGGCACTAGCATTGGGATTGGTACCATAAAGGATCTCCTGCTGATCATGTTGCATTCTGCAACGCACACGTGCATGTCAGATATTGAAAATTTATACAACTCACTAATAATAACACATATATGTGGAGTATGGGTGACACTTACAATGCAAATATGGTTACAAGTTGCACGTCGAGTCTCTGAAGGTTCATCATTAACCACATGTCCTCGAATGTAACAACGGCTTTTTGATTTGAACCAATAAAAGCATGGGCTGGTATATTAACACTGATGGTGTCGATGCCAACTGAAGATGCCCGCATGTACCAATCATGCAACCTTTTAATATTAGTCGGGACCTTCCTTAGTTTCTCAAAAGTGAGTAGTGGTCTGCCCGGCACATATTTTTTAGGCACGTTTTTATAATCTGCCTTAGTTGGCTTCTTTATCTTTGCGGCCATTGCCTCAGCCTTTTTTGCGGACTCCTCGAGATCGGCAATCAACATTGTCTGACGTGAGGCTCCGTCCAATCCCTTTCAAAAAACGAACAGTGCCAGCAGTGGATTTACTCTTCTTTTTCTTATCATACGGGGACACTACTTTTGGTATAGAAACTTTAGATTTCTTTGATGGTCGTGGAGATGGCTGTGGAGAAGGTGGATCCCTGAAGGGCGATGTATGTGGCGGAGACGGTGGGCCACCATGAGGATGAGGAGAAGGAGGGTCAGAAAGAGGATGAGGAGCAGCATGTGAAGTTTGAGGAGGTGATGATGGATGTACAATAGGAACAACAATTTGAGAAGGCGGAGACGGTTGGGCCTGCGACGAAATCGACCAATCAACCAATTCGACATCCCTTTGAGGCCAAAGGATAAAATTCTTGATAGCTTGTCCAAGTGTCTCGATACCTTCGGGCCCAGGGATGTCTAGCATGTCGTCCTCGTATCCTTGGACGACTGTCGTCACTTCTACCCTGCAATATTCTTCTGGAATGTCGTTTCCATGGAACTTGCGTCCTGGGATCGCAAGGCCTGTGGCTACTTTCCTTGTACGCTGATTGTTAATACCATATCTTATAACTAGTGTGCATGCCACAGGCCTTGTGATGTCATCAACTGGATAGCGGACCTTATTTCCCGTTGACGCGACAGAGCTTGGGATGGTCGTACCCTCGGTGGCAGCCGGTGTTTGAGCTGCTGGAATTATTTGCATCTGTGGAGTGGTCATCTGTTGAACAGACATCACACTCGCCATCGCCAATTGCTGCATCAATTCTGGAGGAGGATTCGATAGCATTTCAGACATCAGGCCTTTAAACTCTTTCTTGGCCTCCTCCTTAAAATAATTTGCCATCTCTTCCTTGTATCGATCACGTTTCTTGTACAGACCTTCCCATTGTGGTCCGAATCCTTCCTTCCATCCTTCCTTAGATGATATTCATCGTACACGACCAGGATGCTCAGGGTTACCGAGACCAGCCGTTAGAATGTCTTTCTCCCTTTGCGGCTTAAATGTTCCTTCGCTCTGCTTAGCTGCAATTGCATATATGTTTTTTGCCGCTTCTTCGACAGCGGGATCATCAAAAGATACACCAGACTCAGTTTCCTTTGGTTTTCTAGCACGGATCCAATTAGCTGTCCTTTCACCGAGTTGCTCGGACAGCGTCGGCAACCCTGCAGCCTTCTTCTCGGCGTCTTCTTGTCTCCATTTAGGAACCTGACGCTTGTAACCACCTGTGCCAAGGTGGTGGCGGTATTTGTTCTTCTTAGACAGTTCTGAATTTGCCTCACTTAGCGATATGAAATCAGGGCTGCTCCTCTGCTCTAGAAATACTACCCACTGACCTGCTGAGATTTTATATTTTTTCGTCGGGTCTAGGCCTTTCTTTGCAAACTTTGTATTCATCTCAGACCTCCAGTTTCGGAAATTTATTGCAAACTGCTTCATCGTGTATTTTTTCACGAGTTCTTCTGAACCCCCAGGCAAAACGTACCTCGTTACTAGCTTATTCCACATTTGATTCTTGACATCATCTGATACATCTCTCCACTGTCGGATTGTGATGTCAAGATTATCTCTAACTAAGAACCCAAGTGCATTCCGAAACTTAGGCAGTGCCTCTTCTGGAGCTAGGGGCTGACCATTCGGGCTCACGTCTGTGATTTTATATGTCTTGTCAGGAAACTTGTTTAGCCCCCTGTCACCTCTGTTCCGATCGCTCTGCTTCCTTTTCCTTGACCTCTCGGTGGTTGTCTCGGTCGATTCCGGTGTGCCTTGGGTCGGTTCCGGTGCGCCTTGGATCGGTTCCGGTGCGTCTTGGTATCGTGCCGCAGCTTTTTCGAGCATCGCACGAAATTCAGACAAGACCTCCTATTCATGTAATAAAATGCACAAGAAATCATGCATGTGTAATAGACATTGTGAAATCAGCTAATTAATTAGGTACACACACGAAATTAAGGATGTGTAATTTACCTCATGTTCTTGTGGATCATAAGTAGGGTCACGTTGCAACTCACGCGCAACGGCCCTATCTATCCTAGTGGTAGGAAAAGGGTCGCTAGGCGTTTCATATCCTTCACTGCTGGATTCTTCTTGAGCAACACTCTTGTCCATGTGGTCGGGCCCTAATCCTTGGTCCTTGGTTGGAGAACTCATTGAGCTACATATTAACATAAGCAATAATTAAATTTGTATTAACAAATACCCTAACCCTTATCGAGGAGGAGTCGTATAGGACATATAGAGAGGGAGAGAGGGAGATGGAGAGTCGTATAGAACGTAGAGAGAGAGAGAGGGAGAGAGGGAGAGAGGGAGATGGAGAGTCGTATAGAACGTATAGAGAGGGAGAGAGGGAGAGAGGAGGAGTCGTATAGGACGTATAGAGTCGTATAGAACGTATAGAGAGAGAGAGGAGGAGTCGTATAGAACGTATAGAGAGAGAGGGAGAGAGGAGGAGTCGTATAGGACGTATAGAGAGGGAGAGAGGGAGATGGAGAGTCGTATAGAACGTATAGAGAGAGAGAGGGAGAGAGGTGATGAGAACTCGCTCTGGTCAAGTGGGGTTCTGATGAGTTGCTCTTAATCGAAACAACGCAAGTGTGTCATACGTCGTCTTCTAATTTCACTAGCTAATAGTACTACAATGGAATATGTTGTTTATAATGGAATACGTTGTTTACAATAAAATACAATAGAATATGTTGTTCTCTCCGTTGCTCTCTCCTCTCTCTCTCTAATCTCCCTCCCTTTCCTCTCTCTTCCCTCCCTCCCTCTCCCTCTCTTTCCTCTCTCTTCCCTTTTCCCCCTCTCAACTCTCTCTCCCCCTCCACTCTCTTTCCTATATATACACTCCCTCTCCCTCCTCTCTCTTCTCTCTCTCCCTCCCTCCACTCTCTTTCCTCTCTCTTCCCTTTCCCTCTCTCTCCCTCCACTCTCTTTCCTATATATACACTCCCTCTCCCTCCTCTCTCTTCTCTCTCTCTCCCTCCCTCCACTCTCTTTCCTCTCTCTTCCCTTTCCCTCTCTCTTCAGAGAGAGAGGGAAAGGGAAGAGAGAGGAAAGAGAGTGGAGGGAGGGAGAGAGAGAGAAGAGAGAGGAGGGAGAGGTCCTCTCCTCTCTCTTCCCTCTCCCTCCTCTATCTTCTCTCCCTCTCTCTCTCTCTGCAGAGACGCGCGCAGGGTCTCCCTCTCTTCCCTCTTCCTCCTCTCTCTTCCCTCTCACTCTCTCACTCTTCCTAGGCTTAGGGTTTAGCCGCGGCGCGTGCACGGCGGCGCATGCACGACGGCGGCGCTTGCACGGCGGCGGCGCTTGCACGGCGGCGGCGGCGCGCATGCCCGAGCGATCATAGTCGAAGAAAGGGATAGAGAGAGAGAGAAGAACTTACCTACGGCGCGGGGACGACGGCGTGGACGACGGCGTGAACGACGGCGGCGCACGGCGGAGAAAATCGCCGGGCGAATTTTTGGCAGCCTGACGGCGGGAAGATGGAAAGACAGGGCGCCAGAGACTTAGTGAAATTTTTCGGCCCCGCGCGCGCTCCTTTATATAGGAGATATTTCTACTGGCGGTTCACAACGAAAACCGCCAGTAGAAATCATTTCTACTGGCGGTTGTCATAGAGAACCGCCAGTAGTAATGTTTCTAGTATATTATTTTTTATTGTATATTCATACATTAATTATATATATTTTTATGCATATTAATTATATAAATATATATATATATTTAGTATACATAATATATATATTTATATACTAGTAGCTAGCGCGCGCCCTGCGCGCGTGGTGAAGACACGTGTGATGAAGACGACGAGCGAACTGGCTCCTGACGGAGTGAGAGGAGGCGCAGGAGGCAGTATGGCTGAATGCACCGTTGCTGAAGAAGCAAGAGAGGCAGCTAGGATGTGGCTGCCTGAGGAGGGAGGTGGAGCTGGGATGTGGCGGCCCGACGTGAATTCGAACCGGAGGTGGGAGGGGATGAAAATGTAAGGTGTCGATGAAGAAGTACCTGCATCGCTTTCCTCGCCTCGGCCCCTCCGCGCGGGTGTGCCTCTGCTCTGCCGCGTATGCTCTGGTGTTTTCTCCCTTTGTTTTTTTATCAGCTCTTTGTTTTGTTTTTTATTCACGTTCTGGAGGTTTCCAGCACGGACCTGAAGGCGAGCGCAACATCTCGCTAAGGTTGATGTACAATGTTGATTCACGATCTGACGACTGGATTTATTAAGCTAACGTGGCCGAACGGCGGACACGCTTTGCGTCCGCGTTTGTTATATAGAAATTACTTCTCTCTCTCCCTCCTCTCTCTCTCCCCTCTCTCTCTCTCCTCTCTCTCTCTCTCCCCTCTCCCTCCTCTCTCTTCCCTCTCTCTCTCTCCTCTATCTCTCCTCTATCTCTCCTCTCTCTCCTCTATCTCTTCCCTCTCTCTCTCTCCTCTCTCTCTCCTCTCCCTAGCTCCTCTCTCTCCCCTCTCCCTCCTCTCTCTTCCCTCTCTCTCTCTCCTCTATCTCTCCTCTCTCTCCTCTATATCTTCCCTCTCTCTCTCCTCTCTCTCTCCTCTCTCTTCAAAGAACATGTTGTTTAAATACTACGTCGTCTCTTGGCTTCGTGTCTCTCATCTCCATTGGTGTGAAGTTCCTTCACAAGTATCAGATCTGGTAAAAATCTTTCCAAGTTCTTTCACAACATGTTCTTTGAAGATTCTTGTTTCTTACTATCTGATATGTATATATTAGTCGAATAGTCCTCCCTGCTTTTATTTTGCCTCTTCCTCTGACGGCGGCACTCCAAAGAAAGCCAAGGTGGTGGTGGAGGATGAGGAAGAGGCGGGGTTGGAGGATGAGGAATAGGCGACTGTGACACTATCCGTGGAGAAGGACGCGCTGGAGTGCGACATCTGCTGCCTACCCTTCCAGTCCGAAGTTTTCATGGCAAGTCAGATTACCATGCATGTATATATACAGTACATATTGATCGGTAGACTCCAGCATGCTGCTCTGCTCTGTGTAAAATCAGTGCAAGAACTGGCATTCTGGATGTGCAAAGTGCTGCATCCACACGGACGGTAAGTGCTGGACCTGCTCCGAGCGCATTAGCAACAATAGCTCTCTCTCCCTCTCCCTCTCCTCTCTAGAAAGTCGTGTAAAATTACATGCTTCGGTTTGTCGCTAGCAATAATCAATTACATGACATGTCCTAACAATAATCAATTACATGACAACTATATAATCTAGGGAGCTATTGTTCTGCCTTGTCCATCGTGGCGTACCCAGGGCATCGAATTGCGTGGGATGCTTCGCTCAACGTTCCTTATCTTGGTTGGATGGTCTATGAAAAGAGACATGTCGTTGAACTGGTTAAAATCCTCTAAATCAGATACACCATCAACTCCTATAGCTTGTTGTTTTCCAGGAAAAACTACATGCTTCGGTTTGTCGGTGCTTTTCTTCTCATTGTTAGAAATGATCTGTTCAGCATAGAAGACCTGTGCAGCACGATTAGCAAGGATCCATGGGTCATATTTGTAACCTACCTTACTTAGATCAAGAACTCTGACACCATAGTTGTCTACCGTGACATGTTTGTCTTCAACCCATTGACATCGGAAAACCGAGATCTGAAATGTACCATAGTCTAGTTCCCATATGTCCTCAATAAAGCCAAAATATGTAATAATCTCACCAGTTTCATCATCTATGGCCTCGCATCGAACACCACTGTTTTGTGACATGCTCTTTTTGTCCTTGGACTTTGTACAAAATGTGAATCCACTAATGTCATAGGTTTGCCATGTTGTGACCTGGCGTGAAGGTCTAGATGCCAACCCCTTGATGGTTTTTTCTTCTATTGTTTCACCACGTGGAATGTCCTTGACCATTAGCCATGTGTTGAACCGCTGCTTATGTTGCTTCATTACCCAATCAGCCGTATGCCCAGGATTTTGCTCGTGAAGCTCATTGATGTGTTGTTGGATAAATGGCTCTATTATCGCTAGCTGATGTAGGATGCTGTGATGTGCCTCAAGTACTGTATTGTAATCTGGTGGGATGAAAGATTTCCGTCCCATCCTCCCGCTTCCATACAATCTACCCTCGTGTCGTGACGGAGGCAGACCTATTGCAACCTGATCTTTTAGGATACTATTGCAGAATGGACCTCCGGACTCAATGGCCTCTTCGGTACAATACCCCTCTATCATGGATACCTCGGGACGAGCACGGGTTGATACATAGCCATTCAGTATTGACATGAAACGCTCGTACGTCCACATTTCATGCAAGTACATAGGACCCAATGCCTCTATTTGTGGCACCAAGTGCACCACAAGGTGCACCATAATATCAAAGAACGATGGAGGGAAACACATCTCAAACTGTGCTATTGTCTCCACTGCAAATTCCTGAAGAGATGCCAACTCATCACGGTCAATTACCTTTTGTGAAATTCTATTGAAAAAGTAGCACAACCGTGTGATTGTCATCTTTAAAAACAAAGGATTTATAGCCCTGATGGCAATAGGTAGGAATGTAGTCAGCATGACATGACAATCATGTGAGTTGTAGTTGGTGACTATCAGGTCTTTCATTGACACAATACTTCGTATGCTAGAGCAGAATCCGGATGGGACTTTCAAATTCTTAAGCCAAACACACATCGCATGTTTCTCATCTACATTGAGATTGTAGCTTGCTGCTGGGAGATGATACTTCCCATTTTCTTGAAGAACAGCATGTAGTTCCTTTTTTATGCCTAAATTTACCAAGTCCATGCGTGAATTGAGCCCTTCTTTTGTTTTGCACTTTATGTCTAGCAAGGTGCCAATTATGCTTTCAAACACGTTCTTCTGAACGTGCATACCATCGATCGCATGTCGCACATCTAACTCTTTCCAGTAAGGCAAGTACTCAAAGAAAATAGACTTTTTCTTGAATATAGCCCCCGGAGCTGGTTTGACATCTTTCCTTGTTTTTCTGTCTTTTGTCTTCTTCCCGAAAACAAACTTGATATTCTTGACTATTTCAAAAACTCTATGACCTTTATTGTTACCCGATTAGGGATGGCAGTGGGTAAGGTACCCAGTGGGCACACGAAGCCATACCCATACCCACTAGAAAAAAATTGACCCATACCCATACCCACTACCCATCATGGGTACAAAATTACGCCATACCCATACCCACCATGGGTAGCGGGTACCCATACCCATTAACATTACGATAGACATGATCATTTGAATCGCAAAAATAAGTACCAGCATAACAAATGTATCGAACCCAACATAATTTTATCACAGGTTCAACAGTATTCAACATTAAATGGCAATATCATGCCTTCAAATCACACAAAACATAGCATTGATTCTACAAAACTATGGACAAAACATAGCATTCATTTTATATGAGATACATAAATCCGGACCCACGTGTCATATATTAGCGGGTTACCCATCGGGTAGCGGGTATGGGGCAACAGAGAACATACTCACGCCCACCATACCCGATGGGCATAACAAATGACCCAATAAAATACCCATGGGTATCAAAATCCGCCATACCCGTGCCCTAATAGGGTTTTTACCCATCGGGTTTCGGGTTTTGGGTACCCATTGCCATCCCTATACCCGATGGAGCAGTAGAATGTAGTTCACCATTATTGTCAAAGTACTTATCCATCTTTCGCATGCGGTACCTGTGTCCTTCCAATAAAAAGCGTCTGTGCCTCATGTACACTATCTTCTTAGATGCAGTAAGGGACACGTAAGCAGTTTCATCAATGCATACTGTGCAGCCAACCTTTCCCTTAAACTGGCCTGATAATGTGAAGATTGCAGGGTAATCGTTGATCGTAACAAAAATAATTTCTCTCAGCGTGAATGAATCTTTACGATACTCATCCAACATTTGAACACCCGTTACCCACAATATTTTCATATCCTCCATTAAGGGCTCTAAAAATACATCCATATCAACTCCAGGTTGTGTAGGTCCAGAAATAAGCATGGTTAGCAAAATGTACTTCCGTTTCTGCATCAACCATGAAGGAAGGTTGTATATGGTGAGGATCACTGGCCATGTGCTATGCTTGCTGCTCCTTTCAGCAAATGGATTCATTCCATCAGTACTCAGTGCGAACCTAACATTTCTTGGTTCATCGGCAAAGTCTCGGTGGTTCTCATTGAAATCTTGCCACTGCTTCCCATCGGCTGGATGTCGAAGCTTCCCATCGTTTTTGTGCTCATTAGAAGCATGCCAGCTCATAAGTTTGGCATCCTCAGGGTTAGCGAACAAACACCTCAATCGATCGACGACGGGGAGGTACCACATCACCAAAGCAGGAATCTTTTTGAGCGCATAATAGTCTACTTCTTCTTTTTCTTTGCTCGTGGATTTTGAAGTCTTTTTTTTGGCTTTCTTTTGCTTCTTCCCTTTAGACACAGATGCAACACACTCTTCCTCTCGATAGTCTTTATTCGTCTTGTACCTACTTACACCACAGTTTGGGCAGCTCTCCAGGTCTTTATAATCATCACCTCGATAAAGGATACAATGATTTCTACACGCGTGGATCTTCTCCACGCCCATAGTGAGTGGACTGATTAGTTTCTTTGCATAGTACGTGTTAGCAGGCACTTTGTTCTCCTTTGGAAGCATGTCTGCGACAATACTCAAGAACGCATCGAAGCCAGCATCAGACAGACCATATCTAGCTTTTAACATCAACAACTTTAACACAGACCGGAGCGTCGTGAACTCTTTTGTACAGCCCTTAGACTCGTCGTACAAAGGCTCTTCTGCTGCCTTCTTCAGGGACTCCATACCTTTCATGAAGAACATCGATGGATCTGTATGACGACGCAACATTGCCTCTAACAACTCTGCATCTTCCTCGTCCATAACATTTGGCAGAACATGGGTTATTTCACGTTCATTTCCTCCGGCGTAACCATGATCAGTAACATTTGGCACTACATGTTCGCTCTGTGGAAGAGGTTGTTGTGTCTCGTGAACGAACTGAAAGCTGTCGTCGATGTTCGCAGGGTTTCCAGTTGTATAAGGCGAAGAGCTACCCTCTCCATGCTTTGTCCAAATTATGTAATCCTTCACAAATCCTCGGCATACCAGATGAGATATGATCTGTTCTGTGTCATCAAATACAACAGCATTTTTGCAGTCCATGCATGGACAATATATGTGCTTTGTCTTTGTTCTCCAAGCATGGTTCTTAGTGACAACAATAAACTTATGGACCTCAGATATGTATGATGGATCTAGCCTTGATAAGTTATACATCCAGGATATCCTCTCCATCGTCACCTGTAAAAAAGTAACATAAAACACATGGTGAAACCCTATATCCAAAAATGTGGCTAAAATGTGAAACCCTCTCTCTTTCTCTCTCCTCTCTCTCTATCCTCTCTCTCTCTCCTCTCTCTCTCCTCTATCTCTCTCTCTCCTCTATCTCTCTCTCCTCTTGCAATGTTTAAATACTACGCCGTCTCCTGGCTTCGCGTATCTCATCACCATTGGTGTGAAGTTCTTTCACAAGTATCAGATCTGGTAAACATCTTTCCAAGTTCTTTCACAACATGTTCTTTGAAGATGATGCTTGTTTCTTACTGCCTGATATGTATATATTAGTCGAATAGTCCTCCCTGCTTTTATTTTACCTCGCGTTCTAGGTGATAAACCATGACCGGGAAAAAGACCACGGCTTCTCTATGGAGGATGAGGAAGAGGCGGGGTTGGAGGATGAGGAAGAGGCGACTGTGACACTATCCATGGAGAAGGACGCGTTGGAGTGCGACATCTGCTGCCTACCCTTCCAGTCCGAAGTTTTCATGGCAAGTCAGATTACCATGCATGTATATATACAGTACATATTGATCGGTAGACTCCAGCATGATGCTCTGCTCTATGTAAAATCAGTGCAAGAACGGGCATTCTGGATGTGCAAAGTGCTGCATCCGCACGGACGGTAAGTACTGCACCTGCTCTGAGCGCATTGGCAACAATAGCTCTCTCTCCCTCTCCCTCTCCTCTCTAGAAAGTCGTGTAAAATTACATGCTTCGGTTTGTCGCTAACAAAAATGTAGTTAGACTACTTTATCTCTTCCAATAAAAGTAGTTAGACTACTTTATCTCTAACACGTGGTGAAACCCTATATCCAAAATGTGGCTAAAATGGAGGAAAAATGAACAAAATTTGGAAAGAAACATAAGCCAAACTTTCCTAGCAACTAATAAACAAAAAAAATTAATACCCAAACCTATCTCTAACACATGGTGAAAGCCTAGTTTCAAAATGTAGTTAAAATTGAGCAAAAATAAACAATAACTGACAATTGAAACATAATTAAACCAACCTTCCATACAACACATTCACCATTCATTAAGCAACTAAATATGTGTTATGGATAAACTTATTTGAGAACTAAACATGAAAAAGGAGAGGGAATAGACAAAAACTAACCATCTTATGCAACCTCATTTGAGGAAATAGAGAAAATTACCTAGCTATACTCTTCTCTCTCACATGTAAAACCCTAGATCCAAAATGTGGCTAAAATTGAGCAAGAATGAACAAAAATTGACAAAGAAACATAAACCAACCTTTCTTATCCACCTTCTTCCAAGAAATGAAGACCAAAACCTCCCCCCTTATATTTTTGTGAAATCTGGACCTCCAAAATCGCCTCCAATGGAAGCTGGCTGCGAGCATACAGTTCACTATCGCGGGGAAGAAGAGGGGTATTTATAACAGACAGTTCACTGGCGGTTGGCTTGAAAAACCGCCAGTGGAAACCTATTTCCACTGGCGGTTATCTTAACACAACCGCCAGTGGAAATAGGGTATTTACACTGGCGGTTCTGTTACACCAACCGCCAGTGGAAATTGGTTTCTACTGGCGGTTCTGTTACACCAACCGCCAGTGTAAATACCCTATTTCCACTATCGGTTGTGTTAAGATAACCGCCAGTGGAAATAGGTTTCCACTGGCGGTTCCTAAGCCGGGCCCACCTTGTTTTTTTACTGGCGCGCGATAACTGAAACCGCCAGTGATAATTTATGGGTGCCGCAGGCTATGAGCTCTTTTCTACTAGTGGAAATGAAAGCAACACGCGCGGCTTTAAGTGTTGTGAAGAAGCTAATAGTAATTTTTATAGCATGTTTGCTCTAAAAAACTTAAGTATTAAGAAACTACACACAGTTTTAGCAAACTCTTTGCAAGGAACTATATTTTTTTCTGTATTCAGTACTGTTTTTTTTTCCTTTTTCATTAGAAAACTATACTTTGAAGTTTGAAGGAACTGGCTCACTCAATAAAATTAACTCAAACAACATATCGACATGAGAAAATATCTCTACGTGAAGTTCTTCCTCAATCACAACTTAGAAATTGAAGTGCTTCTCCTGCCATTTCATTAGAAATTGAAGAACACAAATTGTATACAGATTCCGTTGTTATATACAGAATGTATTCATAACGTATAGCACACAACTACCGTGTTATATACAGATTCCGTTGGTCTACATTCAGCATGCACAAAGAGGGTCTCCATATGAGTTACCTTTAAAATATATATTCTGCTCAATAACCATTATTCAAATTTAATTTCAAGCTACAAAAATACGAAATGAGAATATATATATATACTACTCTATATGTTTCCTGTGTAGGTGTGCACAGGACCTTTGTTCTGCCTCCCCGCGCATCGGCTGCTGCCGCCCGCAAATCCGCCGCGCCAGCTCCGCTCGCTCGATTCCCCTCCCAGCGCCCGCATTCCCCGCCACCGTCCTCGCGGATGGAAGGTTGCGCACACGGATGGAAGGTTGCGCACAAGGAGGATGCAGACGAGCACAGCTGGAAGGTTGCGCTAAATCGTGCATCCGCTGCAACGCCCGCGGATGGAAGGTTGCGCCACCAAATCGCGCGGATGGAAGGTCCACCTCCTCCTCCTCTCCCCAAATCGTGCATCCGCAACACCCTCAAATCCCGCGGGCGTTCAACTCTTTCTCGGTCACCGTCAATGGAAGGTCCCAGATCTCTTCTCGCCATTACCGCGCCCGCCCCGTCAATTCCCATATCTCTTCTCGCCATTCTCTCGGAGCATCCACTGCCATTCATGGACGGCAGACGATTCCATCCTCTCGGTTCATGAAGGTGCTCTTCCTGCGCCTCGGCTTCTCCGGCGTCGCGGACATGAAGATCCGCCGCTCCAAGTGGGGCGGGGCCCTGGTTGCGCCACGCAGGTCCGGGTCGCTGTCGGCGCGCATCAGCGCCGCGCTGTCCGGTGGCCTGGTGCCGGCGCCGCCGGCGGTGGAGGAGAAGGTGGAGGTCAACTCTGCCATATTCCCCAAGGGCCCGCCGGTTCGCTCCCGGTTCAGAAGATGGCCAGGCACATCGACACCACCGAGGTGAGCAGGGGCCCCAACGACCTGCCGGGCTACTGGGTCGTCACCGGCGCCAAGCTCTGCATGGAAGGCGGCAAGGTCGCCCTCAAGGTCAAGTACTCGTTGCTCATCGCAGTGCAAGAGGACCCTGAAGGACACTGACGCTTTGAGGCCTCCATTGCCATCGGCCACGCCTCAACTCTGTCTGTCTGTTGTGTTGCCGCGGTGTAAAGTTCAGTTGTGGGCAACTACGTTGTACAGAATACAGTGTGCCCAGAGGCTGATGTTTTTTGGTTTGTTCACTTAGTTCTTGCAAATCTAGGAACAGTTTAGGTTTAGATATAATACAGAGAAATTACCTGATTCGATTGAGCATTCAATACATGAGAAATTAGTGCTGGCTGCATCTGCAATTTCATCAAAATTTGGCACGGTCCTGCAACAGATGATTTTCTTTCGCAGGTATGGGCTGCATAAGACATCCACAAAGCAAAATAGAAGAAACAACATCTTTTCTTTGTAAGTTTAGGTACACATTGTCCTCCCCATCATCCAGGTACATCATATCTATGTCTGTTACTCATAAGCCAACCGCATGAGACGCAGGGCACGCCCAGTTACCTCCTAGCTACGCTGTGAGACTGATTGTTTACTTTGGGTGAATACTCGAGAGCAGCTTAAAACCTCTCTGCAGTATCAACCACCGGCCGTGCCTCCACACGCTTCCTATCAGAAAGGTAAGGGCCCCCGTTTCACCGCATCATTCAACTGCACCGAGAACATTTTGTATTGCCGGTTAACGATTTAGACTCGAGCAACAAAAGTGACAGATACTGACTGGCTCTGATAGAGTCTACCTTCCGAACGAGTTCAGAAAGACTTGCTTCATGCAGAAGATGGGATGATGATAGGGCCTTGTTGATTGCGACACAGCAGCCATACCGGGTTTCCATGCCTACAACATTGAATAAATTGTACCATTACAGTAACTGGTCCAATAAATAGAAATTTGTATCAAAGATGGTAGCTTATGGCAATGAGGTGTGTTTATGTTTTTGGTTTGTTAATGGCAGGAAGCGGATGGAAAGAAGATTCAGATCTAGCTGACAGGGTTCATGGAAAAGAACATAGTGAAGTTCATGAAGGAGCTCTGGAGCCTTCTCCTCAGTGCGCAGCAGAATGCCAGTGGGGTGCCTCAACAGTTTCTGGATGAAAAGGAGGCTGAGATACATCAGAAAAAGGTTTGTTTCAATAAAAAATATGCTACATTACAATCACCATATGGTTGGTCCAACATTGGATGCTATTTTCAACTAATTCAAATATTATAATGGGAGTTTATGGCCTTTTGTTTTTTTGTGCATTGTGTGACCAATAATGACAGTTCATTCATATGAAAATATGGTTTCCATTGTCACCTTATTCTTCGCTTAGTGTGTTAATATGGCTACCCTGAAGCAGTACTTGAAGTATCTCTGTGTTCAAGCTGCTACTCCAGCTGTGCAAGGGCGTGGGTTTTGTTCACGGCCGTGGGGTGCTCCACCGTGATCTGAAACTGCACAACCTGCTCATGGACCGCAAGACCATGGCGCTCAAGATCGCTGAGCTCAGACTCAGCCATGCCATCACCGTCCCTGTAAAGAAGTACACACACGAGGTCTGCTTCCCACTGCCACTGGTCTTCATCATTAGCCGTACATCTTGCGTCTGATTAAATAGTAGAGTCTGAATTGTTTGTGCAGATTCTGACCCTGTGGTATAGGGCGCCCGAGGTTCTTATTGGCGCCACACACTACTCCACGCCGGTTGACATTTGGTCTGTGGGCTGCATATTTGGTACCATTTCGATGAGCACATATTCTTGTCAAAGCAAACTGCTTCAGAATTCAAATCGACATATACGATTTCTAATTTGGTTGTAAATGGCAGCTGAGTTGGTTACTAATCAGCCACTTTTCCCTGGCGATTCCGAGGTACAGCAGCTCCTCCACATCTTCAAGTAATGCCTCCAGTGCTTTAGTTCGTTGTTTGCATTCTGAATTCTTGGTGGGTGTCTAATGCTCCATCTTGTTCTTTGGGTGAAAGGTTGCTGGGCACCCCAAATGAGGAGATGTGGCCAGGAGTAGGCTCCATCTTGTTCTAGACCTTTTTCTAAATCATATTTTTACTCGTCCAGGCTTTATACATATGTTATTATTGCACTATTTTTTTCCCGTTGCAACGCACGGGTATTTACCTAGTATATATATATAGTTTATGTATTAGGAGCCCTGGGCTTCCATCACTGCAGAGAGCCCCGGCCAGGGTGGGTCCGCTGGCGCGGGCGACGGGTCAGGTGGTGACGTGGAGGGGGTTCCACGCGGGTGCACCGGGGTCGTGTTGGCGTCGCGCGTGGGGATGTGCCACGTTTATGCATGCGTGTTTTGACGGCAACGGTTACATAAATCGTCACATCAGTGTTGTCGGGTCGCTGTGGGGTTGTGGTTTGCGGTTTATGCTTGTATAATTTGATGATAACAACTGCATATCAATCGGAAGCGTAGTGTTTACGATCCTCTACACAACAAATTATGCTCCATATCAACACGACGTACACTCAACAATTTATACCACGTGCGGGGCGTGGTTCTAGATTAATGCTTTTATAAACTGTTTACAACACTTTGCACAACACTTTATGCTTCATATGAACACGACATACACACACTGACCAACTGATCGTGTGCACACTAGTGGTCCCCACAGTCCCGCGTCGCTCCCCGCTAGCCGACCGAGCCAATATGGTCAACGTCCGAGATCCACCCGACCACAATCAACCCACTCGTCGCGGGTCCACCGAAACCCTAAAAAAATCCGCTCCTCGTCGTCGCCGTCACTCGCTCCTACGATCGCCATCGACGATCGCCCCCACTCGCCCTAATCATCGTGCTTCATCGATTGCCCTCCGCCGTTATCCGCCCTGGTTCGTTTCCCCCCTCTCCTTTCGAGTTCCCCAAATTATTTCGCATAGTACCATCGCCTTCAGGTTCTCCATGCCCCATCTCCATCCCTCCCATTTACGTTTTAATTTCGCATAATCCACTGATTGTATCGCAATATATATCACTGTCTGTAGTATCGCCTCATTGACAAGTGAAAGCGCATCGATCTTTGAAATTTATTGAATTGTGTGGCGGAACTGCCCGAATTATTCCGACTTAAGTGCCTAAGTCCCGCCTTAGAGGCTAGACCACACTTAAATGGGAATAACCCGCCAATCCCTCGGATCTAGTCCAACGAGGCCACTGACAGGATCAAGTACCACAATCTCACTCGAAGGTGAGTCACAGAGAAAACACAATAAAGCATAAAACCATACATTAAGGAGTATTAAATTATTACATCACCATCGGAGTTTTGCAAAAGTAGTTATCATGTTCGAAGTGCAGCGGAATAAAACTAACGATAGATAATTGGAGGGATGGGGAAGCCTGTCCCATCACTCCTCACGCTCCTCCTCGGCCGAGGCGGGGTCCCACTCGACAGTCCAACCCGGTGGCAGGGTGGACGGCCAAGTCACTCCAGCAACCATGTCCTCCAAGGAACCTGTAAAATTGTGCCACAAGCAAGGCTGAGTATACTAATACTCAGCTAGACTTACCCGGTGTGAGGAGTCTACTCCTCTACCTCTAGACATGCAGCTGTTTGGCTGTGGGGTTTGGTTGCCAAAAGCACTAGCTGAGTTTCTAAACCAAGTTTTAACTTTGCAAAATTAAGTGTGACTCTCTTAAGGCTAAATATGTACTATCTACTCATACATAGTAACAAACATTTTTAGCAATCAACATCTTGTATCAACTCATCATATTTCCACTTGTTACTCAATGTAGCAGCATGGATCAAGCAGTCTCATTAGCTGCGAGAAGCAGACGATTCAAATCGAGATTTTAAACCTTGCAAGGTAAACATAAACACACGACGTGGCGAGGCACTCCGTCCCCACACACATCAACCGTCCCCATCGATTCCCCGGCAACAGAAAGGGGCTCACCGCCTTGGCGTACAATGCCCCACTGACCCCGACTGCCGTCGTGCAGTGGCCGCACTTGTACCCACCATAACCGGAATGGGAGACCACGTCTCAGGTCGCGTGAGGAGGGCAATCTGCGGGCAGGTTCACTCAGGTACTAGGCTTACCGATTTACCATATTTCTCGGTATGTGTTTAGTACATTCAAACGCTTGACACACGGTACCACACCTTAATCCTTATTCAAATTTTTATCCCGTAGACAACCAATCCCCATGGATTGTTGCCCACAAACCAACCTCATTATGATATGAAAGTGAGTACAACAAATTCCTGACCTCGCGCGAGTGCTGGAAAAATCACTCGACTTCTACCGAGATCCCTAATTAGTAAAGCAGCTACTCGACCTAGCATACTAGTATCCATCTCAACAGGATTCCTGCGATCATGCAACTAGGGTTTCAAACAACTCCTACACTTAAGTGCACAATCAATCCTACAATCATTAAGTATAGTAAAATAGTATAAATAACAGGTTATGCATAAAACCGGGGCTTGCCTTCCAAAGCTGGGGCAGGCAGATCCTCTGGTGCAGGCTCTGGTGCTGGATCCGGGGCTACCTCCTGAGCAGCTCCTTGCTCCGGCACGAGGACGTACTCTCCGTCAGCGAGGTTGCAATCTATCGAATGCAATGAATATGTGTGTCATGATTATGCAGGATTTAACAACTTTATGGCAAAGGAAGGAAAACTAAGTTAGTTCGTAACTTAGGGTTTCTTGGTCATACATGGCTTTTAGTAGTTGATGCTTATCATTCTAAGTTTTAGGTTTTGTTAAGGATAAGCATAGTGGATTGTAATTCCCCTTATTTACTTCAGTGGACAATTTACAAAGGGTTTTAGGGTCACACTAATTTCCATCATTTCCTTTTCCCCTTCTTTATTTTCTATTTATGAATTTTAGTGTGGGTTTGAACTACAACAGTGATTTCAAAATTTTCAAAAATCTGGTAAAAATTACAGTGGCTTGTCATTGGTCAATATAGTCTGTTCTAGGAGTTTGAGGTTCAAAATAAAAAGGTTATGCTTTAGACAAAAATAACAAAAGTTGTGTAAATGGGCCACTTTACACTACAACTCTTAACTAGGAGTAGGTTCTGCCCTAAGGGTTATTTTTGTTGGCATCTAACAGTAACAATAAGCCTCTGTGCCAAAAATCACAGAAAGTTAATTGGTGGTTATTTAGTTGTGATTTTCTAAAGTTTTATGCCAAAAAGGTGCTTGCAACTAACTTGTTATTTGAAAAATATCAAACAACAGATTTTGTATTTTTCCTATGTTCATAATAACAAAACATTTGTTATCCTAAAGTTTGAGGTGTTTTCACTTTAGGGTTATTTTTGTAGGGTTTTTCTAAGTTTTCCTTGTTTTCCTAAAATAAAAGGTATCCTATTTATTTCATACTAAACCAGGGTATCCTAGATTTTTCTAGTGAACTACACTGAATAGGTGTCCTAACAAAAATAGGAGTGCCCTCTGGTTCATTCTTTAGATCACCTTTTCTATTTTTCTTAACCTTAAGCATATTGTAAAATAAATGGCAAAAACTAACTTAATGGGCTTGACAGAGAAGTTTAGCATTTTTAAACAGGTCAGTAGGTGGATATAAACTTCTCCAAATTTTTCTAACCCTAGTCAAATAGTGCAACTATTTTTATCCCTATTAATTAGCTTTTGGTCAAAACAATAATTAAATCAGAACCTTATGGTTTTCTGTAGTATATAAGGGTTTTATATTTTTTCTAAGTAGTTTACCTTATTTAAAGTCTGACAAAATTGGTTTGACTAACTTTGGATGAATAAAACAAAAGTTATGGATTATTCAAGTTCTGTCAAAATTTAAATCAGATTTAAATAAAGGTTTCCTGGAAAAACTACTTTGCGCCGAGGTCCCTGGGTTATTCCCAAACTAACTCTCGCAGTTATACCCCCACGTTACTATTCATTTGAGTCACTAACATTTCACAGAACCCCCCAGGCTTCTTTCCTTCTCCCCCGCGGTCCTTCCCTAGGTTTAAACAGTGCCCGCAAGAAAGAAAAGGGTGGCGCGGCTTACCGGCGGCAAGAGGGGTCCGGCGAGGGGTAGGGTTGGCTTGGGGAGGCTCCGGCGGTCACAACGATGTACGGCTCGACGACGGGGATGGCCGGAATCGCTCGGTCCACGTGCGCAGGCGGGGTCCTCGTCGGCGGCGGGGGTGCCGGCCAATTCATGGCGACCTAGTTCAATCCAATGGCACGGTGAGCTCCATGGGGTGAAGTAGAGACTGTGTGCACAAGGAATCGGAAAATGGTTCAATGGATTACCCTGTCCACGCACTCCGGCGGGGTTGTTGAACTCCGGCGACCGTGGACTGACCTCTCCGGTGAAGCAGATTTCGATTCCTCACTCGGAGGGCTTCACTGAGGTGTGCTCAGTCGTCTCCGAGGGTCAGATGGGGTTGGGAAAGACTTGGTTGGCCGGTCTACGGCGGCAGGGGCTCGGGTGGCCGCGGACACGCTGTGCACGGGCAAACGACGGTGAGTTTGAGCTCCGGTGAGGTTGCGTGCGTGCGGAGGGGTGTGGTCGACGCCTAAGTGGGTTTTATAGGTGCGGGCGCGGCCATGGCGTCGGCTGGCCTTTGGCACGACGCGGGGCGCGCGCGGGCGTGCTCTGGCGTGCACAGAGCGCGTCGAACACGTGGAGCTTTTCTTCTGCCTGTGTTCCACAGCTCGCCCAAGTCGCAAGCGTGCGAATCTTGGCAAAAATCCGGCGCGAGTCTTTTCCTGGCACCTAGGGTTGTCTCTCATCCGTGAGTCGCCATGGCAGATATGCCCTAGGTAGGGAGATCTTTGGACGCCAAATCAGGTATGTCTCTCTGCCCACATCGCGACAAAAACGATGCCAAGGCATGTCAAACGTCATGGTCTCGGGCTCAACTTTTTCCAGTGGGTGCCCTAGGTGGTATGCCACATTTTTTGTATAGAACTTAGGTGGTTTTGATGCCATCTTCAAGGTGAACACGGTTGATCTTTAGATTAGGTGTAGTTTTTGACTTAGAGAGAATTTGAGAGCTCTAGCTTTCTCTCTACTTAGGGAATGGATTTGGGGTTTCTCAAGGGGTCTTTTTGCAACATTTCCTTCCCACAATTGCTGGTTATAAAGTTACTTAGAGTTTGGTTAAAGATTAACTCATGATTTGCACATTTGCTTATTCTCTCCCCTCTCAACCATGGTTTTGGGAGATAGGGTTCAAGAGAGGTCTAGGGTTTACTCTCCTCTTGCCTAAGGTAGCAAGTGCACAAAAACTTGAGTGAGGCTCTTAGGTCATTAACAATCTTTATTAACACATGGTCTCCCAGGTTCTTATGTTTCTTCTCAAGTTTCTACCACATGTGATCACAGTCATCAGTGCATAGATGTGCTCTAGCTATGGTAACACCCGAGGTGTTACAGCCCTCCCCCCTTAAAGGAATCTCGTCCCGACATTTTAGGCAGAGTCCTCTATAGGGTGCTACGAAGGCACGTTGATGGGCTACTCCTTATACGCAAGTTTCTCTTGTTAACTGTTCTTCGAATGTCATTCTCTTTGCAACTTCAGAAGGAAGCCCTTTTTAAGTCAAATCCACAACTTAGACTACCCTTATCATCTAGATCTTTCTTATATTTGGATTCAAAGGGCAGGTGGGGGTGGGGTTTTTGGATTATGTACCGGCTCCTTTGGGCAGAAAGTCGGGGAAACGAGAGCGCAGAAAATCCTCAGTCTCCCATGTGGCTTCTTCCACGGAATGGTGACTCCACTGAACTTTATACATTCTGATCGATCTTGCCCGAGTTGATCTCTCTTTCTGATCCAATACCTTGACAGGGTACTCTTGATAGGACAAGTCTGGTTCTATCTCAATTTCGGGTTTAGGTAGCACTTCAGTGGGTAAGCGGACACATTTCCGCAGCTGAGATACATGGAATACATCATGAACAGCTGACATGCTGGGTGGCAACTTCAATTGATATGCTACAGGTCCACAAGTCTCCTTGATCTCGTAGGGTCCAATGTAACGAGGAGCTAACTTGCCCTGAATCCCGAATCTCTAGACACCCTTGGTGGGTGACACCTTAAGATAGACATGGTCTCCTACTTCAAACTGCAGAGGCTTCCTTCTCTTGTCATGATAGCTCTTTTGCCTGGCCTGAGCAGCTTCTAAGTTCTTCTTGATGATTCTGACCTTTGCCTCTGCTTCAAGTACCAAATCTGGCCCAAAAATTTCCCTCTCTCCTACTTGAGACCAATTCAGCGGGGTCCTACACCTTCTCCCATATAAGGCTTCAAAAGGTGCCATCTTTAGATTGGACTGGTAGCTGTTATTATACGAAAACTCTACCAAGGAAAGACACTTGTCCCACTCCTTTCCGTAGTGTAGTACACATGCCCTTAACATGTCTTCCAAAATCTGGTTTACCCTTTTCGTCTAGCCATCTGTTTGTGGATGGTATGCTGAGCTTCGTACTACATGGGTCCCAAGTGATTCCTGCAATTGTTCCCAAAATCGTGCCACAAAAGGTGCTCCTCTGTCAGATACTATCGTCTTTGGCATCCCGTGCAAACGAACTATCTGATCAATATAGATCTCTGCATACTTCTCTGTCCTGTGGGTGGTGTGCACTGGCAAGAAGTGAGTGGTCTTGGTCAACCTGTCCACAATAACCCAAATGGAATCATGGTGCCTGGAGGTATTGGGCAATCCCACGATGAAATCCATGCATATATCCTCCCATTTCCAAGATGGTATGGGAAGGGGTTGCAAGGGGCCTGCTGCCTTCAAATGACTAGCTTTGATCCTCTGGCAGGTGTCACACTCGGATATGTATTTGGCAATTTCCCTCTTCATCCTGGTCCACCAGTATAAGGATCTGAGATCATGGTACATCTTGTTGCTGCCGGGGTGCATGGAGAATTTAGAAAGGTGAGCTTCATCCAATATCTTCTTTCTGAGCTCTGGGTCCTTGGGAACAACCAATCGATCTCCAAACCATAGAATTCCCTTGCTATCCTGATGGAAGCACTTGTATTTCTCTGCCTTCTGCTTGATCATGTCTTTGATAACCTGAACACCCTTATCCCCAATCTGGGCCCTGACTATTTGCTCTTGCAATGTGGGCTCCACCGAGATATAATTTAGGGCACCTGAAGAAACAACTTCTAGGTTCAGCTTGCACAATTCATCACATAGGGTGGTGACTCTTGTATCCATGCTCATACAATTGCACTGGGCCTTTCTACTCAAGGCATCTGCCACAACATTGGCTTTGCCAGGATGGTAATGCATTTCCAAATCATAGTCCTTGATTAACTCCAACCATCTCCTCTGCCTCATATTCAAATCTGCCTGAGTAAAAATGTATTTGAGGCTCTTGTGATCAGTGTAAATGTTACAGTGAGCTCCCATCAAGTAGTGTCTCCATATTTTAAGAGCATGAACCACAGCTGCCAACTCGAGATCATGGGTAGGGTAGTTCTGCTCATGTGGCCTGAGTGCTCGGGAAGCATAAGCAATTACTCTGTTGTCTTGCATTAGTACACATCCCAATCCTGTACCAGAAGCATCACAATAGACTTCGAAGGGCTTGGTGTTATAAGGTTGAGCCAGCACTGGGGCTGTTGTCAAATGCTGCCTCAGTGTATGAAAAGCATCTTCGCACTTCTGGCTCCAATCATATTTGGCTCCCTTCTTCAATAACTCCGTCATTGGCTTGGCAATTCTGGAGAAATTCGAAATAAATCATCGGTAATATCCTGCCAATCCCAGAAAACTCCGAATCTGCCTCACTATAGTCGGGGGTTTCCAGTCCATTACTTCTTGTACCTTCTCAGGATCAACTGATATCCCATCCTGAGAAATTGTGTGACCTAAGAATTTGATCTCCTTCAGCCAGAATTCACATTTGGACAGCTTGGCATACAACTGATGGTCACGCAGCCTCTGAAGTACAGTATGCAAATGTTTGGTGTGCTCGGCTTCATTCTTGGAATAGACCAGAATATCATCAATGAATACGACCACGAATTTGTCCAGCTCTGGCATGAATACTGAGTTCATCAGGTACATGAAATAAGCCGGGGCATTAGTCAGCCCAAAAGACATTACCAAAAACTCATAAAGCCCATATCTGGTGGAGAAGGCCGTCTTGGGAATATCACTGGCACGGATTTTGATTTGATGGTAACCTGAGCGGAGATCTATCTTAGAGAATACCTTGGCTCCCACCAATTGATCAAACAAGACATCAATATGGGGTAGTGGGTATTTGTTTTTGATGGTCACCGCATTGAGAGGGCGGTAGTCAACACACATTCTCAAACTCTCATCCTTTTTCTTCACAAATAAAGCAAGACATCCCCAAGGTGAAGTACTTGGGCGAATGAACCCCTTGTCCAACAAGTCTTGCAATTGCTTCTTCAGTTCTGCCAGTTCCGCGGGAGGCATCCTATAGGGTCTCTTGGAGATAGGAGCGGTCCTGGGTTGCAATTCAAAGGCGAACTCAATGTCTCTGTCAGGTGGCATCCCTGGCAATTCGTCAGGAAAGACATCTGGGTAGTCACAGACCACTGGGATTTTTTCCACTGGGGATTCTATCATAACGAAGGCACAAGAACGGGTACAACCCTGGTTGGGCAAATATAAAACAGTCTCGCCATAAGCAGGGGAATGAATTTCAATGGCCCTTGCTACGATATCCAGTACTGCCTGATGCCTGGTCAACCAGTCAGTTCCCAATATAATATCCATGCTATCCAATCCTAAGATGAGAAGGGTGGTTCTAATCACAAGACTACCAAATTTTATAGGCACTTGCCTGCTGATTTGATTGGTGGCAATCCTGCCTCTTGGTGTTGAAATTGTAATACCCCCATTGGTGTGGTGAAAAGGTAACTGACACTTGGCACTAAACTTGGCACTGATAAAACTATGCGATGCACCAGAATCAAAAAGAATAATAGCAGGATAGTTTAAAATGGTAAAGGTACCAGTCATGACGGGTGCTCGCTCTGGAATATCAGCCATGGTGGTAAAGTTCAGCTTGCCCTGCCTCACTTGCACCTTCTGTCTCTTGCCTTGATTCTGGTTAACATTCCGCCCCTGCCTCTGCTGGTTCCTGGGGCAATTTTTGGCATAATGACCGGTGTTGCCACATGTGAAACACCTGTTGTCATTTGCCTGGCGATACTGCTGCTGCTGCTGATTGTTCCTCTGAGCTAGAAACTGGGTACGGTTGGGTGCCTGCTGCTGCTGCTGTGGTCGGATCACCCAACGCCCTTGCTGCTGCTGAGGTCCCCTATTCTGAGTGTCAGACACAATCCTGAAACGCTGTGGCTGAGCTGAAGGTCCTGCCACAGGGGTCTTCCTCTTCTTCTCTGCCTAACGAGCTGTGATACAGTCCTCCTGGGAGATGGCCATGTTGACCAACTCATTGTAGCTGTTGGCCCTGACGGTGTTGAGACGGTCACGGAGCTTAGTGCTGAGCCCCCTTCTGAACCTGTCTCTCTTCTTCTCGTCCGTATCTGCATGATACCCGGCATACTGGCACAGATCATTAAAAGCCTGAGCATACTGCAACACTGTCCTGTTGCCCTGAGTAAGTTCCAGAAACTCGTTGAGCTTACGGTCCATAATGCCAGCTGGGATATGGTGTCCCCTAAAAGCTGTCTTGAACTCTCTCCAATCCACTTCATGGTCAACTGGTTGCATAGCAAGATAGTGGTCCCACCATGTCCGCGTGGGTCCGCGAAGCTGCTGGGTGGCGAACCTGACCTTAGTCACTTCGGAACAAACTCCATTTAGTAGTGGGAATTTAGACTCCACTACCCTCAGCCATACATCAGCATCAAGTGGGTCCTCTGCCCTGGTGAATAACGGCGGTTGAGTACTGAGGAACTCCTGGTAAGTGGCTACTGCGGGGTGACGCTGATGATCTCCACCACCATAGTGCTGAGGTGGTGGCTAGCGCTGAGCTAGCTGCCTCAAGATCTCATTCTGTTGAGCCATTAGCTCCTGCAGAGTGGGAGGCGGTGGCGGTGGCGGTGGTGGAGGAATGCTCTCATTCTGTCCACGACGCGCTCTCTCGGCCATCTGAAAAATCACATATATCTCAATAACACATCTTCAAGTCTAAGGTTTAATCACGACGAAAGAGTCAAAAGGCGAATTGATAGATCCCGACATAGACATAAAAGATTTAAAAAGGCATAAACTTTTCTTTCCAATTTAAAACTGAGAGCATCCATCAACCATGCTTCCAAAAGAGTTATAATGATTACATCAATGGCCCAAAAGACTCGACTCTATCTAGCCTAGTACCCCAAGGGTGCAAAAGCTAAGCTAGCCTTGAGGAGTCCCACCATTACCGACTTCTAGCTCTACCCTTGATACCTAGTGAGCGAACGAGGCAACACTCGACTCGGGGGAAGGTGGCCTCCCTGAGCCAGCAGTGTCCACACTAGAAGCAGGCTCCTCCCCTCCCTCAATGTCGACGTCCTCATTAGCCTCCACATCCTGGATCTCCTGGTGATGCATATCCAGGTGCTCATTGGCTTCGGCAAGCTGCTGCTGGGTGTTGAGGAGCTGATCCTCGAGAACCTCGATGGTGTTCTCCCTGGTCCCCACTAATTCCTCCAACTCTTGGATCTCATCTGACAACTGCTCCACTTGTAAGTCCTTTTCCACCATCACCTGGGACAAATCAACCACAAGCTCCTCTCTGTTGTCCAAGGTGATCTTTGTCGCCTCCAATAATGCCATCAGATGGGACATTGCCTCACCACGCATCACTTGCAGACGGTACAGAGCATTCATGCACCGTACGGTCAAGTGCACAGTCTGACCCGGGTAGATAGCCCAGATGTCCTTGGCATGCTCCACCCTATCCTTCCACATTGGGTCGTCCTCCCTTTCCGCGGGAAACAAGCCAATGGGGTGGGTGGAAAGCTCCAAGGGGTGGAATCTGCAGAAGGTAGTCAACCCGTGCAGAGCGATCGCCTCGATCGTGTCCTCAGCCCGGTATCCAAAGGATTCAGAGTCCAGCGAACGCTAGCCTGGCTGCAGGGGATGAGGCTCCAAGGTCATCCTCACCCTACAGCGGGGCACTCGGTGCTTCTCGAACTGCTGCACCGCATACTGAGGGGGTGTCATGTATCCGGCCCCTTGAAGTACCTCCCACAAAATGCGGGGAAAGCCCTCTCGTGCAAGCCCGTTAGTGTGGGACAGTGCATTCCCGTCGTTTGAGGATCCGTGGGAAGTCATCTGTGTACGGTTAAGCATAAGTAAAAGAAAACGAATTATAAAGAAAAAGAAAAAGAAAACACAACTCAGCCTCTTTCTAATTATGACAAGGGTACTGGGTACTTAGTTGGTCATCATTTTGTATTTAGGTCTTTACTCAATTATCTTTTGGTTTAATTAGGAATGCATGCATGCTCGTCCTGAACGACCTCACATCAAGGTAAAGGGAATAGGGAACGACTCCCACCCCTTATAGTAGCCTATAGGGCTTAATCACTTAGCCACCTAACTACCCCTCTATCATCCTAAGGCTTCACGTCCTAGGTCTATCCTGGTCGTCCTACGATCTATCCAACATTGTTTCTATCAAGTTTTACTTCGGAAAAGGATGGCATTTATATTTTATTGATTCCTCTGTGGTGGTACAAGCTCCGATACCAGCTGTGGCGGAACTACCCGAATTATTCCGACTTAAGTGCCTAAGTCCCGCCTTAGAGGCTAGACCACACTTAAATGGGAATAACTCGCCAATCCCTCGGATCTAGTCCGACGAGGCCACTGACAGGATCAAGTACCACAATCTCACTCGAAGGTGAGTCACAGAGCAAACACAATAAAGCATAAAACCATACATTAAGGAGTATTAAATTATTACATCACCATCGGAGTTTTGCAAAAGTAGTTATCATGTTCGAAGTGCAGCGGAATAAAACTAACGATAGATAATTGGAGGGATGGGGAAGCCTATCCCATCACTCCTCACGCTCCTCCTGGGCCGAGGCGGGGTCCCACTCGACAGTTCAACCTAGTGGCAGGGTGGACGGCCAAGTCACTCCAGCAACCATGTCCTCCAAGGAACCTGTAAAATTGTGCCACAAGCAAGGCTGAGTATACTAATACTCAGCTAGACTTACCCGGTGTGAGGAGTCTACTCCTCTACCTCTAGACATGCAGCTGTTTGGCTGTGGGGTTTGGTTGCCAAAAGCACTAGCTGAGTTTCTAAACCAAGTTTTAACTTTGCAAAATTAAGTGTGACTCTCTTAAGGCTAAATATGTACTATCTACTCATACATAGTAACAAACATTTTTAGCAATCAACATCTTGTATCAACTCATCATATTTCCACTTGTTACTCAATGTAGCAGCATGGATCAAGCAGTCTCATTAGCTGCGAGAAGCAGACGATTTGAATCGAGTTTTTAAACCTTGCAAGGTAAACCTCAACACACGACGTGGCGAGGCACTCCGTCCCCACACACATCAACCGTCCCCATCGATTCCCCGGCAACAGAAAGGGGCTCACCGCCTTGGCGTACAATGCCCCACTGACCCCGACTGCCGTTGTGCAGTGGCCGCACTGGTACCCACCATAACCGGAATGGGAGACCACGTCTCAAGTCGCGTGAGGAGGGCAATCTGCGGGCAGGTTCACTCAGGTACTAGGCTTACCGATTTACCATATTTCTCGGTATGTGTTTAGTACATTCAAACGCTTGACACACGGTACCACACCTTAATCCTTATTCAAATTTTTATCCCGTAGACAACCAATCCCCATGGATTGTTGCCCACAAACCAACCTCATTATGATATGAAAGTGAGTACAACAAATTCCTGACCTCGCGCGAGTGCTGGAAAAATCACTCGACTTCTACCGAGATCCCTAATTAGTAAAGCAGCTACTCGACCTAGCATACTAGTATCCATCTCAACAGGATTCCTGCGATCATGCAACTAGGGTTTCAAACAACTCCTACACTTAAGTGCACAATCAATCCTACAATCATTAAGTATAGTAAAATAGCATAAATAACAGGTTATGCATAAAACCGGGGCTTGCCTTCCAAAGCTGGGGCAGGCAGATCCTCTGGTGCAGGCTCTGGTGCTGGATCCGGGGCTACCTCCTGAGCAGCTCCTTGCTCCGGCACGAGGACGTACTCTCCGTCAGCGAGGTTGCAATCTATCGAATGCAATGAATATGTGTGTCATGATTATGCAGGATTTAACAACTTTATGCCAAAGGAAGGAAAACTAAGTTAGTTCGTAACTTAGGGTTTCTTGGTCATACGTGGCTTTTAGTAGTTGATGCTTATCATTCTAAGTTTTAGGTTTTGTTAAGGATAAGCATAGTGGATTGTAATTCCCCTTATTTACTTCAGTGGACAATTTACAAAGGGTTTTAGGGTCACACTAATTTCGATCATTTCCTTTTCCCCTTCTTTATTTTCTATTTATGAATTTTAGTGTGGGTTTGAACTACAACAGTGATTTCAAAATTTTCAAAAATCTGGTAAAAATTACAGTGGCTTGTCATTGGTCAATATAGTCTATTCTAGGAGTTTGAGGTTCAAAATAAAAAGGTTATTCTTTAGACAAAAATAACAAAAGTTGTGTAAATGGGCCACTTTACACTACAACTCTTAACTAGGGGTAGGTTCTGCCCTAAGGGTTATTTTTGTTGGCATCTAACAGTAACAATAAGCCTCTGTGCCAAAAATCACAGAAAGTTAATTGGTGGTTATTTAGTTGTGATTTTCTAAAGTTTTATGCCAAAAAGGTGCTTGCAACTAACTTGTTATTTGAAAAATATCAAACAACAGATTTTGTATTTTTCCTATGTTCATAATAACAAAAAATTTGTTATCCTAAGGTTTGAGGTGTTTTCACCTTAGGGTTAATTTTGTAGGGTTTTTCTAAGTTTTCCTTGTTTTCCTAAAATAAAAGGTATCCTATTTATTTCATACTAAACCAGGGTATCCTATATTTTTCTAGTGAACTACACTGAATAAGTGTCCTAACAAAAATAGGAGTGCCCTCTGGTTCATTCTTTAGATCACCTTTTCTATTTTTCTTAACCTTAAGCATATTGTAAAATAAATGGCAAAAACTAACTTAATGGGCTTGACAGAGAAGTTTAGCATTTTTAAACAGGTCAGTAGGTGGATATAAAATTCTCCAAATTTTTCTAACCCTAGTCAAATAGTGCAACTATTTTTATCCCTATTATTTAGCTTTTGGTCAAAACAATAATTAAATCAGAACCTTATGGTTTTCTGTAGTATATAAGGGTTTTATATTTTTCCTAAGTAGTTTACCTTATTTAAAGTCTGACAAAATTGGTTTGACTAACTTTGGATGAATAAAACAGAAGTTATGGATTATTCAAGTTCTGTCAAAATTTAAATCAGATTTAAATAAAGGTTTCCTGGAAAAACTACTTTGCGCCGAGGTCCCTAGGTTATTCCCAAACTAACTCTCGCAGTTATACCCCCGTGTTACTATTCATTTGAGTCACTGACATTTCACAGAACCCCCCTGGCTTCTTTCCTTCTCCCCCGCGGTCCTTCCCTAGGTTTAAACAGTGCCTGCAAGAAAGAAAAGGGTGGCGCGGCTTACCGGCGGCGAGAGGGGTCCGGCGAGGGGTAGGGTTGGCTCGGGGAGGCTCCGGCGGTCACAACGATGTACGGCTCGACGGCGGGGATGGCCGGAATCGCTCGGTCCACGTGCGCAGGCGGGGTCCTCGTCGGCGGCGGGGGTGCCGGCCAATTCACGATGACCTAGTTCAATCCAATGGCACGGTGAGCTCCACGGGGTGAAGTAGAGACTGTGTGCACAAGGAATCGGAAAATGGTTCAATGGATTACCCTGTCCACGCACTTCGGTGGGGTTGTTGAACTCCGGCGACCGTGGACTGACCTCTCCGGCGAAGCAGACTTCGATTCCTCGCTCGGAGGGCTTCACTGAGGTGTGCTCAGTCGTCTCCGAGGGTCGGACGGGGTTGGGAAAGACTTGGTTGGCCGGTCTACGGCGGCAGGGGCTCGGGTGGCCGCGGACACGCCGTGCACGGGCAAACGACGGTGAGTTTGAGCTCCGGTGAGGTTGCGTGCGTGCGGAGGGGTGTGGTCGACGCCTAAGTGGGTTTTATAGGCGCGAGCGCGGGCCATGGCGTCGGCTGGCCTTTGGCACGACGCGGGGCGCGCGCGGGCGTGCTCTGGCGTGCACAGAGCGCGTCGAACACGTGGAGCTTTTCTTCTGCCCGTGTTCCACAGCTCGCCCAAGTCGCAAGTGTGCGAATCTTGGCAAAAATCCGGCGTGAGTCTTTTCCTGGCACCTAGGGCTGTCTCTCATCCGTGAGTCGCCATGGCAGATATGCCCTAGGTAGGGAGATCTTTGGACGCCAAATCAGGTATGTCTCTCTGCCCACATCGCGACAAAAAATGATGCCAAGGCATGTCAAACGTCATGGTCTCGGGCTCAACTTTTTCCAGTGGGTGCCCTAGGTGGTATGCCATATTTTTGGTATAGAACTTAGGTGGTTTTGATGCCATCTTCAAGGTGAACACGGTTGATCTTTAGATTAGGTGTAGTTTTTGACATAGAGAGAATTTGAGAGCTCTAGCTTTCTCTCTACTTAGGGAATGGATTTGGGGTTTCTCAAGGGGTCTTTTTGCAACATTTCCTTCCCACAATTGCTGGTTATAAAGTTACTTAGAGTTTGGTTAAAGATTAACTCATGATTTGCACATTTGCTTATTCTCTCCCCTCTCAACCATGGTTTTGGGAGATAGGGTTCAAGAGAGGTCTAGGGTTTACTCTCCTCTTGCCCAAGGTAGCAAGTGCACAAAAACTTGAGTGAGGCTCTTAGGTCATTAACAATCTTGATTAACACATGGTCTCCCAGGTTCTTATGTTTCTTCTCAAGTTTCTACCACATGTGATCACAGTCATCAGTGCATAGATGTGCTCTAGCTATGGTAACACCTGAGGTGTTACAAATTGCCTCATTGTCTATAGTTTTGCAATATCTATCACTGTCAGGTAATTTTTTTGTAGGTTCCGATAAGGGCTTCCAATTTTACAATTGCATAATTGTTTCATGCTATTTTTTTATATAGGTATTGAATGTTGTTTATAAACGAATTTTATATTTTTTACAATAGCAATCAATAGATTAGTGATGTTATGTTACTGTGTTCTTATTGTTGTTTCCGAGAGTTATAGTACCTATAATTTTTAAATTTTATGATTTTTTGCATAATTTGTTGGTACACACTATGCACTGCTTTATTTTGTCCAAATTATTATATATAAATGTGTTTTTCACATCTCTGTTGTTATGCATCCCTTTTTCACATCTATGTAGCCTACATCTGTTGTTCTGCACATTATGCACATTATACATACCCTAGCAGTGTCATAAGAGTATATGTATACATGCCTTTTTATGCTATATTATTCTTACCTGAAGTTTTTTTAATTTACGAAGGGTGTTCTATCACAACATGAAGTCCGTGGGTCGTCCTCCGGCTAATCCTAAACGTATAACCATCGAGTCAAGCCAAGAATTCTTTAGTGTTTAGATACCGCGTTTGGCGTCTACTGGAGACCCTCCCAACACAAAGCATGTTGTTCATCGTCCTGCACCCATCGAGAGACCATCTGTTATTCATGAAGCCACTGACCAAACTGGATCTGGTGATGACGACGATGATTTTATGACACCTACGAAGAAGTAATGCTACTGGAAGTCCTAACAAAATCTTACAGAAGACATGCACAAAGAGGATGAAAGTAGTCGAAACTTCACGACAGGTTACATTTTATACTTATTTTTTATATATATTAAATACTAAGCATGCGCTGATACACCATATTAAATACTAATTAGTATACACTAAGGATGAAAGTAGTCGAAACTTCACGACAGGTTACATGGGCTGAACTTGTGACGGAACCTCCCAAGTTATTAGGCCCACCTACAGTTGTCCTTGTCCAACGGACCTCAGACAATCCTGTAGATGCCCCTGAATTACTTGAAAAGTTCGGTATCTGCTTTTCTTACCTTTCTCAAGAGCGTTTCACCCGTCACGCAGACATTACAGAAAATCGGAGATACAGAAATGAGGAAGCGATTACATAACTTACATTTATTTGAAAGTAAGATAAGGTTAGTTATTACAGACCAGCATGTAAACACGAGTGCAAAGTACTTATTACAATACCAAGGGAGGTAAAAACTCCTCCCGATAAGTTCTTACATAAAAGTTTTTATGGAGGACTAGGTCCTCCCGCAGCTTCATTCTTGCTTTTCTTCATTTGACACCACCTTGGTACAAAAGCAACAAAAATTTGCTGCTTCCTCACCTAAAAACAATAGGGAATAAAACCCTGAGTATGGGATTACTCAGCAAGTCTTACCTGACTAAAGAAAAGACTCTCAAGGGTATGCTGGTTATAAGGGAGTCAAGGTAAGGTATCTCAAAGATCAAAGACTCTGTTTTGCATAAATGCTTACTAAAAGTGGATCCTTAAAAATCCAGTTTTATTGTCAAGTTAGGTAAAAATTACCTGCAGCTAGAGTTCTTTCTACCCTAGTTCAATCACTTCACCTGTACTAGCCAATTTCTTAACAAGTCCTTCATCTTTACTGGAATTCTACGTATAGGGCAGTGACCAAGTCTTCATGACCGCGAAGGTACGGTGATCCGAATCGATTATACTCAGCTGAGGATCTCCAATCACACGACATATGTAGCACTTAACCCTTGCATATGTCAACCCGCCACCGGGGTTCTTAAGACCAGATCAGGTTCACGCGAACCGAGAGCACAGATACACCACCGTCCAGCCTCTTGCCACGGAGGGTACACGCTACTCTCGCCACCGCTCCACGCCCATTCCGTGTTATCTTATTCTGGCCTTAGTCTGCCCGAGGCAAAGCTTACCCATGACGAGGCATGTGACCAGTTAAAGGGTCCTCGGTCAGCAAGCCTACATCGAGACGGTCCTTAATCGACTCAGATGGAGACACTACACCGAGACTCTCTTTCCCGTGCAAGTCACCCGCCCGGTCTCAGCTTAATCATTTTGACCCGAAGTTTGGTACCTGGCAGAGGTACATCTTTTCCGATGTTGAACCCATCACGACCATGATGGATCCACCATCAAGTTTTATTTTCAAAAACATCCTTCCCACTTTGCCACTCATCTTTTGTAAAACAAATCTTTTGTTTTGCTAGAGCAATACTAAGCATAGTAAAAATTTTTTTGTAAAAACAGGGTTCCAAGGAAGATAATCAAGTTCAAGGAAGGAAATGCAGGAATTGTTTAAGCATTCAACTCCTATTACCTAATGCATCAATCAAGTGAGAAAGATTTTAAAAACATCAAGGAAGGTGGCAAATGCACCGGGGCTTGCCTTCGTTGATAGGTGAGTCAGGCTCGGACCCGCAGATATCAAGGTAGAAACAGTTTCCTGCCTGAGATTCCGAAGGTGGTGGTGGTGTCTTCTCTTCAGTTATTTCGACTTCTTCTTCGTTTTCTAAATAGAACCATGTATTTGTGTATGAATGCCATGTAATGCTCATGAAAGTGCAAAGATAATAAGAATTTATTATCTAAGGTTCTTGAATACAATTTTCCTTCACGGTTCTCCGAGAAACTAGGGTTTCCGGAGTCAGTAAAGGAATTCAAAGGGCAGGGGTGGGGGTTGTGGGTTCTAATTAGCAAACAAGGTCCAAATCAAACCAAACTCTACCCAAGGCTTCTAAATAATGTGTAGAGCTTACATAAAAAAGTTTGGGGATTTTTGGAATGATTATCTATTTTCTAAAAATCTAGAACCAAATGCTTTAAGTTACTTGAAATACTCCAAAATTCCTTATTTAATCTAAAAATCATAAAACTATTTTTATTAAATACTATGAAAAATAAGGAATCTAGTAAAATTGGTTTGACATTTTTAGGATTTTTCTACAATTTTCTACGGATTTCCAAAGTTTTATTGAAAAGGAAAAAGAAAAGGTTTCAACAGTACTAGGCTGATTCCAGCCCAGACGGCCTAGCAACACAAGGAAAGCGGGGGGCGCCTGCGCCCGCGGCAGAAACTTCGTAGAAAGGTCCTCGGGGTTTTGGCTAACTGGAGATGGGTTCGGTTACTATTTTTCTGAGTCACTGACGATTTGCACAGAGGTCCCTTAAGTTCTAATTCTTCACAGTGGTACACCCCCGATGTCGCACGGCGGAGGTCCGATCACCGGCGAGGTTAGACCGGCCGGATTACGCAAGGACTGGTGCTCTCGAGCGGTAGACACCAAATCAGACCCCCTCCGAGCGTTTCCCCTAAGTTAATTGCACGATTGGTGACCCATTCTGCTCTGCCCACGAGGACAGCGAAGGTTATGGACATTTGCTCGTGTTCCTAGCGATGGGTGGTGGTCCAGTTCAATCGAAGGGGTCGTAGAGCTTGAGGAGGGTCTAGGGACACTAGAACAAGCAACAGAGAGACTGGAACTAACCTGAGTTGGGCAGGCCGTGGTTGAACTGTTCTTCGCGGTGGTGGATACCAGTTTGGGGGAAACAAGAAATTCTCGAGCTCTGGCGAACGATCGTGGCTAATTAGTGGTGGCTGGATACTTCACTGCCTTACAGAGCTCGCGGCGGGGTCAATTTATACGCTTAGCGAGCGGTGGTCACGAATTTGAGCGAGACACACGGCGGCCGGAGGAAAGGAAGCTTCACCGGTGCAGTGGATTTGTGGCCTCTACCATGGCGGTCATTTCGGTGATCGACGGGAGGCTAAAGTGAATCACGGCGATGCGGTGGCGAGGCTTGGACACGCGGCGCAAGGTCGGACAATGGCTGTCGCCGGTGAGCTTATCAGCACAAGCCGCAAAGCACGGGGGGGTACGACGGTGAGTCACCGGAGTGGCGTTCAGCGCACGGGGTGACGATCCTTTTTACCGAAGCGTTATCCCCAATCCTAGTGCACGAATCCAAACGCCGGCGACATGAATCGCGGCGGTGAGTCACCTGCGGTGAGATCTTTTTGGCGCTAGCGGTCTGATCATCTCGGGACACTGTACCAGGGCGAGTGTTCGTCAAACAACCTGACAGAGTGATTTGCAGAGCCAATAGCTTCCAGTTTTGTGTAGTAACTCGATTGCCACTCTTTAGCAAAGTTATAGCCCTAAGATCTGGCTATAATGTTGTTATAGTAACCTCAAGCAAATTCTGGCTTGATCTTGTTTAAAATTGAGCCCCAAGTTCATGTAACCCTACTGTCAGACCAAGTTTCAGTCATCAGTCAGCCTGACGGTCCAACTTTGGGCTTCATTATCTCCCAATTTTTCATAACAACAATGCTTAACCTCTTAAGCAAAGTTGTTCCCCTTTAATAGGTCTACAATTTTGATGTGGTTACCTAGGGCAAAAACCCTAGAATTTGAAAGATACAAAGCTCCAAAGTTGAGCCCTCTACACTGAATTTCAGACTTAGTATAGAACTCAATTGAGGTCTATTTTGCAAATAAGTCCAAAATCCAAGGTTTATCTTACAAATCCACACACTTGTGAACCAAATGACTTTATATGCTTTAACATAGTAGTTTTCACACTTTAGTCCCAATGTGCACTACTTTTGCACATAGGCCCCTAGGGTTTGAATTTAGGGTTTTCCAGGGTTTCAATTAGGGTTTCTGGTTTCTCAGGGGTATGAATGTAATGTAGATCCATCTTTAGTAACATTTTATGATTGTTTTATTTAAACCTTAAGGTTTTCTCAATTTGGGTCATGTTTTACCCCTTTAAACCCCATTTAGGGTTAAGTCCCCTATTCCAGGGTTCTATTTGCAAAACACTAGAACAATACAACTTGTTTGAAATTTTTACCTAGTCAATGCACTCTAGGTGTGTCAAACATATGCAATGCCAATGTTTATGATGTCATGCTCAAGTTTTAGTAACAGTAACACCAGGGGTGTTACATCCTTCCCCCCATAAAAGAATCTCGCCCCGAGATTAAAAGTCCTAGGGTAAGTAATGGAAAAGGAAATGCTTCACATTTTTATTTCCTTATTTTTGGTACAAGGCAGGGGTGGGTTTGGGGCTCACTCCTTTATTACAACAATGTTGTGTACTTTACAAATTACAAGAGGCCAAAAAGCCTGGGAAATTCTTATCTAAAAAGTCTTGAGTTTCCCAAGTAGCCTCATCTTCAGAATGTTGGTTCCAATGTATCTTGTAAAACTTGAGAATTTTTCTCCGGGTGATTCTGTCCTTTTGATCCAAGACTCGAATAGGATGTTCAGAATATGTTAAGTATGGTTCAAGAACAACATCTGTCACTTCAATGGTTCGATCTGGAACCCGAAGACACTTCTTCAGTTGAGACACGTGGAACACATTATGTACAGCAGACAAAGTTTCGGGTAGTTGAATTTGATACGCCACTGGCCCATATCTTTCAAGAATGAGAAAAGGACCAATATATCATGGTGCAAGTTTCCCTTTGACCCCGAAACGCGATACGCCCTTCATTGGCGAAACCTTTAGGTAGACATAGTCTCCTTCAAGAAAATATAAGGGCATTCGCCGTTTGTCCGCATAACTCTTTTGACGAGCTTGGGCTTTCTTCATATTATGAATTATTTTCTGAACCTTTTTGTTGGTGACTTGTTCTCAAATGCTTCGGATTAAGAACAAGGCAACATAAAAAGTGTTAAATGATAAGGTCCTTCGTCCTTTGAAACATTATTTCCCTTCGGGATATAATGTGTTCCGGACGAAGGTTACAAATAATATATCTTCGTAAGCACAATAAGCTATGATGAAAGACTTACACGCGACATAAAAAATAATATAAACATTTAAATCTCATAATATCATTTCTATTTTATTATCGCATAACAATAGAAATGACTTTAGATTACAAGTGTACCTTCGGATTGCAGGAAGACAAAAGTACAAGGATGACGCAAAAGCAAATGCCAAGTCAGCGTGAACAGTACGGGAGTACTGTTCATCTATTTATAGGCGTGAGACGCAGCCCATGTAAAATTACATTCATGTCCAATACATTCACTAACGACCTACGGGAGTCTGTCAAGGCCTAAGTAGTCTTTTCATCTTTAGGTCGGTTCCCCGTTCTGCTATCGCGACGAAGCTTTCCTGCGCATAGCTTCGGCTGCGCACCATCCTTCGTACAGCATGGTAACTAGCCCGTCCTTCATCTCAACCTCCTTTCGTCTGGCTTAAGCTTCGTCCTGTCCGTACTCCATGTTCATAATCTGAGTCCGAAAATACCTGTTCATATAATTCACTTGGAAAATATTGTCAAATCTTGTTTTTGAGGACCTTCGGAGGACGAAGGCCCCCAACAGTAGCCCCTCGCAATATTAATTTGTTAGTGATAAATTCAGATTGCGATATGGACGAAGGCCTTAAGCCGAAGGTCCGAAAAAAACACCTTCCCTTTGCTAGAGTAGCAACATTCACTGACAAGCGGGGTCTTTCAATTTTCAACGCACTGGGCGTATAAATAAGATCATACCGCAAACTCATTTTGGTACGCTGACTTGCCACCTGCTTCCGCTCACTAAATTTTTAGCTCTTGCACACTAAGATTTGCTGATCTTTTGGTTTTGAAGCTTCGGCCTTGAAAACAGTTTTTTAGTGTTTCCGAAGATGTCTGAAGATAAGAAGGTCCCTGCTGAGATGAAGCTGAGTCTCGACGAAGAGAAGAACTTGGGGTTCCTTATAGCGATGGCGGAGACCAATACGGAAAAAATCACCAAGGAGATTCTGGAAGGTTTGTCTGAAGATACTGGTGACAGCGACAGTTATGATGTAGAAAGCGGTGGGGGAGAGTCCGAAGATCGACCATGGCGGCCAAGTCACACAGTTTTCGGGAAAAGCACTATTAAGCAGAGTCATATTGACAATATGAGAGGGAGATATTTTCGAGATATATCTATTGTGAGGGCTGATGCTGGAGAAAAAACTTCTCCCACCCCCGAAGAAGATGAAGTCGTAATCTTCCGAAGCTTTCTCAAGGCTGGGCTTCGATTCCCCCTAAGCAGCTTTGTTGTCGAAGTCCTGAAGACATTTCAAGTCTACCTTCATCAAATTACTCCCGAAGCTATCATAAGAATGGGGATGTTTGTCTGGGCTGTGAAAAGCCAAGGTTTAGAACCAAATGCTAAAAGCTTTTGCAACATTCATGAGTTGTTATATGAGACGAAGCCCTGGGGGAAAGAACAATATCACAACAACTTTGGGTGTTACAGCTTCGGTGCCCGCTCCGGGTCAAGCCGCCCTGTGCCAACCTTTCGGAAGAGGTGGCCCGGAGCCTGGATGACAGAGTGGTTCTATGTAAAGAATGACTTGACAGCGCAGGAAGATGTTAAGAGTATCATTATGCGCCCCATCTGGCAACGCTTCGGACTCCGAAAGCCGAAGGTTGAAATGGATGAAGCAGCCGAAGAATGCCAAAGAGCCTTCGGCGTAATCTGCTCTTTTATTGGGACAAGGGACTTAGTCCAAGAGCATATTGCCTTCAGGGTGTGGCCACTTGCATGAAAGTGGGAAATGCCGAAGGAGACCATCAAAGAGTCCGACGAAGGCGGACTGGTCAGACTGAAATACACATTCAAATACGGGGATAAGTTTGTTGAACCTGATGACGACTGGTTAAAAAGCATTGAAACATTAAGTGATGAACTGCTTGGGGTGTATTCGAAGGCCGAGAACACTGCATTATCGGCAGCCTTCGGAGGCCGAAAGAAGAAAAGGCTTAACCGGGTATTTGGTGCAATCGGGTTTGTCTACCCTGACTACCATTATCCGGTGCCGGGTCGCAAAAGAAAAAATACTTCTCCTGCAACAGAAGTTGCCACAAGTGCTTCTAGTGAGCCAGCGCCGCAAAGAAAAAAGATGAAGGTGCTCACCCACCGGGCACGTTTAATTGAGCCAGCCACAGTGCCTGAATTTATTGGTGAAGTCTCTTTGGCCAGTGAAACTACAGAACCAGCTCCAGTGCCGAAGATAGAAGAAAAAACTGAAGCGCCTTCATCAGAGAAGGCAGAAAAACCGAGGATTGAAGAACAAAAAATATTGGAAATCTTAAGTCCTTCAGCAAATGTTGAAACAATAAAAAATCAAAAGGGCCCATCGGTGACCCCAAAAAGAAAAAGAATGGTGAACGTGCTAGATGTCTTGGAGACAATTAAGTCTTCAAGCACAACTCCAAAGAAGACTGTTGAACTTGCTGAAGTGTCTAATGAAGCTTCGAAGCAACAACTTGAAGCTGAAGCTGGGCCTTCAGAGCCCACCAAGGAACAAACTTTGGAAACCGAAAAAATAAAAATATCAGAACCAGTTTTGGTTGAAGAAATTGACACTGCCGCCCCCGAAGCTCCTTCCAACATATGCGATTACATTGTGCGACATGCTTCGGGGAAGAAATTATCTGAAGAAGAGACTTATGAAGCCAATCACTATGCCAGAGAGTTAAAATATCCGAAGGGGGCAGTAGTGTTCAATGGGACAAATGAAGATGACTTCCTATACTGCCTCCCTGATAACAAAGAATTAACTGTCTGTCGGGAGATGGCTAGAAGTATGGGGTTCCCGAAGCTCGAAGCTGGATTATGTGCTATGATGAAGGAGGATCTTGCGGACAGTCTTGCATACAATAGCCTAAAGGTATGGGAATTGGGCGCTTGAAAATTTTTTTAATTCGTAACTCATTCTTTTATTCTTATAGCAACTTTTTTACATATAGGGTTTAATCCTAAGCAACGCATTAAGAGCACAAAAGAGTGCCGAAGATGAGAGCTATGAAATTGCATTCAACAACCTACGGTCAGAAGTTATTAAACTGAGAAACGAAGCTCTGGAAAAGGATAAAATTCTGCTTACATTGGTAGACAAGGTAAAAAAGGACGAAGCTGCCTCAAAGGTCCAGGCCGAAGCCCAAAAACGTGAGATTAAAGATCTTCAGAAACAGCTAGCTAGAGCTAAAGACGAACGTGTGCTTGAAGAAACAAAACGAGAGCTTAGTGATCAGTTGGTCAATCATTTAGAGTTAAGTGTTAAGGAGCTTCGTGCATCCCAGAGGAAATGCTATGTTAAATCTATAGAATGCGTCAAAAAGATAAAATCCAGCTTCGCCAGCGTTGGCGCATTTTCTAGTGAAGAGAATTTCTCAAGAGGCAATCCCGAAGGTCCAATGGAATGGATCAGCCACGAAGCAGAGGCCTTCGAGGAAATCCTAAGTAGCCGCGGTGACATCTGCGCTTTTTCGGGCGCTAGAGGAGTTGCTACTGTTTTGGAGAGGAAAGGTTGTGAGCATGTAAAATCCTTAGCTCAGTCCGAAGCTGCCTTGTCTTCTGAAGACATCAAAGACCCCTCGGCCGAAGCAAGCATGGTTGGCAGAAAATTCTTTACTGATATCTGGGACAACGGCGGCCGAGAAATGGCGCAAGAAATTATTCAAAAGAGTGAAAAAGGCATCCACGATGCTAGGAAAGTGACAGAAGTTGCCGAAAAAAGTATAGAGCCCGAAGGGCAAATAGGTATTAATTAGTCGTTCTTATTATGTTGTAATTTTTAATTTCAAACTTTGTTCGCGGTCTGTGATAGTAATGTAGACATATTCTCTTCCCTCAGAACCTGCTGGATCGTCTGCAGACCCTCACACGAAAGGGGATGACGAAATTAAACAAATGGCCGAAGCTATCATGGATAAAGTTGTTGAACAACTTCTAAATGAGGCTGCCGAAGTAGTACTAAGAGAAGACTAGATGTTATTAGAAAAAACATTTGAAATGTGATCTATGTAATATTTTGTACATTTGAATGTAATATACAAGTTTCTTTTCATTATTCAACTCTTTACGATGCATGAAACTTTACGTACATACCGTTTTTGAGCCTTCGGCGAAAAAACACCTTCCCTTCTTTTCATGCTTCATGAAGAAAACATTCTCCTTTAATTCTATTCTGATGAAGCACGTCCACGCTTCGTGAAAATATTCTCCGAAGCTGTACAATTTCAATGTTACTCTGATGAAGCACGTCCATGCTTCGTGAAGACATTCTCCGAAGCTGTACAATTTCAATGTTACTCTGATGAAGCACGTCCATGCTTCGTGAAGACATTCTCCGAAGCTGTATTCCGAAGATCAGCATTGTATTCCCTCGTGACTTTGCACGATTTTCACTTTCTCAAAGCGTCCTTTCGAAGGTTGATACTGTGTCCCCTTCTTTTGCCATATGCAATATGATGTATGATGCTTATGCTATGCAAAATGATGTGATGATGTTATGTTATGTAGATGAGATTGATTCCGAAGATACACACATATCCCTGTAAAACACATAATCTTTTTGTATCAGCGCTGACTTTTCGCTGTAAGCTCTGCATTCCCTTAGGAACGTCTTTGGAGCTTCTTCGCCTTTTACTTAGGCGGTATCAGCGTTGACTTTTCGCTGTAAGCTCTGCATTCCCTTAGGAACGTCTTTGGAGCTTCTTCGCCTTTTACTTAGGCGGTATCAGCGTTGACTTTTCGCTGTAAGCTCTGCATTCCCTTAGGAACGTCTTTGGAGCTTCTTCGCCTTTTACTTAGGCGGTATCAGCGTTGACTTTTCGCTGTAAGCTCTGCATTCCCTTAGGAACGTCTTTGGAGCTTCTTCGCCTTTTACTTAGGCGGTATCAGCGTTGACTTTTCGCTGTAAGCTCTGCATTCCCTTAGGAACGTCTTTGGAGCTTCTTCGCCTTTTACTTAGGCGGTATCAGCGTTGACTTTTCGCTGTATGCTCTGCATTCCCTTAGGAACGACTTTGGAGCAGAAAACTTACACTGCGCTCCCTTTGGAACGGCTTTTTGCGACTTCAGCAACTTACTCTGCGTTCCTTAGAACGACTTTTGTTGCTTCGAAGGATTTTTAATAATTCGAAGGTCCTCCTTGTTATCACGAATTTTTAAGCTTCAGCAACTTAAGCCTGTGAAGAAGATAGGTTTTCCTCATGACCAACCACGAAACTATTACATGAAAATTGAAATGTTCTTTATTACACAGAAAATAGAACTAAATGGAAAAGACTGCTATCAAGGTAGGATATTTGTCAATAAATGTGCCTCGACTTCGGCACAGTACTATTGACTGTGCGAGCTTCAGATTGTTCTCTGAGATCCCTTTGGTGTGGAACATATTGGCTCCCTTCCGGCTGTTGGCCTTGTTGCAGCGGTGGTGGAGGCGGGGGCTGTTGCCATGAAGCTTGAGGTTGACTCGCCGAAGCTACAGAAACTGCAGGGTGGTTGCCCACGTATTCTGGGATGTAAGGCTGATGGTACGAAGCAGTATGCATGACCTGCTTCGGCTGAACTTGTTGCGCTGCAGCTTCGGCTATCTCCTTTTGCTTTTGGATGGTAACATGGCACATCCTGGTGGTATGGCCCTTGTTTTCACCACAGAATAAGCAAAATACTCTCCTTGGTTGATCTCCAAATCTTCCGCCGAAGCCCCTGGCGCCTCTGCCTCTTGGAGCTGGTGGCCGGAAGAAAGTTTGCTGTTGCCCCGAAGCCTGTGAGGAGCACTGCGGCCTGTTCTGCTGACTCCCCTTATCATCATTTTGAGTAGAGTTGTGGATGGACCTGACATGCCTCGGATAGAATCTTCCTCCGAAGCCCCTGGTCATTTCAGAAAATCTGAAAGCCTCCTCCCTTCTTTGGCGAAAATCATTGTCGGCACGAATGTACTCGTCCATCTTCTGGAGCAGCTTCTCCAAAGTCTGAGGAGGCTTCCTAGCAAAGTATTGAGCTGAAGGTCCAGGACGAAGCCCCTTGATCATGGCTTCGATGACAATTTCATTGGGCACCGTTGGTGCCTGCGCCCTCAGACGCAAGAACCTTCTGACATACGCCTGAAGGTATTCTTCATGATCTTGAGTGCACTGGAACAAGGCTTGAGCAGTGACCGGCTTCGTCTGAAACCCTTGAAAGCTGGTTAACAACATGTCCTTCAGCTTTTGCCATGAAGTGATCGTTCCTGGTCGAAGGGAGGAATACCAGGTCTGAGCAACATTCCTGACAGCCATAACAAAAGACTTTGCCATGACTGCAGCATTGCCACCATACGAAGATACTGTTGCTTCGTAGCTCATCAAAAACTGCTTCGGGTCTGAATGGCCATCGAACATGGGAAGCTGGGGCGGCTTGTAGGACGGAGGCCACGGTGTAGCCTGCAGCTCAGCGGACAGGGGAGAAGCATCATCGAAAACAAAATTTCCATGATGGAAATTGTCATACCAGTCATCTTCGTTGAAGAAACCCTCCTGATGAAGGTCTTTTTGTTGAGGCCTTCTGTTCTGCTCGTCGTGAGTAAGATGGCGAACTTCTTCAGAAGCTTCGTCTATCTGCCTTTGGAGCTCAGCTAGCCTGGCCATCTTTTCCTTCTTCCTTTGCACCTGTTGATGAAGCATCTCCATATCCCTGATCTCTTGGTCTAGCTCATCCTCCTGAAGTGTCGGGCTAACGGCCTTCCTCTTCTGGCTTCGGGCCTCCCGAAGAGAGACAGTCTCCTGGTTGGGGTCCAGCGGTTGCAGAGCTGCAGCCCCAATCGCTGAAGCTTTCTTCGGTGCCATAGCGAGGGTCTATGGCTTCCGAAGATGTTCAAAAAACTCAAAGTGGAAGTGAGTTCACCGGAGGTGGGCGCCAATGTTGGTGACTTGTTCTCAAATGCTTCGGATTAAGAACAAGGCAACATAAAAAGTGTTAAATGATAAGGTCCTTCGTCCTTTGAAACATTATTTCCCTTCGGGATATAATGTGTTCCGGACGAAGGTTACAAATAATATATCTTCGTAAGCACAATAAGCTATGACGAAAGACTTACACGCGACATAAAAAATAATATAAACATTTAAATCTCATAATATCATTTCTATTTTATTATCGCATAACAATAGAAATGACTTTAGATTACAAGTGTACCTTCGGATTGCAGGAAGACAAAAGTACAAGGATGACGCAAAAGCAAATGCCAAGTCAGCGTGAACAGTACGGGAGTACTGTTCATCTATTTATAGGCGTGAGACGCAGCCCATGTAAAATTACATTCATGTCCAATACATTCACTAACGACCTATGGGAGTCTGTCAAGGCCTAAGTAGTCTTTTCATCTTTAGGTCGGTTCCCCGTTCTGCTATCGCGACGAAGCTTTCCTGCGCATAGCTTCGGCTGCGCACCATCCTTCGTACAGCATGGTAACTAGCCCGTCCTTCATCTCAACCTCCTTTCGTCTGGCTTAAGCTTCGTCCTGTCCGTACTCCATGTTCATAATCTGAGTCCGAAAATACCTGTTCATATAATTCACTTGGAAAATATTGTCAAATCTTGTTTTTGAGGACCTTCGGAGGACGAAGGCCCCCAACACTTTTCTTCGGTCTCTTTCACCATATCAGGCCTGAAGAAGGACCTTTCACCAGGTTCAGACCAATTTAGCGGAGTACGACATCGTCGTCCATATAAAGCTTCAAAGGGTGCCATCTTGATACTCTCTGGATAGCTATTATTATATAAGAAATCCGCTAACGGTAAACATTCATCCCATTTTTGTGAGAAATCCAACACACATGCCCGCAGCATATCTTCTAGTATCTGATTTACCCTCTCAGTCTGCCCACTGGTTTGAGGGTGGTAGGCTGAGCTGTGGAGCAATTTAGTACCCAGGGATTTATGAAGTTCCTCCCAAAACTTGGACACGAATTGCGATCCACGATCTGATACTATCGTCTTCGGAATACCATGCAAGCTGAGAATACGGGCAATGTATAATGCTGCATAAGTGGCCACTGTGTATTTTGCCCTGACGGGTAGGAAGTGGGCGATCTTTGTGAGTCGATCAACGATAACCCAGATAGAATCGTACCCTTTGGCAGTCCTAGGCAATCCCACAATAAAGTCCATACTTACGTATTCCCATTTCCATGTTGGTATTGGTAGAGACTGTAATGGACCGGTAGCTTTTAGGTGTATGGCCTTGACACGTCTGCAGATGTCACATCTAGCCACATAGCGTGCAATCTCGATCTTCATCTTTGTCCACCAATAATGTTGTTTTAGATCTTGATACATCTTAGTGCTTCCGGGATGAATAGAATAGCGACTAAGATGTGCCTCATCAAGAATTTGCTGGCGGACTTCTTTATTCTTTGGCACAACTATGCGGTTATTGAACCATACAACACCTTGATCATCCTAACGGAAGCAATTGGCTTTGCCAGCTTCAATCTTTTCCCGAATATGTTTCATGCCTTCATCATTCTTTTGTGCGTCGATTATCCTTTGTAGGATGACTGACTCAAGCTTCAAGTGATTTGAAGTCCCATGTTGAATCATACCCAGGTTTAGATTCTCCATCTCCTAGCACAACGTAATGTCAGAAGTCCCCTTAGTTAGGCAATGGCAGGAGGCCTTGCGACTGAGTGCATCTGCCACTACATTAGCCTTGCCTGGGTGATAATGGATCTCCAGTTCATAATCTTTAATAAGCTCAAGCCATCTCCTTTGTCTCATGTTGAGTTCAGACTGGGTAAAGATATATTTCAAACTTTTGTGGTCTGTATAAATATGACAGACATTTCCCAGTAGATAATGACGCCATATCTTCAGAGCATGAACCACTGCAGCTAGCTCCAGATCATGAGTAGGATAATGCTCCTCATGTCGACGTAACTGCCTTGAAGCATACGCAATTACTCGGCCTTCTTGCATTAATACATAGTTGAGACCACTGCCAGATGCGTCACAATACACATCAAATGGCTTGTTAATATCCGGTTGAGCCAATACCGGAGCAGTGGTTAATAATGTCTTCAATTTCTCAAAAGCTTCATTACAATTTGAAGACCAATTGAATTTAATATCATTCTTCAATAGACTTGTGATTGGCTTCACAAGTTTAGAAAAATCTGGTATAAATCGGCGGTAATAACCAGCCAGTCCAAGGAAACTTCGGACTTGGTGAACAGTGGTTGGGGGTTTCCACTCCAAAATGTCCTTGACTTTGCTGGGATCTACCGCAATCCCCTTTGCAGATAACACATGTCCCAGAAATTGAATTTCTTCTAGCCAAAACGCGCATTTACTGAACTTGGCATATAATTGATGTTCTCTCAAGCGCGTTAATACGACCCGTAAATGTTGAGCATGCTCCTCTTCATTCTTTGAATATATCAAAATATCATCTATGAAGACCACCACAAATTTGTCCAACTCGGGCATGAATACTGAGTTCATCAGATAAGTGAAGTGAACAGGAGCATTCGTCAGTCCGAAAGACATCACCAAGTATTCAAATAATCCGTACCGCGTAGTAAATGCGGTTTTTGGGATATCCTCGGGCCGAATACGGATCTGATGGTAGCCCGATCTGAGATCAATCTTGGAGAATACCCTCACCCCGGTCAGTTGATCAAATAAAATGTCAATCCGCGGAAGAGGGTACTTGTTCTTGATAGTGACCACATTCAGGGGTCGATAATCCACGCACATACGTAAGGTTTGATCCTTCTTCTTGACGAATATGGCTGGACAACCCCATGGTGACGAGCTTGGCCGGATGAATCCTTTCGATAGTAGATCTTGTAACTGAATTTTCAGTTCTGCCAGCTCATTTGGAGGCATGCGGTACGATCTTCTAGAAATGGGAGCCGTACCGGGCTTCAATTCGATTACAAACTCTACATCTCTCTCGGGTGGCAATCCAGGCAAATCCTCTGGAAAGACATCTGGGAACTCGCATACTACCGGAATATCCTTGACTTCCAGTATAATGGCTTCATAAACTCTGCTAGTAATTTTGGTTGGAATGGGGATAGACAAGAGAATTTCTTCTTGATTATGACTCAACCTGATGGTTCTCTGATCAGTGTTGAGGGTTGCTTTATGTCGGGCCAACCAATTCATACCCAAAATCACATCTATGTCTTGGCCTTTCAGAACTATCATATTAGTAGGAAAGTCCAGTCCGGCCAATGTTACAGGCACTTGATAGGCCACTTCTCTAGTAAAGATTTGTCCCCCAGGTGACTGAATTTTAAACCCCTCTTTTGATTCATGGTAAGAAATGCAATGTTGCTCCACAAATTTCTTGCTGATGAACATATGCGAAGCACCAGAATCAAAGAGAATAATTGCGGGATGATTGGCCACAAGGAACGTACCCATCATGACTGGTTCACCATCCGGTGTAGTGGCCACTTGCGTATAATATATGCGTCTCGTCTTCTTTGTATTTTTGCCCATAGTATTTCCCTTGGCTTGAGATGAATTCCTAGATCCTTGTGGATTGTTTGACTTGTTTTGCTTCGGATAAGGGCAATCCTTGATAAAATGCCTAGATTTTCCACAATTGAAACATCCTGTCGATGAACTGGGAAGAGCAGGGAATCGAGTACCAGGGGCACCCGGCTGACTTGTTGTTGTAGGGGCAGTGTTGGGACGGATGAATACTGGTTGTTTAAATGGGAAGGAGGGTGGACGTGCTGAAGAACGACCCTGATTAACAGGTCGGATAACAAACCGTTGCCTTTTTTCAGGGCCCTGAGTAGGCCTGTTTCCTCCACTCCCCTTGATCTTTCCAGAACTTGCATATTTAGATTCGACTGTCAACGTTGTGCTGACAGCCCTTCCGTAGGTAAGGTCAATGCAAGTAACCATTTTTCTTTGCATCCTATCATTCAGTCCTCGCATGAAACAATTCTTCTTCTTCAGATCGGTGTTAACTTGATCGATTGCATACTGTGACAAATGATTGAATTTATTGAGATACTGATTAACAGTATCCCCTCCTTGCTTCAGCTTCATAAATTCTTCTTGTTTCATGTGAAGTACACCTTCTGGTATGTAATGTTCGCGGAAGGCCAACTTAAATTCTTCCCATGTTATCTGATGATTGGCCGGTTGAACGGCCATAAAATTTCCTCACCAAGTGCTGGCAGGGCCACGCAGTTGCTGGGCTGCGAACAAGGGCTTCTAGGTTTCAGAACATCACAGAAGTCCAAACTTTTGCTCGATGACACGAATCCATTCGTCTGCCTCTAAAGGGTCTTCGGCTTTGACAAACAGCGGTGGACGCGTTTTGGAGAAGTCTAAATAAGATGTCTCACGGGGCCCTTGTGGATAACCCCGTCCACCTTGTTGCTGAAATTGCTGACCCGCCATTTCCCGTAGGAAACGGGTATTATCCGCTGTTGCATTTACCAAGGCGGCAATAGCCTCGGCAAGTGTGGGAGGGATTGGAGGTGGATTCAGGGTGGACTCCCTCCCACTGGAGGTTCCAATTGCATCCTGTGATCGGGTCTTGGAAGGCATCTGTGGCAACAAACATTTGGAAACAAATATAATATGCCAAAGAAAAACCATCCAATTTACATTACTAAAAAGAGTAATGTTACAGACTCGAATTTATACAATAGGAGTACAGTACCCATTATACAATAACACTACTAATTTTACAACTATACTATTCCTACTTCCTATACCTCTTAGTAGCTTCACTGTCGGGCGTAGGAGACCATTCGTCGACCAACTTCATGGAGGGAGGGGGCCTAAAAAGGTCCAGTTCACCACCAAAAGCTTCTCCCGCTTCGTGAGAAGGTCCGGCTTCTGTCCCGACAGGATTTGCAGGTACGCTGGGGTGCAATTGCGAATACATTACATGAACCTCTTCATGTAGGGTATTGCAATATGCCTGCAGATTATCAATAGCTGAGCTAAGTTCTTCGACTCGGGCTCGCGCCTTTGCCTCCTTAGCCCAGGCAAGCGAACGAGACTGAACCGCCCAGTCAAGCGCTAAATCTCGATCAGCAAGCTGATATTGCAGGCGACGGATATGGCTTCTCAATTCATTTATTCTGTCGCCATCCGCGACCCATATGTTAGTCTTGCGTTGAAGTTCCGCTTGAAGCTGATTTACTTGGGCTTCAAGATCCCCGATCGGATCGTTACTCCCACTACTACTATCCTCATGTCTGGGAGCGAGTTGATGACGGGGTACACCAATTGGGCCAGTTGACTTGCGCGCGGTTTTCCTCATGCGCGGCGGCATTTCTCTAAGGGGAAAATTTTATTAGTATAATTCTTAGCATGATGCATGTATAATTACAGAACCAACCTTAGTTGATTCATACCTTCTATACATTGCACTCTTCCTATCTGGTCTTTCATATAGATTCTTCAGATATGGTGGGTAAGAATGGAAGAAATTTTTTTCTAGATAAGTCTGTAGAAAATCCTTTTGAAGATGCCTCATAATATCTGCAGAGAAGGGCTTCACTCCAATACCAGCTGTGATGGAACCTCCCAAGTTATTAGGCCCACCTACAGTTGTCCTTGTCCAACGGACCTCAGACAATCCTGTAGATGCCCCTGAATTACTTGAAAAGTTTGGTATCTGCTTTTCTTACCATTCCCAAGAGCATTTCACCCGTCACGCAGACATTACAGAACATCGGAGATATAGAAATACGGAAGCGATTACATAACTTACATTTATTTGAAAGTAAGATAAAGTTAGTTATTACAGACCAGCATGTAAACACGAGTGCAAAGTACTTATTATAATACCAAGGGAGGTAAAAACTCCTCCCGATAAGTTCTTACATAAAAGTTTTTAAGGAGGACTAGGTCCTCCCGCAGCTTCATTCTTGCTTTTCTTCATTTGACACCACCTTGGTACAAAAGCAACAAAAATTTGCTGCTTTCTCACCTAAAAACAATAGGGAATAAAACCCTGAGTATGGGATTACTCAGCAAGTCTTACCCGACTAAAGAAAAGACTCTCAAGGGTATGCTGGTTATAAGGGAGTCAAGGTAAGGTATCTCAAAGATCAAAGACTCTGTTTTGCATAAATGCTTACTAAAAGTGGATCCTTAAAAATCCAGTTTTATTGTCAAGTTAGGTAAAAATTACCTGCAGCTAGAGTTCTTTCTACCCTAGTTCAATCACTTCACCTGTACTAGCCAATTTCTTAACAAGTCCTTCATCTTTACTGGAATTCTACGTATAGGGCAGTGACCAAGTCTTCATGACCGTGAAGGTACGGTGATCCGAATCGATTATACTCATCTGAGGATCTCCAATCACACGACATATGTAGCACTTAACCCTTGCATATGTCAACCCGCCACCGGGGTTCTTAAGACCAGATCAGGTTCACGCGAACCGAGAGCACAGATACACCACCGTCCAGCCTCTTGCCACGGAGGGTACACGCTACTCTCGCCACCGCTCCACGCCCATTCCGTGTTATCTTATTCTGGCCTTAGTCTGCCCAAGGCAAGGCTTACCCATGACGAGGCATGTGACCAGTTAAAGGGTCCTCGGTCAGCAAGCCTACATCGAGACGGTCCTTAATCGACTCAGACGGAGACACTACACCGAGACTCTCTTTCTCGTGCAAGTCACCCACCCGGTCTCAGCTTAATCATTTTAACCCAAAGTTTGGTACCTGGCAGAGGTACATCTTTTCTGATGTTGAACCCATCATGGCCATGATGGATCCACCATCAAGTTTTATTTTCAAAAACATCCTTCCCACTTTGCCACTCATCTTTTGTAAAACAAATCTTTTGTTTTGCTAGAGAAATACTAAGCATAGTAAAAAACGTTTTGTAAAAACAAGGTTCCAAGGAAGATAATCAAGTTCAAGGAAGGAAATGCAGGAATTGTTTAAGCATTCAACTCCTATTACCTAATGCATCAATCAAGTGAGAAAGATTTTAAAAACATCAAGGAATGTGGCAAATGCACCGGGGCTTGCCTTCGTTGATAGGTGAGTCAGGCTCGGACCCGCAGATATCAAGGTAGAAACAGTTTCCTGCCTAAGATTCCGAAGGTGGTGGTGGTGTCTTCTCTTTAGTTATTTCGACTTCTTCTTCGTTTTCTAAACAGAACCATGTATTTGTGTATGAATGCCATGTAATGCTCATGAAAGTTCAAAGATAATAAGAATTTATTATCTAAGGTTCTTGAATACAATTTTCCTTCACGGTTCTCCGGGAAACTAGGGTTTCTGGAGTCAGTAAAGGAATTCAAAGGGTAGGGGTGGGGTTGTGGGTTCTAATTAGCAAACAAGGTCCAAATCAAACCAAACTCTACCCAAGGCTTCTAAATAATGTGTAGAGCTTATATAAAAAAGTTTGGGTATTTTTGGAATGACTATCTATTTTCTAAAAATCCAGAACCAATGCTTTAAGTTACTTTAAATACTCCAAAATTCCTTATTTAATCTAAAAATCATAAAACTTTTTTTATTAAATACTATGAAAAATAAGGAATCTAGTAAAATTGGTTTGACATTTTTAGGATTTTTCTACAATTTTCTACGGATTTCCAAAGTTCTATTGAAAAGGAAAAAGAAAAGGTTTCAACAGTACTGGGCTGATTCCAGCCCAGACGGCCCAGCAACACAAGGAAAGCGGGGCGCGCCCGCGCCCGCGGCGGAAACTTCGCAGAAAGGTCCTCGGGGTTTTGGCTAACTGGAGATGGGTTTGGTTACTATTTTTCTGAGTCACTGACGATTTGCACAGAGGTCCCTTAAGTTCTAATTCTTCAGAGTGGTATGCCCCCGATGTCGCACGGCGGAGGTCCGATCACCGGCGAGGTTAGACCGGCCGGATTACGCAAGGACTGGCGCTCTCGAGCGGTAGACACCAAATCAGACCCCCTCCGAGCATTTCCCCTAAGTTAATTGCACGAATGGTGACCCATTCCGCTCTGCCCACGAGGACAGCGAAGGTTATGGACATTTGCTCGTGTTCCTGGCGATGGGTGGTGGTCCAGTTCAATCGAAGGGGTCGTAGAGCTTGAGGAGGGTCTAGGGACACTAGAACAAGCAACAGAGAGACTGGAACTAACCTGAGTTGGGCTGGCTGCGGTTGAACTGTTCTTCGCGGTGGCGGAGACCAGTTTGGGGGAAATAAGAAATTCTCGAGCTCTAGCGAACGATCGTGGCTAATTAGCGGTGGCTGGATACTTCATTGCCTTACGGAGCTCGCGGCGGGGTCAATTTATACGCTTAGTGAGCGGTGGTCGCGAATTTGAGCAAGACACACGGCGGCCGGAGGAAAGGAAGCTTCACTGGTGCAGTGGATTCGTGGCCTCTACCGTGGCGGTCATTCCGGTGATCGACAGGAGGCTAAAGTGAATCACGGCGATGCGGTGGCGAGGCTTGGACATGCGGCCTAAGGTCGGACGACGGCTGTCGCCGGTGAGCTTATCAGCACAAGCCGCAAAGCACGGGGGGGTACGACGGTGAGTCACCGGAGTGGCGTTCAGCGCACGGGGTGACGATCCTTTTTACCGAAGCGTTATCCCCAATCCTAATGCACGAATCCAAACGCCGGCGACACGAATCGCGGCGGCGAGTCGCCGGCGGTGAGATCTTTTTGGCGCTGGCGGTCTGATCATCTCGGGACACTGTACCATGGCGAGTGTTCGTCAGACAACCTGACAGAGTGATTTGCAGAGCCAATAACTTCCAGTTTTGTGTAGTAACTCGATTGCCACTCTTTAGCAAAGTTATAGCACTAAGATCTGGCTATAATGTTGTTATAGTAAGCTCAAACAAATTCTTGCTCGATCTTGTTTAAAATTGAGCCCTAAGTTCATGTAACCCTACTGTCAGACCAAGTTTCAGTCATCAGTCAGGCTGACGGTCCAACTTTGGGCTTAATTATCTCCCAATTTTTCATAACAACAATGCTTAACCTCTTAAGAAAAGTTGTTCCCCTTTAATAGGTCTACAATTTTGATGTGGTGACCTAGGGCAAAAACCCTAGAATTTGAAAGATACAAAGCTCCAAAGTTGAGCCCTCAACACTGAATTTCAGACTTAGTATAGAACTCAATTGAGGTCTATTTTGCAAATAAGTCCAAAATCCAAGGTTTATCTTACAAATCCACACATTTGTGAACCAAATGACTTTATATGCTTTAACATAGTAGTTTTCACACTTTAGTCCCAATGTGCACTACTTTTGCACATAGGCCCCTAGGGTTTGAATTTAGGGTTTTCCAGGGTTTCAATTAGGGTTTCTGGTTTCTCAGGGGTATGAATGTAATGTAGATCCATCTTTAGTAACATTTTATGATTGTTTTACTTAAACCTTAAGGTTTTCTCAATTTGGGTCATGTTCTACCCCTTTAAACCCCATTTAGGGTTAAGTCCCCTATTCCAGGGTTCTATTTGCAAAACACTAGAACAATACAACTTGTTTGAAATTTTTACCTAGTGAATGCACTCTAGGTGTGTCAAACATATGCAATGCCAATGTTTATGATGTCATGCTCAAGTTTTAGTAACAGTAACACCAGGGGTGTTACAGAACTGCAGTTACAATATCATATTTAGTTTTCAACATTTTGCCACCATTGTTTTTATTGTGTACAGACATAGCATGTATTATTTATCTAGCTATTATGTTATATTAGTTGCACCTCCTACATTATGTGTGCTAATTTGATGGCTGATGCACCATTTATTACAATTTTTCATACATTTTTTCAGAAACTCAATGTGAGATGCAACCCTCAGGATGTTATTATAACCATTAAGATATTAAATGAGAGGCAACGACAAGCCGTTGCGAGAAAATGGTTTTCCAATATCCTCGACATGACCCTTGATGCACTGGGCAGCCGATCTCATCTTCGGTGGTTGATGGATAAGTTGGACCACAAGGACATGACAATTCGCCCCAGTCAAGGCAAGGAACTGAAGATTACAAAAGAAATTGTCCACCTAATCCTTGGCCTACCAAATGCTGGCAGTGGTAAGCCACTAGGCATCGATGAAGCAGTGGTGGGCAATAACTTGAGGGCTGAACTTGGTTTGTCTAAGGATGAGTTCGTTGTTGCATCACTTCAGGACCGTTTGAGAAAAGGAGATGATGATGACCTCTCCATTAGATGCTTCTTTTTGATATTATTTAATAGATTGTTTCTCCACTTCCAGCTGGGGCATACCTAACCATGAGGTGTTACTGACGGAAGAAATGGATCGTTTCCATGAGACAGACTGGTGCCACTTAATTTTCAACGACCTTTGCAAAGCTGCTCATAAGTGGCATACAAGAAGCACTACTAACGTGTCCATGACGATATATAGATGCTCAATTGTCATACTAGTAAGTAAATAATATTGGACTGTTCATTTTTTGGCAATTCGCATGGAAACTATTTTAGTTATGCAGTTACCACCCATGATAGTATAAATTAATTATTGATTTTTGTAGTTATATTATTTGGACCAGTTGCATGACGCTGCAACCCCCCACAACAAACGTGGCACACCTCGCATAAAATTCTTCGATAAAAACATTATCCAAGCACTGACAAAAGCTGATAAGAGGAAGCCACGCCAAAGCGGGGAACCATTCGGCCATTGTGAGGTATGTCATTTGTACAAAAAAATATGAAGCTATTACCCTGCATAAATATGCATTTTCTCTTATTATGTGCATGTTTTATATATGTAGCATCACTATTAGTTTTTGTACTAGTCCGCATAAACTCGCAATAGACACCATATACTTCATTTTTTCGGTGGGGCCTTCAATATATTTATGGATATCTTTCATGCATTTACTTATATTACCATTTTTTCAGTTCTGAAGCAGCTCAGAAACTTGCTATTCTGCTGTCCCTAGTGTCCATGTACAATCTGAGGTTAGTTAATGACAAAACAGACATGACATCCATGTGCACAACTAACTGCTGGGCATGACAGATGTTTTATGTATAATTATATCCATATGTTCTAAGTATTAATTATGACTTATGCATTATCATATATTATTTCACAACAAAGGGACAGGACAAACATTTTTTATGTCCCTCGTCTCGATCCTTGTGGTCATCATACCATTCATATCCAGCTTCCATTGATCAAGGATATGCTTTCAAGTAAGATCAAGCAGCTCCAACCACGTGACTGGCCGAAATTCACAGAAAAGTTGGTTGAGTATGATTTCGAAGTTGGCAAAGCATGTTCCACCATAAAAAATACTCTTACCAAGATGGTTGTGAAGCAGTATGAATTAGCGGACACATTTGCTGAGATGATCGATGATGTCCTTCGCGTGGAGTCTATCGACCTAGACAATGCTGCAGAAGCGCCTCAACCAGCTAAACCTCCAGATATATCTCATCATCTATCGTTAGGTGACCTTCCCACATTGTAATTTTTTTTCAATTTATGTATTTTAGTTAACCATTTTTCAGTTGTTTCTGTTCAATTACTAAAACCTTTTACTTACAGAGGCATGCATTCATTCTGGTACCCAAAATACTCCGGACCTGACTATGCCACCTTCGCAATCGACTACGGAGTTGACAGGCACCCAGTTTGAGGAAATACATGAAAAGCAACAACAAATGTGCCGTGCATTTGAGGGCTGCCCTGATGATTTGGACGTTACTGCGCCCATGGAGGCGAACACATACTATACAATCTCATCATTGTTACATTATATGTTAATTTCCACTTTGCATCCAAATATTAGACAAAACCATAATAATGTCAATAGGATTACCATTTTAATGTTGGCAATAAACTATCAAGGGACATAAACATCCCACCTCAACATATACCAGACTGCAACATTATGAGCTCATATCCGTCTTCCCACTTGCCGATGTTTGACGCCACACCGCAAAAACATGTATATGTTCCATATTTGTTTTGTCCATTGTAATCCCAATTATCGATTAAATGTAATTGACACATGACTGAGGGTTTAAACATAGTATCATTGATTTTTGGGGCAGGGAGGTGACATTGATGCATCTCATGACACTCAAACTGACACAGGCCCCCCTTTTGATCAGACAACTAGTGGTCATGTAAGTACTCCAAATATACATTTATGACCTTTCAACTTCACATAACTCATTCATAAACTACTATATTCTCTACATGCATTGTTTTTCAGGTTGCATCTAGTGAGGAAACACACACCTTGCACACTACACATGTGCACTCACTGCCATGGTTAACAGAGATGGACTGTGCTCGGTCGCTCTGTGATTTTTTGTGCTCCTCAATCATCGACCCAAACAGGTTTTAGTCTTCAACTATTAAGACCATCATAACATGTAGGCTGTTTCTTACATAAATAATGACTAACATATCTGTTTTTACATTATTATATAGGAAGGTCATAGAATTTGGTGAATGTTTTGGAAATTGTCTCGATATTCAACAATCATTTGGAGATGGGATGTGTCTCGATAATGTTTTCATGCAGTGTTTCATTCAGTGTTTTCACGATGATGATGTAAATCATCGCCCGTCCATCAACAACAACAGACTTGTACTGGACGTCAATGTTGGTGTATGTAACCTTTCATTAATACCCACCTAATTTTACAATACTTTACATACAGATTTATATGACACAGTAATTATGCTTATGTAGACTCTGCTCAACTTTGAGGAGCATGAACGCCACAACAAGTCTCCTCAGAGTTATGATCAAGCCGTCCTTGATGATTACCTGGATAAGACACTGCCTCAGCTGGACAACTATGTTGACTACAAATCGATATAAATCGTTTTCTTGTTTCAAGCTTATCTTTTCTGCTATGCAATTAGATTCATCACTCACCTACACACTAATGGTATCATTTCATATCTCTAACTTGTGATCATAAACAGATCATGGTCCCTATACTACATATGGGTCATTGGACATTGTATGTCATCAATATTCAGTTTCGGTGCATTCACATTTTAGATTCCAATCCATATGGTCCGGAACTGGGTGGTACTACGTGGAAGATGTTTCATTACTCCCAAATGGACATAGGCTCAATGAAATTACCATGGGCTAGTGTTATAATGAACAAGTTGAACAAATCTTTGCAACAAGTTCGGCCCAATTCACGCATTCCTAAATTTAGAAACTTCCCAATTGACATGCCACCTATGTGCCCCACCATGAAAGCGGGATTTAATGACTGTGGCTTCTTCGTCATGAGGTACATCTAGTACTATGACTACATAGATGGTTCTATCAAGCAATATATACAACCAGTAAGTGAATTATTGGTTATGTAGTTTTTATTTTTACGTTCCACCTTTATTTTATAACATAATCAGTTCAACAAAATGTGTTTTATGTATGACGACTCTCGTGACCTACGATCTCTTGCTCTATACTACCTCACATTTCATAGCAATAACAAGTGCCTCCCGTTGCCTCCAGAAATTCAAAGATTCAAGTTTGCACGCAAGTAGTGTCGTTGGATCAGCTATCTGTTATGAAATAACCTTTTGTGAAGCCAAATATCTGTTGCATGTCTATGGAACTGTAATGCAACTTTTGTGGTACTTGGTATATTGTGGACCTATGTGTATTAAACAAGCTATGAAGCCACTCTTGTTTAATGCAGTTTTCAGATCAAACTTTGACCTATGTGTATTAAACAAGTTATGAAGCCACTCTTGTTTAATGTAGTGTTCAGTTCAAACTTCAATTATCAGCTCATATTTGTATCGGTCATTTACTCACAAGTTATTGTTGTTGTGTGTTTTCTTCACAAAGCGATTATTCACCAGTATTTGCCACCAAAACTTCTGCAGCGACGGATTACACTGTTTTGATAACACAATTACGCAAAATTCGTATACAATTTACGACACCTTCCATTTCAGGCAGTACTACATTATTACTTATACTTTGTGAATATCAACTGGTATCAGATTTACAAATTCATCCATATATGTAATAACAAATATGTTACTACATTACAATTGTCCTAAAATCCTTTTCATCTACTCCCCACTAGACGAATCATTGTCTGTGATATCCCCGCGATGTTTTTTTGAAGTGCATGTCTCATTCCAACATAGAGCATCACATGAACCCTTGTTCCTAGAACCTAGGGGCTGCCCTCTCTTTCGAAAAGTAAGGCTGGCCAACCGAAGCCTATTCTCCTCCACAGATAGACAAGTGTGACTGTTGTGACCATCAGCAATGCCACACCTTTGGCACTTTCTGTTCTTCTTCTTGTCTCTTTTTGCGCCCAACTTAATAACTCTTTTTTTCTGTATCACTGATTGTTCTGCCCTTTGGCTTCGCGTTATCTGTTCTTCTCAAGCTTACTCCACTCACATTAAAATCTAGCTTCTACAATTTTCAAATAAAAATTTCTCAGTGTTGAAATATTAGTAGATAAATCCATATCTTTGTACGTAAACATAAAAAATACCCATGCACATGTGTTTTTAATAATACCATTACCTTTTTAATCGCCAGATCTGTTGCGCACTCATCATTTAGTGGTATGCCAGTGGTCAACTTTCCAGCACCGTGCTGCCCACATATACCATTGATGTCAACATCATAATCAACATCAAGGTCCAACCGATACTGTTGTGTATTGTAACCAACTTTTCCTCTTTTGTAATCATGTATTACCTATTCCAGTACTTGTAGCAACATAGCACATCGGGTATCGCACACACCACCTTCATGTATACTAGGCATCACTTGAATTTCCTGACAAATCACACGTTTGACAATAAATAGTTGTTTTCTACTAAACAATACACACCACTATACATAGCAAACATCATATATAATATATATACATACACCACCCTGTGCCCTTCTAGTCGGTAGATTTTCTCCTGGCATGTCTCTTACATCATCCCCCTCGCCCTGTACTAGGCAAGTTTCACATTTTTCCCATTTACTAAGCATAAAAACTTAGATTATCATGTATGATGCATACACCAGTATTTAAAATAATACAACAAATACTTGGATGCCTTCGCCATCACTAGTACTATCATCACCTTCTATATCTGGCTCCAACCGCGAAAGTAGCAAAAGTAGTTCATCCATCATCTCTAGGGCTCTATCATGCCCCGCCCTTGAAAGACTTGCATGATGTACTACTTTCATTACCTATTTAAGAAACATCTTTTGCCTATATGATTTAGTATCACCGTCTTTACCCTTCAAATTCTTATCATCCCTTGAAAAAGTCACATCTTGTATAGCAGAGTAGGTGTATCTCTGAAGGATGTATTCCGAAGGAATACGATCAATCTGAAGATGCATAAATGTTCATAAAAGATGCACACAAAGCATACCTACAACAAAACAAATAAATAATGTGTCTGCTTATTGTCACTAATTACAAATAAACAATTGTATATAACAATTACCCAATATAACATACCTATATGCTCCCAATGCTTGCATTCACATGCATACTTTCCATCATCTTCTTCAGTCATTACTTTGAATTGGTGTTGCCCCCACACAATCTTATTCGACCTTGTAGTATGCTGAACCACCCAATCATTCACACACCATCTAGATCATGTGCTATCTTGTACGCAGTAGCATATTTCAAAGACTCGTGGAACCTATTCATTACAGCCCTTGTGTATGTCCTAGCTACACGTATCTGAGAGCACCTAGAGGGAGGGGGTCAATAGGTGGTCCTGTAAAATTCAACACTAAATTCCAACAAGCTTGATTAAAGAGATATTAGCGCAAGTTAATCAAGTCTATGAGGCGAGCTCTTGCGAACACAAACAATCACAGAGAGGAGCAACACAAGAGACACGCGATTTTTATCCCGTGGTTTGGCCAAGTAACACTTGCCTACTTCCACGTTGTGGCGTCCCAATGGACGAGGGTTGCACTCAACCCCTTTCAAGTGATCTGATGATCAACTTGAATACCACGGTCTTTTCCTTTCAAGTGTTTTCCCCTTTGCGAGGAATCTCCACAATTTGGAGCCTCTCGCCCTTACAATAGATATCACAAAGAAAGCACAGAGTAAGGTTGGGAAGAGCAACACACACGAGACTCAAAAATGCACAGCACACCCACGCACACAAGTGAAGACTCGAGCTCAAATGACCACACAGGGAGTTCGTGACTCGGATGGAGCTCAAATCTCTAACACAACGAAGCAAATGTGCGGGAGCAGAGTCTGGATGCTTTTGAATACTTAGTGAATGCTTGGGTAGCTCCTCCATGCGCCTAGGGGTCCCTTTTATAGCCCCAAGGCAGCTAGAAGCCATTGGAGGCCAACTTGGAAGGCCAAACTTGCCTTCTGTCGGGTGGTACAACGGACAGTTCAGTGCACCACCGGACAGTCACTGTAGCTGTCCGGTGCGTGTTCTCCTTCCTTTTCTGGTGCATCCGACCATTGCTCCCCTGGGCTGATTGGCGCACCGGACACTGTCCGGTGCACACCGGACAGTCCGGTGCACCAGCTGACCGTTGGAGCAGTCCACGTGTCGCGTGAAGATTGCGCGGCCGACCGTTGGCGCTGATGACTGTTGGCTCACCGGACAGTCCGGTGAATTATAGCCACGTCACCCCTTTGCTTTTCCCGAGGGTGACGAGTTCGCCGCTAATGACTCACCGGACAGTCCGGTGCACCACCGGACCGTCCGGTGAATTATAGTCGTACGCCGCCATCGAATCCCGAAAGCGGCATTTTCACCGGAGACCAGCCTGGCGCACCGGACACTATCCGGTGCACCACCAGACAGTCTGGTGTGCCAGGCCGAGCTGGACTTCGGCTGCACACAGCCAAGTCTTTTGCAACTCGCTTCTTTTCTTCTCTGCTTTGTTTCTAACACTTAGACAAATACATTAGTATACAAAAACCAATTACTAAGTCTAGAAACATACCTTGTTATATGATTTGCACTTTTTGCTTGTTTGGCACATCTCAACTCACTTACTATGTGTTGGACACTTAATCACCAAAACATTATAGAAATGGCCCAATGGCACATTTCCCTTTCAATCTCCCCCTTTTTTGGTGATTTATGCCAACACATTAAAAAGCAACCAAAATAAGTGCAACATCAATGCAAATGAGGACCAAATTGTTTTTTACTATAATTTGGCATATTTGGATCATTCTTTGCCACCACTTGGTTTGTTTTTGCAAATCAAATTCATTTTCCTATCTCTAAGCCAAACTCACTTGTTTGGGCATAAAGAGAGATAATCCAAGAGTGAAATTGATCAAGTGCCAAAACTCCCCCTTTTCCCATAATAAAAATTCTCCCCCACAAGAGACCAAATTTTGCAATAAGAGTATTTTGGACAAATCAAAAGTTCTAACTCTATTGTTTTCAAAATTCACAAGTGGTAGCTGATCCATTTGCTTTGGCCTTAATTTCTCCCCCTTTGGCATTAAGCACCAAAACAGGATCATTCTTGGCCCTTTAGCCCCATTGCCTCACCAAAAATGTCAATTAGGAGCAAAAAGGCAATGAGAGCATAAGTATGAACTTGGAGGTGAGTACACTAATACCGGAGTGCAGTGGAAGTCTTTGCAACGTCCAAGTCCATTTTCCCTTTCAATGCACCTTTAAGACTACATCAAGAATCCTTAAACACACAGGTTAGTCTCAAAGGGTCAAGTTGTAGCACATCTCCCCCTAAATATATGCACCATTTGCATATTGACTTGTGAGGTCCGGGGAGGTCTTGTACAACTTGAGCACCACAAATATACAACTAATAATGTACATGCGTAAAGTAACATGATCAAAGGCATAAAACACATGTATGTTGTAGATCAATCCAAGTTACGCGAATCTAAGACATTTAGCTCACTACGCAACCTGCAAAAAGTTTTCTCATCCAACGGCTTGGTAAAGATATCAGCTAGCTGGTTATCGGTGCTAATATGGTACACGTCGATACCTCCCTTTTGCTGGTGGTCTCTCAGGAAGTGATGCCGGATGTCTATGTGCTTAGTGCGGCTATGTTCAATAGGATTATCCGCCATGTGGATAGCACTCTCATTGTCACATAGGAGTGGTACTTTGCTCAGATTGTAGCCAAAGTCCCGGAGGGTTTGCCTCATCCAAAGTAGTTACGCGCAACACTGTCTTGTGGCAACATACTCGGCCTCAGCGGTGGATAAGGAAACAGATGTTTGTTTCTTTGAACTCCAGGACACCAGGGACCTTCCTAGAAATTGGCACGTCCCTGATGTACTCTTCCTATAAACCTTGCACCCGGCATAATCGGAGTCTAAATATCCAATCAAGTCAAAGGTAGACCCCTTTGGATACCAGATCCCGAAGCAAGGCGTAGCAACTAAATACCTAAGAATTCGCTTAACAGCCACAAGGTGATATTCCTTGGGGTCGGATTGATATCTAGCACACATGCATACACTAAGCATAATGTCCAGTCTACTAGCACATAAATAAAGTAATGACCCTATCATAGACCAGTATGCCTTTTGATCAACGGACTTACCTCCTTAGTTGAGGTCGACATGCCCGTCGGTTCCCATCGGTGTCTTTGTGGGCTTGGCATCCTTCATCCCAAACCTCTTGAGAAGATCTTGAGTGTACTTCGTTTGAGAGAGGAAGGTGCCGTCCTTGAGTTGCTTCACTTGGAACCCAAGGAAGTAGGTCAACTCGCCCATCATCGACATCTCGAACTTTTGTGTCATCACCCTGCTAAACTCCTCACAAGACTTTTGATTAGTAGAACTAAATATTATGTCATCGACATAAATTTGGCACACAAAAAGATCACCATCACAAGTCTTAGTGAAAAGAGTGGGATCGGCTTTCCCAACCTTGAAAGCATTAGCAATTAAGAAATCTCTAAGGCATTCATACCATGCTCTTGGGGCTTGCTTAAGTCCATAGAGCGCATTAGAGAGCTTGAACACATGGTCGGGTACTTGTCATCCTCAAAGCCAGGGGGTTGTTCCATGTATTCCTCCTCCTTGATTGGCTCGTTGAGGAAAGCGCTCTTCACATCCATTTGAAACAACCTAAAAGAGTGATGAGCGGCATAGGCTAATAATATTCGAATAGACTCTAGTCTAGCCACAGGAGCAAAAGACTCCTCAAAATCCAAACCTGCGACTTGGGCACAACCTTTTGCCATAAGTCGAGCCTTGTTTCTTGTCACCACCCCGTGCTCGTCTTGCTTGTTGCAGAACACCCACTTGGTTCCCACAACATTTTGCTTGGGACGTGGCACCAGGCTCCAAACTTCATTTCTCTTGAAGTTGTTGAGCTCTTCCTGCATGGCCAACACCCAGTCCAGATCATGCAAGGCCTCTTATACCTTGAAAGGCTCAATAGAAGAGACAAACGAGTAATGCTCACAAAAATTAGCTAAACGTGAGCGAGTCATTACTCCCTTGCTGATATCACCCAGAATCTGATCGACGAGGTGATTTCTTTAGATCGTTGCTCGGACTTGAGTTGGAGGGACCCGTGGTGCTTCTTCCTCCATAACTTGTTCTTCTTGTGCTCCCCCTTGATCACGTGCCTCTTCTTGTGGAACCTGTCCATCATCTTGAGTTGGGGGATGCACCATTTTTGAGGAAGATGGCTGATCTTGCTCTTGTTGTTCCTGTGGTCGCACATCACCTATCGCCATCGTGCGCATTACGGCCGTTGGAACATCATCTTCATCTATGTCATCAAGATCAACATGCTCTCTTGGAGAGCCATTAGTCTCATCAAATACAACGTCGCTAGAGACTTAAACCAAACTCGATGATTTGTTGAAGACTCTATACGCTTTTGTATTTGAGTCATACCCTAGTAAAAACCCTTCTACTGCCTTGGGAGCAAATTTAGAATGTCTACCTTTCTTCACCAGAATGTAACATTTGCTCCCAAATACGAGAAAGTAAGAAACATTGGGTTTGTTACCGGTAAGGAGTTCATACGAGGTTTTCTTGAGAAGGCGATGTAGGTAGAGCCGGTTTATGGCGTCGCAAGCTGTGTTCACAGCTTTCGACCAAAACCGCTCGGGCGTCTTGAATTCTCCAAGCATCGTTCTCGCCATATCGATAAGAGTCCTGTTCTTCCTCTATACCACACCGTTTTGCTGTGGTGTGTAGGGAGCAAAGAACTCGTGCTTGATGCCTTCCTCCTCAAGATACTCCTTCACTTGCAGATTCTTGAACTCGGACCCATTGTCGCTTCTTATCGTTTTCACCTTGAGCTCATATTCGTTTTGAGCCCTCCTTAGAAAGCGCTTTAGGGTCCCTTGGATTTCTGATTTATCCAGCAAAAAGAACACCCAAGTGAAGCGGGAAAAATCATCAACAATAACAAGACCATACTTACGCCCCCCGATGCTAAGGTAGGCAACGGGTCCGAAGAGGTCCATGTGAAGAAGCTCCAGTGGTCTTGATGTTGTCATCACATTCCTGCTGTGATGAGTGCTTCCCACTTGTTTCCCTGCCTGACAAGCTGCACAAGGTCTATCTTTCTCGAAGCAAACATTGGTTAGTCCTAACACATGTTCTCCCTTTAGAAGTTTATGAAGGTTCTTCATCCCAACATGTGCTAGACGGTGATGCCAGAGCCAGCCCATACTAGTCTTAGCCATTAAGCATGCATCTAGATCGGCATTCTCTTTCGAAAAATCAACTAAATAGAGCTTGTCATCTAATACACCCTTAAATGCAAATGAACCATCACTTCTTCTAAAGATAGATACATCAACATTTGTAAACAAACAATTGTAGCCCATGTGGCACAATTGACTTACAGACAGGAGGTTGTACCCTAATGACTCTACTAAAAATACATTTGAAATAGAGTGCTCGCTTGTGATGGCTATCTTTCCCAAACCTTTGACCTTGCCTTGATTCCCATCTCCAAATATGATTGTATCCTGGGAGTCCTTGTTCTTGACGTAGGAGGTGAACATCTTCTTCTCCCCCATTATGTGGTTTGTGCATCCGCTGTCGATAATCCAGCTTGAGCCCCTGGATGCATAAACCTGCAAGGAATTTAAGCTTGGGTTTTAGGTACCCAACTCTTGTTGGGTCCTACAAGGTTAGTCACGATAATTTTTGGAACCCAAATACAAGTCTTGTCTCCCTTGCATTTGGATCCCAATTTCCTAGCCACTACTTTTGCATTCTTACATGAAAGAACAAAAGAAGCATTACAAGCATGGTAAATAGTAGAAGGTCCATTGTACATTTTTCTAGGAGTATGAGACACAACATGGTTTCTCCTAGGCCTATTTCTACCATGCACAAAAGTAGAACTAGAGGCAAACATAGCATGTGAATCAAAAGCATCATGATCATAATTCCTATTATAATTGGAATGACTAGCAATTTTTCTATTATAAATGAAAGCATGATTCCTTTGAGTACTACTAGCCATAGGGGCCTTCCCTTTCTCCTTGGTGAGAATGGGAGCCTTTTGGCTTGTTAAGTTCTTGGTTTCCCTTCGAAAACCAAGTCCATCCATAATTAAGGGGTGTCTACCAACAGTGTAGGCATCCCTAGCAAACTTTAATTTATCAAAATCATTTTTGCAAGTCTTAAGTTGAGCATTAAGACTTGCCACTTCATCATTCAATTTAGTAATAGCAATAAGATGTTCATCACAAGCATTAACATCAAAGTCCTTGCATCTATTGCAAATAACTACATGTTCTACACAAGATCTAGTTGCATTTTCCTTCTCTAGTTTTGCATTTAATTCATCATTTAAATTCTTTAAACTAGAGACAGATTCATGGCATTTGGACAACTCAGAGGATAGCATTTCATTCCTTTTAATTTCTAGATCAAGAGATTTTTGAACACTAACAAATTTATCATGTTCTTCATACAAAATATCCTCTTGCTTTTCTAAAAGTCTATCCTTTTCATTTAGAGCATCAATTAGTTCATTAATTTTCTCTACTTTGGCTCTATCTAAACCTTTAAATAGACTAGAGTAATCTACTTCATCATCGGAAGAATTATCATCGCTAGAAGTAGTGTACTTAGGGGTATCTCGAACACTTACCTTCTTCTCCTTGGCCATGAGGCAAGTGTGGCGTTCGTTGGGGAAGAGCGAAGACTTGTTGAAGGCCGAGGCAGCGAGTCCTTCATCGTCGGAGTCAGATGAGGAGCAGTTGGAATCCCATTCTTTTCTAAGATAAGCCTCACCTTTCGCCTTCCTATAGCTTTTCTTCTTCTCCTTCTTCCCATGTCTTTCTTGTCCCTGGTCATTTTCATTATCGGGACATTGAGCAATAAAATGACCAGTCTTACCGCATTTGAAGCAGGAGCGCTTTCCCTTTGTTTTATTCTTGTTGGGATACTCCTTGCGTCCCTTAAGTGCGGTCTTGAAGCGCTTGATGATAAGCGTCATCTCATCTTCGTTGAGGCCGGCAGCCTCCACTTGAGCCACCTTGCTTGGTAGTGCCTCCTTGCTGCTAGTTGCCTTGAGCGCAACAGGCTACGGCTCGTAGACGGGTAGAGGGCCATTTAAGGCGTCATCTACATACCTTGCCTCCTTAACCATCATGTGCCTGCTTACGAATTTTCCGAGTATCTCCTCGGGCGTCATCTTTGTGTACTTGGGATTTTCACGGATAAGGTTCATAAGATGGGGGTCAATAACTGTAAAGGACCTGAGCATTAGTTGGACGACGTCGTGGTCCGTCCATCTTGTGCTTCCATAGCTTATAATCTTGTTGACTAGGGTCTTGAGCCTGTTGTAGGTCTGTGTTGGCTCTTATCCCCTGATCATGGCGAATCTCCCTAGCTCGCCTTCCACCAACTCCATTTTGGTGATCATGGTAGCATCGTTTCCCTCATGTGAGATCTTGAGGGTGTCCCAAATTTGCTTGGCATTGTCCAAGCCACTTACTTTATTGTATTCATCCCTGCAAAGCGAAGCTAACAAGACAGTAGTAGCTTGGGCATTCTTATGAATTTGTTCATTAATGAATACAGGATTATCCGTACTATCAAAATGCATCCCATTTTCCATAATTTCCCAGATGCTAGGGTGGAGAGAAAATAGATGACTACGCATTTTATGACTCCAAAATGAGTAATCCTCTCCATCAAAGTGTGGGGGTTTTCCAAGAGGAATAGAAAGTAAATGGGCATTTGAGTTGTACGGCATGCGAGAATAGTCAAAAGAGTAGTTTTGATTAACTGTCTTTTTCTTTGATGAAGAATCGTCATCGTCGTCGTCTCTTGGTGAAGAAGAAGATGCATCACTGTCGTAGTAGACGATCTTCTTTATGTGCCTCTTCTTCTTCCCGTCCTTCTTCTTGTGACTCGAGCTAGAGTCGGTTGGCTTGTCGTCTCTAGGCTCGTTGAGAAAGGACTTCTTTTCCTTGTCGTTGACCACCATCCCCTTTCCCTTAGGATCCATCTCTTCGGGCGGTTAGTCCCTTAGATGAAGTGTACGACTCTAATACCAATTGAGAGCACCTAGAGGGGGGTGAATAGGTGATCCTGTAAAATTCAATACTAAATTCCAACAAGCTTGATTAAAGAAATATTAGCGCAAGTTAATCAAGTCTATGAGGCGAGCTCTTGTGAACACAAACAATCACAGAGAGGAGCAACACAAGAGACACGCGATTTTTATCCCGTGGTTCGGCCAAGTAACACTTGCCTACTTCCACGTTGTGGCGTCCCAATGGACGAGGGTTGCACTCAACCCCTTTCAAGTGATCTGATGATCAACTTGAATACCACGGTCTTTTCCTTCAAGTGTTTTCCCGTTTGCGAGGAATCTCCACAATTTGGAGCCTCTCACCCTTACAATAGATATTACAAAGAAAGCACAGAGTAAGGTTAGGAAGAGCAACACACACGAGACTCAAAAATGCACAGCACACCCACACACACAAGTGAAGACTCGAGCTCAAATGACCACACAGGGAGTTCGTGACTCGGATGGAGCTCAAATCTCTAACACAATGAAGCAAATGCGCGGGAGCAGAGTCTGGATGCTTTTGAATACTTAGTGAATGCTTGGGTAGCTCCTCCAAGTGCCTACGGGTCCCTTTTAGAGCCCCAAGGTAGCTAAGAGCCGTTGGAGGCCAACTTGGAAGGCCAAACTTGCCTTCTGTCGAGTGGTGCACCGGACAGTCTGGTGCACCACCGGACAGCCACTATAGCTATCCGGTGCGCGATCTCCTTCCTTTTCTGGCGCATTCGATTGTTGCTCCCCTGGGCTGATTGGCGCACCGAACACTGTCCGGTGCACACCGGACAGTCCGGTGCACCAGCCGACCGTTGGAGCAGTCCACGTGTCGCGCGAAGATTGCACGGTCGACCGTTGGCGCTGGCGACCGTTGGCTCACCGGACAGTCTGGTGCACCACCGGACAGTCCGGTGAATTATACCCACGTCGCCCCTTTGCTTTTCCCGAGGGCGATGAGTTCGCCGCAGATGACTCACCGGACAGTCCGGTGCACCACCGGACCGTCCGGTGAATTATAGCCGTACGCCGTCGTCGAATCCCGAGAGCGGCATTTTCACCGGAGACCAGCCTGACGCACCGAACACTGTCCGGTGCTCCACCGGACAGTCCGGTGTGCTAGGCCGAGCTGGACTTCGGCTGCACACAGCCAAGTCTTTTGCAACTCGCTTCTTTTCTTCTCTGCTCTGTTTCTAACACTTAGACAAATACATTAGTATACAAAAACCAATTACTAAGTCTAGAAACATACCTTGTTATATGATTTGCACTTTTTGCTCGTTTGGCACATCTCAACTCACTTACTATGTGTTGGATACTTAATCACCAAAACATTATAGAAATGGCCCAAGGGCACATTTCCCTTTCAGTATCTTAAACATATACAGTGTATTTGTTTCCTTTTGACCCTACAGGATACCAAAATAAACGTTATACCACGTTAAGTTAAATATTATGGCACAATAATATTCTACATACTCACCATGCATCCTAGTGCCTCTTTTGCCTCTTTCATCTTCCTACTGTGTAGAAGCTTCAACATTTGCTTGACGAATTGATGAAGTGGCGTGTTTGCATCGACATGAGCACTCTTTACGAGCTTGTTCATGCTCTTGCTACGCTGTGTAGATACCATCAACCCACAATAATCATGTTTGAAAAAGCTAGTATCCAATCCTTACGAATTTCTTACATTCTGGAAAGACTAATGTTATCATGTAGGTGGAAATCATCAAGCAGCATTGCCCAGGCAGTCTCAAACTCAGTTACAGTCAAAGGATGACGTATTATAGATTGGAAACTTGATTTGAAATCCTCTTCCTCAAATCTAGCGTACAACTCGTTTAAATACAGCATATACCTGTTCTGAACATGCCACAAACACAAACGATGGATTGTGTTTGGAAATACCCTGCCTAGTACAACTGGCATTGCTGGGTCATGATCTGTAATCATAAATTTACACAACATTATGCAACACATTACAAACTATGATTGTGTCGAGTACCGTAATTAGGGGTACCCCCAATACTCCTAAGCATGGCTGAAAAACATCTTCAAAATAGACCATAAAGGCTGGCGAGCACAGCGCAAAGTCAAGGCCTCACCTACCAAGAGACGTGATCTTGTCTCGCCCGAGCCCGGCCTCAGACAAGAGCAGTGGTCCCGGACGGATTCATGCCTCGCCCGAGGGCCCCCTCAGGCAGCTGGCGCACCCACGGCTCGCCCAAGGCTAAGCTCGGGCAAACTTTGTCGTATAGCAACCTCGGCCAAATCGCCTTACCGCCGACCGTATCGCATGCGCATTTAATGCAAGGATCGCCTGACACCTTATACTAACACGCGCGCCTCAGTCGGCAAGGTCGAAATGACCGCAGTCACTTCGCCCCTTTACTAATCGTTCTGACAGGAAAACAACACTATTCACCCCGTTCCGACTACTATGCCAACCACCAGGGAAAGACTAACAACAGTGAGTCACGGCCTTTTCCGAGTTCGGTCTATGGTGCAACAGGGAGCTCTACCTCGCCCGACCCTAGGCCTCGGCCTCAGCCTCGGCCTCGGGAGAAAGTCTCTGCCTCGCCCGACCCGGACCCCGGCCTCAGCCTTGGCCTTGGGAGAAGGTCTCCGCCTCGCCCGACCCCGACCTCGGCCTCAGCCTCGGCCTTGAGAGAAGGTCTCCGCCTCACCCGACCTCGGCCTCGGACCAACTACGCAACATGACATACATCATTACCCTACCTCTAGCTAGCCGCCTCAGGCTACGAAGGAACAAGACCGGAGTCACATCTAGATTACTCATGCCACAGGTAATGATGATTCCCCGCATGCGTCCATGACGTCAATAGTCCACGAGCTCTCTATGAAAGCAAAGAAACGTCAGCAGGATCCAGGGCCGCACCACCAGCTACGCTTCATACAGGGCTCAAGCACCTCTTCGCCGGACACGTTAGCACATAGCTACACCCCCATATGTACAGCTGGACCATCCCCTTGCATCTATAAAAGGGGATGCCCAGGGCCTTCACGAAGGGGAGGGAAGGGGAGAGCACGGGCAGCAGGGACAAGGGAGACGAACTCACTCAAACATCAAGCTCCACTTCGCAACACTAGACTCCTCAGGAGGCCTAGGGCCCATTCCCTCTCTCGCGAAGCTTGTAACCCCTACTGCAAGCACCCTCGATGCAAGATAATATAAGCCTCATCGCTCCTCTTGTGTTCCATCTTGCATCAACCCATCTGGACAGGGGCACGCGGCACAAAATTCACTAGTCGGTCCAGTTGAGGGTCCCCCGGGTCCGAAACGCCAACAGTTGGCGCGCCAGGTAGGGGCAGCTGCGTGTTGACAATCCTTTCCCGTTGAGTTGTAGACGGACAATCTTTAGCAGCCTCTTCAGCCCGGGATGGTGCTCCACTTTGGAAGTCTCGAGTTCATGTCCCCCACGGCGGCTACGACATGGTACTCCTCCCCCCGCAGCAGGACAACAACGACGATTGTCGGCTCGCCCAGCGGAGGCGAACTCGACGATGACATCTCCCCGTGGTGGAAGAGGAACACCCGAGTCAACCCCGCCACCCTCCTCGCCAGAGGAGACAGAGACGGGGCAACCATGGCCAGGCAGGAGGCAGCACCTCGACGGCTGTCGGACCAGAGCGAGTCGACGACGCCGACACCCCTGCGGGGGACATGTCGGGTGTTATCCTCGCACCTGAGACAACGACGGGTGTCTCTTCCCAGCAAAACGCCACCCCAAGCGGACTAATGATGCTGGCACCCTTGTGAGGGACTTGTCGATCATTAATCTCGCACCTGAGATAACGACGCATTCCATATTCGATGCAACTTCACCGCCGTCCACCAACTAAGAGGTACCTTCAATTTTCCATCCTGTTCCCTTTAGATTCAGCTTCGACCCACCAAGCGACCCCGCTTCGGTAAGCGCTTTCGTAAGGGCATATCCTGACCTTCCGGGGTACCATATGTGGACAACTTGGGATCGACTGACGGTCGTCTCAACCTCCAGACCTGCGGGTTCCGAGGAAGAGGACGACCCCGACATCAGTTGGGATTTCTCCGGACTCCGTGATCCTGGTGCCATGCGAGACTTCATGTCCGCATGTGACCACTGCCTCTCCGGCTGCTCCGACGATGGCCACAGCCTCGACGACGAGGGTTGCGACCCAACTCGCGAGTGCTTCCACATTGATTAGGAAGATCACGACAGAGACAACCACCCCGGCATGCCAGGGGGCGACGGCGCCCTTGTGCCTGCGTCTCGCGTTGAGATCCCGCGGGAGCTAGCTGTGGCCCAGGTCCCTACGGGGGGTCAGGGCACACAGCTCGAGCAACTCCACGAGATGCAGGCCAAGCTTGACGAAGAAATAGGGCGACTTGTGCAGCTCCGACAAAACCTCGAGCAAGAGTGGGTAGGCCAAGCGCTCGCCGGAGGAGCGCGTCGTCGGGCCCAGGACGTCCAGCGCCGTATTGATGATGAGGCCAGGGCAATGCTACCCCCGGCCTTCAACGGGGCCGGCCAGAGCCTAGCTGCAGTGGCAATGTTGCTTCGAACGATGCCGGAGCCATCTACCACCGAGGGGCGGCATATCCAGGGTGAACTCAAGGACCTCCTAGAAAATGCCGTAGCCCGACGAGCCGAGAGCTCTGCCTCCCGAAGGCGAGGGTGCCCCTCGGTGCATCACGTAGCGTCCTCCCGACACACGCGTGAGGCCTCGGTCCACATCGAGCCTACAAGAGACGAGACACCCGTAGCCCGGGATCGCCTCGACAACGACCAACACCGCCGCGACCGTCGAGCCCGCCTCAAGGAGAAGGTGTGCCGAGGCTACCACCCTAGACGCGGGGGACGCTACGACAGTGAGGAGGACCAGAGCCCCTCGCCCGAACCACTAGGCCCGCGGGTCTTCAGCCGAGCCATACGACGAGCGCCGTTCCCGGCCCGGTTCCGAGCCCCGACTACCATCACCAAGTATTCAGGGGAGACAAGGCTGGAGTTGTGGCTCGCGGATTACCGGTTGGCGTGCCAATTGGGAGGGACGGACGACGACAACCTCATCATCCGCAACCTCCCCCTTTTCCTCTCCAACGCTGCCTGGGCCTGGCTGGAGCATCTGCCCCCTGCGCAGATCTTCGACTGGGACGACCTAGTCAAGGCCTTCGCTGGAAATTTCCAAGGTACGTACGTGCGCCCTGGGAACTCATGGGATCTCCGGAGCTGCCGCCAGCAGCCAGGGGAATCCCTGCGAGAGTACATCCGGCGGTTTTCAAAGCAATGCACAGAGTTGCCTAACATCACTGACTCGGACGTCATCAGAGCATTCCTCGTCGGCACCACTTGCTGGGACCTGGTAAGCAAACTGGGGCGCAAGACACCCACCAAGGCGAGCGAATTGATGGACATAGCCACCAAGTTCGCCTCTGGTCAGGAGGCGGTCGAAGCCATCTTCCGGAAGGACAAGCAGCCTCAGGGAAGGCAGAAGGAAGACGACCCCGAGGCATCCGTCCAGCATGGCATGAAGAAAAAGACCAGGAAGAAGGCGCAAGCAAAGCGCAATGCCGTTGACACAGATCTTGTTGCTGCTGCCGAGCATAGGAACCCTCGGAAGCCTCCTGGAGGGGCCAACGTGTTCGACAAGATGCTCAAGGAGTCATGCCCCTATCACAGGGGTCTCATCAAGCACACCCTTGAAGAGTGCGACATGCTCCGGCGTTACTTCAACAAGGTTGGACCCTCGGCGGAGGGCGGCGAGGACCAAGGCAACAACAAGAAGGGAGGCGACATGGAAGAATAGTTCCGGGAGGTCCACAACTGCTTCATGATCTACGGTGGGCAAATGGTGGATGCCTCGGCTCGACACCGCAAGCAGGAGCGCCGGGAGGTCTGCTCGATGAAGGTAGCAACGCCAGTCTACCTAGACTGGTCCGACAAGCCCATTACCTTCGACCAAGGCGACCACCCTGACTACGTACCGAGCCCAGGAAGATACCCGCTCGTCGTCGACCCTATCATCGGCAACGTTAGGCTCTCCAAGGTCCTCATGGACGGAGGCAGCAGCCTCAACATCATCTACGCCGAGACCCTAGAGCTCTTGGGGGTTAATCGGTCCGAGATCCGGGCTGGTGCAGCACCCTTTCACGGGATTGCACCCGAAAAGCATATACTGCCCCTCGGACAGATTGACTTGCCCATCTGCTTCGGGACACCCTCCAACTTCCGAAAGGAAACCCTCACTTTCGAGGTAGTCGGGTTCCGAGGGACCTATCACGCGGTGCTGGGAAGACCATGCTACGCCAAGTTCATGGTCGTCCCCAACTACACTTATCTCAAGCTCAAGATGCCAGGCCCCAAGGGAGTCATCACAGTCGGACCCATGTACTGCCACGCTTACGAATGCAACGTGGAATGCGTGGAGTACGCCGAAGCCCTCGCCGAGTTCGAAGCCCTCATCGCCGACCTAGGTTGCCTCTCCAAAGAGGCGCTCGACGCGAAGCGGCACGCCGGCAACTTCGAGCCAACCGAGGCAGTCAAGACTGTCTCTCTCGACCCCAGCAACGACGCCAGCAAGAAAGTCAGGATCAGCTCCGAGCTCGACCCCAAATAGGAAGCAGTGCTCATCGACTTTCTCCGCGCAAACACCGAAATTTTTGCGTGGAGTCCCTCGGACATGCCGGGCATACCGAGGGATGTCGCTGAGCACTCACTGGACATCCGAGCCGGAGCCCGACCCATGAAACAGCACCTGCGCCATTTTGATGAAGAAAAGCGCAGAGCCATAGGCGAGGAGGTCCACAAGCTAATGGTTGCAGGGTTCATCAAAGAGGTATTCCATCCAGAATGGTTAGCTAACCCTGTACTTGTAAAGAAAAAAGGTGGGAGGTGGAGGATGTGTGTAGACTACATTGGGCTAAATAAAGCATGTCCCAAGGTTCCCTACCCTCTGCCTCGCATCGATCAAATTGTGGACTCCACCGCTGGGTGTGAAACCCTGTCTTTCCTCGACGCCTATTCAGGCTATCACCAAATCAAGATGAAAGAATCCGACCAGCTCGCGACTTCATTTATCACACCTTTTGGCATGTATTGCTATAAAACTATGCCATTTGGTTTGAGGAATGCAGGCGCAACATACCAGAGGTGCATGAACCACGTGTTTGGAGAGCACATCGGCAGAACGGTCGAGGCTTACGTCGATGACATCGTTGTCAAAACAAGGAAAGCCTCCGACCTCCTCTCTCACCTCGAGGTGACATTCAGGTGCCTAAAAGCGAAGAGCGTAAAACTCAATCCCAAGAAGTGTGTCTTCGAAGTCCCCCGAGGCATGCTCCTAGGGTTCATCGTCTCCGGACGAGGCATCGAGGCCAACCCGGAGAAAATCGCGGCCATCACCAACATGGGACCCATCAAAGATTTGAAAGGAGTACAAAGGGTCATGGGATGCCTTGCGGCTCTGAGCCGCTTCATCTCGCGCCTTGGCGAGAAAGGATTACCCTTGTATCGCCTCTTAAGGAAGGCCGAGCGCTTCACTTGGACTCCCGAGGCCGAAGAAGCCCTCGGAAATTTAAAGGCACTCCTTACTAATGCGCCCATCTTGGTGCCCCCCCCCCCCCCGCTGCGGGAGAAGCCCTCTTGATTTACGTCGCCGCAACCACTCAGGTGGTCAGCGCTGCGGTCGTAGTCGAGAGACGAGAAGAAGGGCATGCACTGCTCATCCAGAGGCCAGTCTACTTCATCAGCGAAGTGCTATCCGAGATCAAAATCCGCTACCCACAAATCCAGAAGCTACAGTACGCAGTGATTGACACGGCGGAAGCTGCGACACTACTTCGAGTCTCATCCGGTTACTGTGGTGTCATCTTTCCCCCTGGGAGAGATCATCCAGTGCCAAGAAGCCTCGGGTAGGATAGCAAAATGGGCAGTGGAACTCATGGGCGAAACACTTTCATTCGCCCCTCGGAAGGCCATAAAATCCTAAGTCTTGGCCGACTTCCTGGCTGAATGGACCGACACCCAGTTGCCAACAGCCCCAATCTAGGCCGAACTTTTGACCATGTACTTCGACGGGTCATTGATGAAAACTGGAGCAGGTGCGGGCTTGCTCTTCATCTCACCCCTCATAGAACATGTGCGTTATGTAATACGCCTCCATTTTCCAGCGTCAAACAACATAGCCGAATACGAGGCCTTGGTGAACAGGTTGTGCATCACTGTCGAGCTAGGGGTTCGGCGCCTCGATGCTCGTGGTGACTCGCAGCTCGTTATTGACCAAGTCATGAAGAACTCTCACTGCCGCGACAAAAAAATGGAGGCCTACTGTGATGAAGTTCGACGCTTGGAAGATAAGTTCTATGGGCTAGAACTCAACCATGTTGCTCGACGGTACAACGAGACTGCAGATGAGCTGGCTAAGATAGCCTCGGGACGAACAACGGTTCCCCCGAATGTCTTCTCTAGAGACATATATCAACCATCTGTCAAACTCAACGATGCGCCCGAACCCGAGGAGACCTCGGCCCAGCCCGAGGTACCCTCAGCCGCCGAAGGTGAGGCCCTGCGTGTCGAGGTGGAGCGGAATGGGGTCACACTAGTCCCAAACTGGCAGACCCCATACCTGGAATATCTCCTCCGGGAAGAGCTGCCCCTCGACAAGGCCGAAGCTCGGCGACTGGCTCGGCGCGCTAAGTCATTCGTTTTGCTGGGTGATGAAAAGGAGTTGTACCACCGCAGCCCCTCAGGCATTCTCCAATGATGCATATCCGTCGGCCAAGGACAAGAGCTGTTACGAGAAATACACTCGGGGGCTTGTGGTCACCATGCAACACCTCAGACCCTAGTAGGAAACGCCTTCCGACAAGGTTTCTACTAGCCAACCGCAGTGGCCGACGCCACTAGGATTATACGCTCCTGCCGAGGGTGTCAATTCTACACGAGACAAACACACCTGCCTGCTCAAGCTCTACAGACAATACCTATCACGTGGTCGTTTGCTGTGTGGGGTCTGGACCTCGTTGGTCCCTTGCAGAAGGCACCCGGGGGCTTCACGCACCTGCTGGTCGCCATTGACAAATTCTCCAAGTGGATCGAAGTCCGACCCTTAACCAGCATCAGGTCCAAGCAGGCGGTGGTGTTTTTTATAAATATCATCCACCGCTTCGGGATCCCGAACTCTGTCATCACCGACAACGACACGTAGTTCACTGGGAAAAAGTTCCTAGACTTCTGTGAAGACCACCACATCCGTGTGTACTAGGCCGCCGTAGCTCACCCAATGACAAATGAGCAGGTCGAGTGCGCCAATGGCATGATTTTGCAGGGGCTAAAACCAAGTATCTACAACGACCTCAACAAATTTGGCAAGCGGTGGGTAAAAGAGCTACCCTCGGTGGTTTGGAGTCTGAGGACGACGCCGAGCCGAGCCACGGGCTTCTCGCCGTTTTTTCTAGTCTATGGGGCCGAGGCCATCCTACCCACAGACTTAGAATATGGTTCCTCGAGGGCAAAGGCATACGACGACCAAAACAACCAAACCAGCCAAGAGGATTCATTGGACCAGCTGGAAGAGGCTCGGGACGTAGCCTTGCTACACTCAGCGCGGTATCAGTAGTCTCTGAGACGCTACCACGCCTGAAGGATTCGGCCCCGAGGTCTTCAGGTGGGAGATTGGTGCTTCGGCTACGACAAGACGCACGAGGGCGCCACAAGCTTACTCCCCCCTGGGAAGGGCCGTTCATCATCGCCAAAATTTTGAAGCCCGGGACGTACAAGCTGGCCAACGATCAAGGCAAGGTCTACAACAACGCTTGGAACATCAAACAGCTATGTCGCTTTTACCCTTAAAATGTTTCAAGTTGTTTATGTACCTCGGTCCCTTTGCATGTACAATTAAAAAGTCTAGCTGTCAAGGGAGGATCGGCCTTGCCTCAGCAAAAACCGACCCTCCCTCGGGGGCTAGAAGGGGGAACCCCCTCTGCGTCAAAATTTTCCTCGGAAAAGTTTTCTACCGAAATGAGTCTCGTGCCTTTCGACTATATCGATAGCGGAATCCTAAAAACGACACGAGAGACCTTGAACGGCAAGGCCGATCGAGCCGAGGGACTCCTACGCCTCAGGGATACGGATACCTCACTCATCACCTTTCGCGAAAGGTAGCTCACGCTCGGATAAGTGATTCTGCTACCGAACAAGTCCTAACGCTCAGGTAGAAAACGACTTTTGTGCCCTTTCGACTATATCGATAATAGAATCTTAAAAACGAGCGAGAGAGACCTTGAACAGCAAGGCCGACCGAGCCGAGGGACTCCTACGCCTCCGGGATATGGATACCTCACTCGTCACCTTCCACGAAGGGTAGCTCGCGCTCGGATAAGTGATTCTGCTACCGAACAAGTCCTAATGCTCGAAACAAGAGGAAAGGAAACGCGGCTTTATACTCTAACACTGAAAATGTTTAGGCCTCAGCGGCCGCGAGAAACATATACATACTTAGAATAAACTGTTCCCCACAGGCTCAGGTGTCGGCAGGGGGAGGAGCAGCACCCTCGGCGTTGTTCCTTCCCGCGGCGGAGTCTGGCCCAGCCTCGGACGATGACACGGGCGGAAGGACCTCCATCTCAAAGAAGGAAGCCAACGCCGCGCCTGGGCCCTCGGCAGCCGCATCGAGCCTTTGGACCTCCGCTAGGGCAGCGTCCTCGTCATCAGGTAGGCAGTAGCCTTCGGTGACCCGCTCCAAATCCACGTCGTAGTGGGAAGCGAGAACGGTGAAGGCCCGCCTAACACCATGGTGCAGCGCCCCATGGAGTCTGCTGCGCATGTGGCCGCCCAAGGCCCGCAGGCGACTCTGAGGAGAGCTGCCGGAGGGGACGTCGTCGAGGCCAAAGGTCCGGCAGAAGTCCGAGATGGCCTTAGACATGGCCATGCGATCGGCCTCTTTCTGCTCAACCGCCTGGGCAAGTGCCTTGCAGTTCTTGACGGACTCGTCGAGAGCCGCCTCGAACCCTGAAGACAGCCGAACGATGTTCTTCAGACACGAGGAAAAGGATGAAGCTAAACCAAAGTCACAAAGTAGGCAAAACATACCTTCAGCCTGGGCACGCTGCTGTGAGGCCATGGCTTGGGCAGACCGGGCAGACCCGTCGGCCACGGCTAGGCCCTCCACGAGGGTCCCGGCCCGAGCGGTCGCCTCGAGGTCTGAAAAGGGGGGAACCCCCTCTACGTCAAAACTTTCCTCGGAAAAGTTTTTTTTACCAAAACGACTTTCGTGCCTTTCGACTGCATCGATGGCGAAATCCTAAAAACGACAAGAGAGACCTTGAACGGCAAGGCTAACCGAGCCGAGGGACTCCTACGCCTCCGAGATACGGATACCTTACTCGTCACCTTTCGCGAAAGGTAACTCACGCTCGGATAAGTGATTCTGCTACCGAACAAGTCTTAATGCTCGAAATAAGAGGAAAGAAACACGGCTTTATACTCAAATACCCAAGTATCCAGGCCTCAACAGCCATAGAAAACAAACACACATACTTGGGATAACTATGCTACATAGACTTAGACGTCGGCAGCACCCTCGGCGGTTTTCCCGGCCTACGGTAGATGTCCAGCTCCATTCCCGCAGGAATGAACTACCTCCACACCGGAGGGGCTGCAAGATAACGAGCTCCAAGCGGCTCACCGGCGACCACTGCACCAGCAGCGACAACGACCTCCGCCTCGGGTGGCTAGACAGCAGCAGCGGTTGCCCCAGGGCAAACGCTACTATGAAAAGGCCCTCGCCCCCGTCCGGGGGCGAGGACAAGTCATTAAAGCCAAAAGGCCGGAGGTCCGGGTCTAGGTGGCCCTGATGGTCTCGTCGGTAGAGGCAACCACCTCGGCGGTGGGAAGCCTCACCTATGGCGTCCACCACCTCATCATCGACGACAGCGGCCACCTACGCACCAACGCCGCACCGCCGAATGGCGGCCGCCCCAGCGCGCACAAGGAGGTCCTCGCTCCTGTCGTCGCTACGGGAGTGAGGACAGGGCCATCCAGGAACGCGGACACCACCCTCGTGGTGTACGATGTCTTGTACGACCCCCCGGTGTGGCCGGCGGCGCGGGACGAGCCGTGGACGTGCCCGACCTGCGCACGGCGCGACCGTCGCCCGTGCGGTGGACGAACAGCCACACCCCGACCAGGCACCAGGTGGCAGTTCGCCTCCTCCGCAAGGCTGGTGAACAACCTTCTCCCCCGAATGCTGAAGGAAGAAGCGGGTCGCTAGCCCATGTGGAAGGCAGGGCCCTAGCTCGGCTTGCCCTCGCCCCCAGCACGGATGATGAACATCCTTGAAGCTGAGGGCGGCAGGGAGGCCACAGCCTGGCTCGCCCTTCCCCACCACGAGGCTGGTGGTCATCCTTCTGGATGACCATTGGTGGGGGAATGCAGTCGGGCTGCATGATGAAAATCCTTAAAGCCGAGCGATGACTTACGAGCGCCAACCCCCACGAGGTCATGCTCCTCCAACAGCAGCAAGAAGAAGGCAAGACCACCGGCATCGCCACGGGCGCGAGCTCTCCGGCGGTGAGGTCGCCAGAAAACACCGGCACACCCCATCTGGAGGTCTAGAAGGCTGAGGGGCGCGATGAAGACGAGAGGAGCAAAGCATAGTTACCGCCCGGGAGATTGGTCCCTTTTTATAGGCAGATCTCCCCACTCACGCCCTAAAACGTCACGGGCAAAGTCTCCCCCGACGTGCTCCAGGGTTCTCGCCCTACGAAACGAGGGCTAGGTCCCACATGTCATACAAACTGACCTGCAACGCGAAGATGGCGAACCACCGCACACGAAGCATGCAACCACCCCGCGGGTAAGCGCTCCCTCATCCTCGCCGAATCCAGTGGTCGAAAGGGCGGGCCACCATGCTAGAAGCGTGCAACCGCACCACGATAGTACACCCTTTCAGCTTTGTCGCAACTGGCGGTCCAGCATGGAGGCCCGGGCCCACATGTCATGTAACCGGCGCACCGGTTACCACGTGCAAAGAAATCGCACCGCCATTCGCGCCAATGTCGTGTCTTCTCGAGACTACAGAACCAGTGCAGCGACTCGAGGCAGTCCCACGCATGAACCAACAGTGCCAATTAAGGGCGACGGTCATGGGTACCACCTACAGGCACGCATCCTCCCCTGATGCGGCAGGGGAGCCCTCTCCTACGGCATAAAGACAACAGACCCATGTTCCGTTCCTCGAACGACTCGCGCACGCACAATAGATACCCCGTGAGTCGCCCGTCCCGTCACATTAACTCCCTAGCAGGACACACGTCTCCTCTGGCAGGCGGACGGGCGCCGTTTCGCCTCCGTCATGATGGCTGTCTCAAAAAAGGTGCGCCACACTGTTTCGAAATATCTCCTTTCTTCCTTTCCTTTCTCTTTCTCTCTCTCTGCAGGGATCGGGAAAAAGGGGTCATTTCGAAGGAGTCCTTCGCAGCGAAGGAAATGGGCCCCGAGCCCTCCTACTGATTAGGGGTTCGAAGGTTGCGCCCCGCGGGGTTCGGCGACCGCCCAGAGCACTCGGGCCCCGAGCCCTTTACTGATCAGGGGTTCGAAGGCTGGCCCCTCGAAGGGATTCGACAGCCGCCCCAGAACATGCAGAGTCAGGGATGACCCTGGGTACGTCCGTTACATGGCCAAGGCTCGAGCTACGCTCCCGAGGTACTCTAGAACATTTCCGAGACCAGTGGGAACGATTTTGTAATGGAATCCCACCGGAGGGAGGCACCAAGCCCTCGGACCCTATCAAATGGGCCCGGGTCCAGCAAATCACCTGCAGGTACTTTTGGAGCGCGCCTCTGGGCCACTAGCCGACCCTTATCGAACGGGGCTCGGGCGTCCACTCGGATTACCCGCTAGCAACTCACTGGAAACACCATGTTCAGCGCCCACCAAGGGTAACATGGCGCGTTCCCCCTCCTCCTTGTGGAAAGGCGACGAAGGGGCATACAATAAAAAGCCGAGACGGTCCTCGATCGTCCTCTCACTCCATGCAGAGGCTCGGAGGCTGCTCTCGCACCAGGCTACGGCCAAACTGTTGACCACGTCAACAAATCAGCTTAAAAACTCGGAGCCTGACCATGCACCCGGGCTGCGGCCAGGCCGCATGAGGGAATAACAAGGCCGACCGAGGAATCACAAGAAAAATTAAGACCTTAGAGGAGTCAAACCACTCCTCCGAGGCCTCGGGGGCTACACCCGACGGGTGCGCTCGCGCGCACCCTTCGGAACAAAACATAACCGAGAAGGGCTAGTCTCCTTGCAAAAAATCCGGCAGAACCTCCAAGCGAGTGCCTACACTCCCTTTGAGGCTCGGGGGTTACTGTCGGGTACCGTAATTAGGAATACCCCCAATACTCCTAAGCATGGCTGAAAAACATCTTCAAAACAGACTGTAAAGGCTGGCGAGCACAGCGCAAAGTCAAGGCCTCACCTAGCAAGGGACACGATCTCGTCTCGCCCGAGCCTGGCCTCGAGCAAGAGCAGTGGTCCCGGACGGATTCACGCCTCGCCCGAGGGCCCCCTCAGGCAGCTGGCGCACCCCCGGCTCGCCCGAGGCTAAGCTTGGGCAAACTTTGTCGTATAGCAACCTCGTCCAAATCGCCTTACCGCCGACCGTATCGCATGCACATTTAATGCAAGGATCGCCTGACACCTTATCCTGACACACGCGCCTCAGTCGGCAAGGTCGAAATGACCGCAGTCACTTCGCCCCTTTACTGATCGTTCTGACAGGAAAACAACACTATTCACCTAGTTCCGACTACTGTGCCAATCACCAAGGAAAGACTAACAACAGTGAGTCATGGCCTTTTCCGAGTTCGGCCTCGGGCGCAACAGGGAGCTCCGTCTCGCCCGACCCCAGGCCTCGGCCTCAGCCTCGGCCTCGGGAGAAAGTCTCCGCCTCGCCCAACCCCGACCTCGGCCTTAGCCTCGGCCTCGGGAGAAGGTCTCTGCCTCTCCCGACCCCGACCTCGGCCTCAGCCTCGGCCTCGGAAGAAGGTCTCCACCTCGCCCGACCTCGGCCTCGGACCGACTACGCTACAGGGGATACATCATTACCCTACCTCTAGCTAGCCGCCTCAGGCTAAGAAGGAACAAGACCGGAGTCACATCTAGATTTCTCTGGCAACAGGTAATGATGGTTCCCTGCATGCGTCCATGACGTCAATAGTCCACGAGCTCTCTACGAAAGCAAAGAAACGTCAGTAGGATCCAGGGCCACACCGCCAGCTATGCTTCATACAGGGCTCAAGCACCTCTTCGCCGGACACGTTAGCACATAGCTACACCCCCATATGTACAGCTGGACCATCCCCTTGCATCTATAAAAGGGGATGCCCAGGGCCTTCACGAAGGGGAGAGAAGGGGAGAGCACGGGCAGCAGGGACAAGGGAGACGGACTCACTCAAACATTGAGCTCCACTCCGCAACACTAGACTCCTCAGGAGGCCTAGGGCCTGTTCCCTCTCTCGCGAAGCTTGTAACCCCTACTGCAAGCACCCTTGGTGCAAGATAATATAAGCCTCATCCCTCATCTTGTGTTCCATCTTGCATCAACCCATCTAGACAGGGGCACGCAGCACAAAATTCACTAGTCGGTCCGGTTGAGGGTCCCCCGGGTCCGAAACGCCGATAGATTGCATTCAATCCAATGATAGTAAAACGTAATAATTGAGAAGCTTATTAATCATACCTGTCAGTATTACTTGTGGTCCTTCATGCCCCATGCACATTTTGAATGCATTGAAAACCCACTCAAATGTGTCTACAGTTTCGTCTCCCAACAATGTGAAACCAAATACGGTGCACTGCAGATGGTGGTTACAACCAACAAACATTCTAGGGGTTTACCATATAGATTTGTCTTATGAGTTGTATCAAAGGTAACTGCATCACCAAAGTCAATGTAATCTGCTTGCTAGCTAGCATGGGACCAAAAATGCTCAAAACCTTTTCTTCTTTGTCCAGTTGGAAGTCAGAGAAAAACGGTGGGTTATCTTTTTTACACAATGCAAAAAAATATAGGAGCTTAGACACATCATTGGCATTTCTTTCTCTTTGTCGCGCTTTCTTCCTGTCAACATTAAACAATATATCATACGTCAATACGTACAAAGCGTCATTATATAATTATATCAGTGTAAATAACAATTTGACTTACAGGTTACTCATGTCTTGTGTAGTTAACGGGACATTCTCTGGTCCACCATGCATTTCCGAAACAAAATCCATAATACAGTGTTGCGGAATCCTGCTTTCTTGCATCGCAATAAGGAACTCCATGTATTCGGGATCATGTGACTTGTTGCACTGTAACTGATTCTTTTTTGTATCCTTCCTGAAGAACTCATGATTATGTTCCAAATGAATCAGATCAATCCGCACTGAAATAATATTCTCTTTGGCATCGTCATAGATTTTTTTAAGTTTCATTCCAGCTTTGCATTGTGTTCGCTTGGAACTTGTATTACGCACTTTTGGATTACGATTACCTGCCAATTGTGTTACAGCACCATAAACATGGCTCACCCCCACGCGCGACCCCACCACAATCCCGGTTGACCCGAGCGACACCCCCACTACTCGACCTGACCACACACGCTGCGTCTGATGGACATGCATTTGTTATCGACAATTTAAACATGCATAAACGCCGAACCACACCCTGATCACGTCCCGACACACAACTATGCCAATTTACGCAGCCACTATCGGCAAAATACGCATGCATAAACGCGCGACCCACGCCTGACCCCACCACGATCCCGACGCACCCGCGTGGCACCCCCACTATTCCCATTTACGCATCCGTTTATGTCAAAATTCTGTATGCATAAACGTGGAACTCCCCACGTACGACCCCACCATGACCCGATGCACTCGCGTGGTACTCCCACCACCCGCCACGCCGCGCCCGCGGACCTACCCTAGCCGGGGTCTCTTCAGTAATAGAAGCCCACACTACGATGGTGCACGGTTCTGCCTATATATATACTACTCCTTAAGAACGGAGTGTAGGCGTCCACACTACAATGGTGCACGGTTCTGCCTGCGTCCGCGCCCCTGCGCCCCAAAATCTCGCATCGCGCGTCCGTGCCCCTACGCCACCTCCTCCTCTCCCCCTCACTACGTCGCCACCTCCTCGGTTTCGCGTGTCCGCTGCGCCACCACCACCTCCTCCTCCTCTCCCCCATGAATCCGACCTCCAGCTCGAGCACGGCATCGACCACACCGGAAAGTACGCCGGTGACTCCGACCTCCAGCTCGAGCGCATCAACGTCTACTACAACGAGGCCAACGACGACCGCTTCATCCCGCGCGCTGTCCTCATGGACCTCAAGCCCGGCACCATGGACTCCGTGCGCTTGGGCCCCTTCGGCCAGATCTTCCGCCCCAACAATTTCGTCTTCGGCCAGTCCGGTGCCGGCAACAACTGTGCCAAGGGCCACTACACTGAGGGCGCCAAGCTCATCGACTTCATGCTCGACGTCATGCGCAAGGAGGCCGAGAATTGCGGCTGCCTCCAAGGTATGTATTGTCTATCTGATCTATCCCACCAGATCCGATGTTTCCCCCCTTTCCCCTCCGAGGTTATGGAGACACAAGCCCTTCTGGATCTAGGGTTTATGCGACATTGTGCTTGCGCTGAGCCTGTAGATCTAAGCGATTCGTGACATTTCAACGAATTGCGCTGAGCCTACAGTTCTCGTACCTCTCAGCGATTGCTGCGCTAGACGCTTGATAGCCTTTAGTGTTCGAGTATGATGCATTTTCTCTCTTATACTGCAGGGTTCCAAGTCTGCCACTCGCTGGGAGGAGGTACAGGTTCAGCAGGACGCCCAGCCCATAGGTACTCACCCCCGAACACTCTGCCTCCCGTTGTCGTGTAGGGTTTAGGCCTCCAAGGGAATGGCATCATTTGGGGTGCCCACCTGTGATTGCACCATGCGGAGTTACGGTTCCAGCGTGTGCCCTGCTACTCACTCTTTCTCAATTAACGTGTAGGATCACGCCGAGAAGGTTACTACCCTGAAGGTATGTTGACCTGCTAGCTCATTATCAGGTAAATATGCTTATGAATAAGGAAAAGTTTTATAGCATATGGGAAAATAAGAATTTGTGCATTTTATTTTGATGTTGCTAGCTTTCTGATAGTGTCATCAAATTCATTATTTAATCTATGTACCTTTGATCCAAAGAGTATATCAACAATCGACTTAATTTCAAATATTATGGGAACTAATTATAGGTTAAAGCTTTTCTTAGAGGTGACTCTCCACCATATTCAGCTGGCGATCTAGAAGGAATGACATTTATTGCGAGCATGCATGTTAATGTAGCTAGGAGGCTTCATAGCAATAGCTTGCGGTACTGGCTGTTGGGATACTTGAGGTGACAACCAAAGGGGAGAAAGTACAGAGCACTGATTCTAAAGTTTGTCAAGGATCGTATGGGAGCTCTGTTTTTGGTGGAGGTGAACTGACTTTCTCCTTATGATAAGTTTTTACTTGTTTTAGATTATCATATCACACTATTTTGGTTTTCACCAATATAGTATTTAGAGCAGTATAGCTCCAAGTAACAGTTGCCCAAAATTGCTCTAGATTTCCCTATTTGGCTGATCTCAGATGATGTATGTCACTTCTGGTCGATTTGTGGTCTATCCTTTAATTGCAAGAACTGTGTTACTGACTGGTTTCTAGCAAAATTTGTAGCGTGAGCAAACCAAATTGATTCCTCCCCTTTTACATAAGAAAATTTTGGTTCTACCTTTTGAATGCAGCGACCAAAAACACATGCTGTAGAATAGAGGAAAACGGACATGGTATACCTTTAGTGGTAGTCAGTTAGTTTACTGAGCTTATTGTACATAATTGAACCACTACTGCCACTGTTTATTTCAGTTTGATTCTATCGTATGGATTTTGTACTTCATAGTTTTTTGTAACTACTTAAGCAAGTAATTCAAGCCAAACTTACTGAAACTAGCTAAAGAGAAGCAAATGACACCCTTCTCCCATTAGAACCAATAATGAAGATCTAACCTATGGATGGTCACGGGGTTAGCCTCTTCCAGTCGGAGTCCTTGGATCCACCTTGGGTGCTCTTCTCTTTTTTGTGAGTTCTAGAGCTTTTGGACAGTTCTAGAAATACCATGGTTTTTACTTGCAGCAATGGTTAACTGAGCTATTAGTTCTGCTGGCTGTATCATGAATCAGATTATCAGAATGAATATTGTAGCCTGTCTCCGTTTGATTTCCATTTTCCTCTCATGAGTATTAATCTTCCAATGCCGCTTCCAGGTTGGGATGCAAGTTATAACGACAATTTTACGTGGGAAAGTGGGAGATCAAGTCAGTGTTACTGTGGAAACAGCTCATCCACGTGATGATATATTATTAGTCAGAGAGGTTGTAGAGGACACCGAGGATTCAGAGTAAATGCATGTGACGATAGCTTATTAGACAGAGAGGTTATAGAGGACACCGAGGATTCTGAGTAAATGCTTGCAATGCTCAATCGCACTTTGCAAACTTGTGTTCCTCTGTCGTTTACCGCTGTTCATTTTTGTGGCAGTGGTATAGGCGATTTATTACCTTGGAAAATGTATGCTGATTCTTCAAGTTAGCAACTTGCGTAGCATGGCTACAATACAAATGGTAAAAGGACTAGGGTATTGGTCTTGGTACCAAAGCTCATTCCAATTTGAGGACGAAATGATGAAAGCATAGGTGGTTTTCATTGGTATACAGAATACAGTCCGACAGTTCGTTTCTTTCGAGGTAGGTTCTCTTTGTGCCGAATAAGGTTCCAAGTGCTGGTAACTGGGAATTTTGTATAGCTGAACACACATGAAGCATTTTTGTACCTGAATTTGGTACCGCTGATGTTGTCGGCACATTCTGCTATATCTGAACACTGAGGTGGATGATCGATGTACAGAATAGTAATAATTCCAATATCTGAACACTGAAGGATCTGCCCGATGTGCTAGACGTTGCTATCGTTGGTGGAGGCATGGTGGGCTTGCTTGTCGCTTGTGCATTGTGTAGGTATTGTTGTTCGTGTGCTCTCCCCTATTTTAAGGTGTCGATGTGATGAGCCATGATGGTTCGACTTGGACTGACGTCTGACTGTTGCTGGTGGCTCGTGCAAGAACGCCACCGAAGGGGACGACGGCATGGGCGTCGCTGCCGAAGCCAAGCGACGACGGTAGCGGGGCGAAGCAGCGAGAGATGGGAGGCGACGATGACGGTGCTCCATGCTCGGGCCTGGGCCCGGTCGTCGGATGGGTCCTACAAGCGCCGAAGCTGAGGGAGTTCACGCTCGCCGAGCTGCGGGGCACCACGCGCGGGTTCAAGCCGGAGATGGTGCTTGGGGAGGGCGGCTTCGGTTGAGTCTACAAGAGCTGGGTCGACGAGGGCACGCTCAACTCGGCCAAGAGCAACACCGGCGTCGTTGTCGCCATCAAGAAGCTCAACCCGAAGAGCGTCCAGGGCCTGCAGGAGTGGTAGGTGCGTGGCAGGATCGCTTCTTCCTTTCGTTCTGTTTTGATGAAATTGCGTCTAAATAATTAAACACAGTAGCAGACCACAGAATCTCCTTTTTTCTTGCTTGTTAGTTTGACTTGAGATTAGAAAAGGGCCTAATGTTTCCAACACCAAACAAAATTAGCAATGAACATACAACATGTTGGTGGATAAGACCGTTGCTGGTGGCTCGTGCAGGAATGCCGCCGAAGGGGACGACGGCATGGGCGCCGCCGCCGAAGCCGAGCGACGACGGCAGCGGGGCGAAGCAACGAGAGATGGGAGGCGATGACGACAGTGCTCCGTGCCCGGGCCCGTGCCCAGTCGTCGGGCAGGGTCCTACAAGCGCCAAAGCTGAGGGAGTTCACGCTCGCCGAGCTGCGGGCCCCCACGCAGTTCAAGCCGGAGATGATGCTCGGGGAGGGCGACTTCGGCCGGGTCTACAAGGGCTGGGTCGACGAGATCACGCTCAACCCGGCCAAGAGCAACGTCGGCGTCGGCGTCGCCGTCAAGAAGCTCAACCCGAATAGCATCGAGGGCCTGCAGGAGTGGCAGGATCGCTTCTTCCTTTCGTTCTGTTTTGATGAAATCGCGTCTTAATAATTAAACACAGTAGTAGACCACTGAATCTCCTTTTTTCTTGCTTGTTAGTTTGACTTGAGATTAGAAAAGGGCCTAATGTTTCCAGCACCAAACAAAATTAGCAATGAACATACAACATTTTGGTGGATAAGTTCTTAGGTAAGGATAAAGCAGATGCTGAAGGTCGAGAGATGCTAAACTGCATGAACTGAATTCTAGAATGCTAAGTGTAAGTTTTGAATAATTTTGTTTCCTTGTCATCTAGAACCACAATGCGTTGAACTTAAAGCACAGTATAGAAAGGAAGGCACAATATGCCTTTGGATTTTCTTCATTCCAATTGACAGCAGAGAGTAGAAAGGATGGAGCCCTATGATACACAGCTGGGGCTCATGGCCTCTGGGGCCTTCTCTAGGGTGTGTACATGCCTTATGGTTGTCTCCTTTATTTTTGTATCCAATGTTCTAGATGGTAGACTGCCTGAAATAAGGCATACTATGTTAAACCGTATGAAACCTGATTTTTTGCATGTTTAGTCTAATGAACAGTCATGTACCTGGTGTTAGAACTTCGCCATATAAATAAAAGAGGGGGCTCTTCAGTCAGGTCAACAGCTGGCAGCACTTGCCGCAGCACAAAACTTTTGCCTGACTGTTTCTACAGAAATAGGTTCTGTCATACATGTTGTTGAGGCTATCAGGAAGGATCTACTCATAGGAGAAATATTAATTATGTTTCCACGGATATGCTGCCTTGATAGAACAAAATTGTTATGGACAGTTCTAACCTTAGATTTGTGGCAGCTTGTTGACAATATTTTTCAGGTAAACCCCTTTCGATTAATAGTTGCGAAGAAGGGGTAGTTCATGCTAGGCGATGTGGATGGCGATGTGGCGGAAGCATGCTGATAGAACGAAATTGTTATGGACGGCGATGTGGCGGAAGCATGCTAGGCCTGCTCCACAGGCTCCTCTCGGTGTGCGACGTTGTCTGGTCCACCTCGTCGGCCCTTGGTGCTGCGACCTCCTCCGGGGACAACTCTAAGGGCTGTGACAGCCTACTCTGGTGGCACGACCTCGCGCGCTGCTGGTCCACCTGGTTGGCCCTTGGTGCTGCGACCTCCTCCGGGGACAACTCTAAGGGTTGTGACAGCCTACTCTGGTGGCACGACCTCGCGCGCTGCCATGTTGGCAACGTCTCCATCACCGTTGCCTAGGCCAACCTGGTGCTTGAGGACCTTTCTTATAACAGTGTAATACACATTTGTATATAAGTTATTATGGTATTATATGTCCTTGTTGCATTGCACGGGCACTCACCTAGTATATATATATCAGCAACACATCTCAAAGAGTTGGAATTTTTTGAAAGATACATTGTACCACTGACAAAGGAGAACGCACGTGGAAAGTAAAGCTTAAGCAAACAAAGATCCCACACATCCTTCCACATTAAGGGCTAGTTTGGGAACCACATTTTTCTACCCGTTTGGATCATTGAAATTGAATTCCATTCTAATAATAGTAATTTAGGCATATATCAATTAAGCTAATTCGGTTTTATGCAAAATATATTTGTATACTATTATTAGCAAGATGTCGGAGATATTTATGTGCTACATTTTTACAATAGAGGAGTGAGACAAAGAGTGTCATGTAAGTTACAGAGTAGAAACAAATTCTACTAATGTCGGTGTTTAGGGTCCGACCGCACACCCGGGGTTGCCCCTCAAGGTGTTTTTAGGAGTAGGACGGTGTTGACAACTGTAGCAAAATGGTTCGTGCCGATCGCACGAGGGACAGTGGACAAGGTTTACAGGTTCGGGCCGCTTAGAGATGCGTAACACCCTACGTCCTGATGAGTATGCTTGGTGGATGTGATTACAAGAGAGCTCTCTGGATCGAGAATACAGAGAGTTGATGTGGGAGGCTAAGTAATGGGTCACTCGTTCTGAAGGGGTGCCCCCTAGGCCTTATATACTCGACCGTGGGGCGGTACACATGATGAGATAACAACGAGTAGCTAAAAGATAGTGAACCTCTCGAGATTATCCCCTACGTAACTCTCGCCGACTTATCCTCACGTGGCTTCGCTGCATGAAGGCCCCGACGCGGGAAAGTCGGATCTCTGTTGCGGCCAATGGCTCGGCGCTATGGGCCGTCCGGGTTTGCACCAATCCGGCCCCATGTCGCTCTGCGTTGCTGGTCGTCTTTCCCCAGGCCCACAAAAGAATAACCTTACGATTTATTGGGCCCTTGGGCCTTTCGTGAGGTCCTTTACTCTTTTGGTGGACCCGGGGGATATCTATCCCCCACAAGCCCCCGATCTTTGGGTTAATTTAGAGATAATCAACCCGAAGATCTCAGGTCCAGCTTGTAGATGATTTGAAGAAAGATGACTCCTTGCTGTTTTCTCCTGCTTTGATCACTTGTCGACCAGAACCTAGCTTTGTGCCTGTGCCTTAGAGATTGGCATTCCTGTTTGTTGGACTCTGAACCTTATTGGGTGCACCGGAGGTGCACCCAATGGGTGTAGCCCCCGAGCTTCGAGTAGATTTTAGAAAATAATCTACTCGAAGGTCTTCATTAGAAATTACTCCCATTTGTGTTTCCTTATTCCAGTTGAGGATTGGCTTCTTAATCTTGTTTCATGCCCTTAGAAATTGGCGCTATCCTGGCTTATAGTGACAATCCATGGGGTGCACCGGAGGTGCACCCAATGGGTGTAGCCCCCGACCTTCAAGTGGATTTTTTGGATAATTCGCTTGAAGGTCTTCTTTTTGCGTCCTGTTGCTGAAGAATACTCTTTCTGCTTATAAAAAGGTTGGCATGATGTCATCCGTGCTATGTCATCAATATTATGCTTCGGAGGTCAGCATGTGTTTTGTCTTTTGCAACTAAATTTGCAACCCTTCCATATCTTGCTGAGTAGCATAGTGTATTTGCTCTGCGACTGATTGGACGTTCGATGGACGTTCTCTGTCTAGTCTTCAAGTCATGTCTGTCGACCATATTTTGCACTCTACTGACTATATTTGGCTTCCCTTTAACTCTTGTTGATATCTCATTTTTGTCTTGAGGCATTCACTGCATGCTCTGCACAGATGTGACCATTTTGAAAAATATACTGACAATTCCTGGGCGTCCCCCCCCAATGGGTGTGAGCAAGGAACGTCTTGGTACGCTGAGTGTTTTAACCGGTTGCTTCTGAGTTGTAATGTGATGGGACGGCGAATGTAATCATATCCTTTGCGCTGTTGACTGGAGTCCCAATGGGTGTAGTGCTGCATGAAACGGCGTCCGCCGCCTGACGTGTCTTTGGACGGGTGGAGGTGTATATTGAATGCTTTGCGACTGTTCAGTGACCACTGTTGGAGGTGAGCGGTTGCCTTCTTTTCCTATAAATAGTGCCTTTGCCTGCCTGATTTTTTCACATCTCTCGCTGTTCTCCGTTGCCTGCTTTCTTTCTTCTATCTGCATTTCCACCATGGGCAAGAAACGCAAGCGCGAACCAACCCCTCCATCTGAAGATTTCGGTGATTCGGAGTATTCAGAGGAGGAGTTCTCCTCTGAATCCGAGGGGTCTCCTGCTCCGATCCCCCTGCGTGAGTCGTCTGACGACTCAGACGACTCCCAGGGGCTCGCGGCGGAGGTCTGGTCGTACATCCGGGCCGTCGAGCGCTCCGGGCTCGAGGGCTCGGATGAGTCCGAGTACTCCTCGGAGGAGGAGGACTCGGACGACGGCGGCGAGGGCGGGGACGACGACGACGACGACGACAATGACGACGACGACGACGACGACGACGACGACGACAACGACGACGACGACGACGGCGGCTGCACCAGGAGCGGCGGCGACAGGGGCGGCACCAAGAGCGGCGGCGGCGGGGGCGGCACCAAGAGCGGTGGCGGCGGCAGGGGCAGGGCCAGTGGCTAGACGCCACTAGTCCTTTTAAATATTAGTATAGATTAGAAGTAGTATAGTTAGATAATGTAGTATTATTAGTAATGTAAAGTAGTATATTGTAGAGTAGTAGTAGTAGTAGTAGCAGTAAAGTGTAGTTTAGTAGTAGAAATAGGGAAGTATCAACTCATAATGGGTTGATTTGTAATGTTATCACTTCCCTTGAATGAAAAACAAGTTTGGTTTCTTTTTGATGACTTGTTTCGTCTGACTATGAATCTGAGTTTTTTAAGGCCGTAGATGAACGGCTTGATCGTTATACTGATGCTTTCAAGCAATATTGCAGTCTGTATCAATGTTTTTAGAAGTAATGCCGAGTGATCGGAAGTCGCCGTCGACATTTTAGAAGTAATGCCAAGTGGTTGAACTCCAGATCATCGTTTTAAAGGCAACGCCGAGTGACTAAGTAGTGACTTCGGCATTTTAGAGGCAATGCCGAACAATTTAACTCAAGGTCAGCGTTTTAGAGGCAACGCCGGGTGATTGGGGGTCAACATTGGCGTTTTTAGGAGTAATACCAAACAGTTGAACCCGAGGTCAGTGTTTTAGAAGCAACACTAAGTTATTGAACTCGAGATCAGCGTTTTAGAGGCAACACCGAGTGATTGAAGGTCAACGTCGGCATTTTAGAAGTAATGCCGAACGATTGAACTCAAGATCAGCGTTTTAGAAGCAACGCCGAGTGACTGGATAGTGACGTCGGCGTTTTAGAGACAGCGCCGAGTTATTGAACTCGAGGTCAGCGTTTTAGAGGCAACGCCGAGTGACTGAAGGTCAACGTCGGCATTTTAGAAGTAATGCCGAACGATTGAACTCAAGATCAGCGTTTTAGAGGCAACGCCGAGTGACTGGATAGTGACGTCGGCGTTTTAGAGACAGCGCCGAGTTATTGAACTCGAGGTCAGCGTTTTAGAGGCAACGCCGAGTGATTGAAGGTCAACGTCGGCATTTTAGAAGTAATGCCGAACGATTGAACTCAAGATCAGCGTTTTAGAGGCAACGCCGAGTGACTGGATAGTGACGTCGGCATTTTAGTGGCAACGCCGAGTTATTCCGAGGGTTAGCACCCGAGTAAGGAGAGGGCCCACCAGTTTTCTGGGAAATAACTGCCGAATGACCACGTGGCATGCTGGGATTTCGGAAATAACCGCCGAGTGATGACTGGGCACTTTTTTGAAACGGTGTCTGGTCCGAGAATATCCCATAAGAGTCGCACTTTTAGCCGCCTTTGCTTTCCGCGTCCTAGTTTTTGCATTCCTGCTTCCAAATCTCCTCTGCGCTTGCCTCCAATTTGCTCGCTGGTGAAATCGAGATGGCTCCCAAGAGGAAAATCGCGAGTTCTTCCGCTGTGGTGATTCCCCCAATTGATCCCAACAGCCAGTTGCCTTTCGCAGGTAACCACATGTCCAACATCTCTGAAACTGAACTCCTCCACCTCGTGTCCATCGGGGTTCTTCCTCCGCGGGAACTCTGTTCTTGGCGGGTTTGCCATGGAACTACGGTTCCGACGGAGGATACCCACGAATCTGTGGTTTACGCTCCCTTTCTTCTCCGTGGCCTTGGCCTTCCTATTTCTCCCTTTTTCCGTGGTCTTCTTGATTTCTACCACATCAACTTAACCCATCTGAACCCTAATTCAATTCTGCAAATTTCTATCTTCGTCCACTTATGTGAGGCCTTTCTTGGTGTGCTGCCGCATTTTGGATTGTGGAAACACCTGTATCACTGTCGCCCTGGGATGGCCGGGGGACAGCATCAGTTGGTTGGAGGTGCCAGCTTGGAGATGCGCCGGGGACGGAAAACTGAGTATCTTGAGATCCCCCTTAAAGACAGCATTAAGGGATGGCGCCTGGAATGGTTTATAGTTGATAACTATGGAAATTCTCTCCCCCCCGGTCAGGAAGACAGCCAGATGTTCGCACCCCGAGCTGGACCGAGTCTCCCACAGACGAGGAGGTGGCTGAAGCTAGTGTGCTGTTAGCTGAAGTTGGGCTATTGAAAGAGAGGGGTTTAACCGCTGAAGCTATAGTTGCTGACTTTGTCTTCAAAAACATTCAGCCACTGAAAGACAGGGCCCACCCGGCTTATCTGTATCAAGGGCTAGCCGACCCAACTCGAGTTACCAATGGAAGGATCCCTTCTGCAGATTTGGTGAGCCGGCTGGAGATGATTCTCAGAGGCAAAGTATCCAATGTTGGTGCTCCGGTGGCGTATTCAGCCTGGAATCTGCCTCCTGCCAAGGCCTTCACTCGCTTCGTGTCAAACCCGCCTTCAACTGATGGCAATTTGGGCCTTAGAACGCGGCCCTCTGATGAGGAGGTTAGTGCTTTGGTTGCTTCACTTGGGAAAATCCCTGATGATGAAAGACAAACCCATTTCGAGGTGCCTTCGGATCCTACTGATGCTGAAATAAATGCTGTGCTTGACATGTTGGCCGAGGATTCTTCTGACGCTATTCCTACTGAGACATTGGCAGTGGCGCCTCTCCCAGAGGTCGGTATAGTCTTGGATGTCCAGAGACCTGTCCGTGCTCGCTCGAAGCGTCCCCGCCGAACCAATCAGACTGATCTTTCTGTTGATGAGCAGAAAAAGAAGAAGAGACGTATTCGGCGAGTATCTAGTTTGAATCAGGGTGCTGGTCCCTCGGCTCCTGCTGATGAGGAGGTTCCTGCATCTGAATTTGCTGATGCTGATCCCAATGGGTGTGGTCCATCTGTTGCTGCTCCCAATGGGTGTGATGCCGGGGTTGCTGATGAAGATGACGAAGAGGAAGAGGATGAGGTTCCTTTGATTCGAAAGAACAGTCGGCAATTCCTCGCCAGTGGGGAAAGTAGTGGGGTTCCCTCCCCGGCCTTATCTGCTCTTGTTGGTCTGCAAAACATATCCCTGGCCGACTTTGATCAAACTCTCGAGGATATGGTCCCAGAGGACTTGTTATCAGGGCCAGTGGACGATGCCGCGACGGAAACCTGTGGTGTTGTGCCGGACGCTGGGTTGAGGTCATCCCGTGCCTCATCAACCTTAGAGCACGATCTTGAGGGACGGGATGTTAACTTGGATTGTCCTGATTCCATGGAAATAACCGAGGGCCCGCTAACCTTGGAGACGGTTACTGCTGAAAATTTGGACCCCAAGGATGGTGTCGACACATGTCCAGCCCCCGAGGGTGTCGTGGGGGACGACTTAGCCCGGGCGAAGAGTGCAAGCTACTGCCCAGCCCCCGAGGGTGTTGCCGGGGATAACCCGGCTCAAGTGGGCAGTGCCGACTATGGCCCGGTCCCCGGGGATGCCCAGACAGGATCTCCCTCCGGCACTTCCATGAACGTTCACGCTGGGTCACCTCCACACTCTGGCTGCATGGTGGTGGCCCAAACTTCAGACCGGGGCGTCGCTTTAGAGGGCAGCGTCCCCGTTGATCGAGTATCCGGTTATGCTGAAGGAGATGAACTGATTCCCACTGTTCCATTGCATGCTGCTTCGGGTGATGACCTTGCGCCTGGTTATCATCTGATTTCTCCTGACTTGGGGATCCCTTCGTTCTTCTCCACCCTCCAGGTACTGTGCTGTTTCTTAGCTTGATTTTTACATTGCCTGAACTCTTGCCATTATGCTCATCTGCTCTTCTCATCAGACTTTTGTGGATGGGGTGACCACCCAGCTGAAATTGCATGGTGCTCCTATTCCAGAAGTGGCTTCATCTTTTCCATGTTGGAATCCAGTGTTACTTCGTCGTCGTGTATCCGAGTTGGAGGCGATTAACGCTGGTTAGTGCCCTTTTTCTTTTCTTCGCGTTTGTTGTGGACTGCTTGACCTTCTGACCTTGTTTTGTTTGATTACCTCTTACTAGGAATGACTCGGCAGACTGCACTTCTTGAGGAGAAACATTCTCAGGATCGAGCTGAATTGACTCAGCGATGTACTGATCTTGAGGAAAAGTATTCTCAAAGTCAGATTGAACTGAGTCAGGTTTCTGCTGCCTTGGATGATGCCAATGCGTTGAGTTCTTCTCTGCATGCCCAGCTTGATTCTGAAAAGGTGATATATGAAACTGCACTTTTTTCTTGCCGTGCTCCTATTGTTTGCCTGGTTTTCTGAAAGAACTGATTTGCGCTTGCAGGAGGAAAAACGCATCCTTGCCGCTTCTCGAGACAATCTTGATAGGTTGTATCGAGATTCTAGCAACTCGTTGACCATCTTGGAGAGAAGTCATCGCTTTTCCATGGAGGAGTTGAACAATCTTCGCTATAAGTTGCAGGAGTCCTTGGATGATGTGATTCGCCTTCGGGAGTTGATATCAGCTAAAGACGTTGTCATCAAGAATCTGCGTGCTTCCAAAAAATCTGTTACCCAGGAGCTAGAGGCTGCCCAGTCGGCTGTCAAGGCTGCTGAAGAAACTTCCAATACTCTGAGAGCCCAACGCGATAGGGCCATGGACAAGGCCATTCGAGCGGGACGAATTCTGATGAGGAGGCCTGGCGTAGTCGTTCCTGAAGATATAAGGGCCGACGTGAACGCCGCCCCTGACTCCTCGAGTCGTCCTTCTTCATCAACTGCTCCTGGAAAAGACATTGCAAAATAGAGAAAACATTTCGCATGCTCCAAGCGCGCAGCTTGCATGATTGAATATTTGTCAGAGAACACCAGTTTATTTGAGTGACACAGTTATTCTATCATTGTATCAGGATTTTTTAGTTCAATGAGTTTGGTAGTAATGATGCATGATGACTATGAATTTTGCATGTGGGATATGGAGATCATCCCCTGAATTAAATAGGCGAGAGCATGTTGCATTGGTCTTAAGCAAGCGCCAATTGGAGTTGATTACTTCGTTAGCTGGGCATAGTGGTCGCCCTGAGTTAAGTAAAGCATGAGCATGTTGCACCGCCTTAAGTCGTTGCCGACTTAAGTCGATTGCTCCGTTAGCAGGGCATAGTGGTCACCCCGAGTTAAGTAAGCGTGAGCATGTTGCACCGCCTTAAGTCCTTGCCGACTTAAGTCGATTGCTCCGTTAGCAGGGCATAGTGGTCACCCCGAGTTAAGTAAGCGTGAGCATGTTGCACCGCCTTAAGTCGTCGCCGACTTAAGTCGATTGCTCCGTTAGCAGGGCATAGTGGTCACCCCGAGTTAAGTAAGCGTGAGCATGTTGCACCGCCTTAAGTCGTTGCCGACTTAAGTCGATTGCTCCGTTAGCAGGGCATAGTGGTCACCCCGAGTTAAGTAAGCGTGAGCATGTTGCACCGCCTTAAGTCGTCGCCGACTTAAGTCGATTGCTCCGTTAGCAGGGCATAGTGGTCACCCCGAGTTAAGTAAGAATGCGAGTCAATCGTAAATAAATTGAGTATCCTTGAAACCTTTTCTTTATTGATGACATATTTCCACTTTACAGAGTACATCATTGTTATCCCAGCAGTTTTGAGGTACGGCTAAGGATAAAACTTTCTCAGGTGTTCTATGTTCCAAGAGTTCCCGACTTCCGTGCCATCCATCTGAGTGAGGCGATATGATCCGGGCCGAGTGAGTTCTGCCACTATGAAAGGCCCTTCCCATAAGGGTGATAACTTGTGTCGTCCTTCTCCCGTTAGAATTCGGCGAAGGACGAGCTCCCCCACTGAAAAAGATCGTTGCCACACAGCCTTGTCGTGATAGCGCCTTAGAGTCTGCTGGTATCTTGCTGACTGGATTACTGCACTTAGCCGTTCTTCTTCGAGTATATCTATGTCCTCTAGTCTGGTGGTCTCAGCTTCTGCTATGCTTTCAAAAATCAGCCTTGGCGCCCCAAACTTGAGATCAGCAGGCAGCACTGCTTCCGACCCATAGACCATGAAGAAAGGAGTGTTTCCATGCAAGGCTCGGCTAGGTTGGGTTCTTAGGCTCCAAACAACATAGGGTAATTCCCTTATCCACTTCCCTGCGAATTTTTCATTCTTATCAAAAATCTTTTTCCTGAGTGCATCCAATATCATCCCGTTAGCTCGCTCAACTTGCCCGTTGGCTCTCGGATGGGCTACAGATGCATACTTGATCTGAATACTTTTTTGCTCGCAGAAGTCAAAGAACTCTGAACTTGTGAAGTTGGATCCTAGATCAGTTATGATGCTGTTTGGTATCCCGAATCTGAATATTATATCTTGTATGAATTCCACAGCCTTGGCAGAGGTTAAGGAGGCAATGGGCTTGAATTCTATCCATTTAGTGAATTTGTCAATTGCTACCAACACATGAGTATATCCCCCTTGAGCTTTCTTGAAAGGTCCAATCATATCCAGCCCCCAGCATGCAAAAGGCCAAGTTACTGGTATGGTCTGCAGCTGCTGTGCTGGCAAGTGTTGTTGCTTCGACAAGTATTGGCAAGCTTCGCACCTCTGAACTAACTCGGCTGCATCATTCTTTGCTGTTGGCCAATAGAATCCTGACCTGAAGACCTTCCCAACTAGTGTTCTGGAGGCTGCATGTATCCCACATTGTCCAGCGTGGACCTCTTCTAGTAGTTGCTTTCCAGTGGATGGGAGAATGCACTTCATGAAGACGCCTGATGCACCCCTTCTGTATAATGTCTCCCCAATGAGTGTATAATGAGCCGACTGTCTTGCAATGCGCTCCGCCGAGTTCTTATCATCTGGTTCTTCTTCATTCTTTATGTACTTAATAATTGGCCTTCTCCAGTCATCAAGATCTGACTCGGGTTGATTTATGATGTTGCACTCTTCTACTTGATCCGTTGAGATACTCGGCTGCAGGATTTCTTGCACGAAAACCCCAGGTGGGACCTGAGTTCGACTGGACCCCAGCTTGGATAGTACGTCAGCTGCCGTATTCCGATCTCTTTCCACATGATGAAATTCTAAACCCTCGAATTTATCCTCCAGCTTTCGGACGGCGGTGCAGTATCTTCCCATCGAATCATTTGAGCAATCCCACTCCTTATTTATCTGGCTGATAACTACCAGAGAATCCCCGTACACCATTAATCTTTTGACGCCCAGTGATATGGCAATGTTCAATCCATGGATCAAAGCTTCATACTCGGCTGCATTGTTGGAGGCCGGGAATAGCAGCTGGAGGGCGTACTTGAGGTGTTCGCCTCCTGGTGCAGTGAAAAGAATCCCCGCTCCTGCTCCTTGCAGCTTGAGTGAGCCATCAAAATACATTCGCCATACCTCTGCAGTCTCCGGGTTGTCTGGTACTTGTTGTTCAGTCCATTCTGATACGAAATCGACTAGTGCTTGGGTTTTGATGGCAGTGCGAGGCCGAAACTCGATGTCATGAGATCCCAGCTCACAGGCCCACTTGGCTATTCGACCGATGGCCTCCTTGTTGTGAAGAATATCCCCTATTGGAAAACTTGTGACCACTATGACTTTGTGATCGTCAAAGTAGTGACGCAGCTTGCGGGCAGTTAGAAGTACTGCATACAATAGCTTCTGGATTTGAGAATACTTTTTCTTTGAGGGGCCAAGGACTTCACTGATGAAATACACAGGATGTTGTACTGGATAGGCGTGCCCTTCTTCTGCTCGCTCGACTACTAACGCGGTGCTTACCACGTGAGTCGTGCAAGAGATGTACAATAGCAAATCTTCAGCTGGTTGAGTTGATGTAGCTCGTCGAGGTGGTTTCAGTACTAGCGGTGTTGTCAAGAATTTTTTCAGAGCATCTAGAGCTTCTTGTGCTTCTGAAGTCCACTGAAATTTATCCACCTTCTTGAGTAATTTATAAAACGGCAAACCTTTTTCTCCCAGCCTGGATATAAATCTGCTTAAAGCTGCCATGCATCCAGTAAGTCGCTGAACCTTCTTCTGCGATCGAGGTGCTTCCATCTTCATGATAGCTTCAATCTTATCTGGATTAGCTTCAATTCCTCGGTGGCTGACGATAAATCCGAGCAACTTTCCGGCTGGTACCCCAAAAACACATTTCTCGGGATTAAGCTTCCACCTATACCGCCTCAGGCTGTTGAAAACCAGTTGCAAATCTTCGATGAAGTCCTTTGAGTCCTGTGTTTTGATCACCACGTCATCCACATAAGCCTCCACACGCTTGCCCCAGTGATCGGCTAAGCATGTCTGAATAGCTCTCTGGTAAGTCGCTCCAGCGTTCTTAAGGCCAAACGGCATGGAGGTATAACAGAAAGCGCCAAACGGAGTAATGAATGCCGTTTTTTCTTCATCTTCCTTTGCCAGGCTGATCTGATGGTACCCAGAATAACAATCCAAGAAAGACAACATAGAACATCCAGCGGTGGAGTCCACCACCTGATCTATCCTCGGGAGCCCGAAGGGATCCTTCGGACAGTGTTTGTTGAGATCAGTATAATCAACACACATGCGCCAGTCCACTTTATTCTTTTTGAGTACAAGAACAGGATTGGCTAACCACTCAGGATGTAATACTTCTCTAATGAATCCGGCCGCGACCAAGCGAGCTAACTCGGCGCGAATGGCTTCCCTCTTATCAGGCGTGAAACGACGTAATTTCTGTCGAATCGGCCTCGCCTGGGGAAAGACCTTTAGCTTGTGCTCGGCCAGTTCTCTCGGGACTCCCGGCATATCCGCAGGTTGCCATGCGAATACGTCTCGGTTATCTTGCAGAAACTGGACGAGCGCGCTTTCCTATTTGTTGTCCAAACTGGAGCTGATGATGGCCGTCTTGCGCTCATCAGCGAACCCCAGGTTGATTCTTTTAGTTTCTTCAGTCGGCCGCATAGAGGTCGCGGTCTGAGCTTCATTCGCCGGTATTGCGAGGTCCTCCTCAGGCTTAGAGTTCGCCATTGCGGAGGGAGCTGTCGACGGCTTGGCGGTGAGGGCTGCTTGGATAGCCACTCGGAAACATTCTGCGGCGCCTTGGAGGTCGGCGCGCACAGTTATGATCCCTTGTGGCCCCGGCATTTTCAGTATCATGTATGTGTAATGCGGAATGGCCATGAATTTGGCCAATCCTGGCCTCCCGATGATGGCGTTGTACCCGCAGTCGAAGTTCGCCACTTCAAACCTCAGGAACTCGGTTCTGTAGTTCTCCGGAGTTCCAAAGGTGACCGGCATGTAGATGTGGCCCAGCGGGTATTCCCCTTCCGTCGGCACGATGCCGAAGAAAGGAGTGTCCGACTCGTGGAGCTCTTTGAGATGAACTCCCAAGCTTTGGAGTGTCCGGGGGAAGGTGATGTTGATGCTGCTCCCCCCGTCCACTAACACCTTTTTCACCCGGCTCTCTCGGATCACCGGATCGACGAGAAGCGGGTACTTGCCCGGATGATCAAAGTTGAGCCATTGATCCGCCCGAGTGAAGGTGATCGGGTGCTCCGACCATCGGTATGGGGCGGGAGGACCGACGGTTGCCACTAGTATCTGGCGATCATTGAGCTTTTGCTGTCTTCTGCTCTCCTGTGATCCGTGTCCGCCGAAGATGACGTTGACCTCCCTGTCAACGCGCGGGAAAGCTCCTCCTCCTCCTCCCTCCTCCTGCCGATGGGGTTGTCGTGGTTCATCTGGTCCTCCCCTCGGCGGAGGAGGAGGTAGAGGTTGGAAGGGTCGGCCGTGTCCGACGGAGTGCTTGAAGTCCCGGCAGTTACGAAGAGTGTGTCGCATGTCCTTGTGGTACGGGCACTGGGCGTCGAGGATGTCGTCCAGTGTGCGTTCGCCTCCACGAGGTCCTCCTCGAGCGCGGGCGGCGGGTGGTCCGGCGGCGTGTACTTCTTCGCGTGGCCGCTTCTCCCATCGCTTGTCAGGTTGCTGGTTCGCGTCGCGCCGCGGTGCTGCCGGCGCGGGCTTCGCTCCTCCGATGAGGTCCTGGGCTCGCTCGTCGGCGGTGATGTAGAGGTCGGCCTCCCGGAACAGCTCCTCCGAGGTGGTCGGCGCCCTTTGTAGTATGGCTCGGACAAAAGCCGAGTCATTGGATCCTCGGTAAAAGTCCTCGATCACGGCCGCCTCCGTGACATCGGGGATGCGATTCCTCATGGTTTGAAACCTCTTGAGGTATGATCGGAGAGTCTCGTCCCCCCGGCGCTTGATAGATTTGAGGTCCCACGGCTGCGCCGGCTTGTCGGAGAGGGACTGGAAGTTGGCGGTGAAACGCCGACTGAAGTCTCCCCAGACGTCGATGCAGTGTCGGGGTAGATGTCGTAGCCATTGCAGCGCGTCTTGTCCAAGGACAATGGGCAAATACGCGGTCATCACGTCCTCGGATGCTCCGGCAGCTCGAGCAGCGGTGGTGTAGACGGCTAGCCAACCCCACGGATCCTGCTTAGGTTCATACTTGTCAACATTGGATACCTTGAAGTTGGGAGGCCATTGGATGGCCCTAAGGCGCGGAGTAAGGGCGGACACTCCGCACGTGTCCTCCTGTCGTCGGGGTCGATGCCTGTCCCGGGGAGGGGAGTTGTGGTTGTGGTTCCTCGACCGTCCCCGGGAGGTTCCGCCAGTTGAAGCCGTCGCCGACTCAGTCCTGGTAGCTTGGCTCTGAGTCGGGGCACCATGATCCCTGTCGTACTCCTCTCGACGACGAATTTCGTTCTCATGCCGCCGTTCCCGCGAAGCGTTGATGGAGCTCCGCGCGTCTCGGCGACTGTTGATGGCGTGTCGTAGATCGTTCGGTGGGTGAGCAAGCGGTAGAAGATGGTTGGCCGCCTGGGTGAACAGTCGTCGGTAACCGTCGGCGTCAGGAGTCCGAGGAAGTCCTTCCGCTATCCGAGCCAGCACCCCTCCGACCTCGCTCGGCGTGTTCATGGCTCGGGCGAAGTCGGGGTTCAGATTACGCCCGAAGAGTGGATTCTCGCGACGTTGCCTTGTATCCTGTTCAGCCTGCTCCTGAGCTCGTCGGCGATCACGTCGCCGGGAGTTCCTTCGCTCTCTGAAAACGCGTTCTTCCGGGGTTTCTCCTACCTCCGAGACCTCGTCTCGCGAGACAGGTTGTTCCGGATTCCGCTCTCCGGCCGCGTGATGTCGTCGAACATTCCTGCGCCGGTTCCTCCGTCGACGGGACTCTCGCTGAGGCGGTTCCTCCCCGGGTACAGTCGGCTCGTCGTCGGAGATGGCCGGCGATTCTGCCCTTCCGATGAAGAGGACGTCGGGGTAGAACGACGCTGCCGGCGTGGTGATTTTCTTCCGGGGAGCTGGAGGTTGCGCTTCTCCGGTATTTTCGGAGTTCGTTGAGGAAGACTCCTTTTTTGGCGGATCCGCAATACGGTTCAGAATTCCTTCTTCGTCCGCTACGAACGAGATTGTTCCGAAGCAGAACATAGATCCGGGGCGCAGGGTGATCTTGTTGTAGAAGGAGATGGCCATTGAGCTAGCTTGGATTGTCAACACACCCCCTACCTGGCGCGCCAGCTGTCGGTGTTTAGGGTCCGACCGCACACCCGGGGTTGCCCCTCAAGGTGTTTTTAGGAGTAGGACGGTGTTGACAACTGTAGCAAAATGGTTCGTGCCGATCGCACGAGGGACAGTGGACAAGGTTTACAGGTTCGGGCCGCTTAGAGATGCGTAACACCCTACGTCCTGATGAGTATGCTTGGTGGATGTGATTACAAGAGAGCTCTCTGGATCGAGAATACAGAGAGTTGATGTGGGAGGCTAAGTAATGGGTCACTCGTTCTGAAGGGGTGCCCCCTAGGCCTTATATACTCGACCGTGGGGCGGTACACATGATGAGATAACAACGAGTAGCTAAAAGATAGTGAACCTCTCGAGATTATCCCCTACGTAACTCTCGCCGACTTATCCTCACGTGGCTTCGCTGCATGAAGGCCCCGACGCGGGAAAGTCGGATCTCTGTTGCGGCCAATGGCTCGGCGCTATGGGCCGTCCGGGTTTGCACCAATCCGGCCCCATGTCGCTCTGCGTTGCTGGTCGTCTTTCCCCAGGCCCACAAAAGAATAACCTTACGATTTATTGGGCCCTTGGGCCTTTCGTGAGGTCCTTTACTCTTTTGGTGGACCCGGGGGATATCTATCCCCCACAACTAATGCATAAAATCATTTCCCACCCTCCACCCCATGAATTTGAGATAGGCTTATATCTCAACTTTAGAAAGTGGTGGAACGTCAAATTCCAAACTAAATAAGTTACTTTATTAAGTTACTTTTTAGTTTAAACTGGAAAGTAAAAATCTCTTGAAAAAATATGGTTCTCAAACTAGCCGTAATGTAATTGATCCATCGTAGACTTGACAATCTGCTACCATTCTAAAATTATCACTAAGGGACAACACATCTGACCACCAAAAATAATTAGTCAGATTTCTTTTGCTTTTGGGTGAGGTGTGTCCCTCTTCTATATATAGAAAGCATTTCTAACTGATCGCCAACTCATGGTAGACCAGCCTTGTTAACTAGGGACCGTGATATCTAGGATGAATATGCTTTAGAATGAAATCCATGCATAGGGACCGTGATATCTAGGAGGGAAGGGTTAACTAGGTTTTCTGAAATTTCTAGTCTAAAATTTGGCCTCTAATTTTCGTTTATTAAAACATATGAAAAAAGGGGCAGAGTTGACTAGTTTTCTAAAATATATAGTCTAAAATTTGGTCGCTAACTTTGATTTATTAAAACATATGCAACAAAATCATGTATCCAGATGTGCAACCTAGTTTGTGCTATCTTTATTACTATCACTATCGCAAAAGAATTATGAAACCGAGGTTTCAATACTATAAACTAGCATGTCGGTACCACAAAACTGAGGTCATTATCGGAATCCGGCTCTTTGCCGAGAGAGTGTTTTTTGTCGGGCATTCGACAAAGTCCTGCTCTCGGTAATGACCACGTTTACCGAGAGCATAACTCTCGGCATAAAAAAACTCGACAAAGACATCTTTGTCGAGTGTCAAACACTCGGCGAACGGCAACGCTCGGCAAATGGCCATCAGCCGTCGTCTAAAGCTGACGGTCGTTATCTTTGCCGAGAGCCGAGTTCTGGCACTCGGCAAAGAAGCTTCTTTACCGAGTGCCTCCGGTTTGACACTCGGCAAAGCAAGCTTTGGCGAGTGCCTTCCTTGGACACTCGGCAAAGTATATTTTTATTTTTTTATTTTGCCAACCAAACTTTTTGTGGTATGTTCCTACCACTGTAGACCTACATACACCATTTTGGTATAATTATAAAAGTGTTTTCTATAACTATTAGATTTAGACGAGTAACTCCGTTGAGAGCCGCGGGCCTTTCCACGCGCAAGTGGTGCTCCGCTTCTAGCTGAAACATCATGGGCCTCATTCCCTCCGATACACGGTGGCGACCATGACACAAACTCGGTTGTCATGGTCTCGCAAGACTCTCGCCCCACTCGGTACAATATTATAACTGCTCGCGCAAGAGCCAAGGGTTTTTCTGGGTTTTTCTAAACTCACTCAACTAACTAGGAATAACCTAGAGCAAGCGCATAAGCGGTCTAATTGACCTAAGCACTTTGCAAAGTACCTAAGGCCTGTTTGGTTCAGCTTTTTCTGACCAGCTTTTCTGAAAATCTGGTTGTGGAGAGAATCTGGCTGTGGGGAGAATCTGAGTATTATTATGATTACGTATGGAGGAAGATAAAGTTGTTCATAGGGCTCAGGATCTAGAAAGTGACGGATTCCTACTATTACAACGACTCAACCGATTATGTGTTTATGTTGATTTTGGATGGTTTTTGCCCCAACGAATTTTATAGAAGTTGGCTGAAAAGCTGAACGTTTGGCAGTCCGCAGCAGCTTTTGGTGGCCAGAAGCTGAAACAAACATGCCCCTAGGCTCATCACCGAGTGATTCTATTAAGCACTTGGGTGTATAAGCACTTGGAAGTGTATATAACATGTGTTGGTATGTTGTTTGGGCTCCACACCTTCAAATGGTCGGATGGAGAGGTATAAATAGCCTCCCCTCAATTATAGTCATTAAATAGAAAGCTGGTTGTTTTTCCCATCGAGCACACCGGATAGACCAGTCCAATGCTCCATCTCTAAAAACGCCTCAAAACATCCTTCCTGCATGACCAGTCCAAAGCACAACGGATCGGTCCAACACCTCGACTGATGAAGAGCCTAAGTCTCTGCCACTTGACCCAGACGGTCCGGTGCACCACCTGATTGGCCCTTTGCGCCAGACAACACAAAATTTTTTGCAATCTTGTCCAAATCTTCTTCAGATGATTTTGATTTGTCTTGAGGATGTTCCTATGATTTAGACAAATGTACCTAGTGACAATCCAACTAGTCTAACTCATGGAATTGGTCACTTTGATTCTCCATAACTCATATTGCTAATTTGGCTCAAACTTAGCTCAAAAAGGTGTTGCGTTCAGGGCCGGTCCTGACATTTTGGGGGCCTAAGCAAAAATTTATATAGAGGCCCCATATAACTATATATATATGTATATATCATCTACACATCTAGTAAATATATATCAGTAAAGAAACTACATATAACTTATTGTAATATAGAATATTACACATTATTGTTTATAAAATAACATTGACTGAAATAATAAAAACTTACTTGTCACTTTTCATCTTATAAAATTTCTTCTAACATTTTTTGATACAAAATCATTGATTATACTATTGATATCGATATAATTCAATAGCTTCTTCTCAATGCATGAAGACGCCAAACCATTCAACCTTTCTTGACTCATTGCTGATCTTTAATAATTATTCAGTAACTTCAATTTTGAGAAGCTTCTTTCAGCATATGCAACAGTAACAGGCATAGTAAATAATATTCTATAAGCAATAGAGGCATTAGAATAACAATCCACATCTCTGATATTCTTAAAAATCTCCATAGCAGATAATGTGTTGTTAGGCAAATTAAACTTTAGAATATTCAATTTAGAAATCAAATCATTTAACTCAACATCACATGAACCATCACGAGAGAAAGTGTTTGCAAATTTAGTGCAACACTCTTTAAGTTCTCTATCATTTAGTGACCTTAGTGTGCTTGAGCTCAATAAAAACCCAAATATATACCTTTAAACATGGAGAGTTCTTCAAATCTGGTCATCAAAGAAGTGCTCGCCATGTCAACTAATACCAAAAAATAGTTGACTTGAAAAGCTCTCAATTTCTAGAATTTCTTCATGGCACCTGCTTTCATCAAATTGTTTCTTTCTCACCGCTTTACGCTTTACTAGAAATGATGTATTTACACCAAAATCATTTGCAATATCTTCAACAACGGTTACCAGCGAGCAGCGGCTAGGGATTTTGGGAATAGAATAAATGTATAACGTATATATATAAGAGTATATATCTATTTGGGCCGGACTGGGCCGGGGCCCTGAGCGACGGCATACCCTGCCTACCCTCAGGGTCGGGCCTGGTTGCGTTGAATATAATACGAGCTATCCAACACTTCTAGATAGGTCAATTAAGTTTCAAAGGGTATTTACAACTTATCCAAAATATAGATCTATGTATAGTTCATCTTTTCTAAGTGTTACCCCTTTTTCTATTGGAGTTGAGCTATTTCTGACTTAGAACTGAATTGAATGAACTTATGAACTTGCGATCAGAGACTAGACAAACTAGTTAATCTGAAAGGTTGTAATGATCATTAAGGACCAAAATTAATGCAAGAAATGGTTTAAGTCAATTTCCCTTTCACTAACATGTCTAGCATAGGGTTTGTCTAACAAAGAGGGCCCACACCATAATAAAACTGCCAGAGTATGCAAATTAGGCGGGGTAGACACACATACTAGATCGAGTACTTGCCCATAGCCACCTGCAAGTGAACCTGGACGAATCCAGTATGGTAGAGCCGAGATCTGGTTGCCCTCATAGATCTGACCTCCCTTTGGTCGCAAGCCGTGCCGAAGCATTTGGTGACAGAGAAGAGAGGAGGGAGCAAAAAGGGAAGCTTGGGAGAAGCGAAATGGGCGAGATAGCCCCCCTCCTTGTTATGGTCGAGAAACTAGCAGCGTTGAATACTAGGAGGTGCAGGCAGGGGTGCTAGCTCAAAGTCGTGGGAGAGATACTCGAGTTACCCTATTCAGACGATGCGGGTTAAATTCAGTGACATAGGGACGAGAGTTTTTGGTGTGTCTCCCCAGGACTTGTTCGGTTCTACCTCAATCCATATGGATTAAGAAGAGTTGAGGGGGTTTTAATCCCTATTAAGTCAAAATCTCTCTCAATCCATATCAATCCCCTCCAATCTATATGGATTAAAAATATCCGAACAAGCCCTTAGTGCTTGTTCGGTTACACCAATCCAGAGGATGATTAGAGGGGTTTAAATCCCCGTCTATTCATTTTTAATTAGGAGGGGATTTAATCCCCTCCAATCCCCCTCTGGATTGGTGTAACCGAACATGCCCTTATAAAGGGATGGATTGCATCAATTTAGGCCATGTACAACTCTGAGACTCTGGATCGGGTTTTAAGTATAAGAGACAATTAAAAGATTGCATGATACAACTCTATACCTCTAGATCATAAATATAGTTAAGAGATAACTGATAATATGTATAAAGAGTCGTGTAAAGACGGGCCCTTCACATCTCTTATATTTTTATAATTAATCATCTAGAGATCCTTCAAAAAACCATATATTAAATGTTGTTACAGGAATCAACCAGAACAATGGCAATATAGCGGCGGTGAATAGCATATAGAAATCATTCAACCAAAAGTACAATTTAGTTGTAGGTACCACGAAATTAAATATACGTCCAATTTGGTTGGGCGTTGATGGACGAGGAAAATTGAACCACCAATAATCTCCTCCAAAATCTTGTATGGCCTAATGATTTAATTTGCAAGCTCTATACATTATAACCGGAATACCCAACACTTCTTAGTATATTTTTATGAGAATCGATGTAGTGAAAACCGTATAAAATCACATGAACGTAGAATTGGCCGAGTAAACAAACAATCACTTTGTAGATTCTAAACTCTATAGATCCCTTCATCTTTCTTCCCATATAATCCTTACAATACTAAGATTCAGCCATGCCAAGAAAACTGAGATCAGCGTGCGGGGAGTCCTGGAATCTGGTCTTTCGGCGCACCTCGTGCCACGCCTGACCCCCAAGCTGCTTCAGAGCGTGATGTGCTTCAGTTGGTCCTTGACGACGTGATGCTGTCTGAGGCGCCGGACGTACGCCACTGCCCCCTAGCTGCCACTGGAGGCAACCTGCACACTGGGGGACTTTACCGTGTCCTCCGCAATGGCGAGGGAACACACAGCGCTGAGGCTTCTTTTGTTTGGCAAAACCAAGCCCCCCCTCGGGTGCGTTTCTTTGGCTGGCTTGTCAACAACGGCCGCGTTCAATGCCGCGTCAATCTGGTCAGGAAGAGGATTGTTCAAGACGCTACGTGTGAGATATGTGGGCAAGCTCCCGAGGACACGGCACACATCTTCATCCATTGCGGGTTTGCCTCCCGCTTCTGGGGTGTTTTGGGTGTCCAGATTGACCCGGGCAGCAGCAACGTCCTTTTGGGCCTGCTAAGGCCACCTACGGTTCCGGCGAAACACTACAACATGTTTGTCCTTCTCTGCTGCTGGCAGCTGTGGAAACGCAGAAATGATGTGGTTTTCCGTGGGGAAAGATCGCCGCTCGCAACAACCATGTCATTGTGTCGCGCTGAAGCGGAATTATGGAAATGCAGGCTGCGACAAGAAGACCACCATATAGTGGCTGCCTGGTGTCGTGTTTTTTGTGTAACATAGCATAATTCCATTGATGTAACCCCCACCCCCATGCTGTAAAACACAGGGCGTTTTGGCCACAAATGAATGAAAATTCAGGTGGGGACCCTCTCCCCTCCGGTGACATTCAAAAAAAAATACTAAGATTCTCTTCGAAGCCAGATTCTTACAAAAGCTCGTCAAAGAACCCAAAAGCCTATTTGGTAATACAATTTTTTAAATACTATAATTTTAAAATACCATAGTTTATAGTCGTACATGACACGATACTACAGTACCACCTTACCACGGTAAAATCATAGTATTGCTGAAAACTAAAATGTGTTTGGTTCCATTAGAAAACCAAAGTATTCGTAGAGAGAACAAAAGAAAACAGAGGTACTGAGTGGAGTTTCCAAAACTCCAAAAATACCACAGTTTTAGTTTTAGGTAAACCATGGTATTTAAAACTGTGTTTTATCTATACCACCAAACAACTTTTGGCTTTTAACATCATGATATCATCCAATACCAAATATTACCTCAAAATTTCAAAAACACTAAGAGCCTGTTTGGGAAACATAGTATTTTTTTTTTGGTCCCAAGACAATACCACGATATTTGAGCATATCATGACTCTTAACCGACAGTTAGAGATCTGATGGGACAGGGCTACCAACAAAGTCAAACTACTCTCTAGATATGAACAAATATTCTTTCGATATCTATTTAACAACTTGCTAAACATGATTTTAGTAAGCTCTTTTTTTAGAGAATGCTCTGAGCTTCCAAACAGGATCGGACCTTGAAACGGACATGACCATCATAGCCGGAAATCCGTACTTAATTGCCTGGTATGGATCGAGCTCGCTACGTATACCATACCACTCCCATACGTGTACGGTGTACCGTCCACTCTCGTGTCGTGCTGTCTCTCTCTCTCTCTTGTCCACATTTTCTCTCTCAAAGCTGTGAGTTGAGAAAGAGAGAGACCATGCGCCGCTGTGTGCCATGCAATAACTCCACGGCGACATTGAATGCCGTTGCACCCTCTCGCTGCTCGCCGCAATTACTCCGGCATTCAATACGCGCACCCCTCCAGCCTTCCCTTCCCTTCCTCTCCTCGTCCTCCCCTCCCTCCTCCAATCCTTCCCCGTCCGTCTCCATCGCCGCCGCCGTCCCTTTCTCTCTCCCTCCCTCCTCCTCCACACCTACAAGCCAGCTACTAGCGGCTCCTCCTCCGTCATCCTCTATCTACCGTCTGCACTCTCCGCGGAGCTGTTGTGCCGGTCCACGTACGCGCGCGTGCATACAAAGATCGGATCGAAGGTAGCTCCCGGGCCCCGGCCGGTCGCTTGCTCTTGCTTTTGCAGAGGCGCGCGCGCGCGTAGATCTACGCTCGGGGACGGAGAGGAAGCTAGGAGCGTGCATATGGTTAGGCTCTAGGGTTTTGCGCAAGTCCTCCAGGGACGACGAGATTTACCTTCTCCCAGCTATGCCCGGGGGCCTGATGATCCCCGGCCGCAACATGCCGACGGCGGCGGCCATGATCGGCGGCCTCGCCAGCTACGCAGCCTCCTTCGGCCAGGTATACCCTAACATCGATCCCTCGTCACTTCACTTCCTTCTCACCATCGTCCCAACCTCTCTCTCTCTCTCTCTCTCTCTCTCGCTGCACCACCAGCTGCTTGTCTGTACTTCAACTTCAATTCCCCGCCGTGCACATGTATACGATACGAACAGATCATCCAGTGATTATATTACCAGCTGCCCGGACGTATGTGTTCTTAATTGCCCGCTTCATTTTGTACATTGTCAATGAGCCATGGCTGGGTTTTTCATTGTCATGAATGTAATAATCTGTTGTTTTCAATGCCATAAATTTCCTAAACCTACCATTTCTTCTAGCAGTACTACTAGTATGACACAATGACTACACTGACGAGTAGTAGTCTCCTGTTCCAAATAATGCTAGTATATATACGTCTCGTTGGTGGAGGTTTAGCTTGTCTGTAGCGGCGGATTGCTCTAACCCTCTTTCTTTATATCTGTTTACTAGGCAGTTCTGGTCAAGGGGGTCGGGTCCTTGTTTTAGTGTCAGTGTTCCGGCTAGTGTAGGATTGTTAAGTTACATAGGTTTGTGCCAGTTTGTAAAGTTATTTCTATCTTCTAGTATATTGGAATGGCAAATCTTTTGTCTTTCCTTTTCAAAAAAACCATCTCCAGTAACTCGTCGCATATATCTTGTCATCCATCAAGGCAAAATAAATTCCATTACATGATACCACCGAATTTATTTCCGGGGAAAAAAGAAAGAAAGCTAGCATTTAAGCATGAGCTAAATAAATGCCAAAAGGAGTCTCGTATCTTCAGGATTAATAAAACCTGCTGCGTTCTCACTCCCTAGTCCCTACTGATCTACAGTAGTATGTGTAGGCACAAGTTCTCAAGCAAGTAAAAGCGTGCTGTGTTCTTCTTCTCCAGCTGATTCTGGTTTTAGTAATTAAGCTCTCCAATCCCTTTCGCAAACTTGAACCCCAGCTGTACGTACTTGCTCCAATTTATTGCTCCCCCGAAGTGTACCGAAACTTCCCACAGTCTTACAAGTCGGTACAAATGTACTGCAGCTCTTGTTGCTTTCCTTACTGATGAGCTAGAACGATATATGGGTTCATGGATTTTGAGAAGATCGTCGATGTAAGATCAGAGAGATGTTCATTCTTCTTCTTCTTCTTCTTTTTTTTTTTTGCTTATAGTAATCTCGATCAAAGCACAGCTGACATTGCAATCTGTCATGCTGCAGAACATGATGGATGGGCACCATCAGCTCGCTATGATGCAGCAGCAGCACCCACCACAGCAGGCAGCTACGAGCGAGAGCGACGCGCGAGGCCCGCGCCACGACGAGCTGCTGATGGAGAGCAAGTCCGGCAGCGACAACATGGAGGGAGGCGCCCGGTCCGGCGGTGAGGAGCTGCAGGAGGAGGATCTCGGCCTGCGGCAGCCGGCCCGCAAGAAGCGCTACCACCGCCACACCCAGCACCAGATCCAGGAGCTCGAAGCGTTGAGTCGTCCCTCCAATCTAGCTCGCTAGTATCTACTATCTAGAGTGATCGGTGTGGTATTTGACATGGTTGTGCGCCAAATGGACGGATCCACCGTGCAGGTTCTTCAAGGAGTACCCGCACCCTGACGACAAGCAGAGGAAGGAGCTGAGCCGGGAGCTGGGCCTGGAGCCTCTCCAGGTCAAGTTCTGGTTCCAGAACAAGCGTACCCAGATGAAGGTACTGTACTGACTACTGACTACTGACTGACATCACCCACCGGCCGAACACCATCACCTGCTTGCAATGCAATGCAAGCATATTCAGGGTGGGGTGTGCCGCTGATGGACTGGAGCACGCATGCATGCATTGCAGACGCAGCAGGAACGGCACGAGAACATGCAGCTGCGGGCGGAGAACGAGAAGCTGCGCGCCGAGAACGCGCGGTACAAGGACGCGCTCGCCAACGCCTCGTGCCCGAGCTGCGGCGGCCCGGCGGCCACGGCCGTCATCGGCGAGATGTCCTTCGACGAGCACCACCTCCGCGTCGAGAACGCGCGCCTCCGCGACGAGGTCGACCGCATCTCCACCATCGCCGCCAAGTACGTCGGCAAGCCCGCAGGCAGCCTGCTGCTGCTGCCCCCCAACAACCTGCAGTCAAACAACGTCTCCGGTCCGCCGCCGACGCTTTCCTCCCACCACCTCCAGCTGCCCGGCGGAACAGACGTGTTCGGTGCCCTCCACCGTCATGGTGGCGGTGGGTTTGACTTTGACAAGGGGTTGGTTGTCGAGCTCGCCGTCGCCGCCATGGAGGAGCTGGTGCGGATGGCCCAGCTCGGCGAGCCGCTCTGGATCCCTGCCCTTGCCGTAGACGGGGCTACCATCGAGACTCTCAACGAGGAAGAGTACGCCCGCGGGTTCTTCCCCAGGGGCGTTGGTCCCAAGCTGCCGGAGCTCCGGTCGGAAGCGTCGCGGGAGGCCGTCGTGGTCATCATGAACCACGTCAGCCTCATCGAGATGCTCATGGACGTGGTAATTATTAATAACCAACTAATGATTCAGTAACTGTTATTGTGTTAATCAGCAGGCGGATCTGACGATGCTTCACTCACCGCGTGCATTATCTGAGACTGCTGTGTGTCCGCCATTTCCATCTTGGTGAATGCAGAACCAGTGGTCGACGCTGTTCTCAAGCATCGTGTCACGGGCTGCCACCCTCGAGGTGCTCTCCACCGGCGTCGCCGGCAACTACAATGGCGCGCTGCAGCTGGTAACTCTGATTTCGTTCATCTTCTGTTCGTTAATTTCATCTTGATTTGGTCACATGCATGTTAATACGATTGCATGCATGCGCAGATGACGGCGGAGTTCCAGATGCCGTCGCCGCTGGTGCCGACACGTGAGTGCCAGTTCCTGCGCTACTGCAAGCAGCACACGGACGGCAGCTGGGCGGTGGTGGACGTGTCCGTCGAGGGCCAGCTGCTACGTACCGGCAGCAGACAGGCGCGCGGTCGCGGTCGACGCCGGCCCTCAGGCTGCCTGATCCAGGAGATGCCGAACGGCTACTCGAGGGTGACGTGGGTGGAGCACGCGGAGGCGGATGACATGATGGTGCACGACCTGTACCGCCCCCTAGTCTGCTCCGGCCTGGCGTTCGGCGCGCGGCGGTGGGCGTCGACGCTGGAGCGGCAGTGCGAGCGGCTCGCCAGCGCCATGGCCAGCGGCGTCGTCGTGCCGGCGGCAGCAGCAGGGCCAGCCGCGGGCGTGGTGACGTCGCCGGAGGGGCGCCGCAGCATGCTGCGGCTGGCGGAGCGCATGGTGGCGAGCTTCTGCGGCGGCGTGACGGCGTCGACGACGCACCAGTGGACCACGCTGTCGGGCAGCGGCGCGGAGGACGTGCGCGTGATGACGCGCAAGAGCGTGGACGACCCGGGCCGCCCGCCGGGCATCATCCTCAACGCCGCCACCTCCTTCTGGCTCCCCGTGGCCCCCGCGCGCGTCTTCGGCTTCCTCCGGGACGACGCCACCCGCAGCGAGTGGGACATGCTCTCCAACGGCGGCGACGTGCAGGAGATGGCTCACATTGCCAACGGCCGCGACCACGGCAACGCTGTCTCGCTGCTCCGCGTCGATGTACGCAATTCGACCTTAGCTTGCAGTTGCAGTTGCAGCAGCTATCTACTACGCTACGTACACTGTCTCTTCTTTTGCCTGATGATGTTGATCTGGTGGGTGCAGAACGCCAACTCGAACCAGGGCAACATGCTGATCCTGCAGGAGTGCTGCACGGACGCGACGGGGTCGTACGTGATCTACGCGCCGGTGGACGTGGTGGCCATGAACGTGGTGCTCAACGGCGGGGACCCGGACTACGTGGCGCTGCTGCCGTCAGGGTTCGCCATCCTCCCCGACGGCGGTGGCGGTGGCGGGTCGCTCCTCACCGTGGCGTTCCAGATCCTGGTCGACTCGGTGCCCACCGCCAAGCTGTCCCTGGGCTCCGTCGCCACCGTCAACAGCCTCATCGCGTGCACCGTCGAGCGCATCAAGGCTGCCGTCGCCGCCGACAACGCAGGTGTGGCGGCGGCGGCGGTGCCGTCCCACCATTGACGATGACCATCCCCAGCGGTTAGCGCCATTGACGACCATTCTCCTCTTATTACTCGCTCGCGTGAACGGCTGCTGAGCATAGATCAGCTAGCTCTAAACCATCTTATCTATCTTGCCAGGAGACTGCTAGCTGGGATCTGTGGAGGGACGAAGAGCAGGGTCGCGTCAAACTCAAACCAAAACTGAAACTGGGGAGGATTTGGCAAACGCGGCGGGGAGTCAAGAACGCACCGCGTGCTCTCCTTGCAAGCTGTTGTTGCACATGCCCTCGATCTGATGAGCAACACAATAACACCTTGCAAGGGGGTTGGTTCGGGCATTGACTCTCTTGCTCTGTCCTCCCGTCGACCTGCCACTCTCTCCTCGGTCCATGGCCGGGCTGTAGTAGAAGCTCGTCGGTCAGCTAGCTAGGAGCTTAGACCATGCATGCATGCATATGTAGCCTGTAACTGGGATTCTTCCATTGTAACCCTACCTGCTATGTTTCCTTTCTCTGCCTCCGTGCATGCACGGAGCGAGGTTGTCTATGGAGATTGCACAAGTCTAAAACCGGTTCCCCACCGTCAGAGATCCATTGCTTCTGTGTGTTTTTTTTTACGTTCAGCATTTTTTTAGTATCATCGTTGCATTATTGAAATGCATGTTTATACTCGTACTTACATATTTCGATATTTATAAGATCATTTACACCACATCCAGTCCAAATCCAAATAATACTAGTAAGACCTTGTTTATTTGAGAATCGATATGTATTAAGATGGATTGTAATATAAATTAGTTTAATGTACACCTCAAATCTATCTGAATACATATGGATTGGGATGAATACTAGAGTATCTAAACAGAACGTGGCACACATATATAGTATCGCTGGAGTAAGATGCTGTGGGCCAAAAGCGAGGGTTAAGCTAAACGATTAGGTCTTAAAAAAAAGAAGAAAATGTTGAATGAAACTGATGCAGCAAAACTCGACTTGTCCGCTCCGTCGCCTCGGCGGCGCCTTTCCTTGGATTCCAGGAACTTGGACGAGCTAGGGCCTAGGTGCATCTTGTAAATTGGCCTATCACTACTAGACAGGTTCCGCGACCAAGTCCGATGATCCGACTAACCATCAAGTTGTTGGGCATTTGACAAAAGGATGCAGGGCAGGCACCACGAGTTCTGTGAGGGCAAAGCAAACTCTAAACACATGTGGACGAAAGGATGAGGAGTTTTTAGACAGCTTAGGGGATCAACCACTGAAAAAGGTATCAAGATCAAATTGCCAACTGCTCAGCAGCAAGCAAGGTGCAATTAGACTACCTTACCGACCAGCAGCGACAGATGGACTAGACACAGCGGACACGTCTTCTTCATTACAAGTTAACTGATACTCCTTTCTTTTTTTTATTTATCGCTGTTTAATTTACAAATAAATTAGACGGACGATAAATATTCGAGAACTGATACTCCTTTCTTTTTTTAATTTATCGCTGTTTAGTTTACAAATAAATAAATTAGCGGACGATAAATATTCGAGAACGTAGGTCGTAAATCCGTAATGGTAATGGTCTTGTTTGGGTGCACGAGGACTGAAGAAGATCGAGAAGGATTAATATTTAATTTTAAAATCTGCCTCTAACCGAATAACTCCTAAAGGTGGACCGAGTGGTAGTAGGTAATTTTTCCTAACTCTATCAAAATAGTGAATCTGATCTTAAATTCACCGTTTTGAAGGATCCAGATTTGGTTTTTGGCTAACAGCTAGATGTTTGAACACTTGTACATAAAGTTTTTTTTGTGGCTGACTTTGTAGTTAGCGTAGCTGTCCCGGAGAGGTCCTAAGATGCAGATTCACTTTTTTCAGTCACAAAATGAACAGACTCGTGGAAATGGAAAACACCAGGGTTTAATAAGGGCAAAAGCTTTGTATTTATTTGATTATTGATTATGCACTCCAAAGCCATTCAGATACAGGACAACAACAACCCAAAAAAAATAAAAAAAAACAGGGGGGGGGGGGGGGGCACTACCGGCTACAACAACAATACCAGCTTCCAGGTTATTTGTGCTTTTATCCAAAAAGAACAGCGCTAAATTAATTACTGCTGAACCCTCAAACTTGACATGGAACCCCTCATCCAGCCTCCTCGCTGGTGTTTTAGACGTCCAGGTACTTGCTGGCGGTGTGCACGTCCTTGTCTCCTCGCCCGCTGCAGTTCACCACCACCCTCACGCCGTCCGCCAGTGTCGGGCAGAGCTTCTCAAGGTAGGCCAGCGCGTGGGAGGTCTCCAGGGCAGGGATGATGCCCTCCAAGCGAGACACGCGCTTGAAAGCTGCATGTCATGATTACATGTTCATAGACAGAGTGAATAAAACTACTGGATCAGCTGTTGAGACAGTTTCTCAAATGTTCAGAAAAAAAAAAATCATATGGGCCTTATGGATGCTGAACAGTCAACAATGTATCTAGTGTCACATCTAAGCATAATACTGTTCAAGACTTCAACATTGTGTTTGGTTATTAAAAAAATCGCATGCCAGCATTAGCTCAGGAATAAGGCATATCTTAAACATTTGGCTTATCTACTGAGGAAAATCTAGGAGGCTAGGACTACATTATTGGCATCACAATATCCTGAACAGCTACATCAACTGAATATATATAACATCCAGTCATTTAAAGATGAGTCAAGATGTTGAAAGCTGATACCAACACTAACAGCATTTTGTAGGTTCATTGGAAATCAACTTCGTCAAAAAGAAAAAATAGTTCAACCAATAACAGACAATGGAAAGAGAGCGAGACATACCATCCAGTGCCTCCTGGTCAGTCACACTATCGTATTCGGCACGTCCAATGTCCTTCAAGAAACTGTGCTCGGGTCCAACGCCAGGGTAATCCAGCCTATGATTCAAAAAAAATAATGGACAATTAGTTAGCTCACATAGTACACAACAAATATAGTCTTGTGGAGCGCAAACAGAAAGAAAACTCACCCAGCACTGATGGAGTGGGGTTCGATAACTTGTCCGTCATCATCCTGCAACAAATAGCTCATGGATCCATGGAGAACTCCGACTTGGCCCTTTGTCAAAGTCGCCGCATGCTTGTCGGTGTCTACGCCATGGCCAGCTGCCTCCACTCCAACCAGCCTCACATCTTGGTCCTCAACAAACTCATGGAATAAGCCCATGGCGTTTGATCCGCCGCCGACGCAGGCAACCAATACGTCCGGCTTGCCACCCCACTTGTCCATGGCCTGCCTCCGGGTTTCCTTGCCAATAACCTTATGGAACTCCCTCACCATCATCGGGTACGGGTGCGGACCGGCAACAGAGCCCAAGATATAGTGTGTGGTCTCCACATTTGTGACCCAGTCACGGATAGCCTCTGAAGTTGCATCCTTCAGGGTTGCTGTCCCAGAATGTACCGCCCTGACCTGCTCCAGCAAAAAGGAAACAATATACCATTAGAAAAACATTAAGGCATATAACAAATTCTTTTTTTTTCTTCCCTGAAGAACAAGTGCAGATACAGACTCAATCTAACAAACAGATGCCTCCGCTGTACCTCTGCACCAAGAAGCCTCATCCGGAAAACATTGAGCGCCTGCCTCTCCATATCCTGTGCGCCCATGTAGATGATGCACTGCAGCCCGAAACGGGCGCACACGGTGGCGGTGGCGACGCCGTGCTGACCAGCACCTGTCTCGGCAATGATGCGCTGCTTCCCAAGTCGCTTGGCAAGCAAGGCCTGCGCCACGGCATTGTTGATCTTGTGGGCACCCGTGTGGTTAAGGTCCTCCCTCTTGAGGTAGATGAGCGGGCCTGTGCCATCGGCGCGCTTGTAGTGCTCCGTTAGGCGCTCCGCGAAGTATAGGGGGCTCTCACGTCCAACGTAGTCCTTGAGAATACCGTCCAGTTCTTTCTGTGAAAAAAAAAATCATGTCAGACATAAGTGCAAGGATGTAAACATTTCTCGTGATTCATATTCAGGGATCACGGCATGTTGATCATAATTCTCCCTCGTGATCCAAGGATCAAGGCATCATTTTTGTGTCAAGCTTCCTGTCCTGTCCTAGACTACAGAAAAGTGAGGCAGACTGCTCAGGGAAGGGAACACAAGAACGGAATCAACAACTTAGCCCATAAGATGTGACATCTCGTACCTACGAAAAGTAGGCATCTATCCAAAAAAAAACTAGGCATCCAAATCCCCGCTAATACTGAGTCAACTATAAGCCGGAGACATGGGACATAGGAGAGGCGGCGGTAGCGGTACCTGGAACTCGTCGTCGGTGGCGAGCGCGTGGAAGGCGCTCTCGAGCTCGGTGAGCGCGTGCATGAGCGTCTCGGGGACGTACTTGCCGCCGAACCTCCCGAACCTGCCCATGGCGTCGGGCATCTGCAGCCCCGGCGCAGCGGCGCCGTTCCCCATCTCCACCGCGGCGGGGGAGGCCGCCTCCGCGGCGACCGCCTTGGCCGGCTGCATTGCGGCCGCGGCCACGGCGGCGGCGGCCCTTCGGGGGCGGGCGGAGGAGGTCCTGGAAGACGCCACCCGCAGCACCGCGCGCTGCTGGGCCGGCGCGGCGGGTCCTGGTGCGGCGGCGCGGGTAGGGCTGCGAATGGCGGCGGCGGTGGCCATGAGAATAATAAATCGACGAGGGGAAGGGGATAGATAGGCTGTGGGGGCAGGGGCTCTGCGTGGAGTGGTCTGGGTGCGGGTACCCGCTGGGCGGGTATATAAACTGGTGGCGCTAGGACTTCTGGCAGGAATGGTTGGTGGCTCCACCGGATCTTCCTAGACCCGGTGCATGGACCTGGACTCTGCTCCCGTGCCGCCTCGCCAAGGCTGGTGCTGGTGGGCCGGGCGCGGGGAGGAGAGGGAAGAGCGGGGTCGACGGATCGCTCAGGGCCAGGCAGCGTGAGAGGGCAGCCGCTCGTAGCTTGGCCTTGCTTTGTTTCCTCGAGTCGAGACGAGCTGGTTTTGCGGCGGGTCCAAGCTTTCCAGGGGCATTTTGGGGACGGTTTTATTAGTGCGCACCGTCCACGATGGCACGATCAACCGTGAGACGTGGAGCGCCCTGCGCCTTCTATCTCTAAAAAAAAGATAAACAGAAAACAAACCACAACAAGATTCAAATAAAAAGTAAAAAAATAATAACCAATTAATACTAAGGCATGTATGGATGGATGCACTGGGAATAATAATTACCTGATTCAAAAATTACTAGTGAAATTAGCTAACTTTAGCTAGGTTGAACAAACTAATATGTAGTTGAGGGTGCACCCAAAGGTAGTTAAACTATTAGGATGCTTGCATGTCTCAATCTAAAAACAGTTAACAACTGAACTACTAGCTAGTCTGTTTAAATATCTCTAGCTAATTTTAACCGCTAAATATTAGTTCTATCACACTCAAACAGAGCCTAAGCTTCAATCATTTCTGAAACTTCAATCTCAACTTAGTAACGACCTACGTACCAACATTTCTAAGATCTAGCAATTGTTCTTGATGTTCGATCTTTCTTCTTCTTTACATAGTAGTGACCATAGACACAAATCCAACACTAGAGATGGAAACGAATACTTATTCGGATATCAGTTTTTTGGTCTTTTTTCCCTTCGATGATGAATAATTAGGGTATAGAATCAGCCATGCAAATTCATACTATTGTTTCTAACATTAAGCTTATAAAGATTCGCAAAAAGATATATCTCAAATTTATTATATATCTTCTCATATAATAGATATAAAATTCGGATATATATACGAGTATTTTTTTACCTTTTTGGTGTAAGGAGCAAATAACATATAAAAAACTATACAAAATGTTATTCTTATTTATTATAATATGCTTGATAATATAAACAAAGACTAGCATCATATATATATATATATATATATATTAAAATATTAATTTTCTTCTACCAGTTCGGATACAGTTTTCATCTATGTCCAACACGTTGCTCTTAAAACTAGAGATGGCAATGAGTACCCGCGACCCAATACCCGATGGGTATTTACTTCATTAGGGTATATATGTGGGCTAAATATTTTATCCGTGAGTTTGTTATTGGACAAAATATTCACCCAATGGGTAAACGATATTAGAACATTCCGCCTTCACTCATACCCGTTAACCTGTGGGTATAAAATACCCAATATAAACTTAGCCCAAGCATGAACTTGGACTTTAGTCATCCATCTTTTTTATTATTTAACAACCTTTTAGGTCATAATGTCATATAAGACTTAACCACAATTTAATGACTATGAAATGGAACATGTAATGTGCTATGTAGTACTATCCTAGTGTTATTATTTTATCCAATTATCTTCGGTGTGTTGAATGGATGGTTAAATGATGCTATAAATTTTGTAATAATATCTAGATGGATATACTTGATATTTGTATAATATAATATTTTGATAGATGTTTAATTTTTATGGGTACGGATGACCCATACCCACATGGGTATAGGTATGGGAGTAAATACATATTCACCAGTGTATATGGACGACCCGATGAGATTATTTTTGTGTCGTGGGTATGGGTATGGGGTAGTAATACCCGATGATTATTTACCCATAACCGTCTCTACTTAAAACTGCCTTTAAAAGGTTGTTAGATTTGGCTTTGTTGAATACAGTACCATTTCTGTTTAATCCTGGTAAAAAAATCGATCTTTAGATTTAGGCCGAAAATCCAAAAGCCAAGAACGATGCATATTTGGTAGCTATGCTAGATGGCAGCTATATTCCAAAAGTAATATGCGCAGTGTATTACAAATAAAATATATATAGCAGAAACGTGAACCAAAAGAAAAGATGGTGCATGGTCCGTGTAGCTAGTTTCCTGGCAGCAACGGATCGGATCGCATTGGAGGAGGAAGGCGCGCGCAGCGGTTCTTCCACGGCACCCGGACGGGACGCCGCTGCTAGTTACGGTCCTCCCATGGTGTTTGTTAGTTTGGGTTGGTGACGCTTATGGCTGACTCGTTTGACTTTAATTTATATTGGTTTCTACTTTTATACAGTGTCTGTCTCTATAAATTATAATTACATCAGTTAAAATAGATGTCTTTGACTTTAATTCGTACCATTTTTTTACTTTTTATATAACCTTTTTTTCTAAGGGAATTTTATTTTCCTAAGAAAAATTAGTTTATTTTTTCTTAGGAAAATGAATTTTTTTTGGAAAATTAAAATTTTTTTGGAAAAATAGAATTCTCAAACTAGTCTTTATTTTCTTGAGAAAATAGAGTTCCTAAACTAGTCTTTATACGGTGTTTGTTTCTATGGATTGTAGTTACAGCAGTTGAAACATCTAGCTTTGAGATACGAAGGGAACAACCCGGGAGATGCAGCGCCGTTTTGCCTACGCCGCTCGATCAATCTGTGTTGGCCGTCGGGTCAACCACACAATCAGGCAGAGAAAGCCAAGTTTCTACTTGGTTTGGTTCCACATGCTTTCCACCTACTCATAGACAGACGATAAAACACGCTGCCGCACACCATGCATGAGGAACACCGTGCGTTCCTTGACCGGTCTGGTCCTCCGATCAACAATAGTATAACACTAGCACGTCGATGGGCACCACACCATGCCGCCTCCTATATAGTCTATCCATAAAAAAAAAATTGATCCACGCCATGCATGATTCCGCTACACCATGTTCTAAATCCCAGAATAAAACAATTCTTACAGCCAGATGTTGGAACGGCGCCATTTGCCCACAACCTGTGTCGTCTACCAAACCACACGCTAAACTCTCTGAAACAAAGACTGACGGCTTTCGCCCAGGCACCCCTCCCCCACCCCACCTCGCGCGCCTTCACAAATCCTAAACCTCTGAGCACGCGGTGCTTTCCATCCTTCCGACCTCGGGGCACAAAATGGGCGTCAGTGTGTGTGTTCTTGGCGAAACGCTACTACGCCTTGGCGTACTTGCCAACATACGCCTGCGCAGCAACGCAACACAGGGGAGAACGAGGTCAGACAGAGCAGAGCGCACGAACGGAGAAAGATAACCAAAAGAAAGAGAAAAAGACTCACCTGCACGAGCTTGTTCAGTTTCTCCTTGGAGTAGGTCATGTAGACGTCGATCTTCTCCTTGGTCGGAGGGGTGTTCTCCACGGTGCTCGTCACCTTGTCCACGACCTTCTTCACGATGGTCTTGTGGACCTCCCTGCTCATCTGCCCGTCTTTCCACGTCGGCTTCAGCGCCTCCTTCACGAAGTCCGCGAGCGCGACCTTGAACATCTTCAGCTGCTTGGAGTCCTTGCCCTTCTTACCCTTGTCGCCGTCTTCCTGTGCCTCTGCTTCGGCATTTCTCCTATCCGCGTCGGCATTTTTCTTTTCTGCATCCGCATTTTTCTTCTCTCCTTTCTTGCTCTCTGGAGGCGCGGTTTCCTTCGCCGCCGAAGCAGCCGCCACGGCGGCGGGACCAACCGATGCGCCTGCGTTAGGTATGACCATAGAGTTGCCATTACTGCCACCGACGGCGATCGGCGTCTGGAAGCTCTGGGGAGCCTGCTGCTGAGGTGGAACCGGGAGACCGGGTTGGACTATGCCTGTTTGTTGCTGCGCCCAGGGCCACGGATTGGGTTGGACAGGTGGTGGTACCGCAGGTGGAGTGGCCATCAGGCTTGCGTTCATATTCGGCTGCGACGGTTGTAATCCAACCGTACCAGCGCCGAAAGCAGTATTTCCAAAGTATTGTGCCAGGGATGCAGTAACTCGGCTGACTTCTTCGCTTTTCACAGCGTTGTGAGGAACAGGAACTCCGGCCATATCAGCTGAGCTGGAAGCCGGCACAAGGGGTAACCCCTGCAAGGATTGGCTTTGCACGTTTGGAGACATTGGCTGCATCTCCATGTTGTGTATGCTTTGAGGACCACTGTCTTGACCCAACCTTGGCATGTCAATTGTCACCTGAGTCTGCCCAGCATGCACAGCTGTTGGAATGTTTGGTGGAACTTGACTGGCAACATTGAAATTATGCCCGTTATGTGTGGAGATATTGGGCAATGCCTGTGGCTCTATACCATAGCCGCCACGTTGGATGTGCCCCATGTGAGAAGCAATTGGCTGGCTCTGCATGCTGGGAGTTGAGATGTTTGCAGCTGCGTGTGGAACTACAAACTGCTCTTGCCTGTTCTGATGTATAGGAAAGTTATTTTGTTGCACGTGGCTATTTGATGCGAATGAAGACGTAACATTCTGTGGTTGTGTGGTGATCGGAAGCGTTTGTGGCCCAGGAATATGAGAAATTGGATCATGTCTCTGAAGTATTTGACCCAGGCTTTGCTCTGCTATAATGTTAGCACTACGAACCCCTGATTGCATGCTCAAACCTCCAATGCTTGAAGGAGCATTCTGACTGTCCATTTCAGATACCTTTTCATTATGCATGCTAAGAGCAGTAGTCTGGACAGGAGTCAATAACTGTGGCTGTTGTGAAATAGCATCTTCATGTTTCTTTTGCCCTGGTGAACCAAAATCTTCCTGATGAATAATTTGGTACTGGCTCGTTCCAGCATCTTTTGAATGCTGGTTTTCATAATCATTGCGAGAATCATTTCTGCCAATACTCTGAGAAATAGGACTTTCCCTGTCATCCCTGGATAAAATCTGAGAGGTTGCATGCACAGCATTATTTTGTTCACCCCAGTTTGAATAGTTTCCTCTTGCTGCATGCCCATCACTGTAATTCAAAGCCTCATCAGGTGCACTCACTCCTATCTGACTCTGGGGGGCTTCCTCATGGAGATATGAACAATTTTCACCACGGCGACAACAACCTTCAGCAAAAAACTTACAAGGGTTTTTGTTTACCCTACGGTGCTCAGTCCTATTCCCATAGGATGAATCAGAGCCAAATCTATCATGGGCACTTTCCCTAGTCTCATCTCTCCATCTACCATGAGAAGCAGAATTACTATGCGCAAATATGCAACTAGCACCTCTCATGCATTTCCCTTTGGCAAAATTAAAGCATTGTTCAGGATACCGGTAATCCCTTCGAGGTTCAGATCTCTCCCAAGGCCTATCATCATAACGATCTCGAGATTGCCTACTCCGCAGATAGTCATTTGGTCCTCTTGTATCCATAAACTCCTTGCTCTGATAACCATACCTTTCCCTTGGGTCAGCAGGATAGTGATCATCAAATGGCCTGTGCCCACCATCTTCATGAAGGAACCTGCAATTTGAGCCTCTTCTGCACCTACCAGCCACAAAATCCCTACAGGGCCGAACAGGTCCTCCAGATGTTCTGCCTCTCTCAACCCTCCACTCAGATCCACGGTCAGCAATATATGGACTTCTGCTCCTGCCTCTGCCTCGTCCTATACTCCTGCTTCTGCTCCTACTTCTGTTTCTGCTTCTGCTTCTGGAACGACTCCTGTTCCTGTTGAAATAAACACACATTGTACTATTGTAGAGAAAAGGTACTGCTAATATACCAAGTCTTTCGATGACATATCAAATAATAGAATTCTACAAGTTGTTACTGACTCTTAAGTTAATATACCATCTTTCAGATCAAGGTTGATTACAACAGTAGCGGTAGAAATTTTTTACAAAGGTAAACCCAGTGGTGCTAGAGGCTCCCACATGAGTGGGGTCTAGGGATAAATCGAGGTAAGCTTTCCCCCCCACAAATGCAAAGAGACTGCTTCGAACCTCAGTAGAGATTCTTTACAAGTAGAACATAAATTATCAAGAACCACATTTTTTCAATTCCTTGCTCCTACTTCATAGTGTCAGGAATACATTATGTTGCTTGTGTGTCAGGTGATGAACTTATGGACCTCAACTTTAATTTATTTTACAGAGTACTCGTAAAGTCTGTGTTGTATACCTCCACTTCCATGATCAAAATTTGACACAAAAATTAACATCTAAGTTGTTTACACACTATACACAGGGACCACATAACCAAAGTGACAATATTTGTGCAGTCAATAAAATCAGTTGTTCAACCATACCTGCGTGATTTGTTCCAAACCCCTCTTGGAGATGGACTTCGGCTGCGCTGCCTCCATGCATCTGGATCAGAAGGCGCCCTAGCAGAAGAATAATCACGACTAGGAGCTGTACCCCATCCATCACCACGTCTTCTGTCATCTGCATATCTGTTTGTGCCTTGGTTACCAGTTGCCTTGCTCCACTCATTATTATCACGCTCATCAACCATTCTAAGAGGCTGTGATCTTTCAGAGGGTGCCTTATGTTGCATTTCCTTCATATCTTCATTGGACCCATCAGCATGTTCCTTCTCATGTCCAGCGCCTCTGTGGTGCATGGATGTGTCAGGTTTTGTGTGTAAATCGCCACCTTTACGGTGAACACCTGTCTTATCAGGAGACTCATCATCACTGATCTCAACTACATCAGATCCTTCTTTCGTGTCCCACTTGGAACGATGTTTTCTAGTTTCATTAGTCATTCTGATCTCCTTTTGCTAACCTCTAAAAATATGGCTATCGAGTAGTTTCAAAGTACAAGACCTCCCTTCTTGCAAAAGTTCTTCTGAATCTCTGAAATAGCCAAGTACTAATATGTATGTAGTTATAATTAATCAAAGAACATAGTTCTACAACAATAAACTTACCCTCTAAAGTCCCTAGATTCTAAATCTTCAAACAAAATTTCAAAACTGTAAAGGGGTTTGTAGGTAGAGAACACTTCAAGTTAATTTAAAAATTATCAACTATGAACATCCCAATGGCAGAATGTGGCTAGCCAACTCCACAGGTATGCTCCCTACCACATGGCAGCTGTTTGTTGTTCAAAAACTTGGCAGTGGGGTCCAAAATTCTTCACGCACCAAAATAAACCAGCCGGTGTCTACAAACACAATGACCCTAGCCCTTAATAGAAGAACTTTACCAATTAAGAAACTGCTAGGCATGATTAAATACTGCTAAGCAAGACTAGAATATGCAGGGGAAAAAAGATAGTGCAGTATCTAAGTCAGGACCATGGCCAGCAGCCCAGCACAATCAGGAGACCATCTACCATGCAATGGAGCAACTGTAGTAGATCAGGTTGGAGGAAACAGGGATATGCAAAATCCATGGGGACATTTGTTCGGACTCAACAATAGCCATACACAATGTAATAGTGCCAAGCGCAAAATGGAACAAATGTCAAATGTGCACACACATTTGTTTTGGCAATGCATTTCCATTTATTAGTTCTGTTGCTTAATTGATTGTATTTTGTTTTATTGTATTTTCTAGGACAGACCTGATGCAGTGGTGAGAAGTCTTCACACTGAGCCAAAGGTCTTGGATTCGACGCAGCCTCTCTGCAAAAAATACAGGGGTAACCTCGGTTATTTCTTACTTAAACCAGACTCATGTGGGAGCCACTGGCACTCAGTTTGTCCTTTTTATTGTATTTTCTCTCTTAATTAGGACTGCTGGTTGCATCTTCTTTAACGGCATCAATGTAGCAGACAGCTGAATGTAGCGGACACGTGAATATCTTTTATACGGCAAAGGGCAAACCAAATATTATCATCACAAACAATTCAGTTTCATTCACCAGAGTATATAGTCCAACAAAGAGACATCAAAGAAATTTCTTATGTGCAGCTTTTCTTATTGCAATTATTTCCCAATCAAGACACATCAAAAGGGCAGACCCATTGCTGATGGCTCGGCACCCATATGAGTAGGGTCTGGAAAAGGGAAGGCAATTCTTCCCCCGCAAATGCCGAGAGACTGCTTCGAACCCGCGACCTAGTGACTCAGTGAGTTCTCACCACTGCACCAGACATAACCTTCTCCCAATCAAGACACATCAAATAAAAAATATACTTTCGTGAACTTATCCCGTTACAACTCAAATAGTGCATACAATCTTATCTTACAGGTAAAAAGAGAACTACAGTGCATGTTTTTTACACTCTCGAGACATCTACAAAATTGCCCTTCCTATCAAGAATATTTCAAGCAGCAACTACAGAAATCTTGGGCCGTTCAGCTTGTGCATCAACAAGTCGCATCAAAATTTTCCCCCTCAATTATTGAGTTGCAGAAGTTTTGCCAAACTTGGTGGCTACTTAAGGTTCAGTTGCTACTGGCTCTGATTGTCATGATCTGGGCACTGGTATTGTTAGCATTGCAATGAAGTTTCTCCCTCAACTGCTGTTTTCCGGCAATTTTGCCATCTTGGTGGCAATTAGCATTTCATTTGTTTCTTTAGATAATTGCTAGCTAGAGTCTTGATGACTAAACCAAAAGGCCAGAAACTCCAAAAAGTGGCATTTACAAATCCTTCCTGCATATGAGAAAGAATAATTCTATCAGCTCCCATGAATTCCTTCTGTTTACTCGCTACGACAACCATCTCTCAGTGACCTTTTTCGACACATGACAACCATAAGGTTAAATTGTCTAAAAAACTGTGTACCCACCAAACATAGTTAACGGTGTGTCGGTGTTTCCTCTTTAACCATATAAAGTAGGAATGCTAAGTCAGTAAGGTTTTACAGAAATTTTTTGTGTGCAAGATTTACATTATCCACAACAACAGTTTGATCAATGCTGACCTTGCAGGCAAACTCAAGAAAGTGAATCACACTTTCTTCGCATTTCCTAAGGTGGGACATACTAAATGACCCATTCGGTAAATGATAATCACAAATAAAGACTACGGAACCAAACAAATACCCAAGTCACAACAAAACTGTAAAGATGCACTGCCACTGGATTCACTAGTCAATTACATGTTATCCATAAAGAGCAGTAGTTTAAATTGTCAGAGTGACGCTTACAAGAAGTCTTAGGGTGTCCCACGGAGCAAGTCAACAGACTACTAATCTAATCAGGAAAGGAACAGACCACACGATTTGCTTGTTGAGAGAGGAAGAAAGAGGCAGAAGAATAGCATAGATACCAACCTTAATCGTACTTGGCAGTGTCCCAGAGATGATGAGTCAGACAGGCACCACAGCTCCGGATCTCCCAAAAGAAATCATGAGACCTAACAACGCTTACTTCCCATCTGCAGAAAAGGCACACAGAAGAGCTTGTTACAAACCATGAAAGACTCCAAACTTAACATGAAAACCTGGCAATAGAAAGCCAGACTGGGACCAACCAGGGACGAAATTCAGGCACGTATCCATGAAAGGCACTGACAAGTCACAAGATTACATCATGTGTGTGTGAATCACTAGTCTAGTCTACGGGACTGAGTCCTCAAGACTCGCAATGCAATGCAACGGCCTAATACAGATGCCTAGCCTATAATAAGCAACAGAAAGGTGCGAGATTTAATAGCATGCTCACACCAAAGCACGAAAGCACAGTGGATTTACAACAAGGGCCGCACGGAACGACGAAAGTCAGCCTAGGGTAACGCGACTCGAGCGTTCGGAGCAAAGGCAATTACTCGTATCAGCAGCAGCAAAACGCGCCCAACAGTAATGCATCCCCGCCGTTAGCAAACGAGGGGAACGCGCGTAAACCCTAGCTGGCAAATCTCGGACACTGTGGGGACCACAAAAACATCGGCTGCTTTGGTATAGAAATTGAGGACCAAAACTGGGGGCGATAGCTTGGGAGTGACGAAACGAGAAGATCCCGCGAAGGGGTGCACGGACGAGGAATCCGTCGACGCAAGGCAAGGGGGCTAGGGTTCCTTACCGCCTAGCGAAGGAAGCAGTCCGCGTGCGGGTGGATCTCCAGTTCTCCACCCGTCGGCGCCGCCGACCGGCCCACGCTATCCTGTAGCGGGAGGTGGAAAGGAGTGCGGCCAATTGCGTGGAGGCGAAGGTTGTGGCGGCGGGACGGGGAGGCGGTGTGGCACGTCTCGGCGGCGGTCAGCTGGGGCAGGGGAACGGGGACTCGAGGAGGTGCTCGATCCGTTGGGGCTATGCCATATGATGAGCGTGCACGGCGGCTGACGGGGCTTTTGGTTCAGATTTTTTTTCAGATTTTTACGAGTTTCTGTGTTTAATTTGAATAGTTTTACTAAAACATTTTTTTTAGAAGCGGGGTGAAAAACAGAATGTTTGATAGTCCGAAACAGATTCTAGGGGCTAGAAGCTAAAAAAAATTGAAACAAACACAACCAAGTGTGCTTCTCGCCAATTAGGCCGCCAATAACAAAATTTGAGAGACATAAAATAATACGATTTTAAGAAGTTATGATATAATTATATTATTTTTTACATAACTTTTAATACTATGTATTTGAAGACAAAGTATTTTAAATCATAGTATTTAGTATATATGAGGGGTTTTTTACGTTCCCTAGAAACAATATGTTGCTTTAAGGAATTTGTTGGAGAAATGATTAAAATATGGGGCAATTCCCTATATGCCATCGGAAAATATACTCGTTACTTGTGTACCACTGGCCCCACATGTCATACACACAAAAAAATATACCTATATGCCAATCAGTGGCACACAAGGAATGAGTATAAAATCTGATGGCATACTAGGAATTTTTCCTACTTATGCCCCACTAATTATTTAGATGTCCCTTAAAACTGATTTTGAGAAGTCATTTTCTAAAGAGCTCTTGAAGATGCTCTAAAGTAAAGAATAAATGAGGGAAATATTTGTGGTTGCATCATTTAGTTTGCATATTCTAGCAAGAATTCATCGAAGCGACTGAAAGAGAAATAGGGTTAACCTTTTTCCCACAATTAATTTTGGTGGTTGAATGCCCAACACAAATAATAAACTAACTAGTTTGCTCTAGAATATATGTTCTACAGGTGCATATAGGTTTAACACAAACCAATAAATGTTCAAGACATGGTTCAAATACAAAGGAGCAAAGAAACCGAGTGTGCTCTGGTCTGGCGCACCGTCCGGTGCACCAGGACCGTACAATCTCAAACTCGCCACTCTCGGGTTTCTCAGAAGCGCGCTCCGCTATAATTCACCGGACTGTCCGGTGTGACAGCGAAGCAATGACTCCTTCGTGCAACGGTCGACTGCAAAAGCTGAAGAACCAGAGCTACAGTGATGAATAATGCGCGCAGAGTCAGAGCCGCCCGTCAGAGGCGCACCAGACACTGAACAGTGTCTGTCCGGTGCGACACCGGACTGTCCGGTGTCACTAGAGGACAAAGCCTCCAACGGTCAAATGCTCCAGAACCCTAACGGTTGGGTGACGTGAATGGCGCACCGGACAGTGTCTGGTGCGTCCATCGACAGCAGTCTGCCCCAATGGTTGTTTGGTGGTTGAGGGCTATAAATATTCCCCAACCACCACCACTCCAAGCATCCAAGTTTCCAGCACTTCACATTCAATACAAGAGCTAGTGCATTCACTCCTAGACACAATTCAATAGAATCAAAGCCTCTCCAAGTCCCAAATCCATTCTAATCACCTAGGGACTTGAGAGAGAGTTTGTTCGTGTTCTTTGCGCTCTTGTTGCTTGGATCGCTTTCTTTCTTCCTCATTCTTGTTTCTAAGTGTTTTGTAAGCAAGGCAAGATACACCAATTGTGTGGTGGTTCTTACAGGGTCTAAGTGACCCGTGAGAATTAAGGAGAAAGCTCACTCGGTCTAGGTGACCGTTTGAGAGAGGGAAAGGGTTGAAAGAGACCCAGTCTTTGTGACCACCTCAACGGGGACTAGGTTCTTTAGAACCAAACCTCAGTAAAACAAATCACCGTATTCATCTGCTTTATTTCTTGGTTGATTTGTTTTCCCTCCTCTCTCCTGTACTCGAATTTAATTCTAACGCTAACCCCGTCTTGTAGTTTGTGCTTTAAGTTGTAAATTTCAGATTTCGCCTATTCACCCCCCACCTCTAGGCGACTTTCAATTGGTATCAGAGCCTGATGCTTTATTAGAGTTTAACAACTCAAAGTGATGCCGGGAGATCACGCCAAGAGGGAGATGGAAACCGGCGACAAAGCCACAAGCCATGTGAAGGTTCCATCAAGGGAGTCCGGCACTAAAGTGAAGGAGGGATCCCCTCCTCGCATCGGAGTGGCGACAAGAAGAAAAAGATGAAGAAAGTGGTCTACTACGAGACCGACTCATCATCGCCCTCCACATCCGGCTTCGACTTGGCGTCCGTCACTTCTAAGCGCCATGAGCGCAAGAAGTATAGTAAGATGCCCCTACATTATCCCCGCATTTCTAAGCGCACTCCATTACTTTCCGTTCCATTAGGCAAGCCACCATGTTTTGATGGTGAAGATTATTCTATGTGGAGTGATAAAATGAGGCATCCATTACCTCACTCCACGAAAGCATATGGAACATTGTTGAGTTTGGAGCGCAGGTACCTAAGGTGGGGGACGACGGCTACGACTCGGACGAGGTCGCCCAAATTCGACACTTTAACTCCCAAGCAACTACTATACTCCTCACCTCCTTGTGTCAAGAGGAGTATAACAAGGATTAAAGACCGCCAAAGAAATTTGTGATGTCCTCAAGACTGCGCACGAAGGGGATGAGGTGACCAAGATCACCAAACGGGAGATGATCGAGGGGGAGCTCGGTCGATTCGTCCTCAACCAAGGAGAGGAGCCACAAGCAATGTACAACCAGCTCAAGACCTTGGTCAATCAAGTGCGCAACCTTGGGAGCACCAAATGGGATGACCATGAAATGGTCAAGGTTATTCTAAGATCCCTTATTTTTCGCAATCCTACTCAAGTGCAATTAATTCGTGGGGATCCTAGATATAAATTAATGTATCCCGAGGAAGTGATGGGAAAGTTTGTGAGCTTTGAACTAATGATCAAATGCTCTAAACACATCATCAACTTGGAGCATGGCACCACCTCCACACCCGAGGTGCAACCCGTCGCATTCAAAGCGACGAAAGAGAAGAAAGAGGAGTCTAAATCAAGTAGGCTTCCCATCGACGCCTACAAAGCTCGACAACGAGGAGATGGCGCTCATCATCAAGAGCTTCCGCCAAATCCTCAAGCATAGAAGGGGGAAGGATTACAAACCCTGCTCCAAGAGGGTATGCTACAAATGTGGTAAGCCCGGTCATTTTATCGCTAAATGTCCTATGTCTAATGATAGTGACAGGGGCGACGACAAGAAGGGGAAGAAAAAGGAGAAGAAGAGGTACTACAAGAAGAAGGACGACGATGCCCACATGTGTCGGGAATGGGACTCCGATGAGAGCTCCACCGACTCCTCCTCCGACGAGGACGCCGCCAACATCGCCGTCAACAAAGGCCTCCTCTTCCCCAACATCGGCCACAAGTGCTTCATGGCAAAGGACGGCGAAAATAAGAAGGTACAATCTAGAACTACCCCCAAGTATACTACATCTAGTGATGAGGGTAGTTCTAGTGATGATGAAGATGATTTGCTTACTCTTTTTGCCAACCTTAACATGCAACAAAAAGAAAAATTAAATGAATTGATAGGAGCCATTTATGAGAAGGATGAACTTTTGGATAGCCAAGAGGAATTTCTTATTAAAGAAAAGAAGAAGCATGTTAAAGTAAAAAATGCTTATGCTCAGGAGGTAGAGAAAAATGAAAACTTTACTAAGGAGCTTAGCATTTACCATGATTCAACTGTTAGTCTTAGAAATGAAAATGCTAGTTTAAATGCTAAGATTGACAAATTAAATGATACAATTTCTAATCTTAGTGAAAGTTTCCTAGAGGAGGGTGAATAGGTGGAATTTGAAAATTTACAAACTTAAGCACACACTACAAGTCGGGGTTAGCGTTAGAATTAAAACCGAGTCTAAAAGAGAGGGCGAAAACAAATCAACCAAGAAATAAAGCGGATGACACGGTGATTTATTTTACCGAGGTTCAGTTCTTGAGAACCTAGTCCCCGTTGAGGTGGTCACAAAGACCGGGTCTCTTTCAACCCTTCCCCTCCCTCAAACAGTCACCTAGACCGAGTGAGCTTTCTCCTTAATCAAACGGGTCACTTAGACCCCACAAGGACAACTACAAGCTTAGTGTCTCTTACTTTGATTACAAGTCACTTAGAGAACAAGAATGAGGAAGAAGAAAGCCAACCAAGCAACAAGAGCAACAAAGAAACACAAGTGATCCTCTCACAAGTCCTAGAGCACTAGAATTGAATTTGGGGACTTTGATTGAATCGGAGGCTTTGATTTGTGTCTTGGAGTGTTGCACTTTGCTCTTGTATTGAATGCACTGTTGTGAATGCTTGGATGGTTGGAGTGGTGGTGGTTGGGGGTATTTATAGCCCTCAACCACCAATTCAACCGTTGGGGAAGGCTGCTGTCGATGGGTGCACCGGACTGTCCGGTGCGCCAGCCACGTCACCCAACCGTTAGGGTTCCGGCTGTTTCGACCGTTGGAGCTGTGTCTTCATGTGGCACCGGACAGTCCGGTGCCCCTCTGATGGCTGCTCTGACTTCTGTGCGCACTGTAGCGTTCGCAGGTGTCCGTTGCAGTCGACCGTTGCGCTGTTAGCCGTTGCTCCGCTTGGTGCACCGGACAGTCCGGTAAATTATAGCAGAGCGACGCCTGAGAAACTCGAAGGTGACGAGTTCAGACTCTACGGCGCCTGGCGCACCGGACACAGTCCGGTGGCACACCGGACAGTCCGGTGCGCCAGACCAGGGTTCTCTTTGGTTTCTTTTGCTCCTTTCTTTTGAACCCTAATTTTGATCTTTTATTGGTTTGTGTTGAACCTTTATGCACCTGTAGAATACATAGTCTAGAGCAAACTAGTTGGTCCAATATTTATGTTGGGCATTCAACCACCAAAATTATTTATAGGAAAAGGTTTGACCCTATTTCCCTTTCAATCTCCCCCTTTTTGGTGATTGATGACAACACAAACCAAAGCAAATGTATAAGTGCAGAATTGAACTAGTTTGTATAATGTAAGTGCATAGGTTACTTAGAATTAAACCAATTTGTAGTTTTACTAGATATGCACGGTTGCTTTCTTTTATTTAACATTTTGGACCACTTTTGCACCACTTGTTTTGTTTTTGCAAATTCTTTTGGAAATTCTTTTCAAAGTCTTTTTGCAAATAGTCAAAGGTATATGAATAAGATTGCAAGAAGCATTTTCAAGATTTTGAAATTTCTCCCCCTGTTTCAAATGCTTTTCCTTTGACTACAACAAAACTCCCCCTGAATGAAATTCTCCCCTTAGTGTTCAAGAGGGTTTTTCAAAATTTTGAAACATTAATAACTTTCTCCCCCTTTTGAAAACACATTAAGATACTATTTTGAAAATTTCTTTTAAAATTTGGTGGTGGTGCGGTCCTTTTGCTTTGGGCTAGATCTTTTCTCCCCCTTTGGCATTAATCGCCAAAAACAGAGACTTTGAGAGCCCTTTTACATTTTCTCCCCCTTTGGGGCCTAACATTACCTCCCAAATGGTAAAATAAATGCGAGTGAAAGGTCATACCATTGAGAGTTTGCGGAATACCGGCAAAGGATAGATAATACCGCTAGAATTGAGTGGAAGTGTTGTCTTTGCCGAATACTCTATTTCCCTTTCAATCTACGACCTAGTATAGAAATACACTTAAAAACACATTAGTCGTAGTTTTGGCACAACAAGAATAAGAAATATGCAATTGTACCAAAAGAAAGAGATATGATCAAAGGTATATAAATGAGCTATGTGTGCAATGTTTCAATCAAAATTCCGAGAATCAAATATATTTAACTCATTCCTAAGTTTTCTAAAGGTTTTCTCATCTAAAGGCTTGGTAAAGATATCGGCAAATTGATCTTTGGTGTTAATGTAAGCTATCTTGATATCCCCCTTTGTTGGTGATCCCTCAAAAAGTAATACCGAATGTCTATGTGCTTAGTGCGGCTGTGTTCAACGGGATTCTCCGCCATGCGGATAGCACTCTCATTGTCACATAGGAGAGGGACTCTGCTCAATTTGTATCTATAGTCCCTGAGGGTTTGCCTTATCTAAAGTAATTGCGCACAACAATGGCCTGCGGCAATATACTCGGCTTCGGCGGTTGATAGGGCTACTGAATTTTGTTTCTTTGAAGCCTAAGACACCAGGGATCTCCCTAGAAACTGACAAGTCCCTGATGTGCTCTTCCTATCAATTTTACACCCTGCCCAATCGGCATCGGAATATCCTATTAAATTAAAGGTTGATCCCCTAGGGTACCAAAGCCCAAACTTAGGATTATAAACTAAGTATCTCATGATTCTCTTCACGGCCCTAAGGTAAACTTCCTTAGGATCGGCTTGGAACCTTGCACACATGCATACGGAAAGCATGATATCTGGTCGAGATGCACATAAATAGAGTAAAGATCTTATCATCGACCGGTATACCTTTTGATCTACGGATTTACCTCCCATGTCGAGGTCGAGATGCCCATTAGTTCCCATGGATGTCTTGATGGATTTGGCATCCTTCATTCCAAACTTCTTAAGAATGTCTTGAATGTACTTGGTTTGGCTGATAAAGGTGCCATCCTAGAGTTGCTTGATTTGAAATCCTAAGAAGTATCTCAACTCCCCCATCATAGACATCTCGAATTTTTGAACCATGATCCTACTAAACTCTTCATAAGTAGATTTGTTAGAAGACCCAAATATGATATCATCAACATAAATTTGGCATATAAACAAATCATTTGCAATAGTCTTAGTAAAGAGAGTAGGATCGGCCTTGCCGACTTTGAAGCCATTAGTGATAAGGAAATCTTTTAGGCATTCATACCATGCTCTTGGGGCTTGCTTGAGCCCATAAAGCGCCTTTGAGAGTTTATACACATGGTTAGGGTACTCACTATCTTCAAAGCCAGGAGGTTGCTCAACATAGACCTCTTCCTTGATTGGTCCATTGAGGAAGGCACTCTTCACGTCCATTTGATAGAGCTTGAAGCCATGGTAAGTAGCATAGGTAAGTAATATGCGAATTGACTCAAGCCTAGCTACGGGTGCATAAGTTTCATCAAAATCCAAACCTTCGACTTGTGAATAACCCTTGGTCACAAGTCGGGCTTTGTTCCTTATCACCACACCATGCTCATCTTGCTTGTTGCGAAATACCCATTTGGTACCTACAACATTTTGATTAGGACGTGGAACCAAATGCCATACCTCATTCCTCGTGAAGTTGTTGAGCTCCTCTTGCATTGCCAACACCCAATCTGAATCTCTTAGTGCATCCTCTACCCTATATGGCTCAATAGAGGAAACAAAAGAGTAATGTTCATAAAAATGAGTGACTCAAGATCGAGTAGTTACCCCCTTATGAATATCACCGAGGATGGAGTTCACGGGGTGATCTCTTTGAATCGCCTGGTGGACTCTTGGGTGTGGCGGTCTTTGACCCTGTATTTCTTGATCATCTTCCTTGTCTTGATCAACTTCATCTCCCCCTTGATCCTTGTCCTCCTCTTGAGATGGCTCATCCTCTTGATCTTCTTCTTCATCATCTTGAGCCTGTTCCTCATCTTGAGTTGGTGGAGATGCTTGATTAGAAGATGATGGTTGATCTTGTGCTTGTGTGGGCTCTTCAGATTCCATAGGACACATATCCCCAATGGACATATTCCTTAGCGCGACGCATGGAGCCTCTTCATCATCTAGCTCATCAAGATCAACTTGCTCCACTTGGGAGCCGTTAGTCTCATCAAACACAATGTCACAAGAAACTTCAACTAGTCCATTGGACTTGTTAAAGACTCTATATGCCCTTGTGTTTGAATCATATCCTAGTAAAAAGCCTTCTACAACCTTAGGAGCAAATTTAGATTTTCTACCTCTTTTAACAAGTATAAAAAATTTGCTACCAAAGACTCTAAAATCTGAAACATTGGGCTTTTTACCGGTGAAGAGTTTATATGATGTCTTCTTGAGGATTCGGTGAAGGTAGAGCCAGTTGATGGAGTAGCAGGCGGTGTTAATCGCCTCAGCCCAAAACCGGTCCGGAGTCTTGTATTCATCAAACATGGTCCTTGCCATGTCTAATAGAGTTCTATCCTTCCTCTCCACTACACCATTTTATTGAGGTGTGTAGGGAGAAGAGAACTCATGCTTGATGCCCTCCTCCTCAAGAAAGCCTTCTATTTGTGAGTTCTTGAACTCCGTCCCATTGTCGCTTCTTATCTTTTTGATCCTTAAGCCGAACTCATTTTGAGCCCATCTCAAGAATCCCTTTAAGGTCTCTTGGGTTTGAGATTTTTCCTGCAAAAAGAATACCCAAGTGAAGCGAGAATAATCATCCACAATTACTAGACAGTACTTACTCCCGCCGATGCTTATGTAAGCTATCGGGCCAAATAGATCCATGTGGAGTAGCTCGAGCGGCCTGTCCGTTGTCATGATGTTTTTGTGTGGATGATGGGAGCAACTTGCTTTCCTGCTTGACATGCGCTACAAACCCTGTATTTCTCAAAATGAACATTGGTTAGTCCTAAAATGTGCTCTCCCTTTAGAAGTTTGTGAAGATTCTTCATTCCAACATGGGCTAGTCGGCGATGCCAGAGCCAACCCATATTAGTCTTAGCAATTAAGCAAGTGTCAAGTTCAGCTCTATTAAAATCAACGAAGTATAGCTGACCCTCTAACACTCCCTTAAATGCTACTGAATCATCACTCCTTCTAAAGACAGTAACACTTATATCGCTAAAAAGACAGTTGTAACCCATTTTGCACAATTGAGAAACTAAAAGCAAGTTATAATCTAAAGAATCTACAAGAAAAACATTGGAAACAGAATGGTCAGGTGATATAGCAATTTTACCAAGTCCTTTGACCAAACCTTGATTTTCATCCCTGAATGTAATAGTTCGTTGGGGATCTTTGTTTTTCTCATAGGAGGAGAACATCCTTTTCTCCCCTGTCATATGGTTTGTGCATCCGCTATCAATTATCCAACTTGAGCCCTCGGATGCATAAACCTGCAAAACAATTTAGGCCTTGTTCTTAGGTACCCAAGCAGTCTTGGGTCCTTTGACATTAGAAACAAGTACCTTGGGTACCCAAACACAAGTCTTTGATCCCTTGTGTTTGCCCCCAACATATTTGGCAACTACTTTGTCTGATTTGTTAGTCAGCACATAAGAAGCATCAAATGTCTTAAATGAAATGTTATGATTATTTGATGCAGTAGGAGATTTCTTTTTAGGCAATTTAACATGAGTTGATTTCCTAGAGCTAGATGCCTCATTTTTATACATAAAAGCATGATGAGAAACAGTATGAGGTTTTCTAGCATGAATTCTCCTAATCTTGTGCTCAGGATAACAAGCAGGATTTAAAATGTAACCCTCGTTATCCTGAGCCATGGGAGCCTTGTCCTTAACAAAATTAGACAATCTTTTAGGGACATTAAGTTTGACATTGCTTTCCTGTTGGAAACCAATGCCATCCTTAATACCAGGGCGTCTCCCATTATAGAGCATGCTTCTAGCAAATTTAAATTTTTCATTTTCTATCTCATGCTCATTTATTTTAGCAGTTAGTTGAGCTATGTGATCATTTTGTTGTTTAATTAAAGCAAGGTGATCATGGATAGCATCAACATTAATATATCTATATCTAGTGCAAATAGAAACATGATCAACAGTTGATGTAGAGGGTTTGTAAATATTTATTCATTAATCTTAGCATGTAAAATAGCATTCTTATTTCTAAGACTAGAAATCGAATCATTGCAGACATTCAAATCTTTAGCCTTAGAAATTAAACTAGCATTTTCAGTCTTAAGGCTAGAAATTGATTCATTCAATTTATCAATCTTAGCAATTAATCTAGCATTTTCATTTCTAAGATTGGTTATTGAATCATGACAAACATTTGATTTTTCAACCTTAGCAATTAAATTATCATTCTCGGTTCTAAGATTGGAAATAGTGTCATGGCAAATGCTAAGCTTTTTAGTCAAATTTTCACATTTTTCAACTTCCTGAGCATAAGCATTTTTAACTTTAACATGCCTTTTGTTTTCCTTAATAAGGAATTCCTCTTGGCTGTCCAAGAGTTCATCCTTCTAATGAATGGCTCCTATCAATTCATTCATTTTTCTTTTTGTTGCATGTTAAGGTTGGCAAAAAGTATGAGCAAATCATCCTCATCATCACTAGAGCTACCCTCATTGAAAGGGAAATAGGGTAAAACCTTTTCCTAAATGATTTTGGTGGTTGAATGTCCAACACAAATAATTGGACTAACTAGTTTGCTCTCGATTATACATTCTATAGGTGCTAAAGGTTCAACACAAACCATTAAAAAGAACAAGTCAGGGTTCAAAAGACAGGAGCAAAAAGGAAACTGAAGTGTTCCATGGTCTGGTGCACCGGACTGTCCGGTGCACCAGGGGCCGTACACTCCAAACTCTTTAGCTTCGGGTTTCCTAGGCGCAGCTCCACTATAATTCACCGGACTATCCGATGTACCACCGGACTGTCCGGTGCACCAGCGGAGCAACGGCTATCTGCGCGCAACGGTCGACTCTGACTGATGAACAGTGCAGCACAGTAACGTGGCAGAAGTTAGAGCAGAAGGTCAGAGGGGCACCGGACTGTCCGGTGCCACATGAGGGCAAAGCCTCCAATAGTCGACCAGCTCCAAGCCCTAACGACAGGATGACGTGGCGGCGCACCGGGCACTGTCCAGTGGTGCACCGGACTGTCCAGTGCGCCCATTGCCAGCTGCCTTCTCCAACGGCTACAATTTGGTTGGTGGCTATAAATACCACCCCAACCGGCCACTTCAAAGTGTGGGAGTCCAAGCAACATTCCAAGTCATATAGTTGACATATCCAAGCCCTCCCAACCACCTCTATTCATTGATCCATCCTATACACAAGATTTAGACCACTACAACCAACACAAGTGCCATAAAAGAGAGAGCAATCAAGAGAGAGCTATTCGTGTGAATTTAGCACTAGTGCCTTGTGAGATTCATTGAGAGAAAGTGTGTGCTACATCTTGTGTTCATTTGTGCGTGGAGTTTTAACTCCCATTGAACTTCCTCCAAAGTTTTGGAAGCTTGTAAAGCTAGCAAGAGACACCTAAGTGTGTGGTGATCCTTGCGGGGTCTTAAGTGATCCTTGAGAAGAAGAAGAGCTCGCCGGTCTTGGTGATCTGTGGAGAGAGGGAAAGGGTTGAAAAAGACCCGTCCTTAGTGGACTCCTCAACGGGGATTAGGCCTTCGAGGGCCGAACCTCGGTAAAACAAATCACACGTGTCTCTTGTGTTTATTTGCTTGTGATTTGTTTGTTCTCTCCCTTTCTAAGTTCTCTTGCGCTACTCTTTGCTAATATTATTTTGTGTTGCTTCAAGTTAAATTCACATTTAGAGAAGCAACTCCTTGCAAGAAAGAACTTGTGTTACTCCTCTTCTTATCTAAGTCCTCTTGCATTATTCTCCACCAACATTTCTAGTAGTATTGCTATTGATTAAATTCCGCACTCTTTGAATACAATACTCATTGCAAGCAAAGGACTTAGTTTTATACTCCGATAATTGTGAATCTTATTCTAACCACTAATCAAGGGATCTAGTTGGGGTGTAAAGTTATAATTTTCAGGTTTCGCCTATCCACCCCCCTTCTAGGCGACTTTCACTCATCACTAGATGTTGTATATTTAGTGGAGGCTCTAGATTTTACCTTCTTCTTTTTGCCGTCCTTTGCCATGAAGCACTTGTGGCCGACGTTGGGGAAGAGGAGGCCCTTGTTGACGGCGATGTTGGCGGCATCCTCGTTGGATCAGGAGTCGGTGGAGCTCTCGTCGGAGTCCCATTCTCGACACACATGGGCATCGCCACCCTTCTTCTTATAATACCTCTTCTTCTCCTTCTTCTTCCCCTTCTTGTCGTCGCCCCTGTCACTATCACTAGACATAGGACATTTAGCGATAAAATGACCGGGCTTACCACATTTGTAGCACACCTTCTTAGAGCGGGGTTTGTAGTCTTTCCCCTCCTTTGCTTGAGGATTTAGCAGAAGCTTTTGATGATAAGTGCCATTTCCTCATTGTCGAGCTTGGAGGCGTCGATGGGGATCCTACTTGGTGTAGAATCCTTCTTTTCTTCTTCCGTCGCCTTGAATGCGATGGGTTGCACCTCAGGTGTAGAGGTGGAGCCTTGCTCTAAGTTGACGATTTTTTGGAGCCTTTGATCATTGATTCAAAGATCACAAACTTTCGTATAACCTCTTCGGGAGACATTAGCTTATATCTAGGATCACCACGTATTAATTGAACTTGCGTAGGATTGCGAAAGACGAGTGATCTTAGAATAACCTTGACCATTTCATGGTCATCCCATTTGGTGCTCCCGAGATTGCGCACTTGATTCACCAAGGTCTTGAGCCGGTTGTACATGACTTGTGGCTCCTCTCCTTGGTTGAGGACAAATCGACCGAGCTCCCCCTCGATCGTCTCTCTTTTGGTGATCTTGGTCACCTTGTCCCCTTCATGCACCATCTTGAGGACGTCCCAAATTTCTTTGGCCGTCTTTAACCCTTGCACCTTATTATACTCCTCTCGATGTAGAGAGGCAAGGAGTATAGTAGTGGCTTGGGAGTTAAAGTATCGAATTTGGTCAGCCTCGTCCGAATCGTAGTCCTTGTCCCCTACCTTTGGTACCTGCGCTCCATACTCAACAATATCCCATATGCTTTTGTGGAGTGAGGTTAGATGATGCCTCATTTTATCACTCCACATAGAATAATCCTTACCATCAAAATATGGTGGTTTGCCTAAAGGAACGGAAAGTAATGGAGCGCGTTTAGAAATGCGAGGATAGCGAAGGGGCATCTTACTATACTTCTTGCGCTCATGGCGCTTAGAAGTATTGGACGATGAGTCGGAGCCAGAGGTAGAGGGCGACAAAGAGTCGGTCTCGTAGTAGACCACCTTCTTCTTCTTCTTGTCGCCTCTCCGATGGGACTTGATGGAGGAAGAGGATTCCTCCTTGTGCTTGTGGCCGGACTCCCTTGAGTGGGTTCTCCTTGGGCTTACGGGCTTGTCGCCGGTCACGATCTCCCTCTTTGTGTGATCTCCCGACATCACTTCGAGTGGTTAGACTCTAATGAAGCACCAGGCTCTAATACCAATTGAAAGTCGCCTAGAGGAGGGTGAATAGGCAGAATCTAAAAATTTACAAACTTAAGCTCACACTACAAACCGAGGTTAGCGTTAGAATTAAAACCGAGTCCAAAATAGAGGGCGAAAACAAATCAACCAAGAAATAAAGCGGATGACATGGTGATTTGTTTTACCGAGGTTCGGTTCTTGAAAACCTAGTCCCTGTTGAGGTGGTCACAAAGATCGGGTCTCTTTCAACCCTTCCCCTCTCTCAAACGGTCACCTAGACCGAGTGAGCTTTCTCCTTAATCAAACGGGTCACTTAGACCCCGCAAGGAAGACTACAAGCTTAGTGTCTCTTGCTTTGATTACAAGTCACTTAGAGAACAATAATGAGGAAGAAGAAAGCCAACCAAGCAACAAAGAAACACAAGCGATCCTCTCACAAGTCCTAGAGCACTAGAATTAAATTTGGGGACTTTGATTGGATCGGAGGCTTTAATTTGTGTCTTGGAGTGTTGCACTTTGCTCTTGTATTGAATGCACTATTGTGAATGCTTGGATGGTTGGAGTGGTGGTGGTTGGGGGGGTATTTATAACCCTCAACCACCAATTCAACCGTTGGGGAAGGCTGCTGTCGATGGGCGCACCGGACAGTTCGGTGCGCCACCGGACACTGTCCGATGCGCCACCGGACACTGTCCGATGCGCCACCGAACACTGTCCGGTGCGCCAGCCATGTCACCCAACCGTTAGGGTTCCGGCGGTTTCGACCGTTGGAGCTGTGTCTTCATGTGGCACCGGACATGTACTGTGCACTGCTCGGTGCCCCTCTGATGGTTGTTCTGACTTCTGCGCGCACTATAGCGTTCGCAGGTGTCCATTGCAGTCGACTGTTGCGCTGTTAGCCGTTGCTCCATTTGGTGCACTGGATAGTCCAGTGGCACACCGGACAGTCCGGTGAATTATAGCAGAGCGACGCCTAAGAAACCCGAAGGTGACAAGTTCAGACTGTACGGCCCCTGGCGCACCGGACACTGTCTGGTGGCACACCAGACAGTCCGGTGCGCCAGACCAGGGTTCTCTTCGGTTTCTTTTGCTCCTTTCTTTTGAACCCTAATTTTGATCTTTTATTAGTTTGTGTTGAACCTTTATGCACCTATAGAATACATAGTCTAGAGCAAACTAGTTAGTCCAATATTTGTGTTGGGCATTCAACCACCAAAATTATTTATAAGAAAAGGTTTGACCCTATTTCCCTTTCACTTAGAGCTAAAAATGATGATCTAATTTCAAAGGCCAGAGATTTAAATGTTTGCAATGATTCTATTTTCAGTCTTAGAAATGAGAATGCTATTTTACTTGCTAAGAATGATGAATTAAATTCATGCAAACCCTCTACATCTACTGTTGAGCATGTTTCTATTTGCACTGGATGTAGAGATATTAATGTAGAGGCTATTAATGATCACATTGCTATGATTAAACAATAAAATGATCATATAGCTAAATGAGATGCTAAAATTGCCGAGCATGAGCTCGAGAATGAAAATTTTAAATTTGCTCGTAGCATGCTCTATAATGGGAGACGTCCTGACATTAAGAATGGCATTGGTTTCCAACAGGGAAGCAATGTCAAACTTAATGCCCCTCAAAAATTGTCTAACTTTGTTAAGGGCAAAGCTCCCATGGTTCAGGATAATGAGGGTTATATTTTATATCCTGCTAATTATCCTAAGCATAAAATTAGGAGGATTCATGCTAGAAAACCTCATAATGTTTCTCACCATGCATTTATGTATAAGAATGAGGCTTCTAGCTCTAGGCATTCTACTCATGTTAAAATGCCTAAAAAGAAAACTCCTGCTGCATGCATCAAATGAGCCTAACATTTCATTTAAGACTTTTGACGCATCTTATGTTTTAACTAACAAATAAGGCAAAGTAGTTGTCAAATATGTTGGGGGCAAACACAAGGGTTCAAAGACTTGTGTTTGGGTATCCAAGGTGCTTGTTTCTAACGTGAAAGGACCCAAGACTGTTTGGGTACCTAAAAACAAGGCCTAAATTGTTTTGCAGGTTTATGCATCCGGGGGCTCAAGTTGGATAATTGACAGCGGATGCACAAACTGAAAGGGAAATAGGGTCAAACCTTTTCCTAAATGAATTTTGGTGGTTGAATTGCCCAACACAAACAATTGGACTAACAAGTTTGCTCTAGATTATATGTTCTACAGGTGTCAAAGGTTCACAACAAACCAATACAAAGTTAAAAGAAAGGGTTCAAAATAAAGGAGCAAAGAAAACGGAAGGCTGCCTTGGTCTGGCGCACAGGACTGTCCGGTGCGCCACCGGACAGTGTCCGGTGCACCAGGGAGATCAAACCCGAACTTGCCACCTTCGGGTTTCTGGAAATTTCTCCCCGCTATAATTCACCGGACTGTCCGGTGTGCCAGCGGGAGCAACGGCTAGCGCGCCAACGGTCGACTGCAAAAGTGAACAATGCAGTGAACAGTGCGGACTGCGCGCGCAGAAGTCAGAGCAGGCGCCAGAAGGCGCACCGGACAGTGAACATGACCTGTCTGGTGCACCACCGGACTATCGGGTGGCCCAGATGTCAGAAGCTCCAACGGTCGAACCCTAACGGTTGGGTGACGAGGCTGGCGCACTGGACAGTGTCCGGTGGCGCACTAGACTGTCCGGTGCGCCCGTCGATAGCAGCGTTCCCTAACTGCCACTTTGGTGGTTGGGGCTATAAATACCTCCCAACCACCATACTTCAAGGCATCCAAGTTTTCAGCCAACACATTCAATACAAGAGCTAGTGCATTCAACACAAGACACAATTAGAGTGAATCAAAATCTCTCCAAGTCCCAATTCCACTCAAAGCAATAGTGACTAGAAGAGAGAGTTTTGTCGTGTTCTTTTGAGCTCTTGCGCTTGGATCGCTTTTCTTCTTCCTTCTTTCTTGTTCCCAAGTCAATTGTAATCAAGGCAAGAGACACCAATTGTGTGGTGGTCCTTGTGGGGACTAAGTGTCCCGATTGATTGAGAAGAGAAGCTCACTCGGTCTAGGTGACCGTTTGAGAGAGGGAAAGGGTTGAAAGAGACTCGGTCTTTGTGACCACCTCAACGGGGACTAGGCCTTCGAGGGCCGAACCTCGGTAAAACAAATCACCATGTCACTCTCGCTATTTGCTTGTGATTTGTTTTCGCCCTCTCTTTCAGACTCGGTTTTATTTCTAACGCTAACCCCGGCTTGTAGTGCGTGCTTAAGTTTGTAATTTTCAGATTCCGCCTATTCACCCCCCCTCTAGGCGACTTTCAATTGGTATCAGAGCCCGGTACTTCATTAGAGCCTAACCGCTCGAAGTGATGTCGGGAGATGACGCCAAGAAGGAGGTGGTGACTGGCGAGAAGCCCACCACAAGCCATGGGAAGACTCCATAGAGAGAGTCCGGCAACAAGGGGAAAGGATCCCCTTCACACACCAAGTCGCATCGAAGCGGTGACAAGAAAAAGAAGATGAAGAAGGTGGTCTACTACGAGACCGACTCTTCGTCGCCATCTACCTCCAACTCCGACCCCCCGTCCATTACTTCTAAGCGCCATGAGCGCAAGAAGTTTTGTAAGATCCCCTTACATTACCCTCGCATTTCCAAACATACTCCATTACTTTCCGTCCCTTTAGGCAAACCACCAATGTTTGACGGTGAAGATTATTCTAGGTGGAGTGATATGATAAGATATCACCTAACCTCACTCCATAAAAGCATATGGGACATTGTTGAATTTGGAGTACAGGTACCTTCCGTAGGGGATGAAGATTATGATGCGGACGAAGTCACCCAAATCCAACACTTTAATTCCCAAGCAACTACTATACTCCTCACCTCTCTAAGTCGAGAGGAGTATAATAAGGTGCAAGGTTTGAAAAGTGCTAAAGATATTTGGGACGTACTAAAGACCGCGCATGAAGGAGACGAGGTGACCAAGATCACCAAGATGGAGACGATCGAGGGGGAGCTCGGTCGTTTTATGCTCAACCAAGGAGAGGAGCCACAAGCTATGTACAACCGGCTCAAGACCTTGGTGAATCAAGTGCGCAACCTCGGGAGCACAAAATGGGATGACCATGAGATGGTCAAGGTTATTCTTAGATCACTTGTTTTACTTAACCCTACTCAAGTTCAATTAATTCGTGGTGATCCTAGATATAAGCTAATGTCTCCCGAGGAGGTTATAGGAAAATTTGTGAGCTTTGAATTGATGATCAAAGGCTCCAAGAAAATCATCGAGCAAGGCGCCTCCTCCGTACCCGAGGTACAACCCGTCAAATTCAAGGCGACGGAGGAGAAGAAAGAAGAGTCTACATCAAGTAGACTCCCCATCGATGCCTCCAAGCTCGACAATGAGGAGATGGCGCTCATCATCAAGAGCTTCTGCCAAATCCTCAAGCAAAGGAGGGGGAAAGACTACAAGCCCCGCTCCAAGAAAGTTTGCTACAAGTGTGGTAAGCCCGGTCACTTTATAGCAAAATGTCCTATTTCTAGTGACAGGGGCGACGACAAGAAGGGAAGGAGGAAGGAAAAGAAGAAGTACTACAAGAAGAAGGGCGGTGATGCCCACGTTTGTCGCGAGTGGGACTCCGACGAAAGCTCCACCGACTCCTCCTCCGACGAGGACGCCGCCGACATCGCCGTCAACAAGGGACTCCTCTTCCCAAACGTCGACCACAAGTGCCTCATGGCAAAGGACGGCAAGAAGAAGAAGGTAAAATCTAGATCCTCCACTAAGTATGCAACTTCTAGTGATGAGGATAATTCTAGTGATGATGAGGATAACTTGCTCACCCTTTTTGCCATCCTAAACATGCAACAAAAAGAAAATTTGAATGAATTGATTAGTGCTATTCATGAGAAGGATGAATTCTTGGATAGCCAAGAGGACTTCCTAATTAAAGAAAATAAGAAGCATGTTAAGGTTAAAAATGCTTATGCTCAGGAAGTAGAAAAATATGAAAAATTAACTAGTGAGCTTAGCATTTGCCATGACACTATTTCTGACCTTAGAAATGAAAATGCTAAATTAATTGCTAAGGTTGAGAAATCAAATGTATGTGATGATTCAATTGCCAGTCTTAGAAATGATAATGCTAGTTTGATTGCTAAGATTGATAAATTGAATGCCTCTCTTGCTAGCCTTAAGATTGAGAATAAAAAATTAATTGCTAAGGCTAAAGATTTAAATGTTTGCAATGATGCTATTTCCAATCTTAGAAAAGAAAATGCCATGTTACATGCTAAGATTGATGAACTAAATGTGTGCAAACCCTCTGCTTCTAGTGTTGATCATGTTTCTATTTGTACTAGATGTAGAGACATTAATGTTGATGCTATTCATGATCACCTAGCTTTAATTAAACAACAAAATGATCACATAGCTCAACTTAGTGCTAAAATTAATGAGCATGACTTAGAAAATGAAAATTTTAAATTTGCTAGAAGCATGCTCTATAGTGGGAGGCGCCCACGCATTAAGGATGGCATTGGCTTCCAACAGGGAGGCAATGTCAAAATTAATGCCCCTAAAAGATTGTCTAATTTTGTTAAGGGCAAGGCTCCCATGCCTCAGGATAACGAGGGCTATATTTTATATCCTGCTGGTTATTCTGAGGATAAGATTAGGAGAATTCATGTTAAGAAGACTCATTCTGTTTCTCACCATGCTTTTATTTATAAGAATAAGACTTCTAGCTCTAGGCGTTCTACCTATGTTAAAATGCCTTAGAAGAAATCTCCTATTGCATCAAATGATCATAACATTTCATTTAAGACCTTTGATGCTTCATATGTGCTCACTAACAAATCAGGCAAAGTAGTTGCCAAATATGTTGGGGGCAAACACAAGGGCTCCAAGACTTGTGTTTGGGTACCCAAGGTGCTTGTTTCTAATGTCAAAGGACCCAAGAACATTTGGGTACCTAAGAACAAGGCCTAAACTTGTTTTGTAGGTTTATGCATCCGGGGGCTCAAGTTGGATCATTGATAGCGGGTGCACAAACCACATGACTGGGGAGAAAAGGATGTTCTCCTCCTATGAGAAAAACCAAGATCCCCAATGAGCTATCACATTCGAGGATGGAAATCAAGGTTTGGTCAAAGGACTTGGTAAAATTGCTATATCACCTGACCATTCTATTTCCAATGTTTTTCTTGTAGATTCTTTAGATTACAACTTGCTTTCAGTTTCTCAATTATGCAAAATGGGCTACAATTATCTTTTTACGGATATAGGTGTTACTGTCTTTAGGAGAAGTGATGATTCAGTAGCATTTAAGAGAGTATTAGAGGGTCAGCTATACTTAGTTGATTTTAATAGAGCTGAACTCGATACTTGCTTAATTGCTAAGACTAATATAGGTTGGCTCTGGCATTGCCGACTAGCCCACGTTGGGATGAAGAATCTTCACAAGCTTCTAAAGGGAGAGCACATTTTGGGACTAACAAATGTTTATTTTGAGAAAGACTTTATAAGCATGCCAAGCAGGGAAGCAAGTTTGTGTTCATCATCCACACAAGAACATCATGACGACCGACAGGCCGCTTGAGCTACTCCACATGGATCTATTCGGCCCGATCGCTTACATAAGCATCGGCGGGAGTAAGTATTGTCTTGTAATTGTGGATGACTATTCTCGCTTCACTTGGGTATTCTTTTTGCAGGATAAATCTCAAACCCAAGAGACCTTAAAGGGATTCTTGAGACGGGCTCAAAATGAGTTCAGCTTAAGGATCAAAAAGATTAGAAGCGACAATGGAACGGAGTTCAAGAACTCTCAAATTGAAGGCTTTCTTGAGGAGGAACGCATCAAGCATGAGTTCTCTTCTCCCTACACGCCACAACAAAATGGTGTAGTGGAGAGGAAGAATAGAACTCTACTTGACATGGCGAGGACCATGCTTGATGAGTACAACACACCAGATCGGTTTTGGGCTGAGGCGATTAACACCGCCTGCTACTCCATCAACCGGTTATATCTACACCGAATCCTCAAGAAGACATCATATGAACTCCTCACCAGTAAAAAGCCCAATGTTTCATATTTTAGAGTCTTTGGTAGCAAATGCTTTATTCTTGTAAAAAGAGGTAGAAAATCTAAATTTGCTCCTAAGGCTGTAGAAGGCTTTTTACTTGGTTATGATTCAAACACAAGGGCATATAGAGTCTTTAACAAGTCCATTGGACTAGTTGAAGTTTCTTGTGACATTGTGTTTGATGAGACTAACGGATCTCAAGTAGAGCAAGTTGATCTTGATGAGCTAGATGATGAAGAGGCTCCATGCGTCGCGCTAAGGAACATGTCCATTGGGGATGTGTGTCCTAAGGAATCCGAAGAGCCTCCATAAGCACAAGATCAACCATCTTCCTCCATGCAAGCATCTCCACCAACCCAAGATGAGGATCAAGCTCGAGATGATGAAAATTAAGATCAAGAAAAAGAGCCACCTCAAGAGGAGGATAATGATCAAGGGGGAGATGCCAATGATCAAGACAAGGAAGATGAACAAGATCAAAGACCGCCACACCCAAGAGTCCACCAGGTGATTCAAAGAGATCACCCCGTGAACACCATCCTCGGCGATATTCATAAGGGGGTAACAACTCGATCTCGAGTCGCTCATTTTTGTGAACATTACTCTTTTGTTTCCTCTATTGAGCCACACAGGGTAGAGGATGCACTTAAAGATTCGGATTGGGTGCTGGCGATGCAAGAGGAGCTCAACAACTTCACGAGGAATGAGGTATGACATTTAGTTCCACGTCCTAACCAAAATGTTGTAGGAACCAAGTGGGTATTCCGCAACAAGCAAGATGAGCATGGTGAGGTGATAAGGAACAAAGCACGACTTGTGGCCAAGGGTTATTCACAAGTCGAAGGTTTGGATTTTGGTGAAACCTATGCACCCGTAGCTAGGCTTGAGTCAATTCGTATATTACTTGCCTATGCTACTTACCATGGCTTTAAGCTCTATCAAATGGACGTGAAGAGTGCCTTCCTCAATGGACCAATCAAGGAAGAGGTCTATGTTGAGCAACCTCCAGGCTTTGAAGATAGTGAGTATCCTAACCATGTCTATAAACTCTCTAAGACGCTTTATGGGCTCAAGCAAGCCCCAAGAGCATGGTATGAATGCCTAAGAGATTTTCTTATCACTAATGGCTTCAAAGTCGGAAAAGCCGATCCTACTCTCTTTACTAAAACTATTGCAAATGATTTGTTTGTATGCCAAATTTATGTTGATGATATTATATTTGGGTCTACTAACAAATCTACATGTGAAGAGTTTAGTAGGATCATGGTACAAAATTCGAGATGTCTATGATGGAGGAGTTGAAGTATTTTCTAGGATTTCAAGTCAAGCAACTCCAAGAGGGCACCTTCATCAGCCAAACAAAGTACATTCAAGATATACTCACCAAGTTTGGAATGAAGGACGCCAAGCCCATCAAGACACCCATGGGAACCAATGGGCATCTCGACCTCGACATGGGAGGTAAATCCATAGATCAAAAGGTATACCGGTCGATGATAGGATCTTTACTTTACTTATGTGCATCTCGACCGGATATTATGCTTTCCGTATGCATGTGTGCAAGGTTCCAAGCCGATCCTAAGGAAGTTCACCTTAGGGCCGTGAAGAGAATCTTGAGATATTTAGTTCATACACCTAAGTTTGGCCTTTGGTACCCCAAGGGATCCTCTTTTGATTTATTAGGATATTCCGATGCTAATTGGGCAGGGTGTAAAATTGATAGGAAGAGCACATCAGGGACTTGTCAGTTTCTGGGGAGATCTCTGGTGTCTTGGGCTTCAAAGAAACAAAACTCTGTAGCTCTTTCTATCACCGAAGCCGAGTACATTGCAGCAGGCCATTGTTGCACGCAATTGCTTTGGATGAAGCAAACCCTCAGGGACTATGGCTACAAATTTAGCAAAGTCCCTCTCCTATGTGATAATGAGAGTGCAATCCGCATGGTGGATAATCCCGTTGAGCACAGCCGCACTAAGCACATAGCCATTCGGTATCACTTTTTGAGAGATCACCAACAAAGGGGGGATATCGAGATAGCCTATATTAACACCAAAGATCAATTAGCCGATATCTTTACCAAGCCACTAGATGAGAAAACCTTTACCAAACTTAGGAATGAGCTAAATATTCTTGATTCTAGGAATTTTGATTGATACTTTGCACACATAGCTCATTTATATACCTTTGATCATATCTCTTTTATGTCTATGACTAATGTGTTTTCAAGTGTATTATTATGCTTAGTCATAGCATTGAAAGGGAAATGGAGTATTTGGCAAAGACGACGCTTCCACTTAACTCCATCGGTATTATCTACTCTTTGCCGGTATTCCGCCATCTCTCCACATTGGTATAATCTTCACTCATCTTTATTTGTTTACCATTGGGGATAAAGTAAAAGGGCTCATATTTCACTCACAAGTATCCGTTTTTGACGATTCATGCCAAAGGGGAAGAAAGTATTAGCCCAAAGCAAAAGGACCGCACCACCACCAACGAATTTTAAAAATGAAGTTTTCAAATTAGTATCTTAATGAGTTTTCAAAAGGGGGAGAAAGTATCTTCAAAAATTAGTAAAACCCTCTTGAACACTAAGAGGAGAATTTCATTGAGGGGAGTTTTGTTTAAGTCAAAGGAAAGGCATTTGAGACAGGGGAAGAAAAATTTCAAATCTTAAAAATGCTTTTTACAATCTTATTCATATACCTTTGACTATTTGCAAAAAGACTTTGAAAAGAATTTCCAAAAAAATTTGCAAAAACAAAACAAGTGGTGCAAGTGTGGTCCCAAATTTTAATAAGAAGAAAACAATCCACGCATATCTAGTAGAAATAATTATATTGGTTTCATTCCAAGCAACCTTTGCACTTACCTTATGCAAACTAGTTCAATTCTGCACTTATATATTTGCTTTGGTTTGTGTTGGCATCAATCACCAAAAAGGGGGAGATTGGAAGGGAAATAGGGTCAAACATTTTCCTAAATGAATTTCGGTGGTTGAATTGCCCAACACAAACAATTGGACTAACTAGTTTGCTCTAGATTATATGTTCTACATGTGTCAAAGGTTCACAACAAACCAATACAAAGTTAAAAGAAAGGGTTCAAAACAAAGGAGCAAAGAAAACCGTAGGCAGCCCTGGTCTGGCGCACCGGACTGTCCGGTGCACCACCTGACAGTGTCCGATGCACCAGGGAGATCAACTCCGAACTTGCCACCTTCGGGTTTCTGGAAATTGCTCCCCGCTATAATTCACTGAACTGTCCGGTGTAGCACCGGACTGTCCGGTGTGCCAGCGGGAGCAACGGCTAGCGCGCCAACGGTCAACTGCAAAACTGAACTGTGCAGTTATAGTGCGGACTGCGCGCGCAGAAGTCAGAGCAGGCACCAGAAGGCACACCGGAGAGTGAACAGGACCTGTTCGGTGCACCACCGGACTGTCGGGTGGCCCAGATGTCAGAAGCTCCAACGGTCGAACCCTAACGGTTGGGTGACGTGGCTGGCGCACCGGACTGTCCGGTGCGCCCGTCGATAGCAAAGTTCCCCAACGACCACTTTGGTGGTTGGGGCTATAAATACCCCCAACCACCACACTTCAAGGCATCCAAGTTTTCCGCCAACACATTCAATACAAGAGCTAGTGCATTCAACACAAGATACAATTAGAGTGAATCAAAATCTCTCCAAGTCCCAAATCCACTCAAAGCAATAGTGACTAGAAGAGAGAGTTTTGTCATGTTCTTTTGAGCTCTTGCGTTTGGATCGCTTTTCTTCTTCCTTCTTTCTTGTTCCCAAGTCAATTGTAATCAAGGCAAGAGACACAAATTGTGTGGTGGTCCTTGTGGGGACTAAGTGTCCCGATTGATTGAGAAGAGAAGCTCACTCGGTCTAGGTGACCGTTTGAGAGAGGGAAAGGGTTGAAAGAGACCCGGTCTTTGTGACCACCTCAACGGGGACTAGGCCTTCGAGGGCCGAACCTCGGTAAAACAAATCACTGTGTCACTCTCGCTATTTGCTTGTGATTTGTTTTCGCCCTCTCTTTCGGACTCGGTTTTATTTCTAACGCTAACCCCAGCTTGTAGTGCGTGCTTAAGTTTGTAATTTTCAGATTCCGCCTATTCACCCCCCCTTCTAGGCGACTTTCACAAACCACATGACAGGGGAGAAAAGAATGTTCTCCTCCTACGAGAAAAATGAAGATCCCCAACGAGCTATCACATTCGGGGATGAAAATCAAGGTTTGGTCAAAGGACTTGGTAAAATTGCTATATCACCTAACCATTCTATTTCCAATATTTTTCTTGTAGATTCTTTAGATTACAACTTGCTTTCTGTTTCTCAATTATGCAATATGGGCTACAACTGTCTATTTACAGATGTAGGTGTTACTGTCTTTAGAAGTAGTGATGATTCAGTAGCATTTAAGGGAGTAGAGGGTCAGCTATATTTGGTTAATTTTAATGAAGCTGAACTTGACACTTGCTTAATTGCTAAGACTAATATGGGTTGGCTCTGGCATCGCCGACTTGCCCATGTTGGGCTGAAGAATCTCCACAAACTTCTAAAGGGAGAACAAATTTTAGGACTAACCAATGTTCATTTTGGGAAAGACAGGATTTGTAGCGCATGCCAAGCAGGGAAGCAAGTTGGCACCCATCATCCACATAAAAACATCATGACAACGGACAGGCAACTTGAGCTACTCCACATAGATCTATTTGGCTTGATAGCTTACATAAGCATCGGCGGGAGTAAGTACTGTCTAGTAATTGCGGATGATTATTCTCGCTTCACTTGGATATTCTTTTTGTAGGAAAAATCTCAGACCCAAGAGACCTTAAAGGGTTTCTTGAGACGGGCTCAAAATGAGTTCGACTTAAGGATCAAAAAGATAAGAAGCGACAATGGGACAGAATTCAAGAACTCTCAAATTGAAGGATTTCTTGAGGATGAGGGCATCAAGCATGAGTTCTGTTCTCCCTACACACCTCAACAAAATGGTGTAGTGGAGAGGAAGAATAGAGCTCTATTGGACATGGCAAGAACCATGCTTGATGAGTACAAGACACCGGACCGGTTTTGGGCTGAGGCGATTAACACCGCCTGCTACTCCATCAACCGGCTCTACCTTCACCGAATCCTCAAGAAGACATCATACGAACTCCTCACCAGTAAAAAGCCCAATATTTCATATTTTAGAGTCTTTGGGAATAAAGGTTTTGTTCTTGTTAAAAGAGGTAGAAAATCTAAATTTGCCCTAAGGCTGTAGAAGGCTTTTTACTAGGATATGACACAGACACAAGGGCATATAGAGTCTTCAACAAATCCACTTGATTAGTTGAAGTTTCTTGTGATATTGTGTTTGATGAGACTAATGGCTCCCAAGTGGAGCAAGTTGATCTTGATGACCAAGATGAGGAACAGGCTCGAGATGATGAAGATGAAGATCAAGAGGATGAGCCACCTCAAGAAGAGGTCAATGATCAAGGGGAGATGAAAATAATCAAGACAAGGAAGATGAACAAGAGATACAGGGTCAAAGACCGCCGCACTCAAGAGTCCACCAAGCAATTCAACGAGATCACCTCGTCAACTCCATCCTTAGTGATATTCATAAGGGGGTAACCACTAGATCTTGTGTTGCACATTTCTATGAGCATTACTCTTTTGTTTCCTCTATTGAGCCATACAGGGTACATGATGCATTAAGAGATTCAGATTAGGTGGTGGCAATGCAAGAGGAGCTCAACAACTTCACGAGGAATGAGGTATGGCATTTGGTTCCACATCCTAATCAAAATGTTGTAGGTACCAAATGGGTATTCCGCAACAAGCAAGACGAGCATAGTGTGATGATAAGGAACAAAGCGTGACTTGTGGCCAAGGGATATTCACAAGTCAAAGGTTTGGATTTCGGTGAAACTTATGCACCCGTAGCTAGGCTTGAGTCAATTCGTATATTACTTGCCTATGCTACTGACCATGGCTTTAAGCTTTATCAAATGGATGTGAAAAGTGCCTTCCTCAATGGACCAATCAAGGAAGAGGTCTATGTTAAGCAACCTCCCGGCTTTGAAGACAGTGAGTACCCTAACTATGTGTATAAGCTCTCAAAGGCGCTTTATGGGCTCAAGCAAGCCCCAAGAGCATGGTATGAATGCCTGAGAGATTTTCTTATCACTAATGGCTTCAAAGTTGGTAAAGCCGATCCTACACTCTTTACTAAAACTGTTGCAAAAGATTTGTTTGTATGCCAAATTTATGTTGATGATATCATATTTGGGTCTACTAACAAATCAACTTGTGAAGAGTTTAGTAGGATTATGGTTCAAAAATTTGAGATGTCTATGATGGGGGGGGGGCTGAAGTATTTCCTAGGATTTCAAGTCAAGCAACTCCAAGATGGCACCTTCATCAGCCAAACCAAGTACATTCAAGATATTCTTAAAAAGTTTAGAATGAAGAATGCCAAACCCATCAAGACACCCATGGGAACCAATGGGCATCTCGACCTCGACACGGGAGGTAAATCCATAGATCAAAAGGTATACCGGTCGATGATAGGATCTGTCGGGGACCATAATTAGGGATACCCTCAAGGCTCCTAATTCTCAGCTGGTAACCCCCATCAGCATAAAGCTGCAAAGGCCTGATGGGTGCGATTAAGTTAGGGATCAGTCCATTCGAGGGACTCGATCACGCCTCGCCCGAGCCTAGCCTCGGACAAGGGCAGCCGACCCCGGAGGACTTCCGTCTCGCCCGAGGCCCCCCTCCAGCGGCGGACATATTTCCGGCTTGCCCGAGGCCCTGTCTTCGCCAAGAAGCAACCCTGACCAAATCGCCGCACCGACCGACCAAACCGCAGGAGCATTTAATGCAAAGGTGGCCTGACACCTTTATCCTGACGCGCGCCCCCCAGCCGGCAGAGCCGAAGTGACCGCCGTCACTTCGCCGCTCCACTGACCGGCCTGACAGAAGGACAGCGCCGCCTGCGCCACTCCGGCTGCGGTGCCACTTGATAGAGTGAGACTGACAGGCAGTCGGGCCCGGCCGAAGGCTCCATAGGAAACTCCGCTCCGCCCGACCCAGGGCTCGGACACGGGCTAAGACCTGGAAGACGGCGAACTCCGCTCCGCCCGACCCAGGGCTCGGACACGGGCTAAGACCCGGAAGACGGCGAACTCCGCTCCGCCCGACCCAGGGCTCGGACACGGGCTAAGACCCGGAAGACGGCGAACTTCGCTCCGCCCGACCTAGGGCTCGGACACGGGCTAAGACCCGGAAGACGGCGAACTCCGCTCCGCCCGACCCAGGGCTCGGACACGGGCTAAGACCTAGAAGACGGCGAACTCCGCTCCGCCCGACCCAGGGCTCGGACACGGGCTAAGTCCCGGAAGGCGACGAACCCCGCTTCGCCCGACCCCAGGGCTCGGACTACGCCCTGGCCTCAGCCGACGGTCTCCGCCTCGCCCGACCCGGGGGCTCGGACTCGACCTCGGCCACAGAAGACAGACTCGACCTCGGCTTCAGAGGAGCTTCCACATCGCCCAACCTAGGGCGCAGACCAGCCACGTCAACAGGAGGCGCCATCATCACCCTACCCCGAGCTGACTCGGGCCGCAGGGAACAAGACCAGCGTCCCATCTGGCTCGCTCCGCCAGATAGGCAATGATGGCGCCCCGCATGCTCTGTGACGACGGCGGCTCTCAGCCCCCTTACGGAAGCAAGAGGACGTCAGCAAGGACTCAACCGCTCCGACAGCTGTCCCTTCGCTAGGCTCCATCGCTCCTCCGACGGCCACGACATCACACCAGCTGGGTGCCAAGATCTCTCCGGCTGCCACAACGGCATGTACTTAGGGCGCTAGCTCTCCTCCGCTAGACACGTAGCACTCTGCTACACCCCCCATTGTACACCTGGTTCCTCTCCTTGCGTCTATAAAAGGGAGGACCAGGGCCCTCTTAGAGAGGGTTGGCCGCGCGGGGACGAGGACGAGACATGCGCTCGCTGGAGGCCGCTCGCTTCCTCTCCCGCGTGGACGCTTGTAACCCCCTACTGCAAGCGCACCCGACCTAGGCGCGGGACGAACACGAAGGCCGCGGGATTCCCACCTCTCTCACGCCGGTCTCCGGCCGCCTCGCTCTCCCCCTTCGCGCTCGCCCTCGCGCTCGACCCATCTGGGCTGGGGCACGCGACGACATTCACTCATCGGCTCAGGGACCCCCCGGTCTCGGAACGCCGACAGTTGGCGCGCCAGGTAGGGGCCTGCTGCGTGTTGACGAACAGCTTCCCGTCAAGCTCCAGATGGGCAGTCTCCAGCAACCTCTCCAACCCGGGACGGTGCTCTGTTTCGGGAGTCTTGAGTTCATGTCCCTCGACGGCAGCTACGACATGATACTCCTTCCACCGCCGCGCGACAACGACAGTGGCGGCCGACAGCCCGCCCACCGGCGGCAGAATCGACGACGTCTTCCCCGCGTGGTGGAAGAACAACCTTCGAGCTCATCCTGCCCTCTTCCCCGCCGACGGAGGGGAAGACGGGGCAACCAAGGCCAAGCAGGAGGCAGCGCCTCGTCGGCTGTCGAGCGAGTCGATCGCGCCGGCACCCCAACGGGGGGCGCACCGGGTATCGACTTCGCGCTTGAGACGAAGACGAGCGCCGTCTCCCCACGACACGCCAATCCCGAGCAAGCGGATGACGCCAGCACGCTCGCAAAAAGCTTGCTGGACGTCACCCTCGTACCTGAGACGACGGTGCAGTCAGCCCCCGACATGACATTATCGCCGCTCGTCGACCAAAAGGTACCGACCGATTCCCATCCCACGTCTTTCGGATTCAGCCTCGACCCACCTAGCGGCCCTGCTTTGGCGGGCGCTCTTGTAGAGGCGAGTCCAAACCCTCTGGGGTTTCGTATGCGGTCACCTTAGGACCGGCTGACGGACGTCTCGACCTACGGGCCCTTTGGGTCCGAGGAAGACGGCGAACCCAGCATCTGTTGGGATTTCTCTGGACTTGGCAACCCCAGTGCCATGCGGGACTTCATGACCGCATGCGACTACTGCCTTTCCGACTATTTCGATGGTAGCCGTAGCCTCGGCGACGAGGACTGCGGCCCAAGTCGTGAATGCTTCCACATCGATCTAGGGGGTCCCTCCGAAGGCAACCATCTCGGCATGCCGGAGGACGGTGACCTCCCTAGGCCGGTGCCTCGCGTTGACATCCCACGGGAGCTAGCTGTGGTCCCCATTCAGGCGGGGGGCCATGACCCACAGCTCGAGCAAATCCGCGGGGTGCAGGCCAGGCTCGACAAGGGAAAAGGAGCGCTTGAGCCGATCCGTCGGGACGTCGGGCAGGCATGGGCGGGCCAACCTCCGGCCGAGGAAATACGTCATCTACCCCAGGGCTTCCAGCACCGCGTCGCCGACGACGTCAGGGTCAGGCCACCACCCGCATCTAGTGGGGTCGGCCAGAACCTGGCTGCAACAGCGATGCTTCTCCGCCCGATGCCGGAGCCATCAACCACCGAGGGGCGGTGAATCCAGGGGGAGCTCAAGAATCTCCTGGAAGGCGCCGCGGTCCGACGGGCCGAGAGCTCTGCCTCCCGAAGGCAGGGGTACCCCTCGGAACCTCATGCCGCGACTTCCCGATTCATGCGGGAAGCCTCGGTCTACACCGGGCGCACGCGCAACACCGCGCCTGTGGCCCCGGGTCGCCTCGGCAACGAGCACCATCACCGCGACCGTCGGGCCCACCTCAATGAGAGGGTGCGCCGAGGCTACCACCCCAGGCGTGGGGGACGCTACGACAGCGGGGAGGATCGGAGTCCCTCGCCTGAACCACCCGGTCCGCAAGCCTTCAGCCAAGCCATCCGACGGGTGCCATTCCCGACCCGGTTCCGACCCCCGACTACTATCACAAAGTACTCGGGGGAGACGAGACCGGAACTGTGGCTCGCGGACTACCGTCTAGCCTGCCAACTGGGTGGAACGGACGATGACGACCTCATCATCCGCAACCTCCCCCTGTTCCTCTCCGACACCGCTCGCACCTGGTTGGAGCACCTGCCTCCGGGGCAGATCTCCAACTAGGACGACCTAGTCCAAGCTTTCGCCGGCAATTTCCAGGGCACGTACGTGCGCCCCGGGAATTCCTGGGACCTCCGAAGCTGCCGACAGCAGCCGAGAGAGTCTCTCCGAGACTACATCCGGCGATTCTCGAAGCAGCGCACCGAGCTGCCCAACATCACCGACTCGGATGTCATCGGCGCGTTCCTCGTTGGCGCCACCTGCTGCGACCTGGTGAGCAAGCTGGGTCGCAAGACCCCCACCAGGGCGAGCGAGCTGATGGACATCGCCACCAAGTTCGCCTCAGGCCAGGAGGCGGTCGAGGCTATCTTTCGAAAGGACAAGCAGCCCCAGGGCCGCCCATCGGAAGATACTCCCGAGGCGTCAACTCAGCGCGGCGCCAAGAAGAAGGGCAAGAAGAAGTCACAAGCGAAACGCGACGCCGCCGACGCGGACCTTGTCGCCGCCTCCGAGTACAAGAACCCTCGGAAGCCCCCCGGAGGTGCCAACCTCTTCGACAAGATGCTCAAGGAGCCGTGCCCCTATCACCAGGGGCCCGTCAAGCACACCCTTGAGGAGTGCGTCATGCTTCGGCGCCACTTCCACAGGGCCGGGCCACCCGCGGAGGGTGGCAAGGCCCGCGACGACGACAAGAAGGAAGATCACCAGGCAGGAGAGTTCCCCGAGGTCCGCGACTGCTTCATGATCTATGGTGGGCAAGCGACGAACGCCTCGGCTCGGCACCGCAAGCAAGAGCGCCGGGAGGTCTGCTCGGTGAAGGCGGCGGCGCCAGTCTATCTAGACTGGTCCGACAAGCCCATCACCTTCGACCGAGACGATCACCCCGACCATGTGCCGAGCCCGAGGAAATACCCGCTCGTCGTCGACCCCGTCATCGGCGACGTCAGGCTCACCAAGGTCCTCATGGACGGAGGTAGCATCCTCAACATCATCTACGCCGACACCCTCGGGCTCCTGCGTGTCGATCTGTCCTCCACCGGCAGGCGTTGCGCCCTTCCATGGGATCATTCCCGAGAAGCGCGTCCAGCCCCTCGGACGGCTCAACCTTCCCGTCTGCTTCGGAACACCCTCCAACTTCCGAAGGGAGACCCTGACGTTCGAGGTGGTCGGGTTCCGAGGAACCTACCACGCGGTACTGGGAAGACCATGCTACGCGAAGTTCATGGCCGTCCCCAACTACACCTACCTGAAGCTCAAGATGTCGAGCCCCAACGGGGTCATCACCGTCGGCCCCACCGTACAAACACGCGTTCGAATGCGACGTGGAGTGCGTGGAGTACGCCGAGGCCCTCGCCGAGTCCGAGGCCCTCATCGCCGACCTGGAAAGCCTCTCTAAGGAGGTGCCAGATGTGAAGCGTCACGCCGGCAACTTTGAGCCAGCGGAGACGGTTAAGTCCGTCCCCCTTGACCCCAGCGGCGACGCCTCCAAGCAGATCCGGATCGGCTCCGGGCTCGATCCCAAATAGGAAGCAGTGCTCGTCGACTTTCTCCGCGTGAACGCCGACGTCTTCACGTGGAGTCCCTCGGACATGCCCGGCATACCGAGGGATGTCGCCGAGCACTCGCTGGACATCCGAGCCAGAGCCCGACCCGTCAAGCAGCCACTGCGTTGATTCGACGAGGAGAAGCGCAGAGCCATAGGCGAGGAGATCCACAAGCTAATGGCGGTAGGGTTCATCAAAGAGGTATTCCATCCCGAATGGCTTGCCAACCCTGTGCTTGTGAGAAAGAAAGGGGGGAAATGGCGGATGTGTGTAGACTACACTGGTCTCAATAAAGCATGTCCGAAGGTTCCCTACCCTCTGCCTCGCATCGACCAAATCATGGATTCCACTGCTGGGTGCGAAACCCTGTCTTTCCTCGATGCCTACTCAGGGTATCATCAAATCAGGATGAAAGAGTCCGACCAGCTCGCGACTTCTTTCATCACACCCTTCGGCATGTACTGCTATGTCACCATGCCGTTCGGCTTGAGGAATGCGGGCGCGACGTACCAGCGGTGCATGAACCATGTGTTCGGCGAACACATTGGCCGCACGGTCGAGGCCTACATCGATGACATCGTAGTCAAGACGAGGAAAGCCTCCGACCTCCTTTCCGACCTTGAAGTGACATTCCGACGTCTCAAGGCGAAAGGCGTCAAGCTAAATCCCGAGAAGTGTGTCTTCGGGGTGCCCCGAGGCATGCTCTTGGGGTTCATCATCTCCGAGCGGGGCATCGAAGCCAACCCGGAGAAGATCGCAGCCATCACTAGCATGGGGCCCATCAAGGACTTGAAAGGCGTATAGAGGGTCATGGGATGCCTCGCGGCTCTGAGCCGTTTCATCTCACGCCTCGGCGAAAGAGGTCTACCTCTGTACCGCCTCTTGAGGAAGGCCGAGTGCTTCACTTGGACCCCTGAGGCCGAAGAAGCCCTCGGGAACCTGAAGGTGCTCCTCACGAAGGCGCCTATCTTGGTGCCCCCAGCTGCTGGAGAAGCCCTCCTGGTCTACGTCACCGTGACCACTCAGGTGGTTAGCACCGCGATTGTGGTCGAGAGGCAAGAAGAGGGGCATGCATTGCCCGTTCAGAGGCCAGTCTACTTCGTCAGCGAGGTACTGTCCGAAACCAAGATCCGCTACCCACAAGTTCAGAAGCTGCTGTACGCGGTGATCCTAACGCGGCGGAAGCTGCGACACTACTTCGAGTCTCATCCGGTAACTGTGGTGTCATCCTTCCCCCTGGGGGAGATCATCCAGTGCCGAGAGGCCTCGGGTAGGATTGCAAAGTGGGCGGTGGAAATCATGGGCGAGACAATCTCGTTCGCTCCTCGGAAGGCCATCAAGTCCCAGGTCTTGGCAGACTTCGTAGCTGAATGGGTCGACACCCAGCTACCGACGGCTCCGATCCAACCGGAGCTCTGGACCATGTTCTTCGATGGGTCGCTGATGAAGACAGGAGCTGGCGCAGGCCTACTCTTCATCTCGCCCCTCGGGAAGCACCTACGCTACGTGCTACGCCTCCATTTCCCGGCATCCAACAATGTGGCTGAGTACGAAGCTCTAGTCAACGGGCTGCGGATCACCATCGAGCTAGGGGTCCGACGCCTCGACGCTCGTGGTGACTCACAGCTCGTCATCGACCAAGTCATGAAGAACTCCCACTGCCGCGACCCGAAGATGGAGGCCTACTGCGATGAGGTTCGGTGCCTGGAAGACAAGTTCTACGGACTCGAGCTCAACCACATCGCTCGGCGCTACAACGAGACTGCGGACGAACTGGGTAAAATAGCCTCGGGGCGAACGACGGTTCCACCGGACGTCTTCTCCCGGGATCTGCATCAACCCTCCGTCAAGATCGATGACACGCCCGAGTCCCAGGTACCCTCGGCTCAGTCCGAGGCACCCTCGGCTCAACCCGAGGCGCCCTCGACTCAGTCCGAGGCACCCTCGGCTCAACCCAAGGCACCCTCAGCTCGGCCCGAGGCGCCCTCGGTTCAGTCCGAGGTACCCTCGGCCCCCGAGAGTGAGGCACTGCGCGTCGAGGAGGAGCGAAGCGGGGTCACGCCTAATCGAAACTGGCAGACCCCGTACCTGCAATATCTCCACCGAGGAGAGCTACCCCTCGACCGAGCCGAGGCTCAGCGGGTGGCGCGGCGCGCCAAGTCGTTCGTCTTGCTGGGTGATGAGAAGGAGCTCTACCACCACAGCCCCTCTGGCATCCTCCAGCGATGCATCTCCATCGCCGAAGGTCAGGAACTCCTGCGAGAGATACACTCGGGGGCTTGCGGCCATCACGCAGCGCCTCGAGCCCTTGTCGGGAATGCTTTCCGGCAAGGCTTCTACTGGCCGACGGCGGTGGTCGACGCCACTAGAATTGTCCGCACCTGCGAAGGGTGTCAGTTCTACGCGAGGCAGACCCACCTGCCCGCTCAGGCTCTGCAGACGATACCCATCACCTAGCCTTTTGCTGTGTGGGGTCTGGATCTCGTCGGCCCCTTGCAGAAGGCGCCCGGGGGCTACACGCACCTGTTGGTCGCCATCGACAAATTCTCCAAGTGGATCGTGGTCCGACCCCTGAACAGCATCAGGTCCGAGCAGGCGGTGGCGTTCTTCACCAACATCATCCATCGCTTCGGGGTCCCGAAGTCCATCATCACCGACAACGGCACCCAGTTCACCAGCAGAAAGTTCCTGAACTTCTGCGAGGACCACCACATCCGGGTGGATTGGGCCGCCGTGGCTCACCCCATGTCAAATGGGCAAGTAGAGCGTGCCAACGGCATGATTCTACAAGGGCTCAAGCCTCGTATCTACAACGACCTCAACAAGTTCGGTAAGCGATGGATGATGGAACTCCCCTCGGTGGTCTGGTGTCTGAGGACAACGCCGAGCCGAGCCACGGGCTTCACGCCGTTCTTCCTAGTCTACGGGGCCGAGGCCATCTTGCCCACAGACTTAGAATACGATTCCCCGAGGACGAGGGCCTACACCGACCAAAGCAACCAAGCAAGCTGAGAAGACTCGCTGGACCAGCTGGAGGAGGCTCGGGACAAGGCCTTGCTACACTCGGCATGGTACCAACAGTCCCTGCGACGCTACCACGCCCGAGGGGTCCGGTCCCGAGACCTCCAGGTGGGCGACCTGGTGCTTCGGCTGCGACAAGACGCCCGCGGGCGGCACAAGCTCACGCCCCCCTGGGAGGGGCCATTCGTCATCGCCGAGGTTCTGAAGCCCGGAACGTACAAGCTGGCCAACAGTCAAGGCGAGGTCTACGGCAACGCCTGGAACATCCAACAGCTACGTCGCTTCTACCCTTAAGATGTTTTCAAGTTGATCATATACCTCGCACCCACGCAAAGTTTAGTCATCAAGGAAGGGTCGGCCTCGCCTCGGCAAAGCCCGACCCTCCCTCGGGGGCTAAAAGGGGGGGGGGAACCCCCTCTGCGTCGAAATTTTCCTCGAAAAAAGATCTTTTCTGCCAGAATGTCTTTCGCGCTTTTTGGCTACTTCGAAAGTGGATCCTGAAAACGACGGAGTACACGTAAGCAGCCAAGGCTGACCGAGCCGAGGGACTCCTACGCCTCCGGGATACGGATACCTCACTCATCACCTTCTACGATAAGTAACTCACGTTCGGATAAGTGATTCTGTGGACCGAACAAGTCTTCACGTTCGAAAGCTCTTCTGCCGAAGCGATCCTTCGAGCCTTCTCGACTGCGTCGGTGACAGAGCCCCATGGACGGGTAAGAGTGCGCGTAAGCGGCAAGGCCGACCGAGCCGAGGGACTCCTACGCCTCCGGGATACGGATACCTCACTCATCACTTTCCGCGAGAAGCAACTCTCGCTCGCACGAACATTTCTGTTACCGACAAAAAAGTCCAGATACTCGAAACAAGAGGAAAAGAGACGCAGCTTTACAACACGGCGAGGGTGCGTTTTGGCCTCGGCGGCCGCAGGGAACACACGCTACAAGACAATCCGATCCTACAGGCTCGGGTCTTAACGCTGGAAGGGAGCAGCAGCACCCTCGGCATCGACAACACCTTCGGCGAGGTCCGACCTAGCCTCGGACGGCGACGCGGTCCGAAGATCTCCACTCTGAAGGACGACGTCATCGCCACGCTCGGGCCATCGCTACCAGGGTCTTCTCGGGAATCCGTCCCGAGCAGGCGGCTCGGCCGGTCACCCCGGGGCCTCGGCCAGCTGCCCTCCAAGGACGTCAGCCCGACCCGGGGCCTCGGCTGGTCAACTCCGGCGTCGGTCCTGCTAACGGACGGCCCGGCCAGGCTCCGGCCGACCTGGTCTTCTTTTCGAGCCAACTCCGCCGCTGTTCATGCTGACACCGCTACCCCTGGCCTCGGCTCATCGAAGAGCGACCGAGGGGTTCCTCTAACTAAGCAAGGGAAGCCTCGGACAACAAGGCTGACCGAGCCGAGGGACTCCTACGCCTCCGGGATACGGATACCTCACTCGTCACCTTTACACGGGGTGACTCACGCTTGGTGAAGCGGTTCGGACAACCAACAGGCGAGTCTTAGTGCTCGAAAAGTAGGAAAAAAACACGGCTCCGTGCCGAAAATACATACATGTTCAGGCCCCGACAGCCACAATGAACAAAAACACTGGCATTCAAAGTGCCATTACAAACGGAACTCTGGTTCCGTCCCCGCGGGTATGAACAACCTTGAGCCCGCGGGGCGACGAACACCGGGGGTCACCCTCCTTTTAAAGGCGGCTCTCCCTACTTGCGTCCCCAGCCGTCACGGGCTGAGTCTTCTCCAACACACTCCAAGATCCTCCCCTGCGTCGCGGGGGCTGGGTCCCACACGTCATGCAAGCCGGCTCAGAGCAGAAGAAGCCAAACCGCCGTGCGTGGTGCGTACAACCGCCCAGCGGTTACAAGCGACTCTCCACTTTTGCCTAGACCAGTGGGCGAAAGGGCGGGCAGCCGTGCAGGCGGCATGCAACCGCGCCAAGTGGGCGCACTTCTCTGACTCCCAACACCCCAACATGGAGGCCCAGGCCCACGCGCCATGCAACCGGCGCGCCGAATGCTTCGTGCATGCAACTGCACCGCCACTTGCGCCACTACCGCGCCTCCTCGACTGCGGAACCAATACCGCGACTCGAGGCGACCCAGCGTGCGACCCAGCAGCGCCAGCCTGGCGCGACGGTCAATGCGGCCAAAAATGGGCCGGCAGTAATGGCGGTGGCAGGCGGGCAGGAGCAGCGGCCACGTCGTCAGCCAAGCTCACATCCCGTCCGGGGGCAGCGAGAGAACCCTCTCGCACGGCGTGAAGACAGTGCGCCCGTGTTCCGTTCCTCGAACGGCTCACGCACGCGCAACGGCCGCCCCGCGAACCACTCGCCCTGTCGCATTAACTCTGCGGTGGGACAGGCGGCGCCCCTGGCAGGAGAAGCGGGCGACGCTTCGCCTTCGCCATAATGACCGCGTCAAAAAAGGTACGCCGCGCCGTTCGATTTCGTATCTTTTTCCTTTTTTCCTCTTTCTCTCTCTTGCAACAGGGACCGGGAAAGGGGGATACCCCGAAAAGGATCCTTCCCCGTGAAGGAACCAGGCCCCGAGCCTCCCTACTGATCAGAGGTTCGAAGGCTGGCCCCTCGGAAGGGTTCGACAGCCGCCTCAGATCACGTGGGCCCTACACCCACTACTGGTCAGAGGTTCGAAGGCCGGCCCCTCGGAAGGGTTCAACGACTGCCTCAGGCCACTCGGGCTCCACGCCCACTACTAATCAGGGGTTCGAAGGCTGGCCCCCGAAGGGTTCACAGCCGCCTCAGACGCCGAGCGAGGGATGACCATGGGTACGTTCGATACATAACCAAGGCTCGGGCTGCGCTCCCGAGGTACCCTAGGACATTTCCGAGACCGGCGGGAACGATCTTGTAACGGAATCCCATCAGAGGGAGGCATCGAGCCCTCGGACCCCGTCGCCAGGGGATCGGGTCCGACAGATCACCCGTAGGTACTTTTGGGCGTGCCTCTGGGCCCCTAGCCGACCCCTAACGAATGGGGCACGGACGTCCACTCGGATCACCCGCTTGCAGCTCACCGGAGACACCATGTTCGGCGCCCATCGAGGGCAACATGGCGCTTTCCCCCCTCCTCCTTGTGGAAAGGCGACGCAGGGGCGTATGTAAAAAAGCCGAGTCTGTCCCTGATCGCCCTCTCGCCCTGTGCAGAGGCTCGGGGGCTGCTCTCGCAAACTCGGCTTCGGCCGAACCGTTGACAGCGTCAACATACCAGCCCGAGAACTTGGGACCCGACCGTACACCCAGGCTACGGCCAGCTCGCATGAGGGAACGACCAGACCAGCCGAAGCGTTACGCGAGGCATTAAGACCTCGAAGGAGTGAAACCACTCCTCCGAGGCCTCGGGGGCTACACCCGGCGGGTGCGCTCGTGCGCACCCACCGGAACAAAACGTAACCGAGAAAGGCTGGTCCCCTTGCAAAAAAGTGCGACGAAAGCCTCCAAGCGAGTGCTAACACTCCCTTCGAGGCTCGGGGGCTACTGTCGGGGACCATAATTAGGGGTACCCTCAAGGCTCCTAATTCTCAGCTGGTAACCCCCATCAGCATAAAGCTGCAAAGGCCTGATGGGTGCGATTAAGTCAGGGATCAGTCCATTCGAGGGACTCGATCACGCCTCGCCCGAGCCTAGCCTCGGACAAGGGCAGCCGACCCCGGAGGACTTCCGTCTTGCCCGAGGCCCCCCTCCAGCGGCGGACATATTTCCGGCTTGCCCGAGGCCCTGTCTTCGCCAAGAAGCAACCCTGACCAAATCGCCGCACCGACCGACCAAACCGCAGGAGCATTTAATGCAAAGGTGGCCTGACACCTTTATCCTGACGCGCGCCCCCCAGCCGGCAGAGCCGAAGTGACCGCCGTCACTTTGCCGCTCCACTGACCGGCCTGACAGAAGGACAGCGCCGCCTGCGCCACTCCGGCTGCGGTGCCACTTGACAGAGTGAGACTGACAGGCAGTCGGGCCCGGCCGAAGGCTCCATAGGAAACTCCGCTCCGCCCGACCCAGGGCTCGGACACGGGTTAAGACCCGGAAGACGGCGAACTCCGCTCCGCCCGACCTAGGGCTCGGACACGGGCTAAGACCCGGAAAACGGCGAACTCCGCTCCACCCGACCCAGGGCTCGGACACGGGCTAAGACCCGGAAGACGGCGAACTCCGCTCCGCCCGACCCACGGCTCGGACACGGGCTAAGACCCGGAAGACGGCGAACTCCGCTCCGCCCGACCTAGGGCTCGGACACGGGCTAAGACCCGGAAGACGGCGAACTCCGCTCCGCCCGACCTAGGGCTCGGACACGGGCTAAGACCCGGAAGACGGCGAACTCCGCTCCGCCCGACCCAGGGCTCGGACACGGGCTAAGTCCCGGAAGACGACGAACCCCGCTTCGCCCGACCCCAGGGCTCGGACTACGCCCTAGCCTCAGCCGACGGTCTCCGCCTCGCCCGACCCGGGGGCTCGGACTCGACCTCGGCCACGGAAGACAGACTCGACCTCGGCTTCGGAGGAGCTTCCACATCGCCCAACCTTGGGCGCAGACCAGCCACGTCAACAGGAGGCGCCATCATCACCCTACCCTGAGCTGACTCGGGCCGCAGGGAACAAGACCGGCGTCCCATCTGGCTCGCTCCGCCAGATAGGCAATGATGGCGCCCCGCATGCTCTGTGACGACGGCGGCTCTCAGCCCCCTTACGGAAGCAAGAGGACGTCAGCAAGGACTCAACCGCTCCGACAGCTGTCCCTCCGCCAGGCTCCATCGCTCCTCCGACGGCCACGACATCAACCAGCTGGGTGCCAAGATCTCTCCGGCTGCCACAACAGCATGTACTTAGGGCGCTAGCTCTCCTCCTCTAGACACGTAGCACTCTGCTACACCCCCCATTGTACACCTGGTTCCTCTCCTTGCGCCTATAAAAGGGAGGACCAGGGCCCTCTTAGAGAGGGTTGGCCGCGCGGGGACGAGGACGCGACAGGCGCTCGCTGGAGGCCGCTCGCTCCCTCTCCCGCGTGGACGCTTGTAACCCCCTACTGCAAGCGCACCCGACCTGGGCGCGGGACGAACACGAAGGCCGTGGGATTCCCACCTCTCTCACGCCGGTCTCCGGCCGCCTCGCTCTCCCCCCTTCGCGCTCGCCCTCGCGCTCGACCCATCTGGGCTGGGGCACGCGGCGACATTCACTCGTCGGCTCAGGGACCCCCCGGTCTCGGAACGCCGACAGGATCTTTACTCTATTTATGTGCATCTCGACCGGATATTATGCTTTCTGTATGCATGTGTGCAAGGTTCTAAGCTGATCCTAAGGAATTTCACCTTAGGGCCGTGAAGAGAATCATGAGGTATTTAGGGCATGTTTGGTTTGTGGCTAAATGTGCCACACTTTGCCTAAGGTTAGTCGTTCGAATTGAATAACTAACCTTAGGCAGAAAAGTTAGGCAAAGTGTGGCAACTGAGGTAGTGAACCAAACAGGCCCTTAGTTTACACTCCTAAGTTTGGGCTTTGGTATCCCAGGGGATCCACCTTCGATTTAATAGGATATTCCGATGTCGATTGGGCAGGGTGTAAAATTGATAGAAAGAGCACATCAGAGACTTGTCAGTTTCTGGGGAGATCCCTGGTGTCTTGGGCTTCAAAGAAACAAAACTCAGTAGCTCTTTCCACCGCCGAAGCCGAGTATATTGCCGCAGGCCATTGTTGTGCGCAATTACTTTAGATGAGGCAAATCCTCAGGGACTATGGCTATAAATTGAGCAAAGTCCCTCTCCTATGTGATAATGAGAGTGCAATCCGCATGGCGGATAATCCCGTTGAACACAGCCACACTAAGCACATAGACATTCGGTATCACTTTCTGAGGGATCACCAACAAAGGGGGGATATCGAGATAGCTTATGTAAACACCAAAGATCAGTTAGTTGATATCTTTACTAAGCCACTAGATGAGAAAACATTTAGCAAACTTAGGAATGAGCTAAATATACTTGATTCTCGAAATTTTGATTGAAACATTGCACATATAGCTCATTTATATACCTTTGATCATATCTCTTTCTTTTGGTACAATTGCATATTTCTTATTCTTCTTGTGCCAAAACTACGACTAATGTGTTTTCAAGTGTATTTCTATACTAAGTCGTAGATTGAAAGAGAAATGGAGTATTCGGCAAAGACAACGCTTCCACTCAACTCCAATGGTATTATTTACCCTTTGCCGATATTCCGCCATCTCTCTATTTGGTATACTCTTTCACTCATATTTATATTCTCAATGGGGGATAAAATATCAAAGGGCTCCAACGCTCTCCATTTTTGGCGCGTAATGCCAAAGGGGGAGGAAATATTAAGTCCAAAGCAAAAGGATCGCACCACCACCATTTCAAAATTTTCGAAATGTATTTTCAAATTGGTATCAATTGGTATGAAAAGAAGATTTCAAAATTGATATCCATTTAAAAACCCTCTTGAAAGCTAAGAGGAGAATTTCATTCAGGGGGAGTTTTTATTTAGTCAAAGAAAAATCATTTGAAACAGGGGGAGAAATTTCAAATCCTGAAAATGCTTCTTGCGGTCTTATTCATATACCTTTGACTATTTGCGAAAAGACTTTGAAAATATTTCCAAAAAGAATTTGCAAAAAAAAAACAAGTGGTGCAAAAGTTGTCCAAAATGTTAAATAAAAGAAAGCAATCCATTCACTCTTATTCTTATGTAATAAGACTTTCATATTGATTTAATTCCAAGTAACCTATGCACTGACCTTATGCAAACTAGTTCATATTCTGCACTTTAATATTTGCTTTGGTTTGTGTTGGCATCAATTACCAAAAAGGGGGAGATTAAAAGGGAAATAGGGTTAACCTTTTTCCCACAATTAATTTTGGTGGTTGAATGCCCAACACAAATAATGAACTAACTAGTTTGCTCTAGAATATATGTTCTACAGGTGCATATAGGTTCAACACAAACAAATAAATGTTCAAGACAGGATTCAAATACAAAGGAGCAAAGAAACCGAGTGTGCCCTGGTCTGGCGCACCGGACTGTCCGGTGTGCCACTGGACAGTGTCCAGTGCACCAGGACCGTACAATCTCAAACTCGCCACTCTCGGGTTTCTCTAAAGTGCGCTCCGCTATAATTCACCGGACTGTCCGGTGTGACAGCGGAGCAACGGCTCCTTCGTGCAACGGTCGACCGCAAAAGCTGAAGAACCAGAACTATAGTGATGAACAGTGCGCGCAGAGTCAGAGCCGCCCGTCAGAGGCGCATCGGACACTGAACAGTGCCTGTCCGATGCGGCACCGGACTGTCCGGTGTCACCAGAGGACAAAGCCTCCTACGGTCAAATGCTCCAGAACCCTAACGGTTGGGTGACGTGGCTGGCGCACCAGACAGTGTCCGGTGCGCCCATCGACAGCAGCCAGCCCCAACGGTTGTTTGGTGGTTGAGGGCTATAAATACCCCCCAACCACCACCACTCCAAGCATCCAAGTTTCCAGCACTTCACATTCAATACAAGAGCTAGTGCATTCACTACTAGACACAATTCAATAGAATCAAAGCCTCTCCAAGTCCCAAATCCACTCCAATCACCTAGTGACTTGAGAGAGAGTTTGTTCATGTTCTTTGCGCTCTTGTTGCTTGGATCGCTTTCTTCCTTCCTCATTCTTGTTCCTAAGTGTTTTGTAAGCAAGGCAAGAGACACCAATTGTGTGGTGGATCTTACAGGGTCTAAGTGACCCGTGAGAATTAAGGAGAAAGCTCACTCGGTATAGGTGACCGTTTGAGAGAGAGAAAGGGTTGAAAGAGACCCGGTCTTTGTGACCACCTCAACTGGGACTAGGTTCTTTAGAACCGAACCTCGGTAAAACAAATCACCGTGTTCATCCGCTTTATTTCTTGGTTGATTTGTTTTCCCCCTCTCTCCCGGACTCGAATTTAATTCTAACGCTAACCCCGGCTTGTAGTTTGTGTTTTAAGTTGTAAATTTCAGATTTCGCCTATTCACCCCCCTCTAGGCGACTTTCAGCGACGACCAAGCAAAGATCATTGAGATAATATGTGAGTAATATAAAAGGAAATCTAGATAAGGGAGAGAGCAATATCTCAAACTAAACTATAATATTTCCTAATGAAAGTGCGATGTTATTCAAGGAATAACATAACAGAAGTGCAACAGCAGAAAGTACTATACTCCCTCCATCCCTAAATATATTTTATTTTAGATTAATTATACATTTATTAATAACATATGAATGTAGCTTGCATGTATATCTACATTCATTATCATTGGAATGAATGTGAACGGAAAAATATAGGCTAGAAAAACCTATATTTTGAAATGGAGGAAGTATTACGTAATAATGCATAAATTGTTTCTCGGTCTTGTTCGGTTATTCTTATCCCATGTGGATGGGATTGGAAAAATGATGAAAGATTTTTACTTGTTTGGCATTTAAACTCACTCAATTCCACCTAATCCATATAGATTGAGAGTAAAACGGACAAGCCCTTAGTTGTATCATGTGCCATATCAACCTCCTCCACGGCTCTCGATCTTGCATCTGATTGACACTCACCCTACAAACTTGTTTGTTTAGAGGTGGATTGAAGAATATTGGAATGGATTAAATTCCTTCCTATTCAAAATTAGATAAGAGGGATCAATCCCCTCGATCTTTTCTAATCTCCATTCAATTGAACAAGGCCTACAGGGAAAAAGAATCTAAGACCCTTTTAATATCACCAAGTCACTTCAGGTCCAGTGGCGAGCCCATGATTTGAAGCATGGGTATTCAAAATAGCCAGGGATGAAAAAATAATACTGTATAAAGTATAACTATTTGATATGTATAATACCACTATACAGGGCACACCATTGTGCCACACGTGGGGCCAGCCAAGCTGACGAGGTAGTAGTCATTATTATTTTATTTAATTGCGCTAGTCAGGATTCAAACTCACGACCTCTGGCTTTGATACCATATTAAGTTGCATGCATCAACCAGTTCGACTCAAAAGATTAAATTGGTAAGATGAGATAGACAATTCACTTATATTATATTTCAACATTCCCCCTTACGTCGAGCCTCTCTTAAGCCTGAGACGTGAAATAGGAGCGAGCAACAATTATTATTTTATTTAATTGCGTTAACAAGGATTCGGACTTGAAACATCTGGCTGCGATATATTAAGTTGTATGCATGAACCAATTTAATCTAAAAACTTAATTTTTTGGATTGAACTGATTGGTGCATGCAAATTAAGTGACTAATGCTGCTACTATGCTAGAACTCGCGATCACGCGTTTGTTTGCTCCCAACGACCGCACGAAGCCATGCACGACGCTAAGCCATCAACTACAAGAAGCCTAGATGGCTTAGGCTGTGTTCGCTGCGGCTTGCTGCGGCTTTAATCCGGCTGCGGCTGCGGCTTCTACAGTATTTTGTCTCTACTGATTGCAGCTGCAGCAGTACAAACAGCCGTAACAGTACGGCTTTAAGCCGCAGCGAACACACTCTTAGACGATGGGCTTGGTGGACTGTCGGTTGCTGCTAGGTTGTTGAATAGCAAGTTGTTCTTTTTTCATGACATTATATGACATGCTTGTGCATTGGTCCCATATTAGGCAGGGTTGACCGGTTGAGCAAACAAGAGATGCAAGACCTGCTTCAAGAAGGTGCTGTTGGTTCGTGTTGCAGGTGCTAGATCGGAGAATCAAAGCGAGGGAGTTGTCAATGCTGATGAAGATGATGGACCATCCTAATGCAAGGCAACTGAGATGGAAGGGTCGATGTTGGATGTAGTTATGTGCTAACTCCTCTGACAAGGAAAGCCCGTACAGCACAGGTTCTGCTCGATACACAACAACAACAAACAATAAATCTTGTTGGCGCTTTTCGAATATCGGATTGCTGCCCTCGCTGCTCTTTTCCCGCGGTTCCTGTGACACGATAACGATACAATAATGCACAGGAGGATTCAAACCTGGTCCTATTTTAAATATAGGGCTTAAAATAATAAAACATCCTTTCAACTGCGTCTCTATTTTATAAAATTTTCATCAAACAATTATAGAGCTCGGTCTCTGAGATACCTCGTATACTAGAGCTTAAAATAATAAAACATCCTTTCAATCGCGTATGGCTCTCCACACTCTTTCCTCTCATCCATAACTTGGTAAGTGAGTGTGGCTTCCATATTTAAACTAGTTTCACTCCACTAGAACTAGCAATATGATGTTATTGGTTCCATCATTCCCTAGTCATACACTTATATGGGTTTTTGAGATTTTCCTGGTATTTATTTGAATTTCTTAATTGGGCGTAGCCCATAAATCCTAACATCTACATGTATACATATAGTCTGCGATTAGTCCGTGCTAGACTAGTTAACCATAATCAGTGGAAAGGCTGGATGATCCAAAATGAGGCACAAGCTTTATATAATTATAATTATATCGGTAGTCCGCACGTCGCCATGCATTGCATGTACAACAACCGATCTATCATGATATTCGGCCCTGTATTCAGGAAACAATATTACTGCTGGCAGGAACAGCTAGTGGATGATTACCATATCACAATTCTAAACCATGTTGTTTTTGTATGTGGATTTTTTTTAGTAGCCTGTCTCTTATTTTGTCAGTTGCTTGCATGTGGATTTTTGTGCCGTTTACTTGCCTCATCAGTGCCGAGATCCGGGCAGCGAGTTAAAACTAGCACCGGGGGCACGATTGCTCTGGTAATATATCATATCATAGGCCAAAAGAATTAAGCCCCCATCGAGATTTAATTCCATTGGTTCTGGTAGAAAAACGAAAGATTTTATTGTGCTGGTTAGAAGTAGATTAAATCCCTTGCTAGTTAAAATTGGATACGAAGGGATTAATCTCTTCGATCCCCATGAGGTATTAGGTAGTCCATGGCTGCTCTTAGACAAACAACATTTCAAGCAGAATGAGATGTCCAAATTGCACTGCTTAAATGGCAATGATCCCTAAACTATACCAGCCCTGACCAACCACAGAACTGCTAACCTGCTGGGATCATAATAATACCTACAATCAAACCTCAGCTACCTAGAGTACGCAATGCATGGAACAGTCAGGTTTAATGAAGGACCGGAAATGTCTCAACAATGACCACCATGGTGGTATATTTAGATGGATGGCTTGGGCTGTCCTCGTGCTTCTTCTGCTACAGCTTCGGAAAGCTCAAGCGAAACAGGGCAGTGGTCACTTCCATAAAATCCTGCGAGGATGGAAAAAAAATTTAATTCTTGGCATAAAAACACTTGAACTTTTTTCGACATCTGGTTGAAAATGTTACCACGTCAAATTTCTTGACATGCTTTCCTCTAAAAATTAATAGTTATCTACTCATATAGTCATATAGTATCTCAGAACCAAAAAGCATTTATTAAAGACACTGAGGCAAAAAATGTTGCTATGAAAGTTTTTTAAAATAAGACAAATCCAAGTGTTTTGTAAAAGAAATAACAGTCACACTTCGCTCTCGCTCCCTACCCACCCAAAAACCTGGCTTCCAAGTTCGAACTGTGGAATCAATCCAAACTTGCCACCGGTAGCAGTTACTGCTTATTAGAAAGAGAGAGAAACTAAGGGGTGTTTGAATGCACTTAAGCTAAGGTGCCGTTTGGTTCATAAAATATAACGTAAATGGTAACGCTTTATACTTGAGTACCAGCGATAACGAGTTTGAATAGCCCGGTATCAATTCCTAGTGTAGTATCCGATTACAGTTGGATTTAAACAAACACGATTTAACATTAACAACTACCAATCACGTTACAGATATGTGAACCAAACAGTACCTAATAGTTAGTTGGCTAAAAAATTGCTAGTGGAATTAGCTAGCTTAACAAATATCTAGTTAACTATTAGCTAATTTGCTAAAAATAGCTAACAGTTGAACTATTAGATAGACTGTTTGGATGTATTTAACTAATTTTAGCAGCTAACTATTAGCTCTAGTGCACTCAAACACCCCTAAGTAATCATTTCAACCCATGTTTTCAAACATAGGATAATCTCAGTTTTTGAAGTGTTAGTTTCCACTCAACACTGAAAGTTGAAACATTTAGCAAGCCCAAGTTTTCAAGCCTTTCGAGAGTATCATATAACAACGCAAATAAAGGTGGTAATATTTTAACTTCATACCATCTAATTCAATGCCACGGCCATGCATTTCACATGAAACTATTCTGTCCTTTAACTGTTCCGAAACAAGGAAGTAGTCGATCCTCATTCTCTTTCCTCGGTACCTAGAGGCATATGCAGAGAAGTTAATCTCACTAAAAAGATAAAAGACGCATTCAAGTATGCATGCAGTGTGTATTCGTCTCACACTTTCAAAGGCCACATGTTTGTTTACACTTTATGTTGAGGACTGTATTTCAAAACATAATAAAATTGCCTTAAAGATAGTACTGGTTACATCATATAAAAAAATACTAAACTGATAGGATCTTTTTAGCATTGAGAGTTTGAGACATCTGCAGAAACTTAAGGGAAACAAATTCTAAATAAAAGAACCATATCTGCTGAACGTGTTCAGTTAAACGCCATTCCCTCCGTTCCAAATTAGGTCATTTTGCTATTTCTAGGTAAATGGCTTTTGCTATGCACCTAGATATATGATATGTTTAAATACATCATAAAAGTGTATATCAAGAAAAGCCAAATTGACATATAATTTGGAACGAAGGGAGAATATGCTAATCATTCAGTCACCCATTGCTTAGCCAAAAAGTAGGCTACCGGTGCTAAACGCCCATTTAGTCAGCCAAAAAAGGCCCTTTTAGCGTTTATATGATGGTTAATCAACCTGAACACAACTGAACATAAATAAACATCTTCAAGGTGTATTTTTTGGAAATTTCCAAACTGTAGATTAGATTTAATACTATATGCCTTATGAAGCAACCATATGTACACAGGAGATAAGATTCCTCAAAGATGCAAATGGGAATAGCAGATAAGTCAGAATCGACATGATTCAGTGAGAAACTGACAATCCATATCCATATATATATGGATTGTCAGCTTCTCACTGAACAGCCAAATGAAGGCCCACTAGCCCAGAACAGCCAAATGTTTCTTACTTGCCAATTGGATGACCGGACCAAGAGAAGCCACCGTCTATGTCCTTTTCTTTGTGCAGGTGCCTGTAAGCATCTACCAGCTTTCCTCTGTATGTCCAAGCCGTTAACTCATAAGATATTAAAACTTCAAAGCAACAAATATGAAATACAACACTACAAATATGAAATATGAAATACTTGCATCAACTTGAAAACATGTTTTCAACCACATGCCATGTGAGGCGTTGAAGTTCAGAGAGCCGAGAGCAGTAGTTTTTCCATGGTTTTAACTTTTAAGCTTTTAGCTCAAACATAAGGTACAGCAACCCCCAAGTTGGACCTTCCTAAAGAGAAACTAAATTCCTAAAATAGAATCATAAGTAAAATGCTTCTAATCAAATATCTTCAGAAAAACTCGTGGACATCATAACTTATCCTGTCCGAATCTATCTTGTGGAATTGTCAAATTAAACATTCATTATAGGTGGTGCACAGACAGTGGTAACTACATTAGACATAAACTTTCATTTTTATGGGACCAGTTAGATAAGAACATGGTAGAACCTCGCAAATTTTATAATATCTTTTTTCATTTTTTTAGTGGAACAATTGAGTAATTGACAACTAATGTTACATGCACCACCAGTGTATAACTAGTTACAATTAGCCATGTATAGAAGAAGAAAAGGTGTTCCATTGTAAAAATGTATTAGTTTCACCTACTGGAATAATATGTTGCCAAAACGCCGTCTCTCTGCTGGGGTGAATCCTGGCTGTCCACAGTCCTGCATGTGCAGAATATAAAGAGACTTCATTATACTAATTTGAAACTTCACATGATGGTGCATTAAGGAGACAAGTGTATAAAACTACAAGACACGCACACACTTACAAAAGAATAATATAATATCATTACACAAAGTTTAAGTTTATGCTACTGTCACAGCCCTACTTGGGGGAAGGGACTGCAGCTGCTATGCTGCTACTACTGCCAGTGGCTAGGGCAGGGAGAGAGGGATGCGGAGGAGAGGACAAAGGGGTAGGGAAGAGCAATTGCTTGAATCAGTTACATTGCCCCTATATTTAAGTCTCTAGCAGACTTGTTCTCAAGCAAACTAAAGGAGTTCTTACAGATTTGAACTCTTCTTTCCTAACAAAATAATCTAATTTCCTAAATCAACTCAATATTATCTCCTAAACAATCTCTATTGTAATTCCCATCTAAACTGGACCCTCCCAGTTGGAAGGTGCGCTATAGTATCTGTGGGTACTGTTCATGCCAGCCCAGTTTTGGGCTCAACTTGGTGCTAGGCCCAGGTCTTGGTCGACCAGGGCTCTTCTCTCGTGACAGCTACAATTCTAGTGGTTTATAGAGTTTACAAGTATATCACATTATGCTCCCAACTTTGTATTGCAGAGACACAAGAACAAATCAATCTTGAAATACAGTATAAAACAAAAGGCTAATGGATTATGGAAAACAAACTCATTGACAAAAACACTTCTTGACTCGTATGAATCCTTTACCTAACCTTGCTCAGCAAAACTAGCAAGGAAGAGAGGCAACAATATCCTTGATTTTGGGGAAGAGCCAAATCCTTTACTAGCAAGATTTGTCATGCACAACCTTGCCCACTACCAAAGGCATCCAAGGTAAGACAGAAAGAAAACAAAAATATCCACAGCCATGCTTTTTGGTGTGATCCACAACTTTTGCTAGCAAGATGTCTGTGGTGGTGTAGCCTGTGGGTTACAGCATAAACAAATATTACCTCTTTATTGGGTGGGGTGTATCCATTCAGCTTAGCGCTGCTAAAGAAATCAGGATGGCTGACGTCGATTTCTTCATGACTGGAATGTTCAAATAAAGTGAAGCATATGACGAAAAGTATGTCTCTGAAAAATATCATACTGAAATAGCAAACATGAACTCCCTGGGCAAACAAATAAAACCAAATTTTCCCTCAGTGCTATATATCATATTTTATTTTATTTAAAATGCAAGGTTGCAGACTGCATATGGTTATTTTGACCAAGCATTATTAGTCATATATGGTTGTTTTGACCAAGTACTATAACCACCCTTGAAAGAAAATCTTCCTCAAGGCGTTTTTGGTATTGGTTATTTGGTTCTATGTTGTTAACCAGGACCGTAGTTTATCTCCATGTTGAATTTAAATAATAAGAAAAGAGTTGCCTAAAGTTTAATTTATATATGGTAGAAGGAACAGCATGGAAGGTAAACCCTAAACCCTAAATCCTAAACCAGATTACCTGACATTCAAGTCCCCACTTAGTTTAATAATACAGCCTTCAATAAGAAGAAATTATTTTCACGATTACCTGACATTCAAGTCCCCACACCAGATTAAGGGTTTATCCACGTGTTGAACAAATTCCAGCATCCTCTTGTCCCACTTACGTCTTCTTTGAAATGCATTTTCCTCCTCCTTCCATCCATTGTTTGGAGAATAAGTGTTCAGTAAAAGGAATGATTCAAATTCCGCAATTATAACACGCCCATCGGCTTCATGCTTAGAAGCTGAAAAGTGTATGGAAGTGGAATCTAAGAAAGAACTATATTGCAAGTAAAATTTAGTTATTAAAAGCAAATAAGAATTCAATATGCCTATTTGTTAAAGAGCTTGTTGGCCTGGACCTTTTCATTCCTTAATTTAAGTTTTTATATAGAAAAAAAACATGCATAAACATATCAAAGAAGATGAAAAGGTACACAGAGGCATGCCTTGAGTATTGTTTTGCAACATAATCTTGCAATAATTATCCTAACTCCAACACAATCTATCAAAGTGGTCATATTCTTTTAGGACTTTATAACTGGCATAATACACCGACATGCTCTTCTAGCCCATGGCATAAAAGCATGAGTACTGGCTGTCACAGTCTGTAAGATGTTTTTCTCTGTTATGATTTTCAACTAGTAGAATTTTCTTTCTTCTCAAAAAAATCTAAATCAAAAAAATCAATAAGTTTGGACAGGTTTGTCATAGACTACAACTACCAAATTACAAGCAGTTACTAAACCAGATCTTGAAATATAATCATAAAACTATAATATGCAAAACAGAATTGCTGCTACGTTAGCATAGAAAATAGAAAATTGTGTACAGAGCTAGGATAATATGAAATCATCTCCAAACATACATGTTCTATCCAAGTTGAAAGACACCTTCTTAGGCTCAAACTTTTTCTTTATAAACATAGCTGTCCCAGCATATTTTGAATCTGAAAGAGACCACCAGACATGGTAGTCTTTGAAAGGTGAAGCTGACAAAGCACGTAGAACTACCTGCTTGACATCAAGAAGTATGACAGTAATGTAACAATTTTGTTGTCAAGCCACTGAATCCAATGTAGCAAACGACACAGATAGAAATCATAATCTAGGAGCTTGGCTGCTTGCTAGTATTAGGAAGTAGGAACACATATAAGCCTGAAGTAGTTATGAATACTTTTCTGTTTGCACTGCTCACTAAATTTATTATGTTTTGAATCTCTTGATTGAAAAATGAAACACATTCACATGCAGAATCAACACATAACAACAATAAAGAGGGATGGCCAGACTGCAGGGCAATGCAAGACAGATTGTAACGGAGTATTAGGTCCTCGGTTTTCGGTATGTTTGTCCATAGCCTCAGGAGGAATACGTTTCGCGATGTTTGTCCATTGAAAATACCAAGAGTAGTTATTGCAGAGTTTTCACTACCTATTACATTTGCAATTACAATTAACGCCACACTAGCAAGACCACACAAACATTAGCAGTTTCTACGCCTGCATGAGCACATAACTACTGTACTGCTACAGAAATTCCGTGGGACTGCTGGGGCTAGTGGTGCCATGTCCACAACAGCCTAACAGGTGCAACTGATATGAATAAAAGTGTGCAAGTTTCGAATATGTATTATCCTCTAAAAAGGATGGATCCGGCGTTACCGGCTCCCACAAAAGCGGGGTTTAAGGAAAGAATAGCCGAGACAAGCCTTATCCCTGCATTTTGCAGAGAGGCTGCATCGAACCCAATACTTTTGGCTCAGTTGAAAGGCTTCTCACCACCACACCAACTTCACTGTGTCACCCTCTAAATAAGAAAAAAACTCAACCTGCAGGGGTAAGACCGCCCCCACGGCATTATATTAAGAAAAAGACCTCACGCAGGTTGAGAAAACCCTCGAAGCCCTGTCTCACCCATACACAGCGACACCGTAGCCCATGTGAGAACGAACGCGACTGAGATCGGGCCTTAGACCTGTGCTTTGGCGTGGGACAGACGAACGAGTGGATTTTTTAACCATAGCCTGAAATTCGCTCTCACGGAAGTCGAACTCAGAATCTAAGGAGTGCTACTCAAACTACCTAACCAACTCAACAAGAGGCTGCAAATGATAGCAATTCCAGCTTAGCTGATGATCCAGTAATTTTGAGGAAACACGTAACAAAAGTAGTTGTACATATTCACAGAAAGTACATAAATCTTTGCAAATGCCAAAAAACCTGCTTTTCATCCCGTGACGAGCTTGTGTCATCTTTTAGTTCACTGGGGTTTTTAGGTGCCCCTTTGGAACCAGCTGCCGGCATCCGCACTTCCTAACAAAGAAGTTCAGTATGTCCTTATCAGATATACATATATTAATAATCATGTAACTAAAAACAAAATGTGGCCAACTCAGTGAAGGGGCGCTGAAAAGACTATGAACTTTTGCAGAGCAGACCAATCTAAACCTCCAACTTACTATGGACGAGATTCTTCTCTTAGAGATAATAAATTGCAAAGATAATAGTAATAATAACAACAAACTAAATAGATTTACAAATAGTGCTTCATAGATGCATACGCCAGGTAGATTGTGCACATAAACACTTTTAGGAAAGAGTGGCTTCCAAAGGCAATAACCATGGCAACAATTCTAGGATGAGCTGTTTCACAAGTGGTGGAGAAGTTCTAAATTCTGATGCCCACAGCCACAGCCCATGCGCAAGCACCAACAGCAACATTAGACCATTTACTCCCTCTGTCCCAAAATACTATTCGTTTTTAGCCCTCGGTTTTATGTTTATATTCAAATCGATGATAATAAATCTAGACACATATAAAAACAACATACATCAAATATAGTATGAATCCATTAACACCCCAAAATGAATTTTAATTTGGGGCAGAGGGAGTATTATTTATAGTACTCCTTCCAGGCCATTTTGGCTTGCACTATATGTATCTAGAAGAACCAAAACAACTTATAATTTAGGCCTTGTTTGTTTCCTTACAAGATTATATAATCCAGCTGATGGATTATATATTTATATAAGCACCTTATGATCTGCTTATAGATTATCATAATCTATATTATATAACCTACTTACCTACCTAATAATCTATGTTGTTTTTTTTTGTATCTTAACTTATTTAAGCTGGATTATATAATCTAGAGGGTAAATAAACAGGGCCTTAGAAAGGGGTAATGTTTAGTAAGTTGTTAAAAAATATAATCCAATATCTCAGTACTACTTTTACTTTGCAAGAGAAAACGTGCAAAGATAATGACACCATCCACGAGCTGTAAGAGGTAAAAATCTAAAACTCTTGAGGCTTTGTTTGGGTACTCTAGTATTCACCTCAATCCACACATTTTATTGAGATGTATTGGGGTGTAAGGCCTGAGGCCTTGTTTATCTCAATCCACATGTATTGGAGGAGGATTAAGGTGTAAATTAGTTTAAGTTACACTCTAATCCACATTAATAGACATGGATTTAAGTGAATACGACAGTATCCAAACAAGACCTGATAAGATCTAAAACCCTTGCTGGTCATAAACATTGGACTAGTCCCTGCATTGCAGAATACGGGCCTCGCCGGCCCGCCTACAGGTGGTTCAGACGAGCGGGTGGCCTTGCAGATTGAACCCATCGGGGTCGGGGACGGGGAGGAACCAGATCGCTCACCTGGACACAGATGACGTCGGGGTCAAGGCGGGCGACGAGCTGCGAGAAAGCAGGCCAGTCGCTCTTCATCCGGAGGAGCAGGCTGTTGGCGTTCCACGTCAGGAACTTGAACGGCTCCTCGGTGGGCCTCCCCTCTACATCCCGGACAGCGCCGGTGGCGGCACCGGCTGATGTGGGGCCGTCGCCCGGTTCGGCAGCACCCGCTAGCCGCTTCTTGGACGGGGAGCCGTCCTTGGGCACTGGCTGGAAGAAGCGCTTCATCGCTTGTGGACTGCGGCGGCGGTTGGCTGGCTACCCGCGGCTCGGTACGAGAAGGAACCGAACGGTGAGCATTGCGGAATCGGAAAAGCTCTGGGGTTTCGAACTCACCAGCGGGCACCGTCTCGGGCTCTCGGCAGCGAGGAATTTGGCAAAAACAGGTCGGTGTAAGTTACCACTCTGCGTAATACATCGCCTCTCGTTGAAATCGTAAAAATGGGTCGTTTAAGCGAGCGTGTTCGTCAAAATAGGTCACGAGTAGGCTGGGGTGTGCTACCAGGTGGGGCCGCGATGCGTCGTGCCAACTATGCCCTTACGGCCTCGTGACGCCGTCTCCAGTGCTCTCCTGTCTCCATTGCACACTCTTCATCCTCTGTGGAGTTGTCTCTGTGCGTGTCCGTGGAGGCGAACTAGACTGGGCTGCGCGGCGACAACGACCAACACTCCCCTCTGCAGATGATCTTCCCCCTTCCCTCTGTTAACTGTCCCTTGCCCTTTCCCCCACTGTCGGCGTTTCGGACCCGGGGGTCCCTGGACCGACGAGTGAGATTGTCGCTGCGTGCCCCTGCCCAGATGGGTTGGCGCGGGATGAAACACAAGAGGTGGGGCAAGCCTTGTATTATCCTGCATCAGGGTGCTGCTCGTAGTAGGGGTTACAAGCACGTCGCGAGAGGGAGAGAGAGAGGGAGCCCGTTCGTTCGCTCCTTCCCCCGCGTGAACCCCCCTCCAGGATGGCACTGGTCCTCCCTTTTATAGACGCAAGGAGAGGGTCCAGACGTACAATGGGGGTGTAGCTATGCGCTAACGTGTCCGGCAGAGAAATGCCTAAGCCCTGTGTACATGCCAACGTGACTGTCGGGGGAGAGCCTGAGCCCTATACACGTGATAGCGTGACCGTCGGAGAAGCGCCTGAGTCCTGTAGGAGCACAACTGGCAGTGCGGCAAGGATCCTGCTGACGTCTCCTTGCTGCCGTAAGGGGTTGAGAGCCACCGGCGTCATGGTTGCACGCGGGGCACCATCATTACCCGTCGCCGGGGTAAGCCAGATGGGACGCCGGTCTTGTTCCTTGTAGCCTGAGCTGGCTAGGGATAGGGTAATGATGTATCCCCTGTTGGCGCGGTCGGTCCGAGTCCAAGGTCGGACGAGGCGGAGACTTCTCTTGAGGCCGAGGCCGGGGTCGGGCGAGGACGCGATTCCTCCCGAGACCGGGGTCGAGGCCGAGTCCGGGGGTCGGGCGAGGCGGAGACCTCCTCCCGAGGCCGGAGCCTGAGGTCGAGCGAGGCGGAGCTTCCTGTTGCGTCCGAGGCCGAACTTGGTGGTTGATCGTGACTTGTTGTCAGGGTAGTTGGCACGACGGTCGGAGTGGGGCGAGCGGCGCTGTTTTTCTGTCATATCGGACAGCAAGGAAGAGGGGCGAAGTGACTGCGGTCACTTCGGCCTGGCCAACTGAGGCGCGTGTGTCAGGATACGTTGTCAGACGATCCTCGCATTAAATGCGCCTGCGAAGCGGTCGGTTGGTGAGGCGGTCTGGCCAAGGTTGCTTCACAACGAAGCCTGCCCGAGCCGGGCTTCGGGAGAGCTGAGGGGGTGCCTGCTGCCTGAGGCGGCCCTCGGGCGAGGCGTGAACTCGTCTGGTACTACTACTCCAGCCCGAGGCTGGGCTCGGGTGAGGTGGCGTTCCTTGGGTAGACGAAGCCTTGACTTGAACCACGCCCGTCAGTTGGTCTGAGGGTGTTTACCAGCCATGATTAGGAGTGTTGGGGGTACCCCTAATTATGGTATCCGACAGTAGCCCCCGAGCCTCGAAGGGAGTGTTGGTACTCGCTTGGAGGCTTTTGCCGCATTTTCGGTGAGGGGACCGGCCTTTCTCGGTTTGCTTTGTTCTGGTGGGTGCGCGCGAGCGCACCCGCCGGGTGTAGCCCCCGAGGCCTCGGAGGAGTGGTTTGACTCCTCTGAGGTCTGAATGCTTTTCGTGGTGCCTCGGTCGGTCTGATCGTTCTCGCATGCGGCCTGGCCGTAGCCCGGGTGCATGGTCAGGTTCCGAGTTATCAAGCTGGTTTATTGACGCTGTCAACAGTTTGGCCGTAGCCAGGTGCGAGAGCAGGCCCCGAGCCTTTGCACGGAGCGAGAGGACGATCAAGAACCTTCCCGACTTTTATCATACGCCCCTGCGTCGCCTTTCCGCGAGGAGGGGGGAAAGCGCCATGTTGCCCTCGGAGGGCGTCGAACATGGTGTTTCCAGTGAGCTGCTAACGGGTGATCCGAGTGGACGCCCGTGCCCCGTTCGTTAGGGGTCAGCTGGTGGCCCAGAGGCGCGCTCCAAAAGTACCTGCTGGTGATTCGCCGGACCTGGACCCCTTCGACAGGGTCCAAGGGCTCGATGCCTCCCTCCGGTGGGATTCCATTACAAATCGTTCCCGCCGGTCTCGGAAATATCCTAGGGTACCTCGAGAGTGTAGCCCGAGCCTCGGCCATGTATCGGACGTACCCAGAGTCATCCCTCACTCTGCGTGCTCTGGGGCGACTGTCGAACCCTTCCGAGGGCCAGCCTTCGAACCCCTGATCAGTAGTGGGCGCGGAGCCTGAGTGCTCTGGGGCGACTATCAAACCCTTCCGAGGGGCCAGCCTTCGAACCCCTGATCAGTAATAGGCTTGAAGCCCAAGTGCTCTGGGGCGGCTGTCGAAACCCTTCCGAGGGGCCAGCCTTCGAACCCCTGATCAGTAGGAGGGCTCGGGGCCCGCTTCCTTCGCCGAGAAGGATCCTTTCCAAAGCATCCCCTTTCTCGGTCCCTGTAGCGAGAGAGAGAGAGAGAGGAGGAGGGGAAGGATATGTATTTAAATAAGGTGGCGCACCTTTTCTGACGCGGTCGTCATGGCAGAGGTGAAACGACGCCCGCCTCACCTGCCAGAGGTGTCGCTTGCTCCGCCGGGGAGTTAATGCGACGGGACGGGCGATTCGTGTGGCGCCCGTTGCGCGTGCGAGCCGTTCGAGGAACGGGACACGGGTGCGTCGTCTTCACGCCGTGGGAGAGGGCTCTCCCGTCGCTTCAGGAGGGGACGCAAGCATGCAGACGATTTGACCGCTGCTTCCTCTCGTCTGCCGCTGCAGTTACTGCCGGCCCACTTTTGACCATGCCAACCGTCGTGCCTACCCCCGCGGCTGACTGACCCGTGGCCGTCGCCTTTAATTGGCACTGTTGGGTCATGCGCAGGGCTGCCTCGAGTCGTGGTACTGGTTTCGCAGTCGAGGAGGCGCGACATTCGGCGGAAGTGGCGGTGCGGCTCTTTGCACGTCGTAATTGGCGCGCCGGTTACATGACATACGGGCCCGCTTCCTTTGCGCTGGTCCACCGGATATGGTCGAAGCCGAAAGGGCGCACAGTTGCGGTGCGGTTGGATGCCTGTCGCGTGGCGGTCTACCCTCTCGACCACCGGTTTCTGCGAAGATGGGGGAGGGCCTGTAACCGCGGGGCGGTTGCATGCCTCGCGTGCGGCGGTTTGCCTTCTTCGCGCTTCGAATTAGCTCGCGTGACGTGTGGGACCCAGCCCCCGTGTCATAGGGGGAGGACCCTGGAGTATGTCAGTGGACACTTTGCCCGTGACGCTAAGGGGTGCAAGTGAGGAGGTCTGCCTATAAAAGGGGATCGATCCCCCGGGCAGTGGTCATGCCTTCGCTCTCCCCTCATGCATTGCACCCTTCCACCTCTCGAGCCCCCGGATGGGGTGCACCAGCGTCGCCTTGCTCTTGCTGCTGTTGGAGGAGTGCGGCCTCGTGGGGGTTGGCACCTTTCAACCATCGCTCGGCTTCAAGGATTTTCGTCGTGCAGCCCGGCTGCATTCCCTCACCAATGGTCAGTTTGGCGGGGAGAAGCAAGCCGGGTTGCGGCCTCTGCCCCGCCCTCAGCTTCAAGGATCTTCGTCATCCTTGCTGAGGCGAAGGGCGAGTTGAGCCGGGGCCTGCCTCTGCGTAGGCAGCGGCCCGCTCCTTCCCTCAGTGATCTGGGGAGAAGGGTGTTCGCCGCCTGTGGCGCTGGCAGCCGCCGCGCGTCTGGCTCCCGGTACGAGCATCTCTGGCGCTGCTTCCGGTGCCGCCCCCCACCGCTGGTCCTTGCTGCGCCGCCGGCTATTGGGGGGTCACCCAACATGTCGTACGCGCGCGAGGGCGGTGTTCGTGTTCTGGGACGGCCCTGTTCTCGTTCTTATGGCGAGGATGGGAGTGAGGACCTGCCGGTGCGCTTTGGGGTGGACGCCGTACGCCGGTGGGGTGTTGGTGGGCAGGTGGTCGTCGGCGCTGAGGTGGTGATAGCCGGAGGAGGTTGTCTCTGCCGACGAGACCGCCAGCGCCGCCTGCACCCCGGACCTCCGTCTCTTTGGCTTTAATGGCTGGTTCTCGTCCTTCGTGGGCGAGGGCCTCTCCGCTGCAGCGTTTGCCCTGAAGCCGTTGCTGCAGCTGTTTAGCCGCCCGAGACGGAGGTCGTTGTCGCTGCTGCTTGAGCGGCTGCCGGCGAGCCACCTGGAGTTTGTTATCCCGCAAGCCTTCCGGTGTGGAGGTTGTTCGTACCTGCGGGAATGGAACCGGAGTCCCGTTTGTAAGGGGATATACTGGGTTTTCGCCGGAGCAAAATGTAACCGCTTCAAGGACTTAGACATTTATCGTGGGTCGGGAGAACCGCCGAGGGTTCTGCCGACGCCTAAGTCTATGTAGCATAGTTACCCCAAGTATATGTGTTTGTTCTTTGTGGCTGTCGAGGCATAAACACTTTCATCGTCGTATCATAAAGCTGTGTTTTCTTTCCTCTTGTTTCGTGCGCCATGACTTGTTCGTTGGTAGCAGAACCACTTGTCCGAGCGAGAGTTACTTTTTCGCGGAAGGTGATGAGTGGGGTATCCGTATCCCGGAGGCATAGGAGTCCCTCGGCTCGGTAGGCCTTACCGCTTACGTGTACTCTCGTCGTTTTTAGGATCCCGCTATCGATACAGAAGTCGAAAGCACGAAAGGTTGTTTTGGTAGAAAAAAATTTTCCGAGGAAAATTTTGACGCAGAGAGGGTTCCCCCCTTCTAGCCCCCGAGGGAGGGTCGGGCTTTGCTGAGGCAAGGCCGACCCTTCCTTGATGGTTAGACTTTATGTATGTAAAGAAAACGAGGTACATGAACAACTTAAAACATCTTAAGGGTAGAAGCGACGTAGCTGTTGGATGTTCCAAGCGTTGTTGTAGACCTCGCCTTGGTCGTTGGCTAGCTTGTATGTTCCGGGCTTCAAGATCTTGGCGATGACGAATGGCCCTTCCCAGGGAGGAGTGAGCTTGTGGCACCCTCGGGCGTCCTATCGCAGACGAAGCACCAAGTCTCCCACTTGGAAGCCTCGGGGCCAAACGCTTCGGGCGTGGTAGCATCGCAGCGACTGCTGGTACCGTGCCGAATGTAGTAAGGCAACGTCCCGAGCCTCCTCGAGCTGGTCCAGCGAGTCCTCTCGGCTGGTCTGGTTGCTTCAGTCGTCGTACGCCCTGGTCCTCGGGGAGCCGTATTCTAAGTCCGTGGGGAGGACGGTCTCGGCCCCATAGACTAGAAAAAACGACGAGAAACCCGTGGCTTGGCTCGGCGTCGTCCTCAGACTCCAGACTACCGAGGGTAGCTCTTTCATCCACCGCTTGCCGAACTTGTTGAGGTCGTTGTAGATCCTCGGTTTGAGTCCCTGCAAAATCATACCGTTGGCACGCTCCACCTGCCCATTCGTCATGGGGTGAGCTACGGCGGTCCAGTCCACATGGATGTGGTGGTCGTCGCAAAAGTCCAGGAACTTTTTCCGGTGAACTGCGTGCCATTGTTGGTGATGATGGAGTTTGGGACCCCGAATCGATGGATGATGTTGGTGAAGAATGCCACCGCCTGCTCGGACCTGATGCTGGTTAAGGGTCGGACCTCGATCCACTTGGAGAATTTGTCGATGGCGACCAGCAGGTGCGAGAAGCCCCTGGGTGCCTTCCGCAAGGGACCGACGAGGTCTAGACCCCACACAGCAAATGGCCAGGTGATGGGTATCGTCTGCAGGGCCTAAGCGAGCAGGCGTGTCTGCTTTGCGTAGAATTGACACCCCTGACAGGAGCGTACAATCCTAGTGGCGTCGGCCACCGCGGTTGGCCAGTAGAAACCTTGTCGGAAGGTATTCCCCATGAGGGCTCGAGGTGCTGCATGGTGGCCGCAAGCCCCCGAGTGTATTCTCGCAACAGCTCTTGTCCTTGGGCGATGGATATGCATCGTTGGAGGATGCCCGAGGGGCTGCGGTGATAGAGCTCCTTTTCATCACCCAGCGAGACGAACGACTTGGCGTGCCGAGCCAGCCGCCGAGCTTTGGCCTTGTCGAGGGGAAGCTCTCCTGGGAGGAGATATTCCAGGTACGGGGTCTGCCAGTTCGGATCTGGCGTGACCCCATTATGTTCCCCCTCGACGGGCAAGGCCTCCCCCTTAATGGCCGAGGGTGCCTCGGGTTCGGCCGAGGCCTCCTCGGGCTCGGCCGAGGGTACCTCGGGCTGGGCCGAGGCTTCCTCGGGCTCGGGCGTGTCGTCGATCTTGACGGATGGTTGATGTAGGTCTCTAGAGAAGACGTCCGGGGGAACTGTCGTCCAACCCGAGGCTATCTTTGCCAGCTCATCCGCAGTCTTGTTGTACCGTCGGGCGATGTGGTTGAGCTCCAGCTCGTAGAACTTGTCTTCCAGACGCCGAACTTCGTCGCGGTAGGCTTCCATCCTCTGGTCACGGCAGTGGGAGTTCTTCATGACTTGGTCGATGACAAGCTGCGAGTCGCCACGAGCGTCGAGGCGCTGGACCCCTAGCTCGATGGCGATGCGCAGCCCGTTAAGCAGAGCCTCGTACTTGGCCACATTGTTTGATGCCGGAAAATGGAGGCGTATGACGTAGCGAAGATGCTTTCCGAGGGGTGAAATGAAGAGCAAGCCAGCGTCTGCTCCTGTTTTCATGAGTGACCCATCGAAGTACATGGTCCAAAGCTCGGGTTGGATTGGAGTTATTGGTAACTGGGTGTTAGTTCACTCAGCCAGGAAGTCTGCCAAGACCTGGGACTTTATGGCCTTCTGAGGGGCGAATGATAGCGTTTCGCCCATGAGCTCCACCACCCACTTCGCTATCCTACCCGAGGCCTCACGACACTGGATGATCTCCCCCAGGGGGAAGAATGACATTACAGTCACTGGATGAGACTCGAAGTAGTGTCGCAACTTTCGTCGTGTCAGAATCACTGCGTAGAGCAGCTTCTGAATCTGTGGATAGCGAACTTTGGTCTCGGAAAGCACTTCGCTGATGAAGTAGACTGGCCTCTGGACGTGCAGTGCATTCCCTTGTTCTCGTCTCTCGACTACGATCGCGGCGCTGACCACCTGAGTGGTCGCGGCTACGTAGATCAAGAGGGCTTCTCCTGCTGCGGAGGGCACCAGGATGGGTGCATTTGTAAGGAGCACCTTAAGGTTTTCGAGGGCTTTCCTCGGCCTCGGGGCTCCAAGTGAAGCGCTCGACCTTCCTTAAGAGGCGGTACAGAGGCAAGCCTTTCTCGCCAAGGCGTGAGATGAAGCAGCTTAGAGCCGCAAGGCATCCCATGACCTTCTGTACTCCTTTCAAATCTTTGATCGGTCCCATGTTGGTGATGGCCGCGATTTTCTCCGGATTGGCCTCGATACCCCGCTCGGAGACGATGAATCCCAGGAGCATGCCTCGGGGGACTCCGAAGACACACTTTTCAGGATTGAGTTTCACGCCTTTCGCTCTCAGACACTTGAATGTCGTTTCAAGGTCAGAGAGGAGGTCGGAGGCTTTTTTCGTCTTGACAACGATGTCATCGACGTAAGCCTCGACCGTTCTGCCGATGTGCTCTCCGAACACGTGGTTCATGCACCTCTGGTAGGTGGCGCCTACATTCCTCAAACCAAATGGCATTGTAGTGTAACAGTACATGCCAAAAGGTGTGATAAAAGAAGTCACGAGCTGGTCGGACTCTTTCATCTTGATTTGGTGATAGCCTGAGTAGGCATCAAGGAATGACAGGGTTCCGCACCCAGCAGTGGAGTCCACAATTTGATCGATGCGAGGTAGAGGGTAGGGAACCTTCGAACATGCCTTGTTTAGACCAGTGTAGTCTACGCACATCCTCCATTTCCCATCATTCTTCTTTACAAGAACAGGGTTAGCTAACCATTCGGGATGGAATACCTCTTTGATGAACCCTGCCGCGAGTAGCTTGTGGATCTCCTCGCCTATGGCCCTGCGCTTTTCTTCGTCAAAACGGCGTAGGGTTTGCTTCACGGGTCGAGCTCCAGCTCTGATGTCCAGTGAGTGCTCGGCGACATCCCTTGGTATGCCTAGCATGTCCGAGGGACTCCACGCAAAGACTTTGGCGTTTGCGCGGAGAAAGTTGACGAGCACTGCTTCCTATTTGGGGTCGAGCTCAGAGCCGATCCGGACTTTCTTGCTGGCATCGTTGCTAGGGTCGAGAGAGATGGACTTGACCGCCTCAACTGGTTCGAAGTTGCCGGCGTGCTGCTTCGCGTCGGGCGCCTCCTTGGAGAGGCGTTCCAGGTCGGCGATGAGGGCCTCGGACTCGGAGAGGGCCTCAGCGTACTCCACGCACTCCACGTCGCATTCGTACGCGTGGTGGTACATGGATCCGACGGTGATGATCCCATTCGGGCCCGGCATCTTGAGCTTGAGGTAAGTGTAGTTGGGGACAACCATGAACTTGGCGTAGCATGGTCTTCCCAACACCGCATGGTAGGTTCCTCGAAACCCGACGACCTCGAAGGTGAGAGCTTCCTTTCGGAAGTTGGAGGGAGTCCCGAAGCAGACGGGTAAGTCGATCCGTCCGAGGGGCAGGATTCGCTTTCCAGGCGCGATCCCGTGGAAGGGTGCCGCACCGGCCCGGACCTCGGACCTATCAACCCCCAAGAGTTCCAGGGTCTCGACGTAGATGATGTTAAGGCTGCTGCCTCTGTCCATGAGGACTTTAGAGAGCCTAACGTTGCCGATGATCAGATCGACGACGAGCGGGTACCTTCCTGGGCTTGGCACAAAGTCGGGGTGGTCGCCTCGGTCGAAGGTGATAGGCTTGTCGGACCAGTCTAGGTAGACCGGCGCTGCCACCTTCACCAAGCAGACCTCCCAACGCTCCTGCTTGCGGTGCCGAGTCGAGGCGTTCGCCGCCTGCCCGCCATAGATCATGAAGCAGTTGTGGACCTCCGGGAACTCCTCTTCCTTGCCGCCCTCCTTCTCGTTGTTGTCATGGCCCTTGCCATCTTCCGCCGGGGGCCCGGTCTTATGGAAGTAGCGTCGGAGCATGACATAGTCTTCAAGGGTGTGCTTGACGGGACCCTAGTAATAGGGGCATGGCTGAAAGGGAATTAGGCTTACACCTATTTCCTAATTGATTTTGGTGGTTGAATTGCCCAACACAAATAATTGGACTAACTAGTTTGCTCTAGTCTATAAGTTATACAGGTGCCAAAGGTTCACAAAAAGCTAATAAAAAGACCAAGAAAAGGGTTCAACAAAAGGAGCAAGGGATAACCGAAGTGTGCCCTGGTGTGGCACACCGGACTGTCCGGTGTGCCATCGGACAGTGTCCGGTGCACCACCGGACAGTGTCCGATGCCCCAAGGAAGAGCAACTCTGAACTCGCCAGCTTCGGGAATCCGCTCCACTATAATTCACCGGACATGTCCGGTGCACACCGGACTGTCCGGTGAGCCAGCGGAGCAACAGCTACTTCGGCGCCAACGGTCACCTGCAGAGGCATTTAATGCGCGCCAGAGCGCGCAGAAGTCAGGCACGCGCGAGACGGCGCACCGGACAGTCTACAGTACCTGTCCGGTGCACCACCGGACAGCCAGGCGACCCCATCGTTAGAGCTCCAACGGTCGAACCCTAACGCCCGGGTGACGTGGCTGGCGCACCGGACACTGTCCGGTGGCACACCAGACTGTCCGGTGCGCCATGCGACAGTAGCCTTCACCAAACGGCTAGTTTGGTGGTTGGGGCTATAAATACCCCCAACCACCCCTCATTCAAGTCATCCAAGTTTTCACACTTCTACACCTTACAAGAGCTCTAGCATTCAATCCTAGACACACCAAAGTGATCAAATCCTCTCCAATTCCACACAAAGCTTTAGTGATTAGTGAGAGAGATTTGTTGTGTTCATTTGAGCTCTTGCGCTTGGATTGCTTCTTTTCTTTCTCATTTTGTTCTTGTGATCAAAACTCAATTGTAACCAAGGCAAGAGACACCAATTGTGTGGTGGTCCTTGCGGGGAAGTTTTGTTCCCGGTTGATTTGAGAAGAGAAGCTCACTCGGTCCGAGGGACCGTTTGAGAGAGGGAAAGGGTTGAAAGAGACCCGGTCTTTGTGACCACCTCAACGGGGAGTAGGTTTGCGAGAACCGAACCTCGGTAAAACAAATCCCTGTGTCTCACTTCTTATTCGCTTGTGATTTGTTTTTACACCCTCTCTCGGACTCAATTATATTTCTAACGCTAACCCGGCTTGTAGTTGTGATTAACTTTGTAAATTTAAGTTTCGCCCTATTCACCCCCCTCTAGGCGACTTTCAATTGGTATCAAAGCCCGGTGCTTCATTAGAGCCTAACCGCTCGAAGTGATGTCAGGAGATCACGCCAAGAGGGAGATGGAGACCGGCGACAAGCCCACTACAAGCCATAGGAAGACTTCATCAGAAGAGTCCCGCAACAAGGGAAAGGGGAAGGAGAAGAAATCCTCTTCCCACAAGTCGCATCGAAGAGGCGACAAGCACAAGAAGATGAGGAAGGTGGTCTACTACGAGACCGACACTTCATCACCATCGACCTCCGGCTCCGACGCGCCGTCCGTAACTTCTAAGCGCCATGAGCGCAAGAAGTTTAGTAAGATCCCCCTACGCTATCCTCGCATTCCTAAACATACGCCTTTACTTTCCGTCCCATTAGGCAAACCACCAATGTTTGATGGTGAAGATTATGCTAGGTGGAGTGATTTGATGCGATTTCATCTAACCTCACTCCACAAAAGTATATGGGATGTTGTTGAGTTTGGTTGTAACACTCAAGTTGTATACCAAGAGTAATAAAGAGAGTTCCTCATTTTGTGTGTCTTATTTGCATCATAAAAAGAGCACCTATGTAATTGAGAGTGACTAAATAAAACAATTATTCTAAAATAAAGAAAAAGTGCATTTGTTGGAGTTTTATGTGTTGTGCATTAAATAAAACCATGAGGATAAAAATAATAAGGTAATAATTATTTGAAGCTTGATTAAACCCTAAATTTGAAATTAGGGTTTTGAAAACAAGGAAAAGAGAGGAGATATGAAAATATAAATAAAATGTATCAATAAATATCTTCAGGCTTAGTATTTTTAATTTCAAAAATAGAGTTTATAAATGAGGATCCACAAAAGTTTGAACTAATTCAAATTTGGTTTGAAAATGAAGAAAATAGAAAGAAAAATGAAAAAGAAAAAGATAAAAACCTTACCTGGGCCCTGAACCTGGAATTCGGCCCAACTTACCTTTCTCACCGCGCGGCCCATCAACCAGGGGGAGGGAAGCGCCGACACCTGGGCCCTCCTCGTCAGCCTCCCTCGCGCCCGCGCCTCGCTCCCTCACTGCCGCACGGGTCCCACCGTCCAGGCGTATTTCGCGTGCGCTCGGTCTCTCTGAGCCGCGGGACCCGCTGTCAGGACCATCTCCCACGCATGCCCCAACAGAACGCTGCGTGATCCTCGCCGCGCGGACCGCGCCTACCTCGCGCGGGGAGCCCTCCGGGGACCTCGGAGCTGGACAACGGCCGTGCTCCTACACGCCTTAAAGCCTCCGTTCCCATCGCCGGAATCCCTTGACCGCCTCTCCGTTCCCTGGAACGCAAACGCGCCGCCGCCAGGATAGAGCTCAGTCCGCCGCGCGCCAAACTCGCTAGCCGTCGACTTGCCCTTCGTGTAGCGCGCGGGATTCACCTCCGTGATCTCCTGAAGCCAGCGCAAGGACCACCCGGGATTATCTTCGTCCCTGGGGCATTGAATCGCTCGTCGACGTCGTACCGGATCGAGGAACCGCGCCTTCACGTCGTCGGGATCCTCCTCGCGACAATAGACCGGTATGAAGCCACCTCGATTTCCGCCTACCTCTTCTTGACGTGTAGTACCTAGCCGGCGGGGAAGCCGACCGGTCTAATCGCGGCAATTGCTCACCGGAGTCTATGCGCCGCCGCGTATCCGCCCTACTCCGTGGCCAGGGCGGTAGCGTTAGTCAAACATCAAATTGGGGGCTCCATCGGGTTCGCCCTACCGTTGGCTTAGTGTGGCTCGGTTGGATTGGAAATTCGGACGGGTTTGTGACCGATTGGCCGGTTCTCCGGCGAACGGGTCGCCGAGGGAGCGGGCGCCGACGCGCTCGGCCACCAGGGGAGAAGAAGGCTTATGCGCCGTCGATATCCCAGGGAACGACTGAGATTAGAAGTAGCGTACCCCTTCGTCACTTTGGTCGGGTACCGTCGATCTCGGATCTAATGGATGAGGTTAGATCTAGCATAATTATATCGCGATCGTTGAACTCAGATCCGACGGTGTAGATTATGTATCGTTTCGGCCGTGTGTGGATCTAATCGGGGCCGTTCATTTGCGATCGGGCGGCCAGAACGGCCCGATACCCCTTCGCGGGGCAGTTTTTCTAAAGAGACCCCCTGCTTTCGCAGAATCAACCCGCCGTCCACCTATCACTATTCGCTGAGTCTAGGATTTTATTCGCCAGACCCCCTGACCTTTCCAGAAATTGGCGCCCAGTCCAGAGCACGTTTAAAACGTATAAATGAATTAGTAAATGTATTTTTAGTACAAAAATAATTCCTAGAACTTAGTTAATTCATAGAAAATTCATTTTAGCTCCAAATTGGTCCATTCCAGTTCCTAAATTTTTGTAATAATATTGTCTACGCAGTAGTGCCTCTGTTTTGGCATGAAAGGCTCATTTAAATTTATCTAATACTTAATCTTGTATTAAATACATAAAAGCTACAGAAATTCATAACTTGAAGTATATAACTCCAAATTCAGTGATTCCAGTTCCTATGGTTTCATTTTAATGTGTAGATTTTTACTGTATATTTCATTCATCTGTTTGGTGTGATGTTGATTTTGGCTATACTATGTATGTATTGTGTTGATGCGAGTAGACGAGCAAGCCACTGTGGAAACTGAGGTTCAGCAAGTAGAGATAGCTGAGCAGGAGCTCATTACAGGCAAGTTGTTCCCTTGATCACTTACTTTTCCCAGCCATGTTCTTATTAATTTTAATGATCTGCATAGGTTAATTTTGATGGGATCCTTTATGTTACCCCAGTTTTGATTACCTCTATACCTTGTTCACCCCTGGAATATTTTTGGGTAGTACTTGCTATTGCTTTATGTGGATTGGGTATAGAGATTCATTATTCATGATTATGCTGTTATTATTCTGTTATTATTATTGTTCATGTTAAGATCATTAAATTAATGAGAACATGGAGCGACCACCCGGGAAAACAGTGCTACCACAAGGGTTTAATGGGACGCCCTTGGCTGACTAATTAGGAAAAGCTAGTGGAAGACTACCTTACCCGAAAGGGGCAAGGGCAGTAGGGGAGAGGTCAGTGTAGGGAGGTCCCTGGTTGATTTTGCTGCGATGGCAGTCAGCCAGGAACCCTGCACTGGATCTTCCTATAAACTGTAGCGGATTTTCGGAAGCTAGTGGAACTTTGTAAAGGCCTCGTAGTGGATCCCTAGCCATTCACCTCGGTAGTGTCTAAGGGCCTTGCAAACCCTGGCGACATGGGATACACGACTTGTGGGTAAAGATGCGCAACCTCTGCAGAGTGTAAAACTAGTATACTAGCCGTGCTCACGGTCAAGAGCGGCTCGGACCCTCACATGGTTAATTATGGAACTTAAGTTTAATTTGACATTTGCATTGCATTTGGGATTATTTTACTATTACTGTTCTTTATTATTATTATTAAGGTTTGGTATTTACTTACACTTAGTAATTGCTAATAAAATTTTGACCAACTTATAAAAGCAATGCTCAGCCTTAGCCTTTATTTCATTGATCAGCCTTACACTACATGAACTCCCACCTTTGGTGAGTTCATGCCACATTATTCCCCACGACTTGTTGAGCTATGAACGTATGTGAGCTCACTCTTGCTGTCTCACACCCCCCCCACAGGAGAAGAACAGGTGGTTGAAGAGGAGCCGCCTAACACTGAGGAGTTCGATCTGATCTAGGTGGCGTTTCTCAGTCGACATTGGCGCCATCGATCCTTAGTTCGTTTTATATTTACCTTTATTTTGTAATAAGACTTCCGCTATGTAATAAATACTCTGATGTTTTATGACATTTATCTCTATACACTCTGTTATTGTATATGTTGTCTTCTTGGCGCATGTATGAGATGCACCCGGCTTTGTTTCTTTAAAACCGGGTGTTACAGAAGTGGTATCAGAGGAAATGTTGACTGTAGGACGAAACCTAGATAGACTGGACAAACCCTTACCTACTTATCTCATTCTAATTCATTCTACACTCACCTTACTCTGATTCTTTCTACACTTATCTTGATCCTGTCTCACCTTCTACTGTTCTACTCTGATCATTCTTACCTTTTCTACTCTTAGACAAGATGGATTTCACACCTTGGAATCCCTACCCCTATGACATTTTTAAGAGATAGGAAGCCTAAGACAAAAGTAAAACTATTTTCTCTATTAAAAATATTGGTTGATTGTTCTGATGATCAATGCCTGATTTGCTTCTTTGATTGATTGGAATAGTATAGATGGACATTTTAGCAAGTACCACTATAAGGTATCGAATTAGCTATAGTAGGTGAAATATTAATCTGCTTAGCTAATAAATTCCCCAAAGTAACATGATTGTAATTACTGCCTTGTCTACTGCTCTTTCTTACCATATGTATCTAACTCAGATGGTCAATACCAGGAGGGGTGGTGGAATTGACTTGCCTCCTAACCAACACACTCGAAGTCAACCTCAGCCACAGCCTGCAGAGATGAATCCTCCCAATCCTCCACCAGGCGGAGTTGACCCACTGGTTGCTGCTCAGATGGCGGTGATGCAGCAAATGGCAGACACTATGGCTGATATGCGTGCCCAGATGCAGCAAGAACGCCAAGAGATGCGTCAGGAAAGAGAAGACATACGCCAGGAGTTGCGCCAGGAGCGAGATGAGATACGCCAAGAAAGGAGGGCGCAACAACAGCAGCTGCAACAACAACTTCAACAACAGCAGCAACAGCAACAAGTGCCATTGCCTCCACCACCACCACCAGTTCCACCTCGTGATAAGCACCGGGAGTTTATGAGTCATAAGCCACCGACCTTCGCCAGTTCGCCAGATCCACTTGATGCAGATGATTGGCTGAAAGCAATTGAGAAGATGCTGAATATTGCACAATGCACCGACCGGGAGAAGGTTTTATACGCTTCTGGACGTCTGACTGGTCCTGCTGCTGACTGGTGGGATTCTTATACTGCTGCCCATGATGCTGCGGATACTATCACTTGGGAGGAGTTCAGTACACAGTTCAGGAACTACCATATTCCAGCTGGGATGGTAAAGATCAAGAAGAAGGAGTTTCTGTCGCTGAAGCAAGGAAGTATGTCAGTCAGCGAGTACCGCGACAAGTTTATTCAGCTATCCAGATATGCCCCTGAAGAAGTTGCTGAAGACGAGAGGAAGCAGGAGCATTTCATTGAAGGACTTAATGGACCACTGCAGTATGCTCTAGTGGCACACACATTTCCATCATTTCAGAGACTGTTGGACAAGGCTCTTGCTATTGAACACAAGCGTGTTCAGTTGGGAGATTTGAAGAGGAAGGCTATCTCACAGGGACAGGGTAGCAGCAGTGTTCGTCCTCGCTACAGTTCACCACAGGGTACACCGACTCGATCAGGAGGACCACGCCCAGTTCAGCAATCACCACTGAGGACTCCACCTCCTCGACAGGCTACTCCCACTGGCACCCCGACGAAGTTTGCAGGACAGAGTCCGGGCACTCAATGTTTCAAGTGTGGGAAGATTGGTCATTATGCAAATGTCTGCCCACAGAGGATTGCTACTACTCCAGCCCAGAACAAGCAACAGACCCCTGGCAAGGGATATTCTATAGCCAGGGTGAATCAAGTCAGCGTTGATGATACTCCTGATGGTGGGGACCTCGTAATTGGTATGTTTTATGTTAATACAATTCCTGCAACAATATTATTTGATTCTGGAGCTACACATTCATTCATGTCTGCTCGTTATGCCAACACAAATGAAATACCACTGCTAAATATGAGAAAACCCCTGATAGTAATTACACCTAAAGGGCCTGTTGAGGCGAATCAAATGACACGTAGATTGACCTTGACCATTATGGGTAGAGAATTTGGAGCTACTGCTATAATATTAGAGTCAAGCAGTATAGATTTGATCCTTGGTATGTCATGGCTAAGAAAGGCAAAGGCCGTTATAGCTTGTGGTAGAGGTACCATAGAACTCACTACCACTAAAGGAGAAAGATTTCAAGTTAATATTGCAGTAACCTCCTCATCCATGCGTGCAATGTTCTTTATGCCTGAGGAGTTTGTTGGTGACAACATCCGGGTGGTTAGAGATTTTCCGGATGTCTTTCCAGAGGAGTTACCAGGGATGCCACCTGATAGAGAAGTTGAGTTTGTTATTGATCTCTTACCTGGAACCGCCCCTATTTCTAAACGGCCATATAGAATGTTCGTAGAAGAGTTGAAGGAACTGAAGAAGCAGTTGACGGAGTTACAAGAGGCGGGGTATATTCGTCCAAGTTCATCACCTTGGGGAGCACCGGTGTTATTTGTGCAGAAGAAGGATGGATCGCAACGGATGTGTGTGGATTATAGATCTCTTAATGATGTGACGGTGAAGAACAAGTATCCGTTGCCCCGTATTGAGGATTTATTTGATCAGATGCGAGGTGCTAGAGTATTCTCAAAGATTGATCTCCGATCCGGTTACCATCAGATGAAGATTAGACCATCGGATATTCCCAAGACGGCTTTCTCGACTCGATATGGATTATATGAGTTTACTGTTATGTCATTTGGACTAACCAATGCACCAGCTTACTTCATGAATTTGATGAATAAGGTGTTTATGGAGTATTTGGACAGATTCGTCGTGGTGTTTATCGACGATATTCTTATCTATTCTAAGAATGAAAGTGATCATGAACAACATCTAAGGTTGGTGCTACAGAAGTTACGAGATAATCAACTCTATGCTAAGTTCAGCAAGTGCGAGTTTTGGATTGACAAGGTGCCATTCCTTGGTCATATTATTTCTAATGGAGGAATAGCAGTGGATCCTGCTAAGGTGAAGGAGATTATGGAGTGGAGAGTGCCCACTACAGTTACGGAGATTCGGAGTTTCTTGGGACTCGCAGGATATTATCGGAGATTTATTGAAGGATTTTCTAAGATTGCTAAGCCCATGACATCGCTTTTGGAAAAAGGAAGAGAATTTAAGTGGGATGAGAAGTGCCAAGAAAGCTTTGATCAGTTGAAGGAGAGATTGATGTCACCTCCAGTATTGATTATGCCAGATCTGCAGAAGGGATTTGACATTTATTGTGATGCATGTGGCCAAGGACTTGGATGTGTGCTCATGCAAGATGGTCATGTGATTGCCTATGCATCTCGTCAGTTGCGGAAGCATGAATTGAACTACCCCACTCATGACTTAGAGCTGGCAGCAGTTGTGCATGCACTGAAGATTTGGAGACACTACATTATGGGAACTAAGTGCCAAGTATACACGGATCATAAGAGTTTGAAGTATATATTCACTCAGAAGGATCTCAACCTTAGGCAACGCCGTTGGTTGGAGCTCATTAAGGATTATGACTTGGAGATTCACTATCACCCAGGCAAGGCAAATTTGGTTGCAGATGCCTTGAGTCGGAAGGAGCATGTTCACTCCGCTTTCGTTGTCCAGCTACCTGATGAATTAGCAAAAGACTTTGAGAGACTCAACCTGGGAATTGTTACACATACGGAAGGAGTGACTATTGAATTGGAACCTACCTTGGAGCAAGAAATTCGTAAAGGTCAGGTTGGTGATGCCAAAATCCAGGAGATCAAGGATCTGATAACAGAGGGTAGAGGCCCGGAGTTCACAGAGGATGAGCAAGGCACGATATGGTTCAAGAATCGGATCTGTGTTCCCGATATTGATAGTCTTCGGGAAACCATATTGAAGGAAGCACATGATTCAGTTTACTCTATCCACCCTGGGAGCACTAAGATGTATCAGGATTTGAAGCAAAAGTATTGGTGGTATGGATTAAAGAGAGATGTGGCTGCACATGTGGCTATGTGCGATGTATGCCAAAGAGTAAAAGCTGAACACCAGAGGCCAGCCGGATTATTGCACCCACTGAAGATACCTGAGTGGAAATGGGAAGAGATTGGCATGGACTTCATTGTTGGATTACCCCGCACGTCTGCTGGATATGATTCTATATGGGTGATTGTGGACAGGCTAACTAAAGTAGCCCACTTTATTCCAGTGAAGACCACTTATTCAGGAGCTAAGTTGGCAGAGTTGTACATGGCACGGATTGTATGCCTGCATGGTGTGCCAAAGAAGATTGTGTCAGATCGAGGATCACAGTTTACCTCTCGATATTGGAAGCAGTTGCACGAGTCATTGGATACGAGATTGAATTTTAGTTCGGCTTACCATCCCCAGACTGATAGGCAGACTGAGAGGACTAACCAAGTACTGGAAGATATGTTAAGAGCTTGTGCTCTTAAGCATGGTGGAAGTTGGGATAAGAGTCTACCGTATGCGGAGTTCTCATATAATAATAGCTATCAGGCCAGTTTGAAGATGTCACCGTTTGAGGCTTTGTATGGCAGAAAGTGCAGGACTCCCTTGTATTGGAATCAAACTGGTGAAAGACAGTTGTTTGGACCTGAGATTATACAAGAAGCAGAGGAACAAGTCCAACAGATCAGGGAGAATTTGAGAACTGCACAGTCCAGGCAGAAAAGTTATGCTGATACCCGGAGAAGAATACTTGAGTTTAAGGAGGGAGATTATGTCTATTTGAAGGTGTCACCACTCCGGGGTATGAGGAGATTCAAAGTCAAAGGAAAGTTGTCCCCTCGCTTTATCGGACCCTTTTTAATCTTAAAGCGAGTGGGAGAGGTTGCATATCAATTGGAGTTACCGGATCATCTCGCGGATGTTCATGATGTCTTTCATGTATCTCAGCTGAAGAAATGCCTCATGGTGCCTGAAGAACAGTTACCAATGGAAGACCTTAGTGTTCAAGAAGATTTGACTTATGCTGAGTACCCCATCAAGATTTTGGATACCTTGACTCGAGTCACGAGGAATAAGGTTATAAAGATGTGCAAAGTGCAATGGAGCCACCACGGTGAAGATGAAGCAACTTGGGAAAGAGAAGAAGAACTTCGTATAGATTTTCCCCACCTTTTCCCTAGATCTTCTTAAATCTCGAGGACGAGATTATTTTTAAGGGGGGTAGGATTTGTAACACTCAAGTTGTATACCAAGAGTAATAAAGAGAGTTCCTCATTTTGTGTGTCTTATTTGCATCATAAAAAGAGCACCTATGTAATTGAGAGTGACTAAATAAAACAATTATTCTAAAATAAAGAAAAAGTGCATTTGTTGGAGTTTTATGTGTTGTGCATTAAATAAAACCATGAGGATAAAAATAATAAGGTAATAATTATTTGAAGCTTGATTAAACCCTAAATTTGAAATTAGGGTTTTGAAAACAAGGAAAAGAGAGGAGATATGAAAATATAAATAAAATGTATCAATAAATATCTTCAGGCTTAGTATTTTTAATTTCAAAAATAGAGTTTATAAATGAGGATCCACAAAAGTTTGAACTAATTCAAATTTGGTTTGAAAATGAAGAAAATAGAAAGAAAAATGAAAAAGAAAAAGATAAAAACCTTACCTGGGCCCTGAACCTGGAATTCGGCCCAACTTACCTTTCTCACCGCGCGGCCCATCAACCAGGGGGAGGGAAGCGCCGACACCTGGGCCCTCCTCGTCAGCCTCCCTCGCGCCCGTGCCTCGCTCCCTCACTGCCGCACGGGTCCCACCGTCCAGGCGTATTTCGCGTGCGCTCGGTCTCTCTGAGCCGCGGGACCCGCTGTCAGGACCATCTCCCACGCATGCCCCAACAGAACGCTGCGTGATCCTCGCCGCGCGGACCGCGCCTACCTCGCGCTGGGAGCCCTCCGGGGACCTCGGAGCTGGACAACGGCCGTGCTCCTACACGCCTTAAAGCCTCCGTTCCCATCGCCGGAATCCCTTGACCGCCTCTCCGTTCCCTGGAACGCAAACGCGCCGCCGCCAGGATAGAGCTCAGTCCGCCGCGCGCCAAACTCGCTAGCCGTCGACTTGCCCTTCGTGTAGCGCGCGGGATTCACCTCCGTGATCTCCTGAAGCCAGCGCAAGGACCACCCGGGATTATCTTCGTCCCTGGGGCATTGAATCGCTCGTCGACGTCGTACCGGATCGAGGAACCGCGCCTTCACGTCGTTGGGATCCTCCTCGCGACAATAGACCGGTATGAAGCCACCTCGATTTCCGCCTACCTCTTCTTGACGTGTAGTACCTAGCCGGCGGGGAAGCCGACCGGTCTAATCGCGGCAATTGCTCACCGGAGTCTATGCGCCGCCGCGTATCCGCCCTACTCCGTGGCCAGGGCGGTAGCGTTAGTCAAACATCAAATTGGGGGCTCCATCGGGTTCGCCCTACCGTTGGCTTAGTGTGGCTCGGTTGGATTGGAAATTCGGACGGGTTTGTGACCGATTGGTCGGTTCTCCGGCGAACGGGTCGCCGAGGGAGCGGGCGCCGACGCGCTCGGCCACCAGGGGAGAAGAAGGCTTATGCGCCGTCGATATCCCAGGGAACGGCTGAGATTAGAAGTAGCGTACCCCTTCGTCACTTTGGTCGGGTACCGTCGATCTCGGATCTAATGGATGAGGTTAGATCTAGCATAATTATATCGCGATCGTTGAACTCAGATCCGACGGTGTAGATTATGTATCGTTTCGGCCGTGTGTGGATCTAATCGGGGCCGTTCATTTGCGATCGGGCGGCCAGAACGGCCCGATACCCCTTCGCGGGGCAGTTTTTCTAAAGAGACCCCCTGCTTTCGCAGAATCAACCCGCCGTCCACCTATCACTATTCGCTGAGTCTAGGATTTTATTCGCCAGACCCCCTGACCTTTCCAGAAATTGGCGCCCAGTCCAGAGCACGTTTAAAACATATAAATGAATTAGTAAATGTATTTTTAGTACAAAAATAATTCCTAGAACTTAGTTAATTCATAGAAAATTCATTTTAGCTCCAAATTGGTCCATTCCAGTTCCTAAATTTTTGTAATAATATTGTCTACGCAGTAGTGCCTCTGTTTTGGCATGAAAGGCTCATTTAAATTTATCTAATACTTAATCTTGTATTAAATACATAAAAGCTACAGAAATTCATAACTTGAAGTATATAACTCCAAATTCAGTGATTCCAGTTCCTATGGTTTCATTTTAATGTGTAGATTTTTACTGTATATTTCATTCATCTGTTTGGTGTGATGTTGATTTTGGCTATACTATGTATGTATTGTGTTGATGCGAGTAGACGAGCAAGCCACTGTGGAAACTGAGGTTCAGCAAGTAGAGATAGCTGAGCAGGAGCTCATTACAGGCAAGTTGTGCCCTTGATCACTTACTTTTCCCAGCCATGTTCTTATTAATTTTAATGATCTGCATAGGTTAATTTTGATGGGATCCTTTATGTTACCCCAGTTTTGATTACCTCTATACCTTGTTCACCCCTAGAATATTTTTGGGTAGTACTTGCTATTGCTTTATGTGGATTGTGTATAGAGATTCATTATTCATGATTATGCTGTTATTATTCTGTTATTATTATTGTTCATGTTAAGATCATTAAATTAATGGGAACATGGAGCGACCACCCGGGAAAACAGTGCTACCACAAGGGTTTAATGGGACGCCCTTGGCTGACTAATTAGGAAAAGCTAGTGGAAGACTACCTTACCCGAAAGGGGCAAGGGCAGTAGGGGAGAGGTCAGTGTAGGGAGGTCCCTGGTTGATTTTGCTGCGATGGCAGTCAGCCAGGAACCCTGCACTGGATCTTCCTATAAACTGTAGCGGGTTTTCGGAAGCTAGTGGAACTTTGTAAAGGCCTCGTAGTGGATCCCTAGCCATTCACCTCGGTAGTGTCTAAGGGCCTTGCAAACCCTGGCGACATGGGATACACGACTTGTGGGTAAAGATGCGCAACCTCTGCAGAGTGTAAAACTAGTATACTAGCCGTGCTCACGGTCAAGAGCGGCTCGAACCCTCACATGGTTAATTATGGAACTTAAGTTTAATTTGACATTTGCATTGCATTTGGGATTATTTTACTATTACTGTTCTTTATTATTATTATTAAGGTTTGGTATTTACTTACACTTAGTAATTGCTAATAAAATTTTGACCAACTTATAAAAGCAATGCTCAGCCTTAGCCTTTATTTCATTGATCAGCCATACACTACATGAACTCCCACCTTTGGTGAGTTCATGCCACATTATTCCCCACGACTTGTTGAGCTATGAACGTATGTGAGCTCACTCTTGCTGTCTCACACCCCCCCCCACAGGAGAAGAACAGGTGGTTGAAGAGGAGCCGCCTAACACTGAGGAGTTCGATCTGATCTAGGTGGCGTTTCTCAGTCGACATTGGCGCCATCGATCCTTAGTTCGTTTTATATTTACCTTTATTTTGTAATAAGACTTCCGCTATGTAATAAATACTCTGATGTTTTATGACATTTATCTCTATACACTCTGTTATTGTATATGTTGTCTTCTTGGCGCATGTATGAGATGCACCCGGCTTTGTTTCTTTAAAACCGGGTGTTACATTGGTGTACAGGTACCATCCGTAGGGGATGAAGATTACGATGAGGACGAAGTGGCCCAAATCCAACACTTCAACTCCCAAGCCACAACTATACTCCTCACCTCTCTAAGTCGAGAGGAGTATAACAAGGTGCAAGGGTTGAAAAGTGCCAAGGAGATTTGGGACACGCTAAAAACCGCGCACGAAGGAGACGAGGTGACCAAGATCACCAAGTGGGAGACGATCGAGGGGGAGCTCGGTCGCTTCCGACTTCGCCAAGGGGAGGAGCCACAAGACATGTACAACCGGCTCAAAACCTTGGTGAACCAAGTGCGCAACCTCGGGAGCAAAAAATGGGATGACCACGAAATGGTTAAGGTTATTTTAAGATCACTTGTTTTCCTTAACCCTACTCAAGTTCAATTAATACGTGGCAATCCTAGATATACACTAATGACTCCTGAGGAAGTAATCGGGAATTTTGTGAGCTTTGAATTGATGATCAAAGGCTCAAAGAAAATCAACGAGCTTGACGGCCCTTCCACGTCCGAAGCACAACCGGTCGCATTCAAGGCGACAGAAGAAAAGAAGGAGGAATCTACTCCAAGTCGAACACCCATCGACGCCTCCAAGCTCGACAACGAGGAGATGGCGCTCATCATCAAGAGCTTCCGTCAAATCCTCAAGCAAAGGAGGGGGAAAGATTACAAGCCCCGCTCCAAGAGAGTTTGCTACAAGTGTGGTAAGCTCGGTCACTTTATAGCAAAATGTCCTATTTCTAGTGACAGTGGCAAGGGCAACGACAAGAAGGGGAGAAGAAAGGAGAAGAAGAAGTACTACAAGAAGAAGGGCGGCGATGCCCATGTTTGCCAGGAATGGGACTCCGACGAGAGCTCCACCGACTCCTCCTCTGACGAGGACGCCGCAAACATCGCCGTCACCAAGGGACTTCTCTTCCCCAACGTCGGCCACAAGTGCCTCATGGCAAAGGATGACAAAAGGAAGAAGGTAAAATCAAGATCCTCCACTAAATATGAAACCTCTAGTGATGAGGATAATGCTAGTAATGAGGAGGATAACTTGCGTATTCTTTTTGCCAACCTAAACATGCAACAAAAAGAAAAGTTAAATGAATTAATTAGTGCTATTCATGAGAAGGATGATCTCTTGGACTCCCAAGAGGACTTCCTTATTAAAGAAAACAAAAAGCATGTTAAGGTTAAAAATGCTTATGCTCTAGAAGTAGAGAAATGTGAAAAATTATCTAGGGAGCTAAGCACTTGCCATGAGACTATTGACAACCTTAGAAATGAGAATGCTAATTTGTTAGCTAAGGTTGATTCTCATGTTTGTAATGTTTCAATTCCCAATCTTAGAGATGATAATGTTGATTTGCTTGCTAAGATTGAAGAATTGAATGATTCTCTTGCTAGCCTTAGGATTGAAAATGAAAAATTGCTAGCTAAGGCTAAAGATTTTGATGTTTGCAATGTCACTATTTCTAACCTTAGAAGTGAAAATGATATATTACATGCTAAGGTTGTAGAATTAAAATCTTGCAAACCCTCTACATCTACCGTTGAGCATGTTTCTATTTGCACTAGATGTAGAGATGTTGATATTGATGCTATTCATGATCATATGGCTTTAATTAAACAACAAAATGATCATATAGCAATATTAGATGCTAAAATTTCTGAGCATGACTTAGAAAACGAAAAATTTAAATTTGCTAGAAGCATGCTCTATAGTGGGAGACGCCCTGGCATCAAGGATGGCATTGGCTTCCAAAAGGGAGACAATGTCAAACTTAATGCCCCTCCAAAGAAATTGTCTAACTTTGTTAAGGGCAAGGCTCCCATGCCTCAGGATAACGAGAGTTACATTTTGTCGGGGACCATAATTAGGGGTACCCTCAAGGCTCCTAAATCTCAGCTGGTAACCCCCATCAGCACAAAGCTGCAAAGGCCTGATGGGTGCGATTAAGTCAAGGATCGGTCCATTCAAGGGACGCGATCACGCCTCGTCCGAGCCCAGCCTCGGGCAAGGGCATCCGACCCCGGAGGACCTATGTCTCGCCCGAGGACCCCCTCCAGCATCGGACACACCTTTGGCTCGCCCGAGGCCCAATCTTCACCAAGAAGCAACCTTGGCCAAATCGCCACGCCAACTAACCAAATCGCAGGGGCATTTAATGCAAAGGTGACCTGACACCTTTATCCTGACGCACGCCCTCCAGTCGACAGAGCCGAACTGACCGCAGTCACTTCGCCGCTCCACTGACCGGTCTGACAAGAGGACAGCGCCGCCTGCGCCGCTCCGACTGCTGAGCCACTCGACAGAGTGAGGCTGACAGCAGCCAAGTCTGGTCTCAGGCGTCATAGGAAGCTCCGCTCCACCTGACCCTAGGGCTCGGACTTGGGCTCAGCCCCGGAAGATGGTGAACTCCGCTCCGCCCGAACCCAGGGCTCGGACTCGGGCTTAGCCCTGGAAGACAATGAACTCCGCTCCGCCCGACCCCAGGGCTCGGACTCGGGCTCAGCCCCGGAAGACGGTGAACTCTGCTCCGCCCGACCCCAGGGCTTAGACTCGGGCTCAGCCCCGGAAGACGGCGAACTCCGCTCCGCCCGACCCCAGGGCTCGGACTCGGGCTCAGCCCCGAAAGACGACGAACTCCGCTCCGCCCGACCCCGGGGCTCGGACTCGGGCTCAGCCCCGGATGACGACTAACTCCGCTTCGCCCGACCCCAGGGCTCGGACTCAACCCTGGCCTCAGCCGACGGTCTCCGCCTCGTCCGACCCGGGGGCTCGGACTCGACCTCGACCTTGGAAGATAGACTCGACCTCGACCTCGGAGGAGCCTCCACCTCGCCCAACCTAGGGCACGGACCGACCACGTCAACAGGAAGCGCCATCATTACCCTACCCCAAGCTAACTCAGGCTACGGGGAACAAGACCGGCGTCCCATCTGGCTCGCTCTACTATACGAGTAATGATGGCGCCTCGCATGCCCTGTGACGACGGCGGCTCTCAGCCCCCTTACGGAAGCAAGAGGACGTCAGCAAGGACTCGACAGCCCCGACAACTGTCCTTCCGCCAGGCTCCAGAGCTCCTCCGACGGCCACGACATCACGCGAACTGGGTGCCAAAACCTCTCCGGCTGCCACGATGGCATGTACTTAGGGCGCTAGCTCTCCACTGCTAGACACGTTAGCACATTGCTACACTCCCCATTGTACACCTGGATCCTCTCCTTATGCCTATAAAAGGGAGGACCAGGGCCCTCTTACAGAGGGTTGGCCGCGCGGGGAAGGACGGGACGACGCTCGCGCAAGGCCGCTCGCTCCCTCCCGCGTGGACGCTTGTAACCCCCTACTGCAAGCACACCCGACCTGGGCGCGGGGCTAACACGAAGGCCGCGGGTTCCACCTCCCACGCCTGTCTCCCTCCGGCTGCTCTCTCCCCCCTTCGCGTTCCGCCTCGCGCCGACCCATCTGGGCTGGGGCACGCGGCGACAATTCACTCGTCGGTCCAGGGACCCCCCAGGTTTCGAAACACCGACAGTTGGCGCGCCAGGTAGGGGCCTGCTGCGTGTTGACGAACAGCTTCCCGTCAAGCTCCAGATGGGCAGTCTCCAGCAACCTCTCTAGCCCGGGACGGTGCTCCGTTTCGGGAGTCTTGAGTTCATGTCCTTCGACGGCAGCTACGACATGATACTCCTTCCCCCGCCGCGCGACAGCGACAATGGCGGTCGACAACCCGCCTGAAAGTCGCCTAGAGGGGGGGTGAATAGGGCAAAACTGAAATTCTCAAAAATAATCACAACTACAAGCCGGGTTAGCGTTAGAAATATAATAGAGTCCGCGAGAGAGGGTGCAAAACAAATCGCAAGCAAATAATGAAGTGAGACACGCAGATTTGTTTTACCGAGGTTCGGTTCTCTCAAACCTACTCCCCGTTGAGGAGGCCACAAAGGCCGGGTCTCTTTCAACCCTTACCCTCTCTCAAACGGTCCCTCGGACCGAGTGAGCTTTCTCTTCTCAATCACTTGGAACACAAAGTTCCCGCAAGGACCACCACACGATTGGTGTCTCTTGCCTCAATTACAAGTGAGTGTTTGATCACAAGAAAGAATCAAGAAAGAAGAAAGCAATCCAAGCGCAAGAGCTCGAAAGAACACAAGCAAATCACTCTCTCTAATCACTAGGGCGTTGTGTGGAATTTGGAGAGGATTTGATCTCTTGGATGTGTCTAGAATTGAATGCTAGAGCTCTTGTAAGTAGTTGAGAAGTGGAAAACTTGGATGCAATGAATGGTGGGTGGTTGGGGGTATTTATAGCCCCAACCACCAAACTAGCCGTTTGGTGAGGTTGTCTGTTCGATGGCGCACCGGACATGTCCGGTGCGACAGCCACGTCACCAAAGCCGTTGCAATTTGACCGTTGGAGTTCTGACTTCGGGGCCCGCCTGGATGTCCGGTGCACACCGGACATGAACTGTAGATTGTCCGGTGCGCCTGCTCCCGCGTGCCTGACGACTGCGCGCTTCTGGCGCGCATTAAATGCGTCGCAGGTAGCCGTTGGCGCCGAAATAGCCGTTGCCCCGCTGTTACACCGGACAGTCCGGTGTACACCGGACAGTCCGGTGAATTTTAGCGGAGCAGCCGAAGTGAAAACCCGAGGCTGGCGAGTTCCTGAGGCCGCTCTTCCTTGGAGCACCGGACATGTCCGGTGTACACCGGACAGTCCGGTGAATTATAGCGGAGTGGCCTTCGGAAATTCCCGAGAGTGAAGAGTTCTGTGCGTAGTTCCCTGGTGCACCGGACACTGTCCGGTGCGCCACCGGACAGTCCGGTGCGCCAGACCAGGGTGCCTTTCGGGATGCCTTTAGCTTTCTAATTTGAATCCAACTTTGGTCTTTTTAATTGGCTTGTTGTGAACCTTTTGCACCTGTAAAACTTATACACTGGAGCAAACTAGTTAGTCCAATTGTTTGTATTGGGCAATTCAACCACCAAAATTATTTAGGAACTAGGTGTAAGCCTAATTCCCTTTCAATCTCCCCCTTTTTGGTGATTGATGCCAACACAACCAAAGCAAATGTAAAAGTGCATAATTTGAACTAGTTTGTAAGTGCAAAGGTTGCTTGGAATTGAGCCAATATAAATACTTACATGATGTGCATGGATTGTTTCTTTGTTTTTAACATATTGGACCACATTTGCACCACATGTTTTGTTTTTGCAAATCCTTTTGTAAATTCTTTTCAAAGTCCTTTTGCAAGATAGTCAAAGGTAAATGAATAAGATTTTTGCAAAGCATTTTCAAGTTTTGAAATTTTCTCCCTTTGATCCAAATGCTTTTCCTTTGACTAAACAAAACTCCCCCTAAATGAGATCCTCCTCTTAGTGTTCAAGAGGGTTTTGATATACCATTTTTGAAATACTACTTCCTCCCCCTTTAGAACATAGTAAGATATTAATTTGAAATTGACCAATTGAAAATCTCCAAAAATTTTAAAGTTAGGTGGTGGTGCGGTCCTTTTGCTTTGGGCTCATATTTTCTCCCCCTTTGGCATGAATCGCCAAAAACGGAATCATTAGAGCCCAACGAAGTACTTTCTCCTCCTTTGGTGATAAAATAAATGAGTGAAGATTATACCAAAGTTGGAGAGATGCTCGGAGTGACGGCGAGGGATGAGTAGTGGAGTGGAAGCCTTTGTCTTCGCCGAAGACTCCAATTCCCTTTCAATATGCCTATGACTTGGTTTGAAATACACTTGAAAACACATTAGTCATAGCATATATAAAAGAGACATGATCAAAGGTATATTTATGAGCTATGTGTGCAAGTTTAGCAAAAGAAGTTCCTAGAATCAAGAATATTGAGCTCATGCCTAAGTTTGGTAAAAGTTTGTTCATCAAGAGGCTTGGTAATGATATCGGCTAATTGATCTTTAGTGTTAATGTAAGAAATCTCGATATCCCCCTTTTGTTGGTGATCCCGAAGAAAATGATACTGAATGGCTATGTGTTTAGTGCGGCTATGCTCAACGGGATTATCCGCCATGCGGATTGCACTCTCATTATCACATAGAAGGGGAACTTTGGTTAGTTTGTAACCGTAGTCCCGCAGGGTTTGCCTCATCCAAAGCAATTGCGCGCAACAGTGGCCTGCGGCAATATACTCGGCTTCGGCGGTAGAAAGAGCGACCGAATTTTGCTTCTTTGAAGCCCAAGACACCAAGGATCTTCCCAAGAACTGGCAAGTCCCCGATGTGCTCTTCCTATTAATCTTACACCCCGCCCAATCAGCATCCGAATAACCAATCAAATCAAATGTGGATCCCCGAGGGTACCAAAGCCCAAACTTAGGAGTATAAGCCAAGTATCTCAAGATTCGTTTTACGGCCGTAAGGTGTGATTCCTTAGGGTCGGCTTGGAATCTTGCACACATGCAAACGGAAAGCATAATGTCCGGTCGAGATGCACATAAATAAAGCAATGAACCAATCATCGACCGGTATACCTTTTGATCCACGGATTTACCTCCCGTGTCGAGGTCGAGATGCCCATTTGTTCCCATGGGAGTCTTGATGGGCTTGGCATCCTTCATTCCAAACTTGCTTAGAATGTCTTGAGTATACTTCATTTGGCTAATGAAGGTGCCCTCTTGGAGTTGCTTGATTTGGAATCCTAGAAAATACTTCAACTCCCCCATCATCGACATCTCGAATTTCTTTGTCATGATCCTACTAAATTCTTCACATGTAGATTCGTTAGTAGACCCAAATATGATATCATCAACATAAATTTGGCATACGAACAAATCATTGTCAAGAGTTTTAGTGAATAAAGTAGGATCGACTTTGCCGACTTTGAAGCCATTAGCAATAAGGAAATCTCTAAGGCATTCATACCATGCTCTTGGGGCTTGCTTGAGCCCATAAAGCACCTTAGAGAGCCTATAAACATGGTTAGGGTACTCACTATCTTCAAAGCCGGGAGGTTGCTCAACATAGACCTCCTCCTTGATCGGTCCATTGAGGAAAGCACTCTTCACGTCCATTTGATAAAGCTTGAAGCCATGGTAAGTAGCATAGGCTAATAATATGCGAATTGACTCAAGCCTAGCTACGGGTGCATAGGTTTCACCAAAATCCAAACCTCCGACTTGTGAATACCCCTTGGCCACGAGTCGAGCTTTGTTCCTAGTCACCACACCATGCTCATCTTGCTTGTTGCGGAAGACCCACTTGGTTCCTACAACATTTTGGTTAGGACGTGGAACTAAGTGCCATACCTCGTTCCTTGTGAAATTGTTGAGCTCCTCTTGCATCGCCATCACCCAATCCGAATCTTGTAGTGCTTCCTCTACCCTGTGTGGCTCAATAGAGGAAACAAAAGAGTAATGTTCACAAAAATGTGCAACACGAGATCGAGTGGTTACCCCCTTATGAATGTCGCCGAGGATGGTGTCGACGGGGTGATCTCGTTGTATTGCTTGGTGGACTCTTGGGTGTGGCGGCCTTGGTTCTTCATCCTCCTTGTCTTCATCATTTGCATCTCCCCCTTGATCGTTGCCGTCATTTTGAGGTGGCTTATCTTCTTGATCAACATCTTGAGCCTCATCCTCAATTTGAGTTGGTGGAGATGCTTGCGTGGAGGAGGATGGTTGATCTTGTGCATGTGGAGGCTCTTCGGATTCCTTAGGACACACATCCCCAATGGACATGTTCCTTAGCGCTATGTATGGAGCCTGTTCTTCACCTATATCATCAAGATCAACTTGCTCTACTTGAGAGCCGTTAGTCTCATCAAACACAACGTCACAAGAAACTTCAACAAGTCCTGAGGACTTGTTAAAGACTCTATATGCCCTTGTGTTTGAGTCATATCCTAGTAAAAAGCCTTCTACAGTTTTATGAGCAAATTTAGATTTTCTACCTCTTTTGACAAGAATAAAACATTTGCTACCAAAAACTCTAAAATATGAAATATTTGGCTTTTTACCGGTTAGGAGTTCATAGGATGTCTTCTTGAGGATTCGGTGTAGATATAACCGGTTGATGGCGTAGCAGGCGGTGTTGACCGCCTCGGCCCAAAACCGATCCGGTGTCTTGTACTCATCAAGCATGGTTCTTGCCATGTCCAATAGAGTTCGATTCTTCCTCTCCACTACAACATTTTGTTGTGGAGTGTAGGGAGAAGAGAACTCATGCTTGATGCCCTCCTCCTCAAGGAAGCTTTCAATTTGAGAGTTCTTGAACTCCGTCCCATTGTCGCTTCTAACTTTCTTGATCCTTAAGTCGAACTCATTTTGAGCCCGTCTCAAGAATCCCTTTAAGGTCTCTTGGGTATGAGATTTGTCCTGCAAAAAGAACACCCAAGTGAAGCGAGAATAATCATCCACAATAACTAGACAGTACTTACTCCCGCCGATGCTTATGTAAGCAATCGGGCCGAATAAATCCATGTGTAGGAGCTCCAGTGGCCTGTCACTAGTCATGATGTTCTTGTGTGGATGATGAGTGCCAACTTGCTTCCCGGCTTGGCATGCGCTACAAATCCTGTCTTTCTCAAAATGAACATTGGTTAGTCCTAATATGTGTTCCCCCTTTAGAAGCTTATGAAGATTCTTCATTCCAACATGGGCTAGTCGGCGGTGCCAGAGCCAACCCAAGTTAGTCTTAGCAACTAAGCAAGTGTCGAGTTCAGCTCTATCAAAATCTACCAAGTATAGATGACCCTCTAACACTCCCTTAAATGCTATTGAATCATCACTTCTTCTAAAGACAGTAACACCTACATCAGTAAATAGACAGTTGTAGCCCATTTGACATAATTGGGATACGGAAAGCAAATTGTAATCTAAAGAATCTACAAGAAAAACATTGGAAATAGTATGGTCAGGTGATATAGCAATTTTACCCAATCCTTTGACCAAACCTTGATTTCCATCCCCGAATGTGATAGCTCATTGGGGATCTTGGTTTTTCTCATATGAGGAGAACATCTTTTTCTCCCCTGTCATGTGGTTTGTGCAACCGCTGTCGAGTATCCAACTTGAGCCCCCGGATGCATAAACCTACAAAACAATTTTAGTTCTTGACTTTAGGTACCCAAACGGTTTTGGGTCCTTTGGCATTAGAAACAAGAACTTTGGGTACCCAAACACAAGTCTTGGAGCCCTTGTGTTTGCCCCCAACAATCTTGGCAACTACCTTGCTGGATTTGTTAGTTAAAACATATGATGCATCAAAAGTTTTGAATGAAATAGCATGATCATTTGATGCATTAGGAGTTTTCTTTCTAGGCAACTTGGCACGGGTTGGTTGCCTAGAGCTAGATGTCTCACCCTTATACATAAAAGCATGGTTAGGGCCAGAGTGAGACTTCCTAGAATGAGTTCTCCTAATTTTGCTCTCAGGATAGCCGGCAGGGTACAAAATGTAACCCTCGTTATCCTGAGGCATGGGAGCCTTGCCCTTAACAAAGTTAGATAAATTCTTTGGAGGGGCATTAAGTTTGACATTGTCTCCCCTTTGGAAGCCAATGCCATCCTTGATGCCAGGGCGTCTCCCATTATAGAGCATACTTCTAGCAAATTTAAACTTTTCATTTTCTAAGTTATGCTCGACAATTTTAGCGTCTAATAATGCTATATGATCATTTTGTTGTTTAATTAAAGCCATGTGATCATGAATAGCATTGATATCAACATCTCTACATCTAGTGCAAATGGAAGTGTGCTCAACAGTAGATGTAGATGGTTTGCAAGATTTTAATTCTACAACCTTAGCATGCAACATATCATTCTTAGTTCTAAGGTCGGAAATTGTAACATTGCAAACATCTAATTCTTTAGCCTTAGCAATTAGTTTCTCATTCTCATTTCTAAGGCTAGCAATAGAAACATTCAACTCATCAATCCTAGCAAGCAAATCAACATTATCATTTCTAGGATAGGAAGTTGAATCAATACAAACATGAGAATCAACCTTAGCAATTAATTTAGCATTTTCATTTCTAAGGTTGGCAATAGTGTCATGGCATGTGCTTAGCTCACTAGATAATTTGTCACATTTTTCTACCTCTAGAGCATAAGCATTCTTAACTTTAACATGTTTCTTATTTTCCTTGATTAGGAAGTCCTCTTGGGAGTCCAAGAGATCATCCTTTTCATGGATGGCACTAATTAGCTCATTCAATTTTTCCTTTTGTTCCATGTTAAGGTTGGCAAAAAGGGTAAGCAAGTTATCCTCCTCATCACTAGCATTATCATCACTAGAGGATTCATACTTTGTGGAGGATTTAGATTTAACCTTCTTTCTTTTGCCGTCCTTAGCCATGAGGCACTTGTGGCCGACGTTGGGGAAGAGAAGTCCCTTGGTGACGGCGATGTTGGCGGCGTCCTCGTCGGAGGAGGACTCGGTGGAGCTCTCGTCGGAGTCCCACTCGCGGCACACGTGGGCATCGCCGCCCCTCTTCTTGTGGTACCTCTTCTTTTCTCTTCTCTTGCCTTTCTTGTTGTTGTCCCTGTCACTGTCACTTGATAATGGACATTTAGCTATAAAGTGACCGGGCTTACCACACTTGTAGCAAACCTTCTTGGAACGGGATTTGTAATCCTTCCCCTTCCGTTGCTTGAGGATTTGCCGAAAGCTTTTGATGATTAAGGCCATCTCCTCATTGTCGAGCTTGGAGGCGTCAATTGGTTGTCTACTTGGTGTAGACTCCTCCTTCTTCTCCTCCATTGCCTTGAAGGCCACCGGTTGCGCCTCGGATGTGGAAGGTTTGTCAAGCTCGTTGATCTTCTTTGAGCCTTTAATCATGCATTCAAAGCTCACAAAATTCCCGATAACTTCCTCGGGGGTCATTAGTGGATATCTAGGATTACCACGAATTAATTGAACTTGAGTGGGATTAAGGAAAATAAGAGCTCTTAAAATAACCTTAACCACCTCGTGGTCATCCCACTTTTTGCTCCCGAGGTTGCGCACTTGGTTCACCAAGGTCTTGAGCCGATTGTACATATCTTGTGGCTCCTCCCCTTGGCGAAGACGGAAGCGACCGAGCTCCCCCTCGATCGTTTCCCGCTTGGTGATCTTGGTGAGTTCATCACCCTCGTGCGCGGTCTTGAGTAGGTCCCAAATCTCCTTTGCATTCTTCAACCCTTGCACTTTGTTGTATTCCTCCTTGCTTAAAGAGGCGAGGAGTATGGTTGTGGCTTGGGAGTTGAAGTGCTCGATTTGAGCCACTTCGTCCGTATCATAATCCTCATCCCCTATGGATGGTACCTGTGCTCCAAACTCAACAACATTCCATATACTTTTGTGGAGTGAGGTTAGATGAAATTTCATTAAATCACTCCACCTAGCATAATCTTCGCCATCAAAAGTTAGCGGTTTGCCTAATGGAACGGAAAGTAATGGAGTATGTCTAGGTGTACGGGGATAGTGTAAAGGGATCTTACTAAACTTCTTGCGCTCTTGGCGCTTAGAAGTTACGGACGGCGCATCGGAGTCGGAGGTCGATGTTGATGAAGTGCCGGTCTCGTAGTAGACCACCTTCCTCATCCTCTTGTGCTTGTCGCCTTTCCGATGCGACTTGTGAGAAGAAGATTTTTCCTTCTTCTCTTTGTGGTGAGAAGAGGAAGATCTTTTTTCCTTCCGTTTGGAGGAGTCCTTCTTCTTCTCCCTCCTCTTGGTGCGGGACTCTTCCGATGAAGTGCTCCCTTGGCTTGTAGTGGGCTTGTCGCCGGTCTCCATCTCCCTCTTGGTGTGATCTCCCGACATCACTTCGAGCGGTTAGGCTCTAATGAAGCACCGGGCTCCGATACCAATTGAAAGTCGCCTAGAGGGGGGGGGGTGAATAGGGCGAAACTGAAATTCTCAAAAATAATCACAACTACAAGCCGGGTTAGCGTTAGAAATATAATAGAGTCCGCGAGAGAGGGTGCAAAACAAATCGCAAGCAAATAATGAAGTGAGACACGCGGATTTGTTTTACCGAGGTTCGGTTCTCTCAAACCTACTCCCCGTTGAGGAGGCCACAAAGGCCGGGTCTCTTTCAACCCTTACCCTCTCTCAAACGGTCCCTCGGACCGAGTGAGCTTTCTCTTCTCAATCACTTGGAACACAAAGTTCCCGCAAGGACCACCACACGATTGGTGTCTCTTGCCTCAATTACAAGTGAGTGTTTGATCACAAGAAAGAATCAAGAAAGAAGAAAGCAATCCAAGCGCAAGAGCTCGAAAGAACACAAGCAAATCACTCTCTCTAATCACTAGGGCGTTGTGTGGAATTTGGAGAGGATTTGATCTCTTGGATGTGTCTAGAATTGAATGCTAGAGCTCTTGTAAGTAGTTGAGAAGTGGAAAACTTGGATGCAATGAATGGTGGGTGGTTGGGGGTATTTATAGCCCCAACCACCAAACTAGCCGTTTGGTGAGGCTGTCTGTTCGATGGCGCACCGGACAGTCCGGTGCACACCGGACATGTCCGGTGCGACAGCCACGTCACCAAAGCCGTTGCAATTTGACCGTTGGAGTTCTGACTTCGGGGCCCGCCTGGATGTTCGGTGCACACCGGACATGAACTGTAGATTGTCCGGTGCGCCTGCTCCCGCGTGCCTGACGACTGCGCGCTTCTGGCGCGCATTAAATGCGTCGCAGGTAGCCGTTGGCGCCGAAATAGCCGTTGCCCCGCTGTTACACCGGACAGTCCGGTGAATTTTAGCGGAGCAGCCGAAGTGAAAACCCGAGGCTGGCGAGTTCCTGAGGCCGCTCTTCCTTGGAGCACCGGACATGTCCGGTGTACACCGGACAGTCCGGTGAATTATAGCGGAGTGGCCTTCGGAAATTCCCGAGAGTGAAGAGTTCTGTGCGTAGTTCCCTGGTGCACCGGACACTGTCCGGTGCGCCACCGGACAGTCCGGTGCGCCAGACCAGGGTGCCTTTCGGGATGCCTTTAGCTTTCTAATTTGAATCCAACTTTGGTCTTTTTAATTGGCTTGTTGTGAACCTTTTGCACCTGTAAAACTTATACACTGGAGCAAACTAGTTAGTCCAATTGTTTGTGTTGGGCAATTCAACCACCAAAATTATTTAGGAACTAGGTGTAAGCCTAATTCCCTTTCACCGCCCGCCGGCGGGGAAATCGACGACGCCTTCCCCACGTGGTGGAAGGACGACATTCGGGCTTGTCCTGTCCCGTCCCCCGCCGACGGAGGAGGAGGCGGGGCAACCAAGGCCAAGCAGGAGGCGGCACCTCGTTGGCTGTCGAGCGAGTCGACGGCACCGGCGCCCCAACGGGGAGCGTGTCGGGCGTCGGCCTCGCGTCTGAGATGAAGACGAGCGCCATCTCCCCGCAACACACCAACCTCAAGCAAACAGACGACGCCAGCACGCTCGCGAAGGACTTGCTGGGCGTCACCCTCGTACCTGAGACGACGGTGCAGTCAGTCCCTGACGCGACTTCGTCACCGCCCGTCGACCAAAAGGTATCGACCGATTCCCATCTCGCGTCTTTTGGATTCGGCCTCGACCCACCAAGCAGCTTCGCTTCGGTGGACACTCTCATAGAGGCGAGTCCAAGCCCTCTGGGGTATCGTGTGCGGTCACCCTGGGACCGGCTGACGGCCGTCTCGACCTACGGGCCCTCGAGGTCCGAGGAAGATGGCGAGCCCGACCTCTGTTGGGATTTCTTTGGACTTGGTAACCCCAGTGCCATGCGGGGCTTCATGACCGCATGCGACTACTGCCTTTCCGACTGTTTCGACGGTAGCCGCAGCCTCGACGACGAGGACTGCGGCCCAAGTCGCGAATGTTTCCACGTCGATCTAGGGGGTCCCGGCGAAGGCAACCATCTTGGTATGCCGGAGAACGGTGATCCCCCTAGGCCCGTGCCTTGCGTTGACATCCTTCGGGAGCTAGATGTGGTCCCCGTCCCGGCGGGGGGTCCTGACCCACAGCTCGAGCAAATCCGCGAGATGCAGGCCAGGCTCGACGAGGGAGCAGGAACGCTTGTGCCGATCCGCCGGGACATCGGGCAGGAATGGGCGGGCCAACCTCCGGCCGGAGAAGCACGTCATCTCCCCCAGGGCATCCAACACTGCATCGCCGACGACGTCAGGGTAAGGCCGCCACCGATTTCCAGTGGAGTCGGCCAGAACCTGGCTGCAGCGGCAATACTTCTCCGCGCGATGCCGGAGCCATCAACCACCGAGGGGCGACGTATCCAGGAAGAGCTCAAGAATCTCCTGGAGGACGCCGCGGTCCGACGGGCCGAAAGCTCCGCCTCCCGAAGGCAGGGGTACCCCTCGGAACATTGCGCCGCGACTTCCTGATTCATGCGGGAAGCCTCGGTCCACACCGAGCGCACGCGCAACACAGCGCCTGCGGCCCCGGGTCGCCTTGGCAACGAGCACCATCACCATAGCTGTCGGGCCCACCTCGACGAGAGGGTACGCCGAGGCTACCAACCCAGGCGTGGGGGACGCTACGACAGCGGGGAGGATCGGAGTCCTTCGCCCGAACCACCCGGTCCGCAGGCTTTCAGCCGCGCCATACGACGGGCGCCGTTCCCGACCCGGTTCCGAACCCCGACTACTATCACAAAGTACTCGGGGGAGACGAGACCGGAACTGTGGCTCGCTGACTATCGGCTAGCCTGCCAACTGGGTGGAACAGACGATGATAATCTCATCATCCGCAACCTCCCCCTGTTTCTCTCTGACACCGCTCGAGCCTGGCTGGAGCACCTGCCTCCGGGGCAGATCTCCAACTAGGACGACCTGGTCCAAGCCTTCGCCGACAATTTCCAAGGCACGTACGTGCGCCCTGGAAACTCCTGGGATCTCCAAAGCTGCCGCCAGCAGCCGGGAGAGTCTCTCCGGGACTACATCCGGCGATTCTCGAAGCAGCGCACCGAGCTGCCCAACGTCACCGATTCGGATGTCATTGGCGCGTTCCTCGTCGGCACCACCTGCCGCGACCTGGTGAGCAAGCTGGGTCGCAAGACCCCCACCAGGGCGAGCGAGCTGATGGACATCGCCACCAAGTTCGCCTCTGGCCAGGAGGCGGTTGAGGCCATCTTCCGGAAGGACAAGCAGCCCCAGGGCCACCCACCGGAAGATGTTCCTGAGGCGTCAACTCAGCGCGGCACCAAGAAGAAAGGCAAGAAGTCGCAAGCGAAACGCGACGCCGCCGACGCGGACCTTGTCGCCGCCGCTGAGTACAAGAACCCTCGGAAACCTCCCGGAGGTGCCAACCTCTTCAACAAGATGCTCAAGGATCCGTGCCCTTATCATCAGGGGCCCGTCAAGCACACCCTCGAGGAGTGTGCCATGCTTCGACGCCACTTTCACAAGGCCGGGCCACCCGCGGAGGGTGGCAAGGCCCTCGACGACGCTAAGAAGGAAGATCACAAGGCAGGAGAGTTCCCCGAGGTCCGCGACTGCTTCATGATCTACGGTGGGCAAGTGGCAAATGCCTCGGCTCGGCACCGCAAGCAAGAGCGTCGGGAGGTCTGCTCGGTAAGGGTGGTGGCACCAGTCTACCTAGACTGGTCCGACAAGCCCATCACCTTCGACCAGGCCGACCATCCAGACCATGTGCCGAGCCCGGGGAAATATCCGCTAGTTGTCGACCCCATCATCGACAACGTTAGGCTCACCAAGGTCCTCATGGACGGAGGCAGCAGCCTCAACATCATCTACGCCGAGACCCTCGGGCTCCTGCGGATCGATCTGTCCTCTGTCCGGACGGGCGCTGCGCCTTTCCACGGGATCATCCCCGGGAAGCGCGTCCAACCCCTCGGACAACTCGATCTACCCGTCTGCTTTAGGACGCCCTCCAACTTTCGAAGGGAGACCCTCACGTTCGAAGTGGTCGGGTTTCGAGGAACCTACCACGCAGTGTTGGGGAGGCCATGCTACGCCAAGTTCATGGCCGTCCCCAACTACACCTACCTCAAGCTCAAGATGCCAGGCCCCAATGGGGTCATCACCATCGGGCCCACGTACCGACACGCGTACGAATGCGACGTGGAGTGCGTGGAGTACGCCGAGGCCCTCGCCGAGTCCGAGGCCCTCATCGCCGACCTAGAGAGCCTCTCTAGGGAGGCGCCCGACGTGAAGCGCCACGCCGGCAACTTCGAGCCAGCGGAGACGGTTAAGTCCGTCCCTCTCGACCCCTGCAACGGCGCCTCCAAGTAGATCCGGATCGGCTCTGAGCTCGACCCCAAATAGGAAGCAGTGCTCGTCGACTTTCTCCGTGCAAACGCCGACGTTTTCGCGTGGAGTCCCTCGGACATGCCTGGCATACCGAGGGAAGTCGCCGAGCACTCGCTGGATATCCGGGCTGGAGCCCGACCCGTGAAGCCGCCTCTGCGCCGATTCGACGAAGAAAAGCGCAGAGCCATAGGCGAGGAGATCCACAAGCTAATGGCGACAGGGTTCATCAAAGAGGTATTCCATCCCGAATGGCTTGCCAACCCTGTGCTTGTGAGAAAGAAAGGGGGGAAATGGCGGATGTGTGTAGACTACACTGGTCTAAACAAAGCATGTCCGAAAGTTCCCTACCCTCTGCCTCGCATCGATCAAATCGTGGATTCCACTGCTGGGTGCGAAACCCTGTCTTTCCTCGATGCCTACTCAGGGTATCACCAGATCAGGATGAAAGAGTCCGACCAGCTCGCGACTTCTTTCATCACGCCCTTCGGCATGTACTGCTATGTTACCATGCCGTTCGGCTTGAGGAATGCGGGTGCAACGTACCAGCGATGCATGAACCATGTGTTCGGCGAACACATCGGCCGAACGGTCGAGGCCTACGTCGATGACATCGTAGTCAAGACGAGGAAAGCCTCCGTCCTCCTTTCCGACCTTGAAGTGACATTCTGATGTCTCAAGGCGAAAGGCGTGAAGCTCAATCTCGAAAACTGTGTCTTCGGGGTCCCCCGAGGCATGCTCTTGGGGTTCATCGTCTCCGAGCGGGCATCGAGGCCAACTCGGAGAAGATCGCGGCCATCACCAGCATGGGGCCCATCAAGGACTTGAAAGGCGTACAGAGGGTCATGGGATGCCTCGCGGCTCTGAGCCGTTTCATCTCGCGCCTCGGCGAAAGAGGCCTGCCTCTGTACCGCCTCTTAATGAAGGCCGAGTGCTTCTCCTGGACCCCTGAGGCCGAGGAAGCCCTCGGGAACCTGAAGGCGCTCCTCACGAACGTGCCCATCTTGGTGCCCCCCACTGCCGGAGAAGCCCTCTTGATCTACGTCGCCGCTACCACTCAGGTGGTTAGCGCCGCGATTGTGGTTGAGAGACGAGAAGAGGGGCATGCATTGCCCGTCCAGAGGCCAGTCTACTTCATCAGTGAGGTACTGTCCGAAACCAAGATCCGCTACCCACAAATTCAGAAGCTGCTGTACGCAGTGATCCTGACGCGGCGGAAGTTGCGACACTACTTCGAGTCTCATCCGGTGACTGTGGTGTCATCCTTCCCCCTGGGGGAGATCATCTAGTCCCGAGAGGCCTCGGGTAGAATTGCGAAGTGGGCGGTGGAGATCATGGGCGAGACGATCTCATTCACCCCCGGAAGGCCATCAAGTCCCATGTCTTGGCGGACTTCGTGGCTGAATGGGTCGACACCCTGCTCCCGACAGCTCCGATCCAACCGGAGCTCTGGACCATGTTTTTCGACAGGTCGCTGATGAAGACGGGGGCCGACGCGGGCCTGCTCTTCATCTCGCCCCTCGGGAAGCACCTACGCTACGTGCTACGCCTCCACTTCCCGACGTCCAACAACGTGGCTGAGTACGAGGCTCTGGTAAACGGGTTGCGAATCGCCATCGAGCTAGGGGTCTGACGCCTCGACGCTCGCGGTGACTCGCAGCTCGTCATCGACCAAGTCATGAAGAACTCCCACTGCCGCGACCCGAAGATGGAAGCCTACTGCGATGAGGTTCGGCGCCTGGAAGACAAGTTCTACGGGCTCGAGCTCAACCACATCGCCCGACACTACAACGAGACTGCGGACGAGCTGGCTAAAATAGCCTCGGGGCGAACAACGGTTCCCCCGGACGTATTCACCCGAGACCTGCATCAACCCTCCGTCAAGACCGACGACACGCCCGAGCCTGAGGCACCCTCGGCTCAGTCCGAGGTACCCTCGGCACGGTCCGAGGTACCCTCGGCACGGTCCGAGGTACCCTCGGCACGGTCCGAGGTACCCTCGGCTCGGCCCGAGGTACCCTCGGCCCCCGAGGGTGAGGCACTGCGCATCAAGGGGGAGCGGAGCGAGGTCACGCCTAACCAAAACTGGCAGACCCCGTACCTGCAATATCTCCACCGAGGAGAGCTACCCCTCGACCAAGCCGAAGTTCGGCGAGTGGCACGACACGCCAAGTCGTTCGTCTTGCTGGGAGATGGGAAGGAGCTCTATCACCGCAGCCCCTCGGGCATCCTCCAGCGATGCATTTCCATCGCCGAAGGTCAGGAGCTCTTACAAGAGATACACTCGAGGGCTTGCGGCCATCACGCAGCACCCCGAACCCTTGTTGGAAACGCCTTCCGACAAGGTTTCTACTGGCCGACGGCGGTGGCCGACGCCACTAGAATCGTCCACACCTACGAAGGGTGTCAGTTCAACGCGAGGCAGACCCACCTGCCCGCTCAGGCTCTGCAGACCATACCCATCACCTGGCCGTTTGCTGTGTGGGGTCTGGACCTAGTCGGCCCCTTGCAGAAGGCACCCGGGGGCTACACGCACCTGCTGGTCGCCATCGACAAATTCTCCAAGTGGATCGAGGTCCGACCCCTAAACAGCATCAGGTCCGAACAGGCGGTGGCGTTCTTCACCAACATCATCCATCGCTTTGGGGTCCCGAACTCCATCATCACCGACAACGGCACCCAGTTCACCGGCAGAAAGTTCCTGGACTTCTGCGAGGATCACCACATCCGGGTGGACTGGGCCGCTGTGGCTCACCCCATGATGAATGGGCAGGTAGAACGTGCCAACGACATGATTCTGCAAGGACTCAAGCCTCGGATCTACAACGATCTCAACAAGTTTGGCAAGCGGTGGATGAAGGAACTTCCCTCGGTGGTCTGGAGTCTGAGGACAACGCCGAGCCGAGCCACGGGCTTCACACCGTTCTTTCTGGTCTATGGGGCCGAGGCCATCTTGCCCATAGACTTAGAATACGGTTCCCCGAGGACGAGGGCCTACGCCGACCAAAGCAATCGAGCCAATCGAGAAGACTCACTGGACCAGCTGGAAGAGGCTCGGGACATGGCCTTACCACACTCGGCGCGGTACCAGCAGTCCTTGCGACGCTACCACGCCCGAGGGGTTCGGTCCCGAGACCTCTGTTGGGGGCCTTCGTCCTCCAAAGGTCCACAAAAACTCAAAGATTTGGCAATGTTTTCCAAGTGAATTATATGAACAGGTATCTTCGGACTCAGATTATGAACATGGAGTACGGTCAGGACGAAGCCTAAGCCAGACGAAGGGGGATTGAGATGAAGGACGGGCGGATTGCCATGCTGTACGAAGGGTGGTGCACAGCCGAAGCTATGCGCAGGAAAGCTTCATCGCGATAGCAGAAAGGGGAACCGACCTAAAGATGAAAAGACTACTTAAGCCTTGATAGACTCCCATAAGTCATTAGCAAATGTAATGGGCATGAATGTAATTTTACATGGGCTGCGTCCCACGCCTATAAATAGATGAACAGTACTCCCGTACTGTTCACGCTGACTTGGCATTTGCTTTTGCGTCATCTTTATACTTTTGCCTTCCTGCAATTCAATGGTACACTTGTAATCCGAAATCATTTCTATTCTTCTATGATAATAAAATAGAAATGACGTTGTGATAATACTTCTTATGTTACATATAAGTTCTTCATCATTGTTTATTGTGCTTACGAAGGTATGTTGCTTGTGGTCTTCGTCCGAAATACATTACATCTCGAGGGGAATAATGTTTTAGAGGACGAAAGACTTTATCATTTAACACTTTTTATGTTGCCTTGTTCTTAATTCGAAGCATTTGAGGACAAGTCCCCAACAACCTCCAGGTGGGCGACCTGGTGCTTCGGCTGCGACAAGACGCCCGAGGGCGGCACAAGCTCATGCCTCCCTGGGAAGGGCCGTTCGTCATCGCCAAGGTTCTGAAGCCTAAAACATACAAGCTGGCCAACAGTCAAGGCGAGGTCTACAGCCACGCTTGGAACATCCAACAGCTACGTCGCTTCTACCCTTAAGATGCTTCCAAGTTATTCGTACACCTCGTTCCCACGCAAAGTTTGATCATCAAGGAAGGGTCAGCCTTGCCTCGGCAAAGCCCGACCCTCCCTCGGGGGCTAAAAGGGGGGGAACCCCCTCTGCGTCAAAATTTTCAATCAAAAAGGCTTCCGCGTTCCCCCGGCTATGTCGGTAGCAGGACCCCAAGAAGCGAACACGGGTGCATGTAAGTGGCAAGGCTGACTGAGCCGAGGGACTCCTACGCCTCTGGGTTACGGACACCTCACTCGTCACCTACCACGAAAAATGACTCCTACTTGGGCGAGCCACCCTGCTACTGACGAACGGGGCCGGACACGCAAAATGAAAGGAAAAGGGGCACGACTTTATGCTGCGATAATAAAGTGTTCGGGCCTCAGCGGCCACAAAAGACACACCGTGCATTCAAAGGAAACTGCTCCGGTAGAGTTAGGCGTCGCCCGGGGAAGGAGCCGTGCCTTCGGCTTCGTCCTCGCCTTCGGCAAAGTCCACCCCGGCTTCGGACGACGGCGCAGGCGGAAGGATCTCTGCCTCGAAGGTGGTCGCCAGCACTGCGCTCGGGCCTGCGGCGACCGCGTCGAGCCTCTGGACTTCAGCCAGGGCGGCTTCATCTTCGTCAGGGAGGCAATACCCCTCGTTGACCCGCTCTAGATCCACGACGTAGTGGGAAGCAAGCACGGCGAAGGCCCGCCTGACGCCATAGTGTAGCGCCTCGCAGAGTCTGCCGTGCACGTGGTCACCCAAGGCCTGCAGGCGACTTTGAGGGGAGCTTCCTGAGGGGACGTCGCCGAAGCCAAAGACCCAGCAGAAGTCCGAGATGGCCTCGGACATGGCCGCGTGGTCGGCCTCCCTCTGCTCGACCGCCTGGGCAAGCGCCCTGGTGGACTCGTCAAGGGCAGACTCAAGCTCTGCGAACAGCCAGAGCACAAGGCCTCAAACACAAGTGGAGGAAACAAGCTGAAACGAAAACCGAAAACAGCCAGGACATACCTCCGGCTCGGGCACGCTGCTCCGAGGCTGCGGCTTGGGCTACGGCAAGGTCTGCTACAAGGGCTCCGGCCCGGCTTTCGGCCTCGGCAGCCCGGCCCCGAGATTGATCTCGCTCATCGACGACCTGATCGAACTCCGACTGCCGTCGCTGCACCTCTGCGCGTGCCGCTGCTGCCTCTGCTCTCAGATCGGCACAGAGCAACCGAAGGTCCGCCACCTTGGCACCCTGCTGGGAGAGGCGCGCGGTAGCCCCGACGAGCGAGGTCCTCAGGGATCGCAGCAAGCCCCAGCCATCGACCTCGTGACGGATAAACGACGACTTGGCGGTGCTCAGATCCGTCAGATCCTAAGGGAAGGAAGCGGGGCGTCACAAAAGACGCCTTGATCACAAAAAAGGTATGCCTGAAATCATTACCTGGAGGATCTTGGGGACGTCCCTGCAAAAGACCTCCAAGGATGACCAGAGCGACCCCACCATTGCTTCGGCACACTCGCGGAGCTCGTCCCAAGACTGCTCCTCCCGCTCATCGTCAAGAACGAAGAAGGGATCCGAAGCCTCACGGGTCCGGAACCGGAGCAACGGGCGCGGCCCCTCGGAGCTCCGCCGCGCAGGGACAAGGCCGCTGCCCGGCAGGATGAGTCGCGGTTCCACGCCCCCCTCCTCCGAGGCACCAAGCGCCGACGCCTCGGCCATCTCAGCATCGGCGGTGATAGGTCGCTCCCCGACCGGGACGGCAGCGGCTTCGGCAATAGCTGGCGCCAGCGCCAGCGCCATGTCTAGTGGGCCCGAGGCCACATCCGCGCCAGCCGCCTCTCCCAGCGCGACGGCCACCTCGACAGAAGAGCCGGCCTCGAGAACCCGCTCCACGGCGACTGGTGCCGCCTGAGCCCCCCGCTGTGGGGCGCCTTGCGAGAAGGTCAGCTGAACGGCGAGGCCCGGCGCGGCACCGGCTGCGAAAGCCGACGCCGTCTTAAGGACTTTCCGGGGAGCCAGATCGGTCAGGCCATGGCTTCGCTTGCTGAGGAGGAAAGGAAAGTCGTGGTCGGGACATACAGATGTGGAACCAGGACGAAGACGTTCTAAGGTACTCACCCGCTCCGGGCCATGATCAACCGTGCCTAAGGAGAGGTCTCTCGGACCTCGACCCCCGAAGGTACCGCCGAGGTCCGCCTCGCCGCCAGCTTCGGTACCGTCCTCGCCTTGGGCACCTTGGACGCCCGGGAGACGGACTGTCCAGGCGCTGCCATGACGATCTGAGGGTTGCTCTCCTGCGCTGCCGGCATGGGCGACGGCTCTCGGGGAACAGGCGCCTCGGCCTGACTCCCCGGGGTCACCTCAACTTCACCACCCGAGGGGTCGAGTACCCCCTCGGTCTGCCCCCGCTCTTCGGGCCGGAACCTTGGCGTCCCGACCCCAGAGACTGACGGCGCCAGCCCGCTCAGGGGCTGGCTTGATGACCCCTGGCCTAGCCTCAAACCCGGGCTGAGGCCAAGGCGGGCAGCCATGTCGTCATCCTCGTCATCGTCTTCATCATCGTCATCATCGTCTGGCGTTTCCGGCGACGGCTCCTTCGGGAGTCTATCCCTCTCCTGCCGGCGACGGAGCTTTTCCAAGGCGTCTCGGGCCCGCGTCCGCTCGCGGGCCCGAGCCTTCTTCGCGTCCATCTTCTTCAACTCCTCCGCGGCAACCCGCCGCGCTGCTCAGTCCACCGCGTCCTCCAGGACCCGTGGCCGGGAGGGCTTGTGACACCCCACCTCCTGGAGACAGATGAAAAGTCTTGACCGTAAGGACCAAGGGCAATCCGACGCAAGGAGAAAGAAGGAGTGGACACTCACCAGGGACACACACCCGCGGTCGGGGCGCATCAAGGGCTAGGAGAGGGCGCTGGCGTCCGGTTTCCCCAACGCAGCAGCCACCCGCCCGTGGAGAACGTCGATGGGAAGGGGATCTGAGGACATCTGCGAGCCCTCCAAGTCAGCCTCTGGCGTCATCTCCCAAAGCGGCAACCGCCGCTCCGCCAAGGGAAGCACCCTCCGGCGATGAATGGCGGCAATCACTCCCACAGCGGTGAGCCCTCCTTTCCGCAACGCCTCCAGGGCCTTGAGAAGGGGCTCGAGATTCTTCTGCCTGTCGTGCGGGGTCCCATAGCGCCAAGCATCGGCGGCGACGGTGACCACTCGCTGAGAAAATGACGGGAGCCTCTCGTCATCATTCCGGAGATAGAACCGCCGGCGCTGCCACCCTTTATTCGAGGACGCGAGGACGGCGGGAATATACTGCGACGCCCGCGACTGCCTCAGCTGGAGGATGCAGCCGCCGGCCCACACTGCCACGCGGACCCTTCTCTCCCCCGTCGACGAAGCAAAAAGCTCCGCGGAGAAGAAATGAGTCCACAAGTCCCAGTGGGGGTCGATCCCCAAGTATCCTTCACACACCGCTACGAAGATGGCGGCTTGCGAGATGGAGTTGGGGCTTAGGTTGTGCAACTCCACCCCATAGTTATGCAGGATCGCCCGCATGAAGCGGCTTGCCGGCACACCGAATCCCCGCTCGTGGAAGGAGATGAAGCTCACGATGTACCCCGGCGGCGGGGACGGGGCGGCTCCGTTCGGGGTGGGGGAATCCACTCCGGCTGCCTCTCATCAGAGAGAGGGCGAAGTAAACCCTCAGCAACGAGGTCCTCCAGGTCACCCGCCGTGACTGTGGAGAAAGGCCATGGGTCGCGCGGCGAGATAATGGTCACCCGATCGGCCATCACTGAGCAGGAGGGGTGGCGGCGGAAAGGATTGGGTGGGCGGTTTCCTTTTCTCTGGCTAAAACTCTCGGGTTGCGAAAACCTAAGAGGAAGGCAAGAAGCAGAGCAAAGAACCGTCACCAGGCCCTCCCCCGAGTATATAAAGACCAAGGCAAGACCCGTTCAACGCATCGCCCGAACCCGCCGCGGGATTCAAAGACTCAAAGCGATATGACCGTTCCTCGAACGGCCCGCGCGCGTGCAACGGCTGCCTCGCGAACCACTCGCCCCGTCGCATTAACTCCGCGGCGGGACAGGCGGCACCTCAGGCAGGAGAAGCAAGCGACGCTTCGCCTTCGCTATAATGACCGCGTCGAAAAAGGTACGCCACGTCATTCGATTTCGTATCCTTTTCCTTTTCCTCTTTCTCTCTCTTACAACAGGGACCGGGAAAGGGGGATACCCCGAAAAGGATCCTTCTCCGTGAAGGAAACAGGCCCCGAGCCTCCCTACTGATCAGAGGTTCAAAGGCTGGCCCCTCGGAGGGGTTCAACGGCCGCCTCAGAGCGATTGGGTTCTGCGCCCACTACTGGTCAGAGGTTCGATGGCCAGCCCCTCGGAAGGGTTCAACGGCCGCCTCAGGCCACTCGAGCTCCGTGCCCACTACTGATCAGGGGTTCGTAGGCTGGCCCTCGAAGGGTTCACAGTCGCCTCAGACACAGAGCGAGGGATGACCCTGTGTACGTTCGATACATAACTAAGGCTCGGGCTACGCTCCCGAGGTACCCTAGGACATTTCCGAGACCAGCGGGAACGATCTTGTAACGGAATCCCATCAGAGGGAGGCATCGAGCCCTCGGACCCCGTCAAAAGGGGACCGGGTCCGGCAGATCACCCGCAGGTACTTTTGGAGCGCGCCTCCGAGCCTCTAGCCGACCCCTAACAAATGGGGCACGGGCGCCCGCTCGGATTACCCGCCAGCAGCTCACCGGAGACACCATGTTCGGCGCCCTCCGAGGGCAACATGGCGCTTTCCCCCCCTCCACCTTGAGGAAAGGCGACGCAGGGGCGTATGTGAAAAAGTCGAGTCTGTCCTCGACCGTTTTCTCGCCCTGTGCAGAGGCTCGGGGGCTGCTCTCGCAAACCCGGCTCCGGCCGACCCATTGACAGCGTCAACATACCAGCCCGAGAACTTGGGACCTGACCGTGCACCCGGGCTACGGCCAGCTCACATGAGGGAACAACCAGACCAACCGAAGTGTTGCGAAACGCACTGAGACCTCGAAGGAGTCAAACTACTCCTCCGAGGCCTCGGGGGCTACACCCGGCGGGTGCACTCGCGCGCACCCACCGGAACAAAATGCAGCCAAGAAAAGGCTGGTCCCCTTGCAAAAAAGTGCGGCAAAAGCCTCCAAGCGAGTATTAACACTCCCTTCGAGGCTCGGGGGCTACTGTCGGGGACCATAATTAGGGGTACCCTCAAGGCTCCTAAATCTCAGCTGGTAACCCCCATCAGCACAAAGCTGCAAAGGCCTGATGGGTGCGATTAAGTCAAGGATCGGTCCATTCAAGGGACGCGATCACGCCCGCCCGAGCCCAGCCTCGGGCAAGGGCAGCCGACCCCGGAGGACCTATGTCTCGCCCGAGGACCCCCTCCAGCATCGGACACACCTTCGGCTCGCCCGAGGCCCAGTCTTCACCAAGAAGCAACCTTGGCCAAATCGCCACGCCAACTGACCAAATCGCAGGGGCATTTAATGCAAAGTGTGGCAGAACCTCCAAGTTATTGGGCCCACATGCACCTGTCCTTGTCCCAAAGACCTCAGACAGCTATGCATGTGCACCAGATAACTTAACAGGATCTGTCCGATTGCCCCAAGGACATCGGATAAACCACGAACAACCAAGATCACGGGATTAAGTAATACAAATCACACACACCAAGATTTTTGCAGCGGAAACACTATTACCAAATTTTACAAGTTACAAAAATTTTATATTATTTTATCGGAGTGGTTACAAAAGTATAAGTTTGAAATATATGCTAGCTCAAATGACCATCCTCAATAAGAAGTATAGAAGGGTTACTTAGACTTATGAGAAGGCCGAGCCCACCGGCACTTAACACCATCAACAGCATCACAAAGTTAGGACCTGAAAAACAACAGGGAATAAAACCCTGAGTACGGAATTACTCAGCAAGACTTACCCGACTAAAGAAAAGACTCTCAAGGGTATGCTGGTTATATGGGAGTCAAGGTATGGTTTATCAAGAATCAAAGACTCTGTTTTGCAGAAAAGCTTACTATGAGTGGATCCTTAAAATCCAATTTTACTTGTTAGGTTAAGTAAAGTTACCTGCATCTAGAGTTCTGTCTACCCTAGTTCAAGCACTTGACCTGCACTAGCCAATTTCTTGTCAACCCTTCATCTTCACTGGATTGCCACGTGTAAGTCAGTGGCCAAGTCTCCATAACCGCGGAGGTACGGCGATCCGAATTGATTATACTCAGCTGAGGATCTCCGATCACACGACATATGTAGCACTTAACCCTTGCATATGTCAACCCGCCACCGAGTTTCTTAAGACCAGATCAGGTTCACGCAAACCGAGAGCACAGATACACCATCGTCCAGCCTCTTGCCACGGAGGGTACACGCTACTCTCGCCACCGCTCCACGCCCATTTCGTGTTATCTTATTCTGGCCTTAGTCTGCTCGAGGCAAAGCTTACCCATGACGAGGCATGTGACCAGTTAAAGGGTCCTTGGTCAGCAGGCCTACATCGACAAGGTCCTTAATCGACTCAGACGGAGACACTACACCGAGACTCCTTTCTCGTGCAAGTCAACCGCCCGGTCTCATCTTAATCATTTCAACCCAAAGTTTGGTACCTGGCAGAGGTACATCTTTTCCGATGTTGGATCCATCATGGCCATGATGGATCCACCATCAAGTTTTGTTTTCAAAAACATCCCAACCACTTTTGCCACATCATCTTTTGTAAAAACAAAACATTTTGTTTTACTAAAGCAAGGCTAAGCATCAAAAATCTTTTGTAAAACGGTGATCAAGGAAGGTAATCAAATTCAAGGAAGGTAATGCAGGAATTGTTTTAGCAATCAACTCCTATCACCCAATGCAGCCATCAAGTGAGAAAGATTTTAAAAATATCAAGGAAGGTGGCAAATGCACCGGGGCTTGCCTGAGTAACACTAGGTTAGTGTTGTTAGACGATGTCCGTTTGACGAGTATCCCTCGACCGAGTACTTGCTTGATTTAACCATCTTCAGGTTGGTCCATCAGCTTCATCCTGCGGATTAGCCCGCGCTTGGGGTCGACTTGGCTTGTCTTCCGCATCACGTGATCAATTATCGTACCTAATTGAAATGCATTATGCATATTGTTGAAACTTGCACACGGGCGCAAGTTGATTCAACAGGGGGGAGTGTTAGCACAAACAGGGTTTTAGCACGTGATGGCAAAAGCACTATTCAACTAGCCTCTCAAGGGCACTGTGCGGGGGTATTTATAGGTGTCCGGGTACCCAGCGTCCCGTGTTAAGGACGCATGTGCCCTCAGACACCTAGGTTATCCCCAGAATATTCCCATAAAGCAGGGTTACAGACTGTAATTACAGGGACACCTTTATAAATTAGGCCCGTAACACGCAGCGGCCACGCAGGGCCTGTCACAATGGGCCGGATCACACGTGGGCCTCCGCGCTGGACGAGGCCGCACGGTGGGATGACCTCGCTACGGGTCTTCATCCGATGTCGTATGGGGCAAAGGGTGTCCCTGACCGTTGTCTTGTCTCCGTCGGGTCGGCATTTCCGGCGAAGGCCCCGAGCGAAGGGTGGCGTCTTTGCCTTCGCCCCAACATTTGCCCTCCGAGGGACCAGTTCGACTAAGTCATCTGGTGCCGAAGACGTCGCTAGATGGCGGAGACGCTGCCCTCGCTCGAAGTGGTTCCGCGGGGGTTTTTGACATGACCGTTGATTGACGCCGTACTGTGGGACTGCGGGTTTCCCGAAGCGCCGCGCCCTGTGTATAAAAGGGGGCGGGGGGGCGGCGCGTTTTGAAATTTATTCTTCCGCGCTCCGTGAAAACCCTAGCCGCTTTCTCCACCGTCTCTGCCGCTCGTCTGCCCTCCTTGCTCTTGTTCGCCGGAGATCTGGCTCGAGTGAAGCAGATCGCCCGCCGCCGCCGATGGTACGTAGCGATGCCGACCTCTTCTTCTTCTGCTGCCGCTTCGCTGCCGGCCGACGCGTCGTCTGAGGAAACGCTGAGTACTGTGGCGGTGGAGGAGTTGCACGCCGGTGATACTGTGGATTTTGGTGTGTCGCGGATGTCGTCGGCCCGCGTGCAGGATATGCAACGGCTTGGTTACTTTGGCGGCGGGGTCGCTCGTGTCCCGGGGACGGAGGAAGTCCCCGAGGCGGAAGGCGAGTTGGTTGTGTTCGAGGCGTTCTTTGCTGCTGGTCTCCGCCTGCCTGCGCACCGATTTGTTGGAGAAGTCCTGCGCAGATTTAATGTTCAGATCCATCAGCTGACTCCGAATGCCGTGGTGGCTCTGTCGAAGTATGTCTGGGCGACGACTTCGTACGGCGGGCAGCCATCAGTCGAAGTCTTCACGAAGTATTATTGCCTGCACTGGCAGAAGAGGATGATTGGAGGTGAAGTTGCCCAGTTTGGGTCCTGTACATTTACGCCGAAGACCGACAAGACCACGATGCAGGTAGTTGAGTTGGTTCCGTGCGCCCGCAACAAATGGGGCAATTGGCAGGATTTTTGGTTCTACGTCGCGGAGGGTACAGCCGAAGACCATCCGGGGCTCCCCGTGTCCGAGATGTGCTCGCATTTTTACTCAGCATACCCGCCTTTTGAAGTGGCGGATGAGGATGCAGACGAAGGGGCCCTTCGGTGCGCCGCCGGCTTGAGCAGCGGGCGCGATTTGGTTGAGGAGTTTGTGGCATTCGGGGTATGGCCTTTGGCTCATGGCTGGGCACTGGGCGAAGTGTGCCCTCACCAGATGCCTTCCCACGGTGGGAAGCTGGTGCGAAGTCCTGCCTTCACGCTGGATCTGCAGAATCGCGATCCAGCCGCCTTTGTGCGCGAGGCGGAGGATGGGGCGGTGCGGATCGTGGGTCGGTATGTGCCTAGGACAGAGGGCCAGCGTAGCTGGGACATTCGCGGGTCAAATGACCGCTTGAACAGGGTTTTTGAGTTGAATCGTCTGCCGTATGGCAGTTATCCCAGCGAAGACGATGTGGATCGTCGTGGGAAGAAACCGGTGGTGGAGTCTGGAGACGACCCCGCGCCGGCGGCCGCCCCGTCTAAGAAGAGGAAACTAGGTACTGCTGTGGGAGGACTTGGGGTTTCTGATGGTTTTGCTAGAGAATTGATGAGGACATGCGCGGCCCCGGGGGGAAGGATGTCTTCGCCCGAGCTCCGGGAGTCTTCGGCGTGGATGCTGAGGGTTACCGAGGGTTGGTGGCCTAAGAATGTTCCTGTCCCCCGCGCGGCCGGCGAAGACTTTTTTACATCTCGCATGGTTCGTGCTTGGAAAGTGTTTCCTTACGGGCGGAATATTGCTGCTGTTGTGTCGGCAGTGATGGACAAGGATCGCCAGGGAGCTGCACAGAAGCGCCAGGCGGTCGTCAGGCTTCATGAAGCCAGGCCGAAGAGGCAGCGGGGGGCGGCGAAGGCTACTGCCCCCGACGGAGGCCAGCCGCCGCTGGCGGCTAAGTCGGCCGTCCCGGCATCCAGTAGGGCGCCGGACGCTGCGAAGGCGGCTGTCACCGGTGGTCCCAAGTCAGCGAAGGCTGCCCCTTCGTCCAGCGGGTTGTCGTAGGCTGCGAAGGCGGCTCGAGGGTTGCCACCCCCTGGCAAGCGCGTTGCTGACTTCGCCACCGACATTAGTGTGGAAGATTATTTTGTTGGTAAGTCGTTGGCTCGAGCTTCTTTTTTTTGATTTGTTGATGCGTCGCAGGGTCAGACGAAGACCAGCTTCTTGTTGTTCCGCCTGTCGCGGCGGCCACGGCGGCTGCCGTGGTGCCAAGGGCGAAGGGCAGTGCACTTTGTGCCGGTGGCGAGATACCGGCACTCACTGCCGTCAGGGACGAGGCGGGTGCCGTGTCCCGCCGGCTGGAGGAAATGAAGGAGGCGCTAAGTCAGGTGCGTTGAGCTAGACCTCGGTTCGGTTTTTTTTGAACGGCTTTGCCGGGGCTGTGGTCTTATGTGTCTCTTGTAGGCGGCTGACTTCGCAAACCACGCGGCATCGGGGGCCCTGACAGCAGTTGTGTCTGCCGAAGTCGAGAGACTTCGGACGCAACATGCTGACGCCGTCCAGGAGAAGTCGGCCGCCGACAGTAAGTGCCGCAAGCTGGCGGACAAGGTGGCTGTGCTGGAGGGTGAGAAGGCTGACCTCCGGCGCCAACTGGCGGTGGAGAGAGAGGAGGCTACTGAGGCCCTCGCCAAGGCGCAGGCTGCGCAGGCGGAGGCCAATTTGGCACGGGCGGAGGGCAGCCTCGCCAGGCAGCGCGCCGAGCAGCTGGAGGAGCGGCTCAACGCGCTGCAGAGCCGTGTGGAGAGGGCCGAGGCCTCGGCGCGCACGGAGGCTGAGCGGACGCGCAAACAGCTCATGGATTCATATCGTGAGCTGGGCGCGCGGACCGGTGAGTTTGAAGTGCCGGACCGAGAGCCCGGACTTCGCTGCCTTGAGTGGGTGCAGGAGGAGCTGCAGGCGCTCCCCACCATCGTGGAGGGGTTTATGTCTTATGCTTCTCTGGTCACCTGCGAGGGGGCGATGAACGCGCTCTCTCGCGAAGGGTGCCGGCACTATGAGGTCTTCGACCAAGCTAATGAGGATTTGTAGCGTGATATCTACAAGGTTGAGGACCCCGTAGTGAAGGAATCCGCCGGAGCCCTCTACGACCGGATGTGGGGCCCCCATGGTCGAGAGGTGGTCAGGGAGCGGGCTGAGACGGCGAGGAGTCAGTTAATGTTTGGCTTTTGTTTGGCGTTTGTTTAGTGTGGGTTAAATGTGGGTTTGCTGAGTCTGTGTGCTGTGTCTCAGGCGGCGCGCGGCGAGAGGGTGGATGACTTCGGGGCTTTGAACAGCGCGCTGCCTGACCCGGAGCCGAACCCGGCGGCGGCTGTGCCCGAGGCCGCTCCGGAGCCGCCCCCGGAAAGCGCCGAAGGCGTTCCCGATGCCCCTGCAGCCACTGCGGCCGGCGGGGACCCGTCGTCAACTGCTGCGCCGAGGGCTGAGGATCCTGTGGCGGTGGCTACGGAGGCGACGACGGAGGCTCCCGCGACGGCTGGGTCTTCGCAGGTGGCCTAGTGGGTGTGGGTAGTTAGGAAATTTTGGATATTGTTGCTGAACCTTGGTTGCTGCGTAGGTTCAAGATTTTGGGCCTGCGCACGCAACCGCTACTGCTAATTTTTGGGCGGCTTCGACCGTGGATGATGAGAATAAATCGGATGAGTCTGCGTCTAAATTTTCCGAGTTTGGTGACTCTGGGAGCTCTGTTGAATGGACCGAAGAGTCGTCGGATGAGGACTTGGACTACTTTGCGGCCTTGGATGTGGCAGTGGCGGAGGCTTCGTCGCAAGCTGCGGATGCTGATGTTGTGTCTGGTCCGAGTACTGGGCGTAGGCGGCGGAGGGCGGTTGCGAAGCGTAGAGTGAGTGGAGCGGACGTCGGTCGGCTTCGTGTGAGTGGGGCTGGCAGGCAGGAACTGTTGTCCTTGCCGGCCGCTGTGAGTGCAGGTGAGGGGGAGTTGTGGAGTCTTTTTGCGGGTGAGGAGCTTAGGATAATGTTATTTAACTATAGGGAGATGGGGATTATTCCGAAGGTCGAGCCGATGTAGAATGCGATGCCCTCGCTTGTACATGTGTAATGGCTTGTATGATGAGGTTGTGTGCCTTCGCACACTCGGCTATGCTCGCGAGGGCGTTAAGTGCTTGGTCTGTGTTTGATATGTTGGTCTGGTGCGCATGTAGTCGGCCTTTGTGCGGACAGTTTGGTGTAGCCATTTTTGCACTTGTTAGGCTTCGTGCGGCTGTACCATTGTAATTGGTTCGTCGGACTCGATGCGCTGTCCCTGCTGCACCCTGAGGCGACTTCTGCAGGGATAGTGTTCGCGGCAAATTAGAGTTTTTTGCACTTATTGCGCTAGTCCGGCTGCACCCTTAGGCGACTTCTGCGCGGATAGTCTTCATGGAAGACTTCGATTTTTCGCACTTGTTGTGCTAATCCGGCTGCACCCTTTAGGCGACTTCTGCGCGGATAGTCTTCGTGGAAGACTTCGATTTTTCGCACTTGTTGTGCTAATCCGGCTGCACCCTTAGGCGGCTTCTGCGCGGATAGTCTTCATGGAAGACTTCGATTCTTCGCACTTGTTGTGCTAGTCCGGCTGCACCCTTAGGCGACTTCTGCGTGGATAGTCTTCGTGGAAGACTTCGATTTTTCGCACTTGTTGTGCTAATCCGGCTGCACCCTTAGGCGACTTCTGCGTGGATAGTCTTCGTGGAAGACTTCGATTTTTCGCACTTGTTGTGCTAGTCCGGCTGCACCCTTAGGCGACTTCTGCGCGGATAGTCTTCATGGAAGACTTCGATTTTTCGCACTTGTTGTGCTAATCCGGCTGCACCCTTAGGCGACTTTTGCGCGGATAGTCTTCGTGGAAGACTTCGATTTTTCGCACTTGTTGTGCTAATCCGGCTGCACCCTTAGGCGACTTCTGCGCGGATTTGTCGCACGCGAGGGCGGCTGCTGCCGGGCCTCGCGGTGACTTTGTATTAGTCGAATGTCGAAGACCGTTGAAGCGGTCTTTTTTCGACGTGGATTTTGCGGGGGATTTTTCTCTTGTATATTACATGACTCCGCCTCGTTAAAAACCTCACCCCCGGGAGGAAAAGAGTGCGGGCCAGAACAAAATTGTTTTTACAAATTACAAGGGCGGGCTGGCCCTGATGAGTCAAACAAAAAATTTGCGCAGATTATCAATGTTCCAGGAATGCTCTAAGTCTTCGCCGTTTGGCGTTGCAAGCCTATATGCGCTGGGGGAGGCCTTCGACTTGACAATGTAAGGGCCCTCCCACATGGGCTCCAGCTTGCCTCTGGACTCCGTTCGAGCTGTCCAGATGAGGACGAGGTCCCCTTCGCTGAATTCCCTTGGGATGACTGCCTGGTCACGCCATGCTTTTGTCTGGGCTTGGTATTTGTCCAGGGCCTGCAGGGCGAAGACGCGGTCTCCGTCGATGAGATCCTTCGAAGTTGGCTCATCTACGTCTGGGACGGCCGACGCGGCTGTCCGAGGCGACCCATGCTTTATTTCTTGCGGGGTCATGGCCTCCGACCCGTATAATAGGCGAAAGGGGGTAAACCTAGTCGCCCTGCATTCGGTTGTATTCAGTGCCCAGACCACTTCGGGTAACAGGTCGGGCCACTTGCATTTTTTGTCGTCAAGGAGCATTTTCTTGACAGCTGTGAAAATTTTGCCGTTGGCGCGCTCCATGACTCCGTTGGACTGGGGGTGGTACATGAAGGCGAAGGCAAGCTTGGTGCCGATGGAGAAGCAGAAGTCTTTGAAATCTTGATTGTCGAACTGCTTGCCGTTGTCGACCGTGAGTTCGGATGGTACTCCGAAGCGGCAAACAATATTTTGCCAGAAGAATTTCTAGGCCGTCTTCGATGTGATGGTGGATACTGCCCTCGCTTCAATCCATTTAGTGAAGTATTCAACGGCTACGAAGGTGAACTTAAGGTTCCCCTGAGCCGTGGGCAGGGGCCCGACGATGTCTAGGCCCTAGCGCTGAAGGGGCCACGTGTGGGCGATCAGCTTCGTGAACTGCGAGGGGCGCCCCGAGCGTGGGGAAAATTTCTGACAGGCTTCGCAGGATCTGACAACCCGATTCGCGGCGCAGATAATGGCGGGCCAGTAGAAGCCTTGTCGTATCACCTTTGCCGCCAGGGCCCTAGGGCCTGCGTGGGAGCCGCAGGTCCCCCTGTGGACTTCGCGCAGGATTTGAACGCCCTCGGTCTCGGTGACACACTTAAGCATCGGCTGGCTGACCCCCTTTTGTACAGTTGGCCCTCGATCAATGCGAAGTCCCGGCTTCTGTGGTGGAGGCGCTTGGCCTCGTTGCTGTCGACTGGGTGATAGAACCCTTGCAGGTACAGGGTTATTGGCGCCCGCCAGTCTTCGGTCATGATAAGGTTGATCATGCGCTGGCCCTCGCTGTCGTTGGTTATTTGGAGCCCTTCGGGGCTGCGGACGGCTGGTGTGCCGATGACGTGATAGAACACGTCGGAGGGGAGGGCTTCACCCCTGGCGGCCGCCTTGGCCAATGCGTCAGCTTCTTCATTCTTGGCCCGGTCCACATGCTGCACAGTGAATCCCTTGAATTGTTTCTCGAGGCTTCGGATGGCTGCGAGGTACTGCATAAGTGCGGGGTCCTTTGCTGCATAGTCCTTTTCGACTTGGCCGGCGACTACCCTGGAGTCTGTTCGGACTATGCAGGTGGTGACGCCGAGGGCTCTTAACTTGCGGAGGCCGAGGATGACAGCTTCGTATTCTGCGATGTTGTTTGTGCATCTGTCAGACTCCAGGGCGAAGCTTAAGCGTGCCGCGTATCTGTGCTTGACCCCGGCGGGTGAGGTGATGACTGCAGCAGCGCCTGCCCCCGCATGGCACCAAGCGCCGTCGCAGTGTATTGTCCAAACCTTCTCTGCGAACGGCTCTGGCTGTGTTATTGGCCCGGTCCAGTCGACAACAAAGTCTGCTAAAACTTGTGACTTGATCGTAGTCCTGGGCTCGAAAGTGATGTGGTAGCCGGAGAGTTCGGTCGCCCATTTGGCAATCCGTACCGATGCCTCCGGGTTTCTGAATAATTCGCCGAGTCCCCTATCTGAGGTGACGCGGACCTTGAATGCTTCAAAGTAGTGGCGCAATTTGCGCGAAGACATAACGACTGCATATGCAATCTTTTCGAGCTCCGTCATGTTACACTTTGATGGTGTGAGCACCTCGGAGACATAATATACTGGGCACTGCCTGATCATGCCCTCTACTGTCTGCTCCTGAACCAGTGCCGCACTGACCGCGTGCGGCGAAGCCGCGACGTAGAGCAACAGTGGTAGCGAAGAATCGGGGCTCGTAAGGACGGCCAACTCCATCATGTACTGTTTTAGTGAGGCGAAGGCCGCCGCCTGCTCTGGTCCCCAAGCGAAGTCTTTTGCGCCGCGGAGTGTTTTGAGGAAGGGAAGACTTGGCTCAGCAGACTTGGAAATGAATCTGTTGAGGGCGGCCAATCTGCCCGTCAGACGCTGGACCTCTCTGGCTGACTGCGGGGGCGCCATGTTGATGATGGCCTGGATTTTGGTTGGGTTGGCCTCGATGCCGCGGTGCGATACCAGATAACCCAATATTTTCCCCTGGCGGACACCGAAGACGCATTTATCGGGGTTGAGGCGAAGCCATGCGTCCCGCATGTTCGCGAATGTCTCGGCGAGGTCTGCGAGATGGTCCTCTTTATTCCTGCTGGCGACGACGATGTCGTCCACGTATGTGAATACGTTTCTGCCGACTTGCCCTTCGAGCACTGTTTTGGTGAGCCGGGAGAAGGTGGACCCGGCGTTCTTGAGTCCCTCCGGCATTCTGATAAAGCAATATGTGCCGAAGGGTGTTATGAAGCTGGTGCTGGCCTTGTCCTCCTCCTTCATGTATATTTGATGATAACCAGAGAAGCAGTCGAGGAGTGACATGACCTCGCACCCGGCCGCGCTATCGACTATTTTGTCGATCCGGGGCAAAGGGAAGTTGTCCTTTGGGCAGGCCTTATTGAGGCTGGTGAAGTCTATGCACATTCGCCACTTGCCGCTCTTTTTCTGCACCATTACCACATTGGAGAGCCACGTGGGGTAAGCCACTGTCTCGATAAATTTGGCTTCCAGGAGGCGGTGTACCTCTGCCTTGGCGGCCTCTGTCTTCTCGTCGGACATTTTGCGAAGACGTTGTTTTTTCGGTCTTACCGAGGGGTCGATTCCCAGGCTGTGCTCAATTATGGACCGGCTGACCCCGACCAGGTCGAGGGCTGACCAAGCGAAGACGTCCTTGTTCTTGGACAAGCAGCACAGGAGCTTTTCCTCGTCATGCGAGGTGAGGTCTTCGCTGATCGTGACTGTTTGCTTGGGTGTGGCCAGGTCGAGGGGGACAGTCTTGGTCCCGTCGTTGCTTTGCAGCTGCGCCTTGTGCTGTTTTTCAGTTGAGCTGGCGGGCGCTGGGACTTCACGCTGGGCCGTGAGGCAGTGGACATTTCTTTGCCCGGGGACGAAGTCCCGCTCTATGTTGCGCGCGGTCTGCTGATTGCCGTAGACCGAGATGGCGCCCAACGGACCTGGTATCTTCATGCACAGGTACAATCCGTGAATGGCTGCCTCAAACTTGTTGATGGAGCCTCGGCCCATGATAGCGTTGTACGGATACACCATGTCGACGATGTCGAAGGTTATTTGCTCACTTCGGGCATTGGGCGCTACACCGAAGGAGAGGGGCAACTCTATTTTGCCGATAGGAAAAGTGCCCTTGCCGCCGAAGCCGTATAATGGATTGTCCGAAGGCTTGAGCAAGCTGTGGCTTATGCCCATGCGGTCGAAGGCATGGAGGAATATGATGTCTGCCTGGCTGCCATTATCAATGAGGACTTTGTGCAGGTCCCAGCCTGCCACGCTGCAGTTTATGACCATGGCGTCGATGTGGGGGGGCGCTGCGCAGGTCGACGTCTCGGGCGTCGAAAGTTAGCTGTACATGGGATCACTTCGTCTGCACGACTGGACCGGTGATGGCGACATGGTTGATGCTACGGTAGTGGTCCCGCTTTTGTCGCTTGGTGTCGAAGTCGACACTGGACCCACCAGTGATCATATGAATGACTGCGATACGGCTGATCGGCGAAGTCTTCTTGCTTGGGGGCGTGGGGGTGGGGGATGTTTTGTTGTTGCTGGTGTGGGGGAGGTACAATTTGTACTTCCTGATGGTGTTGGTAAGCGTGGTGCGGTGGATGCGGAGCGGGGGCGTGGATATATGGTGGAGGGTGTTGCTGATAAGTGTGTGCGACGACCCTTGGGTTGTCGGTCGGTTGCGCCCGTGCCATCCTGTCTCTGGTGGCCTTCGTTTCTGGGTAGTCTTTTGTTTGGTGGGCGCAATCTTCGCCGTGGAAGAGATAGTAGAATCGGCGCGGCGGCTGCGAGCGTCCCCGGCCCCTACCGCGAGTTCCACCTCCGCGGCCCTGGGGGGATACTCCTGGCGGCGAAAGAAATCACCAGCGGGGTGCTGGTTGGCGATGTTGTGCACCTGCTGCTGGTTACGGCCGTCTCGGCCGGAGTCTGGCTGCGGAGTCCTCGTCCACGTGCGGCTGGACTGTGGAGCATCTTTGGGCTTTCTCTAGGACTCAACCTTGCGCTGGTGGAGCTCTTCGGATTTGGCGTATTTTTCAAATAGTTGATATAACTCCTGAAGGTTCTTGGGCGGGTCCCTGATGCAATGACTGTAAAGGACGCCGGCGCGAAGGCCACTGATGGCGTAGTGAATGGCGATCTGGTCATCAACTGAGGGCAGCTATGACTTGAGTGTTAGAAACTTGCGGTAATATTCCCGCAGAGTCTCTTTTTCCAGCTGCTTGCAGAGTGAGAGTTCGGTCAAGGCGTCGGTGTCTGGGCGGTACCCTTGGAAGTTGAGCAGGAATTTGTCCCTTAGGCTTCTCCAGGAGTCAATGGACAGCGGGGGCAACTTGGTGAACCAGGTGAGAGCTGGGCCTTCGAGGGCGATGATGAAAGACTTGGCCATTGTGGCGTCGTCCCCTCCGAAAGATGCAACGACGACCTGATAGCTCATGATGTACTGTGCAGGGTCCGTGCTGCCGTTGTACTTGGGATAGGTCCCTGCCCGGAAGTTGGCAGGCCAAGGTGTCACTTGCAGATGTGGCGCCAGGGGACTTCGCTCGTCGAGGTAGTTGACCCCTTGAAATGGCGCGGCGGCTGGGAAGGCGTAGTCGCGCTGGGGGAAGTGCGGGTCTTCTGCCTGCGCGCGCTGCTGCAGGGGTGCCCCATGCTGCAGGCCGTGGTGGCCTTCGCGTGTGTCTTCCACTTGTGCGCGGTGCTGCAGGGGTGGGCCATGTTGTAGGCTGAGGTGGCCTTCGCGCTGCATCAGCGCGATCTCCCGCTCGAGGTCCTGGGCCTTCTGCTCTTCGTCGCGTATCATTTGCCGCACCTTGGCTAGTGCAGACACGCGCTGGCGCTTGGCCTCCAGTATCTCTTTTTGCCTCTGGAGATTGCGGTTCTTGAGGCGCAGTGCGCGCAGCTGTAGCTGTTCTTCCGCTGAAACGCCAAGGACTTCACCGTCCTCAGTGAGGTCCGCGCCCTCCGGTGGAGCGAAGCCGAGGACCTCACCGTTCTCGGTGAGGTCCGCGCCTTCCGGTGGGGCGAAGCCTGGGGGAGGCTGCGGTTGTCCTTCAGGGCCGCATGTGCGGAGGGCGTCGTCTTCAGCAGCCTCTTGGTGAGTGGAGTGGGTGAGTGCGAGGGCCTTGCCCTTCCTTGCGGCCAGCAGTGCTGCCTTCGTAGCCTCGTCAGCCTTCGAGCTAGCTTTCTTGGGTGCCATCGCGGGTGGTTTTTTCGTAGCACGAACGGTGGGCGCCAAATGTTGAAACTTGCACACGGGCGCAAGTTGATCCAACAGGGGGGAGTGTTAGCACAAACAGGGTTTTAGCACGTGATGGCAAAAGCACTGTTCAACTAGCCTCTCAAGGGCACTGTGCGGGGGTATTTATAGGTGTCCGGGTACCCAGCATCCCGTGTTAAGGACGCATGTGCCCTCAGACACCTAGGTTATCCCCGGAATATTCCCATAAAGCAGGGTTACAGACTGTAATTACAGGGACGCCTTTATAAATTAGGCCCGTAACACGCAGCGGCCACGCAGGGCCTGTCACAATGGGCCGGATCACACGTGGGCCTCCGCGCTGGACGAGGCCGCACGGTGGGATGACCTCGCTACGGGTCTTCGTCCGATGTCGTATGGGGCGAAGGGTGTCCCTGACCGTTGTCTTGTCTCCGTCGGGCCGGCGTTTCCGGCGAAGGCTCCGAGCGAAGGGTGGCGTCTTTGCCTTCGCCCCAACACATATGAATGCTTATGAAAATGCTAAGATAATATAAGTTTATTGTCTAAGGTCTTGAATATAACTTTCCTTCACGGATCTCCGAGAACTTAGGGTTTTCGGAGTCAATAGTGAAGTTCAAAAGGCAGGGGGTAGGGTTTTTGGGTTCGAAGTATCAAACATGGCCCAAATCATACCAAACTCTACCCAAGGCTTCTAAATATCATTTAGAGATTACCCTAAAAATTTAGTGAATTTTGGATTTATTATACATTTCTTAAAAATCTAGAAACATGGTTCTTGGCTATTTTAAATACTCTATAATTCCCTATTTGGACTAAAAATCATGGAACTATTTTTACTAAATACTATGGGAAATTAGGAGTCTAGCAAAATTGATTTTATATTTTTAGCATTTTTCTACAATTTTCTATGAATTTCTAAAGCTGCTTGAAAAAAAGAAAAGGAAAACTACTAAAAGTGTTGGGCCCAAACTGGCCCAACCGGCCCAGCTTCAACAGAAAACGGGGGCGCGCCCGCCGTAGCTCAGCCAGTTTTGCACAAAAGTCCTTGCCAGAGTTAATATTAGGAACAAGTTCTCAACAGAATTCTGCGAGTCATTGACATTTTACTTCCGGCCCCTTCTAGGTTTCTTGTCTTCTAAAATGGAACCCCCGACGTCGCCGGTGGCACGGACGCGTTTTCCCTACGATACTACGGCGGAGGAGAGCTCGGGTAGTCACTGGATAGCGACCGGATCAATCCTTAACCTAACCCGCACCACTATGGGACATGAATTTGGCTTACGATCATATCGAGCGGCCGGACCTCATTCACGGCGGAGTTCTAGTTCCGCGGTCCCTGCTCGGCCGATTTGAGCACTAGACCCTTCAAATTAAAGACATAGGGGGCATGAGTGAGACATAGGCAGCATGATGCCTATGGCAATTGGCCCCGGATTAACAGAGTTCTGGTGGATCAACACCAAGGCACTCCCTGCGGTGTCGAGCCCACGTTCTGTCCAAGCTAAGACCATAAAGATCAATTGGATTCCTGGGTGAGCTTCACCAGTCAATAAGGATTCTAGAACACCAAGCCTTAGTGATTGAGTCATACCACAATTGCCTGGCCATGTGAAGCCGAGGTATTGTCGCAGTGGTCAACGGACACCCGCGACGACTTGATCAGTGGAATAGGACATATCTAGAGTATGGTTTGGGGAAGGAAGAGCAATATTGTTGACTGAAGCTACTCACTACGGTTGATGATCAAAACACGGATCACTGAATCTGGTTCCTGTCTTATTTCCCCCTCCCTGCTGTTCTTTATATAGGCAGGGAAAAGATCAACAAGCTGGATCCTTGATCTTGCAACAAGGATAACTATGAACCTGAGATGTAGTCGTGGCCTTCTCCAGTAAATCCACGCCAACTCATAGAGCCTAGCTAGGCAGGTTGAAGATTATCCATGGGCAAAAGAAAAGAGGAGGGGGGTAAGGATGAGATGCACTGTATAAGATATTTACCTAGGTGATATTTTATGGATGCACCAACCTAAATACCCTGCCAGCACTTTATCCCAATCTTCATCTGATTCCCAAGTTGGTCACGGCAAGGAGGTTAAATATCAAGGGTAGATATTTCAGTGCTTCAGAATCTTCAATAGATAACTGATCCCCCCATCTTCAGCTAGCTATTTCTCTCATTTTCTGAGTAAGACAGACTAATCACTGTTAATAGAATTTGTTTAGTAATCCAAGGTCTACCAATCTTCTATGGATTTCATAGACCAAAACTTCTCAGATTAGAAGCTATGGCATCCAAAAGTTGACTACAAATTCTGGATACCAATCCTGTTTGCCTGAACAACTTTTTAGTTATTCACCCCATCGCCTTCTCTCTGATAGGGGTAATTCAGGCGCCACTATCTCCTAAATCTATACAACACCAGGCCAAAGTTTCTTAATAAAACTTGCTCATGAACACAACCTCTCCAACTTTGCTTAACACATTTTGGCACAAAGTCACCCAGGACACTTTATACAAGGCTTCAAAGTGGAGCAAACAGACAATATTCAGAACCCACTGATCAGACTTACAGTCTGAACTGCTATTCTGACAGCTCGATTTTGAGTATCATTTTCTCCAATATTTGCACAGGATCAAGCCCATACTTCTTAAGAACATTTAACCCCCTTCTAATGGTCTCTAATTTATCTACACAGCACCTAGCCTTTAAACCTCTAGATTGGTCACAAAAAGGCTCCAAACCTAGCTCGATTCACTGCACTTTTAGTTTTCAGATTACTATTTTTGGTCTGAAAAATTCAGAGTTCTGTGGACTCTGTTTTGGGTATGTTTTCTCGAGATTTTATAAAGTTTTAGGGTCAGGTCTCTCAATTGAACTTATACCCCTATAGTAGCTCTACCATTTTGATGCACTAACCTAGGACAGAATCCTTATGAGTGAAGAGATATATAGCTCCAAAGATGGTCTCAACCTGCTGAAATTCAGACTTTGTTACATAGCTTTCATGGGTCCTTTTTACAAAAAGGTCCAAATCCCACTCTTTCTCTTGCAAATCCTTGAATATAAAAGTTAGTGAGTTTAAGGTGCCCCTTTTACTTTGATACTTGCACTTAGGTCCAGAAGTGTGCAACATTTGCATATAACCCCCTAGGGTTTCAGTCTAGGGTTTTCCAGGGGTCCATTCAGGGTTTTTGGTATTTCTAGGGTTTGAATCCCACTTAAGTCCATCCATGGTGGCATTTTATGATTATTACAAATAAGTTTTGAGAACCTAACCCATTTGGGCTTTTTTTGACCTCCTGAGCTCAATTTAGGGTTAAGTACCCACGACATATCAATTCAACTCGTTTGAAATTTAAAAATTCGTTTTATCCACTGATATTGCGTGCTTAAATCCGTACTTGTTGTCGAGCGGAATATAAACACCAGGGGTGTTACACAAAGGTGACCTAACACCTTTATCCTGACGCACGTCCTCCAGTCGATAGAGCCGAAGTGACCACAGTCACTTTGCCGCTCCACTGACCGGTCTGACAAGAGGACAGCGCCGCCTGCGTCGCTCCGACTGCTGAGCCACTCGACAAAGTGAGGCTGACAGCAGCCAAGTCTGGTCTCAGGAATCATAGGAAACTCCGCTCCACCCGACCCCAGGGCTCGGACTTGGGCTCAGCCCCGGAAGACGGCGAACTCCGCTCCGCCCGACCCCAGGGCTCGGACTCAGGCTCAGCCCCGGAAGACGACGAACTCCGCTCCGCCCAACCCCAGGGCTCGGACTCGGGCTCAGCCCCGGAAGACGGCGAACTCCGCTCCGCCCGACCCCAGGGCTCGGACTCGGGCTCAGCCCCGGAAGACGGCAAACTCCGCTCCGCCCGACCCCAGGGCTCGGACTCGGGCTCAGCCCCAGAAGACGATGAACTCTGCTCCGCCCAACCCCGGGGCTCGGACTCGGGCTCAGCCCCGGAAGACGATGAACTCCGCTTCGCCCGACCCTAGGGCTCGGACTCAACCCTGGCCTCAGCCGACGGTCTCCGCCTCGTTCGACCCGGGGGCTCGGACTCGACCTCGACCTTGGAAGACAGACTCGACCTCGACCTCGGAGGAGCCTCCACCTCGCCCAACCTAGGGCACGGACCGACCACGTCAACAGGAAGCGCCATCATTACCCTACCCTAAGCTGACTCAGGCTACGGGGAACAAGACCGGCGTCCCATCTGGCTCGCTCTACTATACGAATAATGATGGCGCCCCGCATGCCCTGTGACGACGGTGGCTCTCAGCCCCCTTACAGAAGCAAGAGGACGTCAGCAAGGACTCGACAGCCTCGACAGCTGTCCTTCCGTCAGGCTCCAGCGCTCCTCCGACGGCCACGACATCACGCGAACTAGGTGCCAAAACCTCTCCGGCTACCACGATGGCATGTACTTAGGGCGCTAGCTCTCCACCGCTAGACACGTTAGCACATTGCTACACTCCCCATTGTACACCTGGATCCTCTCCTTACGCCTATAAAAGGGAGGACCAGGGCCCTCTTACAGAGGGTTGGCCGCGCGGGGAAGGACGGGACGATGCTCGCGCAAGGCCGCTCGCTCCCTCCCGCGTGGACGCTTGTAACCCCCTACTGCAGGCGCACCCGACCTGGGCGCGGGGCTAACACGAAGGCCACGGGTTCCACCTCCCACGCCTGTCTCCCTCCGGCTGCTCTCTCCCCCCTTCGCGTTCCGCCTCGCGCCGACCCATCTGGGCTGGGGCACGCGGCGACAATTCACTCGTCGGTCCAGGGACCCCCCGGGTTTCGAAACACCGACACATTTTGTACCCTGCCTGTTATCCCGAGAGCAAAATTAGGAGAATTCACACTAGGAAGTCTCACTCTGGCCCTAATCATGCTTTTATGTATAAGGGTGAGACATCTAGCTATAGGCAACCAACTCGTACTAAGTTGCCTAAGAAGAAAACTCCTATTGCATCAAATGATCATGACATTTCATTTAAAACTTTTGATGCATCGTATGTTTTAACTAACAAATCTGGAAGGTAGTTGCCAAGATTATTAGGGGCAAACACAAGGGCTCCAAGACTTGTGTTTGGGTACCCAAAGTTCTTGTTTCTAATGCCAAAGGACCCAAAACCGTTTGGGTACCTAAAGTCAAGAACTAAACTTGTTTTGTAGGTTTATGCATCCGGGGGCTCAAGTTGGATCATCGATAGTGGGTGCACAAACCACATGACCGGGGAGAAGAAAATGTTCTCCTCATATGAGAAAAACCAAGATCCCCAACGAGCTATCACATTCGGGGATAGAAACCAAGGTTTGGTCAAAGGTTTGGGTAAAATAGCTATATCTCCTAACCATTCCATTTCCAATGTTTTTCTTGTTGATTCATTAGATTACAATTTGCTTTCCGTATCTCAATTATGTCAAATGGGCTACAACTGTCTATTTACTGATGTAGGTGTCACTGTCTTTAGAAGAAGTGATGATTCAATAGCATTTAAGGGAGTGTTAGAGGGTCAGCTATACTTGGTAGATTTTGATAAAGCTGAACTCGACACTTGCTTAATTGCTAAGACTAACATGGGTTGGCTCTAGCACCACTGACTAGCCCATGTTGGAATGAAGAATCTTCATAAGCTTCTAAAGGGAGAGCACATTTTAGGATTAACAAATGTTCATTTTGAGAAAGACAGGATTTGTAGCGCCTGCCAAGCAGGAAAGCAAGTTGGTGTTCATCATCCACATAAGAACATCATGACGACTGACAGGCCACTGGAGCTCCTACACATGGACCTATTCGGCCCGATCGCTTACATAAGCATCGGCGGGAGTAAGTACTGTCTAGTTATTGTGGATGATTATTCTCGCTTCACTTGGGTATTCTTTTTGCAGGAAAAATCACAAACCCAAGAGACCTTAAAGGGATTCTTGAGACGGGCTCAAAATGAGTTCGGCTTAAGGATCAAGAAAATAAGAAGCGACAACGGGACGGAGTTCAAGAATTCACAAATTGAAGGCTTCCTTGAGGAGGAGGGCATCAAGCATGAGTTCTCTTCTCCCTACACGCCACAACAAAATGGTGTAGTGGAGAGGAAGAATAGAACTCTATTGGACATGGCTAGAACCATGCTTGATGAGTACAAGACGCCGGATCAGTTTTGGGCCAAGGCGGTCAACACCGCCTGCTATGCCATCAACCGGTTGTATCTACACCGAATCCTCAAGAAGACATCATACGAACTCCTAACCGGTAAAAAGCCCAACATTTCATATTTTAGAGGCTTTGGTAGCAAATGCTTTATTCTTGTCAAAAGAGGTAGAAAATCTAAATTTGCTCCTAAGGCTGTAGAAGGCTTTTTACTAGGATATGATTCAAACACAAGGGCATATAGAGTCTTTAACAAGTCCTCAGGACTAGTTGAAGTTTCTTGTGACGTTGTGTTTGATGAAACTAACGGCTCTCAAGTAGAGCAAGTTGATCTTGATGAGATAGGTGAAGAAGAGGCTCCATGCATCGCGCTAAGAAACATGTCCATTGGGGATGTGTGTCCTAAGGAATCCGAAGAGCCTCCAAATGCACAAGATCAACCATCCTCCTCCACGCAAGCATCTCCACCAACTCAAAATGAGGATGAGGCTCAAGTTGATGAAGGAGAAGATCAAAGAAATGAGCCACCTCAAGATGACGGCAATAATTAAGGGGGAGATGCAATGATCAAGACAAGGAGGATGAAGAACCAAGGCCGCCACACCCAAGAGTCCACCAAGCAATCCAACGAGATCACCCCGTCGACACCATCCTCGGCGACATTCACAAGGGGGTAACCACTAGATCTCGTGTTGCACATTTTTGTGAGCATTACTCTTTTGTTTCCTCTATTGAGCCACACAGGGTAGAGGAAGCACTTCAAGATTCGGATTGGGTGATGGCGATGCAAGAGGAGCTCAACAACTTCACTAGGAATGAGGAATGGCATTTAGTTCCACGTCCTAATCAAAATGTTGTAGGAACCAAATGGGTCTTCCACAACAAGCAAGATGAGCATGGTGTGGTGACAAGGAACAAAGCCCGACTCGTGGCCAAAGGGTATTCACAAGTCAAAGGTTTGGATTTCGGTGAAACCTATGCAGCCGTAGCTAGGCTTGAGTCAATTCGTATATTATTAGCCTATGCTACTTACCATGGCTTCAAGCTTTATCAAATGGACGTGAAGAGTGCCTTCCTCAATGGACCAATCAAAGAAGAGGTCGATGTTGAGCAACCTCCCGGCTTTGAAGACAGTGAGTACCCTAACCATGTCTATAGGCTCTCTAAGGCGCTTTATGGGCTCAAGCAAGCCCCCAGAGCATGGTATGAATGCCTAAGAGATTTCCTTATTGCTAATGGCTTCAAAGTCGGAAAGGCCGATCCTACTTTATTTACTAAAACTCTTGACAATGATTTGTTTGTATGCCAAATTTATGTGGATGATATCATATTTGGGTCTACTAATGAATCTACAAGTGAAGAATTTAGTAGGATCATGACACAGAAATTCGAGATGTCAATGATGGAGGAGTTGAAGTATTTCTTAGGATTTCAAGTGAAGCAACTCCAAGAGGGTACCTTCATTAGCCAAACGAAGTATACTCAAGACATTCTAAACAAGTTTAGGATGAAGGATGCCAAGCCCATCAAGACACCCATGGGAACCAATGGGCATCTCGACCTTGACACGGAAGGTAAATCCGTCGATCAAAAGGTATACCGGTCGATGATAGGTTCATTACTCTATTTATGTGCATCTCGACTGGACATTATGCTTTCCGTATGCATGTGTGCAAGATTCCAAGCCGACCCTAAGGAATCTCACCTTACGGCCGTAAAACGAATCTTGAGATATTTGGCTTATACTCCTAAGTTTGGGCTTTGGTACCCTAGGGGATCCACATTTGATTTAATTGGTTATTCGGATGCCGATTGGGCAGGGTGCAAGATTAATAGAAAGAGCACATCGGGGACTTGCCAGTTCTTGGGAAGATCCTTGGTGCCTTGGGCTTTGAAGAAGCAAAATTCGGTCGCTCTTTCTACCGCCGAAGCCGAGTACATTGCCGCAGGCCATTGTTGCGCGCAATTGCTTTGGATGAGGCAAACCCTGCGGGACTATGGTTACAAATTAACCAAAGTTCCTCTTCTATGTGATAATGAGAGTGCAATCCGCATGACGGATAATCCCGTTGAGCATAGCCGCACTAAACACATAGCCATTCGGTATAATTTTCTTAGGGATCACCAACAAAAGGGAGATATCGAGATTGCATACATTAATACTAAAGATCAATTAGCCGATATCTTTACCAAGCCACTAGATGAACAAACTTTTACCAAACTTAAGCATGAGCTAAATATTCTTGATTCTAGAAATTTCTTTTGATGTCTTGTACACATAGCTCGTAAATATACCTTTGATCATATCTTTTTTATATGCTATGACTAATGTGTTTTCAAGTGTATTTCAAACCAAGTCATAGGTATATTGAAAGGGAATTGGAGTCTTCGGCGAATACAAAGGCTTCCACTCCACAACTCATCCTTCGTCGTCGCTCCGAGCATCTCTCCGTCTTTTGGTATAATCTTCACTCATATTATTTGCCAAAGGGGGATAAAGTAGTTCAATTAAAGGGCTTATATTTCACTCATACATCCGTTTTTTTGGCGATTCATGCCAAAGGGGGAGAGTATTAAGCCCAAAGCAAAAGAACCGCACCACCACCACCAAATTTTAAAACTTATGATTTTCAAAATTGGTATCTCATTGTGTTCTAAAGGGGGATAAAGCAGCACCCTCAAAAATTGGTATCTTAAAACCCTCTTGAACACTAAGAGGAAGTTTTTATTGAGGGGGAGTTTTGTTTAGTCAAAGGAAAAGCATTTGAAACAAGGGGAGAAAATTTCAAATCTTGAAAATGCTTCGCAAAATCTTATTCATTTAACTTTGACTATTTGCAAAAGGACTTTGAAAAGGATTTAAAAAAGAATTTGCAAAAACAAAACATGTGGTGTAAGCGTGGTCCAAAATGTTAAAAATGAAAGAAACAATCCATGCATATCCTATGAAAATTTATATTGGCTCAATTCTAAGTAACCTTTGCACTTACATTATGCAAACTAGTTCAATTATGCACTTCTATACTTGCTTTGGTTTGTGTTGGCATCAATTACCAAAAAGGTGGAGATTGAAAGGGAATTAGGCTTACACCTATTTCCTAATTGATTTTGGTGGTTGAATTGCCCAACACAAATAAGTGGACTAACTAGTTTGCTCTAGTCTATAAGTTATACAGGTGCTAAAGGTTCACAAAAAGCCAATAAAAAGACCAAGAAAAGGGTTCAACAAAAGGAGCAAGGGATAACCGAAGTGTGCCCTGGTCTGGCACATCGGACTGTCCGGTGTGCCACCGGACAGTGTCCGATGCACCACCGGACAGTGTACGGTGCACCAGGGTACTCCAAGCTGATCTCTTCACCTTCGGGAATTTTCAGAGGGCTCCGCTATAATTCAACGGACTGTCCGGTGCACCATCGGACAGTGTCCGGTGCCCCAAGGAAGAGCAACTCTAAACTCACCAGCTTCGGGAATCCGCTCCGCTATAATTCACCGGACATGTCCGGTGCACACCGGACTGTCCGGTGAGCCAGCGGAGCAACGGCTACTTCAACGCCAACGGTCACCTGCAGAGGCATTTAATGCGCGCTAGAGCGCGCAGAAGTCAGGCACGCGCGAGACGGCGCACCGGATAGTCTACAGTACCTGTCTGGTGCACCACCGGACAGCCAGACGACCCCACCGTCAGAGCTCCAACGGTCGAACCCTAACTGTCCAGTGCGCCATGCGACAGCAGCCTTCACCAAACGGCTAGTTTGGTGGTTGGGGCTATAAATACCCCCAACCACCCCTCATTCAAGTCATCCAAGTTTTCACACTTCTACACCTTACAAGAGCTCTAGCATTCAATCCTAGACACACCAAAGTGATCAAATCCTCTCCAATTCCACACAAAGCTTTAGTGAATAGTGAGAGAGATTTGTTGTGTTCATTTGAGCTCTTGCGCTTGGATTGCTTCTTTTCTTTCTCATTTTGTTCTTGTGATCAAAACTCAATTGTAACCAAGGCAAGAGACACCAATTGTGTGGTGGTCCTTGCGGGGAAGTTTTGTTCCCGGTTGATTTGAGAAGAGAAGCTCACTCGGTCCGAGGGACCGTTTGAGAGAGGGAAAGGGTTGAAAGAGACCCGGTCTTTGTGACCACCTCAACAGGGAGTAGGTTTGCGAGAACCGAACCTCGGTAAAACAAATCCCTATGTCTCACTTCTTATTCACTTGCGATTTGTTTTTACACCCTCTCTCGGACTCGATTATATTTCTAACGCTAACCCGGCTTGTAGTTGTGATTAACTTTGTAAATTTCAGTTTCGCCCTATTCACCCCCCCTCTAGGCGACTTTCAATGGCTCCTTGAGCATCTTGTCGAACGCGTCGGCCCCTCCAGGAGGTTTCCGAGGGTTCCTGTGCTCGGTCGCAGCGACGATATTCGCGTCAGCGGCGTCGCGCTTCGCTTGCGACTTGTTCTTGGCCTTCTTCTTCGTGCCCCGCTGGGCGGACGCCTCGGGGGTGTCTTTCTTCGGCTCTCCCTGAGGCTGCTTGTCCTTTCGAAAGATGGCTTCGACCGCCTCCTGACCCGAGGCGAACTTGGTGGCGACGTCCATCAGTTCGCTCGCACGGGTGGGAGTCTTGCGCCCTAGTTTGCTCACCAGGTCTCGGCAAGTGGTGCCGGCAAGGAAAGCCCCGATGACATCCGAGTCGGTAACGTTGGGAAGCTCGCTGCGCTGCTTCGAAAACCGCCGGATGTACTCTCGGAGGGACTCCCCTAGCTGCTGGCGGCAGCTTCGGAGATCCCATGAGTTCCTAGGGCGCACGTACGTGCCTTGGAAGTTTCCCGCGAAAGCCTTGACCAGATCGTCCCAGTCGGAGATCTGCGCAGGAGGCAGATGCTCTAGCCAGGCTCGGGCGACGTCGGAGAGGGAAAGGGGTAGATTACGGATGATGAGGTTGTCATTATCCGCCCCTCCCAACTGGCATGCCAGTCGGTAGTCTGTGAGCCACAGCTCCGGCCTCGTCTCCCCCGAGTACTTGGTGATGGTAGTCGGGGCTCGGAAACGGGCAGGGAACGACGCTCGTCGTATGGCCCGGCTGAAGACTCGCGGACCGGGTGGTTTGGGCGAGGGGCTGCGATCCTCCTCGCTGTCGCAGCGCTCCCCATGCCTGGGATGGTAGCCTCAGCGCACCTTCTCGTCGAGGCGGGCTCGACGGTCGAGATGGTGGTGCTCGTTGCCAAGGCGATCCCGGGCGGCAGGCGCCTCGTCCCGCGCGTGCTCGGGATGGACCGAGGCTTCCCGCATGTGTCGGGAGGACACCGCGTGATGCGCCGAGGGGTCAGCTCGCCTCTAGGAGGTGGAGCTTTCGGCTCGTCGAACTGCGGTGCCTTCCAGGAGATCCTTGAGTTCGCCCTGGATACGCCGTCCCTCGGTGGTGGATGGCTTCGACATGGCTCGAAGTAGCATCACCGCTGTAGCTAGGTCCTAGCCGGACCCGCTGACGGCCGGGGGCAGCGCTGCCCTGGCATTGTCGACGATGCGGCGCTAGACGTCTTGGGCCCGAGGACAGGCTCCTCTGGCGAGTGTTCGGCCTGCCCACTCCTGTTCGATGTTCTGTCGGAGCTGCACAAGCCGGCCTGCTTCCCCATTGACCCGGGCCTGCATCTCACGGATTTGCTCGAGCTGTGTGTCCCGAGCCCCCGCAAGGACAGGGACCACAACTAGCTCCCGCGGGATGTCAACGCGAGATGCGGGCCCAGGGGGATCGTCAACCTCCGGCATACTGAGGTGGTTGCCTTCGTTGTGATATCCCTGATCGACGTGGAAACATTCGCGACTTGGGCCGTAACCCTCGTTGTCAAGGCCGTGGCCATCGTCAGAACAACCGGAGAGGCAGTGGTCACATGCGAACATGAAGTCTCGCATGGCACCGGGGTCATCGAGGACAGAGAAATCCCAACCGGAGTTGGGGTCGTCCTCTTCCTCGGAACCTGCCGGTCCGAAGGTTGAGACGGCTGTCAGTCGGTCCCAGGTCGACCACAAATGGTACCCCGGAAGGTTTGGATACGCCTTTACGAAGGCGCTCACCATAGCGGGGTCGCTAGGTGGATCGAAGCTGAATCGAAGGGGTACGGGATGGAAAACAGACGGTACCTCTTGGTCGATGGACGGTGGTGAAGTCACGTCGGGGGTGGAGCACACCGTCATCTCAGGTACAAGGGTAACGCCCAGCAGATCCTTTGCGAGGGTGCTGGCGTCATCAGTCCGCTTGGGGCTGACATGTTGCGGGGAAGTGAGAGCACCTAGAGGGGGGTGAATAGTTGATCCTGTAAAACTTACAAACTTATAGCCACAAAAACTTGATTAGGAGTTAGCACAGTAATGCCAAGTGGCTAGAGAGGAGTCTTAGCAAAACACAATAACCACAAGAAGATCAACACAGATAGACACAGTGGTTTATCCCGTGGTTCGGCCAAGTCCGACGCTTGCCTACTCCACGTTGTGGCGTCCCAACGGACGAGGGTTGCAATCAACCCCTCTCAAGCGGTCCAAAGACCTACTTGAATATCACGGTGTTTTGCTTTGCTTTACTTTATCCTGCTTGCGAGGAATCTCCACAACTTGGAGTCTCTCGCCCTTACAAAGATGTTCACAAAGAAGCGCGGAGTAAGGGAGGGATTAGCAACTCACACAAGACACAAAGATCACAGCAAATACGCACACACAAGACCCAGACTTGAGCTCAAGAGACTATCACGAGTTTCTCACTAGAATGGAGCTCAAATCACTAAGAATGCCGAACAAGTGCGCAAGAACGAAGTGTGAGTGATCAACTATGCTCAAAGAATGCTTGGATATCTTCTCCATGCGCCAAGGGGTCCCTTTTATAGCCCCAAGGCAGCTAGGAGCCATTGAGAGCATTGTAGGAAGGCAATTCTTGCATTCTGTCGACTGGTGCACCGGACAGTCCGGTGCACCACCGGACACTATCCGGTGCGGATTTGTTTCCTTATTTGGCGAAGCCGACCGTTACATATTCAGAGCCGTTGGCGCACCGGACAGTCCGGTGCTCCAATGTGACCGTTGGCTCGGCCACGCGTCACGCGCGGAATCCTCGGCTGACCGTTCCCCCGGCTGACCGTTGGCTCACCGGACAGTCCGGTGCCTCACCGGACAGTCCGGTGAATTATAGCCGTACGCCGTTGATGGCTTCCCGAGACCGACGACTTCGCCTGTGAACGGCTCACCGGACAGTCTGGTGCACCACCGGATAGTCCGGTGATTTATACCGTACACCGCCGTCGAAGTCCCGAGAGCAGCAAGTTCGCCAGAGCCAGCCTGGCACACCGGACACTGTCCGGTGCACCACCGGACAGTCCGGTGCACCCAGACTGCGCAGACTTTGGCTGAACAAAGCCATCTCTTTTCCAATTCGATTTCTCCTGTTTCCAGCACTTAGACACAACACATTAGTCCATAAAACAATGTACTAAGTCTAGAAACATACCTTTTGACTTGATTTGCACTTTGTCCACCACTTTGCATAGATTAACACAAAAGCACTTGTGTTGGCACTCAATCACCAAAATACTTAGAAATGGCCCAAGGGCACATTTCCCTTTCAATCTCCCCCTTTTTGGTGATTTATGCCAACACAACAAAGAGCAACTAAAAGAAGTGCAATATCAATGCAAATGAGAACTCAAAAAGGTTTTGATTCAAATTTGGTATATATGGATCATACTTTGCCACCACTTGGTTTGTTTTTGCAAATCAACCTCAATTTCCTATTTCTAAGTCAAACACACTTGTAGAGACATAAAGAGAGTTGTTCCAATAGAAATTGATCACAGTATCAAAAACTCCCCCTATTTCCCATAATCAACTCAAAAAGGTTTTGATTCAAATTTGGTATATATGGATCATACTTTGCCACCACTTGGTTTGTTTTTGCAAATCAACCTCAATTTCCTATTTCTAAGTCAAACATACTTGTAGAGACATAAAGAGAGTTGTTCCAATAGAAATTGATCACAGTATCAAAAACTCCCCCTATTTCCCATAATCAACCATTCTCCCCACAAGAGACCAACTTTTGACAAAAAGAGCCAATAAGAGTATTTTGACAAAACAAAAACTCTATTCTGTTATTTTCAAAATTCTCAAGTGGTAGCTGATCCATTTATTGCTTTGGCCTTATTTTCTCCCCCTTTGGCATCAAGCACCAAAACGGGATTAATCTTGGCCCTTTAACCCCATTGCCTCACCAAAATCTTCAAATAAGAATACAAAGGCAATAGGAGTACATAAGATGAACTTGGAATAAGTTACCCTCTCATCGGAGTGCAGTGAAAGTCTTTCATGGTCCAAGTCCACCTTTTCCCTTTCAAACCTCCTTTGAGACTAAATTAAGAACACTCAAACACATGGTTAGTCTCAAAGGGTCAAGTTGTAGCACCTCTCCCCCTAAATATGTGCATCACTTGCAAATGGACTTGTGAGGTCCGGGGAGTACTTATACAACTTGAGCACCATAAGTAAACAAAATGCATAAGGAACATGATCAAGGGCATAAACACATGTATGCTATAAATCAATCCAAGTTCCGTGAATCTAAGACATTTAGCTCACTACGTAGCCTGCAAAAGGTCTTCTCATCTAGAGGCTTGGTAAAGATATCAGCTAGCTGGTTCTCGGTGCTAATATAGAACACTTCGATATCTCCCTTTTGCTGGTGGTCTCTCAAAAAGTGATGTCGGATGTTAATGTGCTTTGTGCGGCTGTGCTCAACAGGATTGTCCGCTATGCGGATAGCACTCTCATTGTCACATAGGAGTGGGACTTTGCTCAGATTGTAGCCAAAGTCCCGGAGGGTTTGCCTCATCCAAAGTAGTTGCGCGCAACACTGTCCTGCGGCAACATACTCGGCCTCAGCGGTGGATAGGGCAACGGAAGTTTGTTTCTTAGAATTCCATGACACCAGGGACCTTCCTAAGAATTGGCACGTCTCCGATGTACTCTTCCTATTGACCTTACATCCAGCATAGTCGGAATCTGAATTTCCAATCAAGTCAAAGGTAGACCCCTTTGGATACCAGATCCCGAAGCAAGGCGTAGCGACTAAGTATCTAAGAATTCGCTTCATGGCCACAAGGTGACACTCCCTTGGATCAGATTGAAATCTAGCACACATGCATACGCTAAGCATAATATCTGGTCTACTAGCACATAAATAAAGTAAAGACCCTATCATGGACCGAGATGCTTTTTGATCAACGGACTTACCTCCTTTGTTGAGGTCGGTGTGTCCGTCAGTTCCCATCGGCGTCTTTGCGGGCTTGGCGTCCTTCATCCCAAACCGCTTTAGCAAGTCTTGCGTGTACTTCGTTTGGGAGATGAAGGTTCCATCCTTGAGTTGCTTCACTTGGAACCCAAGGAAGTAGTTCAACTCGCCCATCATCGACATCTCGAATTTCTGCGTCATCACCCTGCTAAACTCTTCACAAGACTTTTGGTTAGTAGAACCAAATATTATGTCATCGACATAAATTTGGCACACAAAAAGATCACCATCGCAAGTATTAGTGAAAAGAGTTGGATCGGCTTTCCCAACCTTGAAAGCATTTGCAATTAAAAAGTCTCTAAGGCATTCATACCATGCTCTTGGGGATTGCTTAAGTCCATAGAGCGCCTTAGAGAGCTTACACACGTGGTCGAGGTACTGTTCATCCTCGAAGCCAGGGGGTTGCTCCACGTACACCTCCTCCTTGATCAGCCCGTTGAGGAAAGCGCTCTTCACATCCATTTGGAACAACCTGAAAGAATGGTGAGCGGCATATGCTAGCAAAATACGAATTGATTCTAGCCTAGCCACAGGAGCAAAAGTCTCCTCAAAGTCCAAACCTGCGACTTGGGCATAACCTTTTGCCACAAGTCGAGCCTTGTTCCTCGTCACCACCCCGTGCTCGTCCTATTTGTTGCGGAACACCCACTTAGTTCCCACAATGTTTTTGTCGGTGTTTCGAGACCGGGGGGTCCCTCAGGCCGACGAGTGAGTGCCGCGTGCCCCAGCCCAGATGGGTCGAGCGCGTGGGCGAGCGCGAAGGGGGGAAAGGAGCAAGGCAGCCAGAGACCGGCGCGAGAGAGGTGGGAATCCCGCGGCCTTCGTGTTCGTCCCGCGCCCAGGTCGGGTGCGCTTGCCGTAGGGGGTTACAAGCGTCCACGCGGGTGAGGGAAGCGAGCGGCCCCAAGAGAGCGCCTGTCCCGTCCTCGTCCCGCGTGGCCAACCCTCTCTAAGAGGGCCCTGGTCCTTCCTTTTATAGACGCAAGGAGAGGATCCAGGTGTACAATGGGGGTGTAGCAGAGTGCTACGTGTCTAGCGAGGGAGAGCTAGTGCCCTAAGTACATGCCAATGTGGCAGCCGGAGAGATCTTGGAACCCAACTAGTGTGATGTCGTGGCCATCGGAGGAGTGGCGGAGCCTGGCGGAGGGACAGCTGTCGGAGCGGTTGTGTCCTTGCTGACGTCCTCCTGCTTCCGCAAGAGAGCTGAGAGCCGCCGTCGCGGTTGTGTCCTTGCTGACGTCCCATCCGGGGGGCTTCCGAGGGTTCTTGTACTCGGCGGCGGCGACAAGGTCCGCGTCGGCGGCGTCACGTTTCGCTTGCGACTTCTTCTTGCCTTTCTTCTTGGCGCCGCATGGAGTAGACGCCTCGGGAGAATCTTCCGACGGGCGGCCCTGGGGCTGCTTGTCCTTTCGGAAGATAGCCTCGACCGCCTCCTGGCCAGAGGCGAACTTGGTGGCGATGTCCATCAGCTCGCTCGCCTTGGTGGGGGTCTTGCGACCCAACTTGCTCACCAGGTCACGGCAGGTGTTGCCGGCAAGGAACGCGCCGATGACATCTGAGTCGGTGATGTTGGGCAGCTCGGTGCGCTGCTTCGAGAATCGCCGGATGTAGTCCCGAAGAGACTCTCCCGGCTGCTGTCGGCAGCTTCGGAGGTCCCAGGAATTCCCAGGGCGCACATACGTGCCCTGGAAATTTCCGGCGAAGGCTTGGACCAGGTCATCCCAGTTGGAGATCTGCCCCGGAGGCAGGTGCTCCAACCAGGCACGAGCGGTGTCGGAGAGGAACAAGGGGAGGTTGCGGATGATGAGGTTGTCGTCGTCTGTTCCACCCAGTTGGCAGGCCAGGCGGTAGTCCGCGAGCCACAATTCCGGCCTCGTTTCCCCGAGTACTTTATGATAGTAGTCGGGGGTCGGAACCGGGTCGGGAACGGTGCCCGCCGGATGGCCCGGCTGAAGGCCTGCGGACCGGGTGGTTCGGGCGAGGGACTCCGATCCTCCCCGCTGTCGTAGCGTCCCCCACGCCTGGGGTGATAGCCTCGGCGCACCCTCTCGTCGAGGTGGGCTCGACGGTCGCGGTGATGGCGCTCGTTGCCGAGGTGGCCCGGGGCTTCCCGCATGAATCGGGAGGTCGCGGCATGAGGTTCCGAGGGGTATCCTTGCCTTCGGGAGGCAGTGCTCTCGGCCCGTCGGACCGCGGCGCCTTCCAGGAGATTTTTGAGTTCTCCCTGGATTCGCCGACCCTCGGTGGTGGATGGCTCCGGCATCGCGCGGAGGAGCATCGCTGCTGTGGCCAAGTTCTGACCGACCCCACTGGATGCAGGTGGTGGCCTGACCCTGACGACATCGGCGACGCGGTGCTGGAGACCCTGGGGCTGGTGACGTATTTCTCCGGCTGGGGGTTGGCCCGCCCATGCCTGCCCGACGTCCCGGCGGATCGGCTCAAGCGCTCCTGCTCCCTCGTCGATCCTGGCCTGCGCCCCGCGGACTTGCTCAAGCTGTGGGTCGTAACCCCCCGCCGGAACGGGGACCACAGCTAGCTCCCGCGGGATGTCAGCGCGAGGCACCGGCCCAGGGGGAGCACCGTCCTCCGGCATGCCGAGATGGTTGCCTTGGGAGGGACCCCCCAGATCGACGTGGAAACATTCGCGGCTTGGGCCGCAGTCCTCGTCGTCGAGGCTGCGGCTACCGTCGGAACAGTCGGAGAGGCGGTAGTCACATGCGGTCATGAAGTTCCGCATGGCACTGGGGTTGCCAAATCCAGAGAAATCCCAACAGATGTTGGGGTCGTCATCTTCCTCGGACCCAGAGGGCCCGTAGGTCGAGACGTCCGTCAGCTGGTCCCAAGGCGACCGCAAGCGAAACCCCAGAGGGTTTGTACTCGCCTCTACAAGGGCGCCCGCCAAAGCGAGATTGCTAGGCGGGTTGAGGCTGAGTACAAATGACGTAGGATGGGAATCGGTTGGTACCTTTTGGTCGTCGAGCGGCGATGAAGTCACGTCGAGGACTGACTGCATCGTCGCCTCCGGTATGAGGGCGACGTCCTGTAAGCTTTTCGCAAGCGCGCTGGCGTCGTCCGCTTGCTCGGGATTGGCGTGTCGCGGGGAGACGGCGCTCGCCTTCGTCTCAAACGCGAGGTCGACGCCCAACGAGCCCCCCGTTGGGGTGCTAGGGACGTCAACTCGCTCGACAGCCGACGAGGCGCGGCCTCCTGCTTGGCCTTGGTTGCCTCGCCTCCTCCTCCGTTGGCGGGGGAGAGGACGGGGCGAGCTCGAATGTTGTTCTTCCGCCACGCGGGGAAGACGTCGTCGATTCCGCCGCCGGCGGGCGGGCTGTCGGCCGCCATTGTCGTTGTCGCGCGGCGGTGGAAGGAGTATCATGTCGTAGCTGCCGTCGAGGGACATGAACTCAAGACTCCCGAAACGGAGCACCGTCCCGGGTTGGAGAGGTTGTTGGAGACTGCCCATCTGGAGCTTGACGGGAAGCTGCTCGTCAACACGCAGCAGGCCCCTACCTGGCGCGCCAACTGTCGGCGTTTCGAGACCGGGGGGTCCCTCAGGCCGACGAGTGAGTGCCGCGTGCCCCAGCCCAGATGGGTCGAGCGCGTGGGCGAGCGCGAAGGGGGGAAAGGAGCGAGGCGGACGGAGACCGGCACGAGAGAGGTGGGAATCCCGCGGCCTTCGTGTTCGTCCCACGCCCAGGTCGGGTGCGCTTGTAGTAGGGGGTTACAAGCGTCCACGCGGGTGAGGGAAGCGAGCGGCCCCAAGAGAGCGCTTGTCCCGTCCTCGTCCCGCGCGGCCAACCCTCTCTAAGAGGGCCCTGGTCCTTCCTTTTATAGACGCAAGGAGAGGATCCAGGTGTACAATGGGGGTGTAGCAGAGTGCTACATGTCTAGCGAGGGAGAGCTAGTGCCCTGAGTACATGCCAATGTGGCAGCCGGAGAGATCTTGGAACCCAACTAGTGTGATGTCGTGGCCGTCGGAGGAGTGGCAGAGCCTGGCGGAGGGACAGCTGTCGGAGCGGTTGTGTCCTTGCTGACGTCCTCCTGCTTCCGTAAGAGAGCTGAGAGCCGCCGTCGCCATAGGGCATGCGGGGCGCCATCATTACCTATCTGGTGGAGACAGCCAGATGGGACACCGGTCTTGTTCTCTGCGGCCCGAGTCAGCTCGGGGTAGGGTGATGATGGCGCTTCCTGTTGACATGGCTGGCCTGCGCCCTAGGTTGGGCGACGTGGAGGCTCCTCCGAAGCCGAGGTTGAGTCTGTCCTTCATGGCCGAGGCCGAGTCCGAGCCCCTAGGTCGGGCGAGGCGGAGGTTGTCGGCAGAGGCCAGGGCGGTGTCCGAGCCCTGGGGTCGGGCGAGGCGGAGTTCGTCGTCTTCTGGGGCTGAGCCCGAGTCCGAGCCCTGGGTCGGGCGGAGCGGAGTTCGCCGTCTTCCGGGGCTAAGCCCGAGTCCGAGCCCTAGGTCGGGCGGAGCGGAGTTCGCCGTCTTCTGGGTCTTAGCCCGAGTCCGAGCCCTGGGTCGGGCAGAGCGGAGTTTGCCGTCTTCCGGGTCTTAGCCCGAGTCCGAGCCCTGGGTCGGGCGGAGCGTAGTTCGCCGTCTTCCGGGTCTTAGCCCGAGTCCGAGCCCTGGGTCGGGCGGAGCAGAGTTCGCCGTCTTCTGGGTCTTAGCCCGAGTCCGAGCCCTGGGTCGGGCGGAGCGGAGTTCGCTGTCTTCCGGGTCTTAGCCCGAGTCCGAGCCCTGGGTCGGGCGGAGCTTCCTTTGCGTTAAATGCTCCTGCGACTTGGTCGGTCGGTGCGGCGATTCAGTCAGGGTTGCTTCTTAGCGAAGGCAGGGCCTCGGGCGAGCGAAGATGTGTCCGCCGTTGGAGGGGGGCCTCAGGCGAGACGGAAATCCTCCGGGGTCGGCTGCCCTTGTCCGAGGTTAGGCTCGGGCGAGGCGTGATCGAGTTGCTCGAATGGACTGATCCCTGACTTAATCGCACCCATCAGGCCTTTGCAGCTTTATGCTGATGGGGGTTACCAGCTGAGAATTAGGAGTCTTGAGGGTACCCCTAATTATGGTCCCCGACAGTAGCCCCCGAGCCTCGAAGGGAGTGTTAGCACTCGCTTGGAGGCTTTCGTCGCACTTTTTTGCAAGGGGACCAGCCTTTCTCGGTTGCATTTTGTTCCGGTGGGTGCGCGCGAGCGCACCCGCCGGGTGTAGCCCCCGAGGCCTCGGAGGAGTGGTTTCACTCCTTCGAGGTCTTAATGCCTTGCGTAATGCTTCGGCTGGCCTGGTTGTTCCCTCATGCGAGCTGGTCGTAGCCCGGGTGTACGGTCGGGGCCCAAGTTCTCGGGCTGGTATGTTGACGCTGTCAACGGTTTGGCCGGAGCCGGGTTTGCGAGAGCAGCCCCCGAGCCTCTGCACAGGGCAAGAGGGCGATCAGGGACAGACTCGGCTTTTTTGCATACGCCCCTGCGTCGCCTTTCCGCAAGGAGGAGGGGGGAGAGCACCATGTTACCCTCGATGGGCGCCGAACATGGTGTCTCCGGTGAGCTGCAAGCGGGTAATCCGAATGGACGTCCGTGCCCCGTTCGTTAGGGGTCGGCTAGGGGCCTAGAGGCACGCCCAAAAGTACCTGCGGGTGATCTGCCGGACCCGGTCCCCTGGCGACGGGGTCCGAGGGCTCGATGCCTCCCTCCGATGGGATTCCGTTACAAGATCGCTCCCGCTGGTCTCGGAAATGTCCTAGGGTACCTCGGGAGCGCAGCCCGAGCCTTGGTTATGTATCGAACGTACCCCTGGTCATCCTTCGCTCGGCGTCTGAGGTGGCTGTGAACCCTTCGGGGGCCAGCCTTCGAACCCCTAATCAGTAATGGGCGCGGAGCCCGAGTAGCCTGAGGCGGCCGTGGAACCCTTCGGGGGGCCGGCCTTTGAACCTCTGACCAGTAGTGGGTGTAGGGCCCACGCGATCTGAGGCGGCTGTTGAACCCTTCGGGGGGCCAGCCTTCGAACCTCTGATCAGTAAGGAGGTTCGGAGCCTGGTTCCTTCACGGGGAAGGATCCCTTTCAGAGTATCCCCCTTTCCCGGTCCCTGTCGCAAGGGGATAGAGAAAGAGGAAAAAGGGAAAAGGATACGAAACCGAACGACGTGGCGTACCTTTTTTGGCGCGGTTGTTTCGGCGAAGGCGAAGCGTCGCCCGCTGCTCCTGCCAGAAGCGCCGCCTGTCCAGCCGCGGAGTTAATGCGACGGGGCGAGTAGTTGGTGGGGCGGTCGTTGCGCGTGCGCGAGCCGTTCGAGGAACGGATCACGGACGCGTTGTCTTCACGCCGCGGGAGGGGGTTCTCTTGCTGCCCCCGGATGGGACGTGAGCTTGGCTGACGACGTGACCGCTGCTCCCGCGCGCCTGCCATCATCATTACTGCCGGCCCACTTTTGGCCGTGTTGACCGCCGCGTCAGGCCGGCGCTGCTGGGTCGCGCGCTGGGTTGCCTCGAGTCGCGGTATTGGTTCCGCAATCGAGGAGGCGCGGTGGTGGCGCAAGTGGTGGTGCAGTTGCTTGCATGCAGCATCCGGCGCGCCGGTCGCGCGACGCGTGGGCCTGGGCCTCCATGCTCGCGCCAACTGTCGGCATGTTGGGAGTCGGTGAAGCGCGTCCACTTGGCGCGGTTGCATGCCGCCTGCATGGCTGCCCGTCTCTTTCGCCCGTTGGTCTGGGCAAAAGTGGAGGGTCACTTGTAACCGCTGGGCGGTTGCGTGCACCACGCGCGGCGGTTTGGCTTCTTCTGCTCGGAGCCGGTCTGCATGACATGCGGGACCCAGCCCCCGCGCCGCAGGGGAGGGCTTTGGAGCGTGTTGGAGAAGACTCAGCCCGTGACGGTTGGGGGTGCAAGCAGGGAGAGTTGTCTTTAAAAGGGGGGTGACCCCTTTCAAAAGGCGACTGTGTCTTCTCGCTCCCTTATGCACCACGTCTTTCCACCTTCCAAGCCCCCGGATGGGGGATACCCGCCGTCTTTTTGCCTCGTCGTTGGAGGGACGCAACTCCGTGGGAGTTGGTACCTTTCAGCCATCATTCGGCTTCAAGGATTTTCATCATGCAGCCCGGCTGCACCCCTCCACCGGCGGTCACCCGAGACGGTGACCACCAGCTCGATGGTGGGGGAAAGCGAGCCGGGCTGTGGCCTCTGCTCCTCCCTCAGCCTCAAGGATTTTCATCACCAGGGCTGGGGAGGAGAGTGTGCCGAGTTGGGGTCGGCCCCTTCGTGGGCGGCGGCCCGCTCCTTCACTCAGTGATTGGAGGGAAGGGCGGCTGTCATCCGTGGCGCCGGCAGCTGCACCGTGCCTGGCTCTCGGACGCGAGTGGCTTCGGAGCCGCTCGCAGCGCCGGCGTTTGCCACGGCAGCTGGAAGAGGTTCTTCCGCCGGCGCTGATAGCCAAGGCCGGCCACGGGCTGACCTCGAACTCTACGGCCTTCTGCCCGTCCTTGCCCCTCGAGTTTGGGCATGGGCGGGGGCCTCTTGGCAGCAGCATCCGCCCTGAGGTCAGTGCTGCCGCTGTTCGACCCCCCAGAGCAGAAGTCGTCGTCGTCGTCGCTGCTGGAGCGGGTGACGGCGCGCCGTTCGCCGGTCTTCCGTTGCTCCGCAGGCCCACCCCCACCGAGTGGGGCTGTTCGTACTTGCGGAGGGGGGAACCGGAGTTCCGTTTGTAATGGCACTTCGAATGCCGGTGTTTTTTGTTCATTACGGCTTTCGGGGCCTGAACATGTATGTAACGTCGGCCCGGAGCCGTGTTTTTCCTCATTTTTGAGCGCTAAGACTCGTCTGTTGATTATCTGAACCGCTTCACCAAGCATGAGTCGCCCCGTGTCAAGGTGACGAGTGAGGTATCCGTATCCCGGAGGCGTAGGAGTCCCTCGGCTCGGTCGGCCTTGCTGTCCGAGGCTCCTCTAGCTTAGTTAAAGGGACCCCTCGGCCGCTCTTCGACGAGCCGAGGCCAGGGGTAGCGATATCAGTATGAACAGAGGCGGAGTCGGCTCGAAAATGAAACCTGGTTGGCCGGAGCCTAGCCGGGTTGTCCGTTGGCGGGACCGACGTCGGAGTTGATCAGCCGAGGCCTTAGGTCGGGCTGGCGCCCATGGGAGATGGTCGGCCGAGGCCCCAGGGGCGACCGGCCGAGCCGCCTGCTCGGGCCGGATTCCCGAAGAAGTCCCTGGCAGCGATTGCCCGGGCGTGGTGATGATGTCGTCCTTCGGAGCGAAGATCCTCGGACCGCGTCGCCGTCCGAGGCTAGGTCGGGCCTCGCCGAAGGTGTCGTCGATGCCGAGGGTGTTGCTGCCCCCTTCCAGCGTCAAGACCCGAACCTGCAGGGTCAGAGTGTCTTGTAGCGTGTGCCTTCTGCAGCCGCCGAGGCCAGAATGCACGCCCTCGCTGTGTTGTAAAGCTGCGTCTCCTTTCCTCTTGTTTCGAGTATCTGGACTTTTTTGTCGGTAACAGGGATGTTTGTGTGAGTGGGAGTTGCTTCTCGCGGAAGGTGATGAGTGAGGTATCCGTATCCCGGAGGCGTGGGAGTCCCTCGGCTCGGTCGGCCTTGCCGCTTACGCGTACTTTCACCCGTCCATGAGGCCCTGCCACCGACTCTGTCGAGAGGGCTCGAAGGATTGCTTCGGCAGAAGAACTTCCGAACATGAAGACTTGTTCGGTCCGCGGAATCACTTTATCTGAACACGAGTTACTTATCGCAGAAGGTGACAAGTGAGGTATCCGTATCCCGGAGGCGTAGGAGTCCCTCGGCTCGGTCAGCCTTGGCTGCTTACGTGTACTCCGTCGTTTTCAGGATCCACTTTTCGAAGTAGTCAAAAAGTACGAAAGATATTCTGGCAGAAGAGACCTTTTTTCGAGGAAAATTTCGACGCAGAGGGGGTTCCCCCCTTTTAGCCCCCGAGGGAGGGTCGGGCTTTGCCGAGGCAAGGCCGACCCTTCCTTGATGACTAAACTTTGCGCGGGTGCGAGGTATATGAACGACTTGAAAACATCTTAAGGGTAGAAGCGACATAGCTGTTGGATGTTCCAAGCGTTGCCGTAGACCTCGCCTTGACTGTTGGCCAGCTTGTACGTTCCGGGCTTCAGAACTTTGGCGATGACGAATGGCCCCTCCCAGGGGGCGTGAGCTTGTGCCTCCCTCGGGCGTCTTGCCGCAGCCGAAGCACCAGGTCGCCCACCTGGAGGTCTCGGGGTCGGACCCCTCGGGCGTGGTAGCGCCGCAGGGACTGCTGATACCGCGCCGAGTGTAGTAAGGCCTTGTCCCGAGCCTCTTCCAGCTGGTCCAGCGAGTCTTCTCGGCTAGCTTGGTTGCTTTGATCGTCGTAGGCCCTCGTCCTCGGGGAGCCGTATTCCAGGTCAGTGGGCAAGACGGCCTCGGCCCCGTAGACCAGGAAGAACGGCGTGAAACCCGTGGCCCAGCTTGGCGTCGTCCTTAGGCTCCAGACCACCGAGGGGAGTTCCTTCATCCATCGCTTGCCGAACTTGTTGAGGTCGTTGTAAATCCGAGGCTTGAGCCCTTGTAGAATCATGCCGTTGGCACGCTCTACTTGCCCATTCGACATGGGATGAGCTACGGCGGCCCAGTCCACCCGGATGTGGTCATCCTCGCAGAAGTCCAAGAATTTTCTACCGGTGAACTGGGTGCCGTTGTCGGTGATGATGGAGTTCGGGACCCTGAAGCGATGGATGATGTTGGTGAAGAACGTCACCGCCTGCTCGGACCTGATGCTGTTCAGAGGTCGGACCTCGACCCACTTGGAGAATTTGTCGATGGCGACCAGCAGGTGCGAGTAGCCCTCGGGCGCCTTCTGCAAAGGGCCGACGAGGTCCAGACCCCACACAGCGAAGGGCTAGGTGATGGGTATCGTCTGCAGAGCCTGAGCGGGCATGTGGGTCTGCTTCGCATAGAATTGACACCCTTCGCAGGTGCGGACAATTCTAGTGGCGTCAGCCACCGCCGTTGGCCAGTAGAAGTCTTGCCGGAAAGCATTCCCGACGAGGGCTCGAGGCGCTGCGTGATGGCCGCAAGCCCCCGAGTGTATCTCTTGCAGGAGTTCCTGACCTTCGGCGATGGAGATGCATCGCTGGAGGATGCCCGAGGGGCTGCGGTGGTAGAGCTCCTTCTCATCGCCCAGCAGGACGAACGACTTGGCGCGTCGCGCTATCCGCCGAGCCTCGGCTCGGTCGAGGGGTAGCTCTCCTTGGCGGAGATATTGCAGGTACGGGGTCTGCCAATTTCGATCAGGCGTGGCCCCGCTTCGCTCCTCCTCGATGCGCAATGCCTCGCCCTCGGAGACCGAGGGTACCTCGGGTTGAGCTGAGGGTGCCTCGGGCCGTGCCGAGGGTACCTCGGGCTGGACCGAGGGTGCCTCGGGCTCGGGAGGGTCGTCGATCTTGACGGAGGGCTCATGCAGATCCCAGGAGAAGACGTCCGGGGGAACCGTTGTTCGCCCCGAGGCTATTTTTGCCAGCTCGTCCGCAGTCTCGTTGTAGCGCCGAGCGATGTGGTTAAACTCGAGCCCGTAGAACTTGTCTTCCAGGCGCCGAACCTCATCGCAGTAGGCCTCCATCTTCAGGTCGCGGCAGTGGGAGTTCTTCATGACTTGGTCGATGACGAGCTGCGAGTCGCCGTGAGCATCGAGGCGTCGGACCCCTAGCTCGATGGCGATTCGCAATCCGTTGATCAGAGCTTCATACTCAGCCACATTGTTGGACGCCGGGAAATGGAGGCGTAGCACATAGCGTAGGTGTTTCTCGAGGGGTGAGACGAAGAGTAGGCCCGCGCCGGCTCCTGTCTTCATCAACGACCCGTCGAAAAACATGGTCCAGAGCTCCGGTTGGATCGGAGCCGTCGGTAGCTGGGTGTCGACCCATTCGGCTACGAAGTCTGCCAAGACCTGGGACTTGATGGCCTTCCGAGGCGCGAACGAGATGGTCTCGCCCATGATTTCCACCGCCCACTTTGCAATCCTGCCCGAGGCCTCTCGGCACTGGATGATCTCCCCCAGGGGGAAGGATGACACCACAGTTACCGGGTGAGAGTCGAAGTAGTGTCGCAACTTCCGCCTCGTCAGGATCACTGCATACAGCAGCTTCTGAACTTGTGGGTAGCGGATCTTGGTTTCGGACAGTACCTCGCTGACGAAGTAAACCGGCCTCTGGACGGGCAATGCATGCCCCTCTTCTTGCCTCTTGACCACAATCGCGGCGCTAACCACCTGAGTGGTCGCGGCGACGTAGACCAAGAGGGCTTCTCCATCAGCCGGGGGCACCAAGATAGGCGCCTTGGTGAGGAGCGCCTTCAGGTCCCCGAGAGCTTCCTTGGCCTCAGGGGTCCAAGTGAAGCACTCGGCCTTCCTTAAGAGGCGGTACAGAGGCAGGCCTCTTTCGCCGAGGCGCGAGATGAAGCGGCTCAGGGCCGCGAGACATCCCATGACCCTCTGTACACCTTTTAAGTCCTTGATGGGCCCCATGCTGGTGATGGCTGCGATCTTCTCTAGGTTGGCTTCGATGCCCCGCTCGGAGACGATGAACCCCAAGAGCATGCCCCGGGGCACCCCGAAGACACACTTCTCGGGATTGAGCTTGATGCCTTTTGCCTTGAGACACCGGAATGTCACTTCAAGGTCGGAGAGGAGGTCGGAAGCTTTCCTTGTCTTGACTACGATGTCATCGACGTAGGCCTCGACCGTGCGACCGATGTGTTCGCCGAACACATGGTTCATGCACCGCTGGTACGTCGCACCCGCATTCCTCAAACCGAACGGCATGGTGACATAGCAGTACATGCCGAAGGGCGTGATGAAAGAAGTCACGAGCTGGTCGGACTCTTTCATCCTGATTTGATGATACCCTGAGTAGGCATCAAGGAAAGACAGGGTTTCGCACCCAGCAGTGGAATCCACGATTTGATCGATGCGAGGCAGAGGGTAGGGAACCTTTGGACATGCTTCGTTGAGACCAGTGTAGTCTACACACATCCGCCATTTCCCCCCTTTCTTTCTCACAAGCACAGGGTTGGCGAGCTACTCGGGATGGAATACCTCTTTGATGAACCCAGCTGCCATTAGCTTGTGGATCTCCTCGCCTATCGCTCTGCGCTTCTCCTCGTCGAATCGGCGCAGAGGCTGCTTGACCGGTCGGGCTCCGGCCCGAATATCCAGCGAGTGCTCGGCGACATCCCTCGGTATGTCGGGCATGTCCGAGGGACTCCACGCGAAGACGTCGGCGTTCGCGCGGAGAAAGTCGACGAGCACTGCTTCCTATTTGGGCTCGAGCCCGGAACCGATCCAGATCTGCTTGGAGGCGTCGCCACTGGGGTCGAGGGGGACGGTCTTAGCCGTCTCCACTGGCTCGAAGTTGCCGGCATGACGCTTCACGTCTGGCACCTCTTTGGAGAGGCTCTCCAGGTCGGCGATGAGGGCCTCGGACTCGGCGAGGGCCTTGGCGTACTCCACGCACTCCACGTCGCATTCGAATGCATGTTTGTACGTGGGGCCGACGGTGATGACCCCGTTGGGGCCCGACATCTTGAGCTTCAGGTAGGTGTAGTTGGGGACGGCCATGAACTTCGCGTAGCATGGCCTCCCCAGCACCGCGTGGTAGGTTCCTCAGAACCCGACCACCTCGAACGTCAGAATCTCCCTTCGGAAGTTGGAGGGTGTTCCGAAACAGACAGGGAGGTCGAGTCATCCGAGGGGCTGGACGCGCTTCCCGGGAATGATCCCGTGGAAGGGCGCAGCGCCTGCTCGGACGGAGGACAGATCGACGCGCAGGAGCCCTAGGGTCTCGGCATAGATGATGTTGAGGCTGCTGCCCCCGTCCATAAGGACCTTGGTGAGCCTGACGTCACCGATGACAAGGTCGACGACGAGCGGGTATTTCCCCGGGCTCGGCACGTGGTCAGGGTGATCAGCTTGGTCGAAGGTGATGGGCTTGTCGGACCAGTCTAGGTAGGCTGGCGCCGCCACCTTCACCGAGCAGACCTCCCGGCGTTCTTGCTTGCGATGCCGAGCCGAGGCATTCGCCGCGTGCCCGCTGTAGATCATGAAGCAGTCGCGGACCTCGGGGAACTCTCCTACTTGGTGATCTTCCTTCTTGTCGTCGTCGCGGGCCCTGCCACCCTCCGCAGGTGGCCCGGCCCTGTGGAAGTGGCGCCGAAGCATGACGCACTCCTCAAGGGTGTGCTTGACGGGCCCCTGATGATAGGGGCACGGCTCCTTGAGCATCTTGTCAAAGAGGTTGGCACCTCCGGGGGGCTTCCGAGGGTTCTTGTACTCGGCGGCGTCGCGTTTCGCTTGCGACTTCTTCTTGCCTTTCTTCTTGGCGCCGCACGGAGTAGACGCCTCGGGAGAATCTTCCGACGGGCGGCCCTGGGGCTGCTTGTCCTTTCGGAAGATAGCCTCGACCGCCTCCTGGCCAGAGGCAAACTTGGTGGCGATGTCCATCAGCTCGCTCGCCTTGGTGGGGGTCTTGCGACCCAACTTGCTCACCAGGTCGCGGCAGGTGGTGCCGGCAAGGAACGCGCCGATGACATCTGAGTCGGTGATGTTGGGCAGCTCGGTGCGCTGCTTCGAGAATCGCCGGATGTAGTCCCGAAGAGACTCTCCCGGCTGCTGTCGGCAGCTTCGGAGGTCCCAGGAATTCCCAGGGCGCACATACGTGCCCTGGAAATTTCCGACGAAGGCTTGGACCAGGTCATCCCAGTTGGAGATCTGCCCCGGAGGCAGGTGCTCCAACCAGGCACGAGCGGTGTCGGAGAGGAACAAGGGGAGGTTGCGGATGATGAGGTTGTCGTCGTCTGTTCCACCCAGTTGGCAGGCCAGGCGGTAGTCCGCGAGCCACAATTCCGGCCTTGTTTCCCCCGAGTACTTTATGATAGTAGTCGGGGGTCGAAACCGGGTCGGGAACGGTGCCCGCCGGATGGCCCGGCTGAAGGCCTGCGGACCGGGTGGTTCGGGCGAGGGACTCCGATCCTCCCCGCTGTCATAGCGTCCCCCACGCCTGGGGTGATAGCCTCGGCGCACCCTCTCGTCGAGGTGGGCTCGACGGTCGCGGTGATGGCACTCGTTGCCGAGGTGGCCCGGGGCCGCAGGCGCGGTGTTGCGCGTGCGCCCGGTGTAGACCGAGGCTTCCCGCATGAATCGGGAGGTCGCGGCATGAGGTTCCGAGGGGTATCCTTGCCTTCGGGAGGCAGTGCTCTCGGCCCGTCGGACCGCGGCGCCTTCCAGGAGATTTTTGAGTTCTCCCTGGATTCGCCGACCCTCGGTGGTGGATGGCTCCGGCATCGCGCGGAGGAGCATCGCTGCTGTGGCCAGGTTCTGACCGACCCCACTGGATGCAGGTGGTGGCCTGACCCTGACGACATCGGCGACGTGGTGCTGGAGACCCTGGGGCTGGTGACGTATTTCTCCGGCCGGGGGTTGGCCCGCCCATGCCTGCCCGATGTCCCGGCGGATCGGCTCAAGCGCTCCTGCTCCCTCGTCGATCCTGGCCTGCGCCCCGCGGACTTGCTCAAGCTGTGGGTCGTAACCCCCCGCCGGAACGGGGACCACAGCTAGCTCCCGCGGGATGTCAGCGCGAGGCACCGGCCCAGGGGGAGCACCGTCCTCCGGCATGCCGAGATGGTTGCCTTGGGAGGGACCCCCCAGATCGACGTGGAAACATTCGCGGCTTGGGCCGCAGTCCTCGTCGTCGAGGCTGCGGCTACCGTCGGAACAGTCGGAGAGGCGGTAGTCACATGCGGTCATGAAGTTCCGCATGGCACTGGGGTTGCCAAATCTAGAGAAATCCCAACAGATGTTGGGGTCGTCATCTTCCTCGAACCCAGAGGGCCCGTAGGTCGAGACGTCCGTCAGCCGGTCCCAAGGCGACCGCAAGCGAAACCCCAGAGGGTTTGTACTCGCCTCTACAAGGGCGCCCGCCAAAGCGAGATTGCTAGGCGGGTTGAGGCTGAGTACAAATGACGTAGGATGGGAATCGGTTGGTACCTTTTGGTCGTCGAGCGGCGATGAAGTCACGTCGAGGACTGACTGCATCGTTGCCTCCGGTACGAGGGCGACGTCCTGCAAGCTTTTCGCAAGCGCGCTGGCGTCGTCCGCTTGCTCGGGATTGGCGTGTCGCGGGGAGACGGCGCTCGCCTTCGTCTCAAACGCGAGGTCGACGCCCAACGCGCCCCCCGTTGGGGTGCTAGGGACGTCAACTCGCTCGACAGTCGACGAGGCGCGGCCTCCTGCTTGGCCTTAGTTGCCCCGCCTCCTCCTCCGTTGGCGGGGGAGAGGACGGGGCGAGCTCGAATGTTGTTCTTCCGCCACGCGGGGAAGACGTCGTCAATTCCGCCGCCGGCGGGCGGGCTGTCGGCCGCCATTGTCGTTGTCGCGCGGCGGTGGAAGGAGTATCATGTCGTAGCTGCCGTCGAGGGACATGAACTCAAGAATCCCGAAACGGAGCACCGTCCCGGGTTGGAGAGGTTGTTGGAGACTGCCCATCTGGAGCTTGACGGGAAGCTGCTCGTCAACACGCAGCAGGCCCCTACCTGGCGCGCCAACTGTCGGCGTTTCGAGACCGGGGGGTCCCTCAGGCCGACGAGTGAGTGCCGCGTGCCCCAGCCCAGATGGGTCGAGCGCGTGGGCGAGCGCGAAGGGGGGAAAGGAGCGAGGCGGTCGGAGACCGGCACGAGAGAGGTGGGAATCCCGCGGCCTTCGTGTTCGTCCCGCGCCCAGGTCGGGTGCGCTTGTAGTAGGGGGTTACAAGCGTCCACGCGGGTGAGGGAAGCGAGCGGCCCCAAGAGAGCGCCTGTCCCGTCCTCGTCCCGCGCGGCCAACCCTCTCTAAGAGGGCCCTGGTCCTTCCTTTTATAGACGCAAGGAGAGGATCCAGGTGTACAATGGGGGTGTAGCAGAGTGCTACGTGTCTAGCGAGGGAGAGCTAGTGCCCTGAGTACATGCCAATGTGGCAGCCGGAGAGATCTTGGAACCCAACTAGTGTGATGTCGTGGCCGTCGGAGGAGTGGTGGAGCCTGGCGGAGGGACAGCTGTCGGAGCGGTTGTGTCCTTGCTGACGTCCTCCTGCTTCCGTAAGAGAGCTGAGAGCCGCCGTCGTCACAGGGCATGCGGGGCGCCATCATTACCTATCTGGTGGAGACAGCCAGATGGGACACCGGTCTTGTTCTCTGCGGCCCGAGTCAGCTCGGGGTAGGGTGATGATGGCGCTTCCTGTTGACGTGGCTGGCCTGCGCCCTAGGTTGGGCGACGTGGAGGCTCCTTCGAAGCCGAGGTTGAGTCTGTCCTTCATGGCCGAGGCCGAGTCCGAGCCCCTGGGTCGGGCGAGGCGGAGGTCGTCGGTAGAGGCCAGGGCGGTGTCCGAGCCCTGGGGTCGGGCGAGGCGGAGTTCGTCGTCTTCTGGGGCTGAGCCCGAGTCCGAGCCCTGGGTCGGGCGGAGCGGAGTTCGCCGTCTTCCGGGGCTAAGCCCGAGTCCGAGCCCTGGGTCAGGCGGAGCGGAGTTCGCCGTCTTTCGGGTCTTAGCCCGAGTCCGAGCCCTGGGTCGGGCGGAGCGGAGTTCGCCGTCTTCCGGGTCTTAGCCCGAGTCCGAGCCCTGGGTCAGGCGGAGCAGAGTTCGCCGTCTTCTGGGTCTTAGCCCGAGTCCGAGACCTGGGTCGGGTGGAGCGGAGTTCGCCGTCTTCCGGGTCTTAGCCCGAGTCCGAGCCCTGGGTCGGGCGAAGCTTCCTTTGCGTTAAATGCTCCTGTGACTTGGTCGGTCGGTGCGGCGATTCAGTCAGGGTTGCTTCTTAGCGAAGGCAGGGCCTCGGGCGAGCCGAAGATGTGTCCGCCGTTGGAGGGGGGCCTCGGGCGAGACGGAAATCCTCCGGGGTCGGCTGCCCTTGTCCGAGGTTAGGCTCGGGCGAGGCGTGATCGAGTCGCTCGAATGGACTGATCCCTGACTTAATCGCACCCATCAGGCCTTTGCAGCTTTATGCTGATGGGGGTTACCAGCTGAGAATTAGGAGTCTTGAGGGTACCCCTAATTATGGTCCCCGACAGTTTTGCTTGGGACGAGGCACCAGTGTCCAAACTTCATTCCTCTTGAAATTATTGAGCTCTTCCTGCATGGCCAACACCCAGTCCGGATCTAGCAAGGCCTCTTCTACCCTGAAAGGCTCAATAGAAGAGACAAAAGAGTAATGCTCACAAAAATTCACCAATCTAGAGCGAGTAGTTACTCCCTTGCTAATATCACCCAAAATTTGGTCGACGGGATGATTCCTTTGAATCGTTGCTCGAACTTGGGTTGGAGGTGCCTGAGGTGCTTCTTCCTCTTCAACTTGGACATCCTGTGCTCCCCCTTGATCACGCGCCTCCACTTGAGGTACCTGTTCGTCATCTTGGGATGGGGGATTCACCATCATTGAGGAAGAAGGTTGATCTTGCTCTTTTTGTTCCTGAGGCCGCACATCTCCAATCGCCATGGTGCGTATCGCGGCCGTTGGAACGCCTTCTTCATCTACATCATCAAGATCAACAACTTGCTCTCTTAGAGAGCCATTAGTCTCATCAAATACAACGTCGCTAGAGACTTCAACCAAACCCGATGATTTGTTGAAGACCCTATACGCCTTTGTATTTGAGTCATAACCTAATAAAAACCCTTCTACAGCTTTGGGAGCAAATTTAGAAGTTCTACCTTTCTTCACAAGAATATAACACTTGCTCCCAAATACACGAAACTAAGACACATTGGGTTTGTTACCGGTTAGAAGCTCATACGAAGTCTTCTTGAGGAGGCGGTGAAGGTAGACCCGGTTGATGGTGTGGCAAGCCGTGTTCACGACTTCCGACCAAAAGCGCTCGGGGGTCTTGAACTCTCCAAGCATCGTCCTCGCCATATCGATGAGCGTCCTGTTCTTCCTCTCTACCACACCATTTTGTTGTGGTGTGTAGGGAGCGGAGAACTCGTGCTTGATCCCTTCCTCCTCAAGATACTCATCCACTTGAAGGTTCTTGAACTCGGACCCGTTGTCGCTCCTTATCTTCTTCACCTTGAGCTCAAACTCATTTTGAGCTCTCCTGAGGAAGCGCTTGAGGGTCCCTTGGGTTTCAGATTTATCCTGCAAAAAGAATACCCAAGTGAAGCGGGAAAAATCATCAACTATAACAAGACCATACATACTTCCTCCTATACTTAGATAGGCGACGGGTCCGAAGAGGTCCATATGAAGCATCTCCAAAGGTCTTGATGTGGTCATCACATTTTTGGTGTGATGAGAGCTTCCCACCTGTTTGCCTGCTTGACAAGCTGCACAAGGTCTATCTTTTTCGAAATGCACATTAGTTAGACCTATCACGTGTTCTCCCTTTAGAAGCTTGTGAAGGTTCTTCATCCCCACATGTGCTAAACGGCGATGCCACAGCCAGCCCATGCAAGTCTTAGCAATTAAGCATGCATCTAGACCGGCCTCCTCTTTTGCAAAATCAACTAAATAAAGTTTGTCGTCTAGTACACCCTTAAAAGCTAGTGAACCATCACACCTTCTAAAGACAGACACATCTACATTTGTGAATAAACAATTAAATCCCATTTTACAAAGTTGACTAACAGATAATAGATTATATCCAAGCGACTCAACTAAAAACACATTAGAAATAGAGTGCTCGGACGAAATAGCAATCTTCCCTAACCCTTTTACCTTGCCTTGGTTCCCATCACCGAATATGATTGAATCTTGGGAATCCTTGTTCTTGACGTAGGAAGAGAACATCCTCTTTTCCCCCGTCATGTGGTTTGTGCATCCGCTGTCGATAATCCAGCTTGAGCCCCCGGATGCATAAACCTGCAAGGCAAATTTAGGCTTGGGTCTTAGGTACCCAACTCATGTTGGGTCCTACAAGGTTAGTTACAATGGTCTTAGGGACCCAAATGCAAGTTTTATCTCCCTTGCATCTTGCCCCTAATTTCCTAGCAATTACCTTCTTATCCTTTCTACAAATGGCAAATGAAGCATTGCAAGCATGATATATTGTTGAAGGTTCATTAATTTTCCTAGGAATATTAACAACATTTCTCCTAGGCATATGATGAACAACATTTCTCCTAGACATATCTCTACCATGCATATAGGAAGAACTAGAAGCAAACATGGCATGAGAATCAAAAGCATCATAACTTATATAGGCATTCCTAGAATGTCTCCTATCATGATACATGAAAGCATGGTTCTTTTTAGCACTACTAGCCATAGGGGCCTTTCCTTTCTCCTTGGCGGAGATGGGAGCCTCATGGCTTGTTAAGTTCTTGGCTTCCCTCTTGAAGCCAAGTCCATCCTTAATTGAGGGGTGTCTACCAATCGTGCAGGCATCCCTTGCAAATTTTAACTTATCAAATTCACTCTTGCTAGTCTTAAGTTGGGCATTAAGACTAGCTAGTTCATCATTTAACTTTGCAATAGACACTAGGTGTTCACTACAAGCATCAACATTAAAATCTTTACACCTAGTGCAAAACACAACATGTTCTACACAAGAGTTAGATCTATTTGCTACTTCTAGTTTAGCATTTAAATCATTGTTAACATCTTTTAAACTAGAAATTGTCTCATGGCAAGTAGATAGTTCACAAGAAAGCATTTCATTCCTCTTGATTTCTAAAGCAAGGAATTTTTGAGCCTCTAAAAACTTATCATGTTCTTCATATAAAAGATCCTCTTGCTTCTCTAATAATCTATTCTTATCATTCAAGGCATCAATTAATTCGTTAATCTTATTAACCTTGGTTCTATCTAGACCCTTGAATAAACAAGAATAATCTATTTCATCATCATCACTAGACTCATTCTCACTTGAAGAAGCATAAGTAGTATTGTCTCGAGTACATACCTTCTTCTCCTTCGCCATGAGGCATGTGTGACGCTCGTTGGGGAAGAGGGATGACTTGTTGAAGGCAGTGGCAGCGAGTCCTTCATTGTCGGAGTCGGATGACGAACAATCCGAGTCCCACTCCTTGCCAAGGTGTGCCTCGCCCTTAGCCTTCTTGTATGCCTTCTTCTTCTCCCTCTTGTTCCCTTGTTCCTGGTCACTATCATTATCAGACAGTTAGCGATAAAATGACCAATCTTACCACATTTGAAGCATGAGCGCTTCCCCTTGGTCTTGCTTGGCTGCCCCTTGCGACCCTTTAGCGCCGTCTTGAAGCGCTTGATGATGAGGGCCATCTCTTCATCATTGAGCCCTGCCGCCTCAACTTGCGCCACCTTGCTAGGTAGCGCCTCCTTGCTCCTTGTTGCCTTGAGAGCAACGGGTTGAGGCTCATTGATTGGACCATTCAATGCGTTGTCCACGTATCTCGCCTCCTTGATCATCATTCGCCCGCTTACAAACTTTCCAAGAACTTCTTCGGGCGACATCTTGGTGTACCTAGGATTTTCACGAATATTGTTCACCAGATGTGGATCAAGTACAGTAAAAGACCTTAGCATTAGGCGAACGACGTCATGGTCCGTCCAACGCGTGCTTCTGTAGCTCCTTATCTTGTTGATGAGGGTCTTGAGCCGGTTGTATGTTTGGGTTGGCTCCTCTCCCCTTATCATTACGAATCTTCCAAGCTCGCCCTCCACCAACTCCATTTTGGTGAGCATGGTGACGTCGTTCCCCTCATGTGAGATCCTGAGGGTGTCCCAGATCTGCTTGGCATTATCCAAGCCGCTCACCTTATTGTACTCTTCCCTGCACAAAGATGCTAAAAGGACAGTAGTAGCTTGTGCATTTTTATGAATTTGTTCATTTATAAACATGGGACTATCCGAGCTATCAAATTTCATTCCACTCTCTGCAATCTCCCATATGCTTGGATGGAGAGAGAACAAGTGACTACGCATTTTGTGACTCCAAAATCCATAGTCCTCCCCATCAAAGTGTGGAGGTTTGCCAAGAGGAATGGAAAGCAAATGTGCATTTGAGCTATGCAGAATACGCGAATAATCGAAAGAGAAGTTTGAGTTAACCATCTTTCTTTTGTCGTAGTCGTTGTCGTCGTTGTCCTTTTGGGAAGAAGTGGACTCATCGCTGTCGTCGTAGTAGACGATCTCCTTGATGTGTCTTGTCTTCTTCTTGTTCCCGTCTTTTCGTTTGTGGCCCGAGCCTGAGTCGGTAGGCTTGTCATCCTTCGGCTCGTTGACGAAGGACTCATTCTCCTTATCATTGATCACAATCCCCTTGCCCTTAGGATCCATCTCTTCGGGCGATTAGTCCCTTTGTGAAGAGAACGACTCTGATACCAATTGAGAGCACCTAGAGGGGGGGGTGAATGGGTGATCCTGTAAAACTTACAAACTTATAGCCACAAAAACTTGATTAGGAGTTAGCACAGTAATGCCAAGTGGCTAGAGAGGAGTCTTAGCAAAACACAATAACCACAAGAAGATCAACACAGATAGACACAGTGGTTTATCCCGTGGTTCGACCAAGTCCGACGCTTGCCTACTCCACGTTGTGGCGTCCCAACGGACGAGGGTTGCAATCAACCCCTCTCAAGCGGTCCAAAGACCTACTTGAATACCACGGTGTTTTGCTTAGCTTTACTTTATCCCGCTTGCAAGGAATCTCCACAACTTGGAGTCTCTCGCCCTTACAAAGATGTTCACAAAGAAGCGTGGAGTAAGGGAGGGATTAGCAACTCACACAAGACACAAAGATCACAGCAAATACGCACACACAAGACCCAGACTTGAGCTCAAGAAACTATCACGAGTTTCTCACTAGAACGGAGCTCAAATCACTAAGAATGTCGAACAAGTGCGCAAGAACGAAGTGTGAGTGATCAACTATGCTCAAAGAATGCTTGGATATCTTCTCCATGCGCCAAGGGGTCCCTTTTATAGCCCCAAGGCAGCTAGGAGCCGTTGAGAGCATTGTAGGAAGGCAATTCTTGCCTTCTGTCGACTGGTGCACCGGACAGTCCGGTGCACCACCGGACACTGTCCGGTGCGGATTTGTTTCCTTATTTGGCGAAGCCGACCGTTGCAGATTCAGAGCCGTTGGCGCACCGGACACTGTCTGGTGCACACCGGACAGTCCGGTGCTCCAATGTGACCGTTGGCTTGGCCACGCGTCACGCGCGGAATCCTCGGCCGACCGTTGCCCCGGCTGACCGTTGGCTCACCGGACAGTCCGGTGCCTCACCGGACAGTCCAGTGAATTATAGCCGTATGCCGTTGATGGCTTCCCGAGACCGACGACTTCGCCTGTGAACGGCTCACCGGACAGTCCGGTGCACCACCGGACAGTCCGGTGATTTATACCGTACACCGCCGTCAAAGTCCCGAGAGCAGCAAGTTCGCCAGAGCCAGCCTGGCACACCGGACACTGTCCGGTGCACCACCGGACAGTCCGGTGCACCCAGACTGCGCAGACTTTGGCTGAACAAAGCCATCTCTTTTCCAATTCGATTTCTCCTGTTTCCAGCACTTAGACACAATACATTAGTCCATAAAACAATGTACTAAGTCTAGAAACATACCTTTTGACTTGATTTGCACTTTGTCCACCACTTTGCATATATTAACACAAAAGCACTTGTGTTGGCACTCAATCACCAAAATACTTAGAAATGGCCCAAGGACACATGTCCCTTTCAGGAAGTGACACCCGCCGTCGTCTCAGGTGCGAGGACAATGCCCGACATGTCCCCCGAGGGAGTGCCGGCGTCGTCGACTCGCTCTGGTGCGACAGCCGACAAGGTGCTGCCTCCTGCGTGGCCATGGTTGCCCCGTCTCCGCCTCCTCCGGCGAGGAGGGTGGCAGGGACGACCGGAGTGCTCTTCTTCCGCCACGGGGAGATGCTGTCGTCGAGCTCGCCGTCGCCGGGCGAGTCGAAGACCGTCGTTGTCGCCGCGCCGCGAGGGGAGGAGTACCATGTTGTAGCTGTCGTCGAGGGACATGAACTTGAGACTCCCGAAGCGGAGCACCGTCCTGGGATGAAGAGGTTGCTGAAGACTCCCCATCTAGAATTCAACGGGAAGGTGTTCGTAAACACGCAGCAGGCCCCTACCTGGCGCGCCAACTGTCTGCGTTTCGGACCCGGGGGGTCCCTGGACCGACGAGTGAGATTGTCGCTGCGTGCCCCTGCCCAGATGGGTTGGCGCGGGATGGAACACAAGAGGTGGGGCAAGCCTTGTATTATCCTGCACCAGGGTGCTGCTTATAGTAGGGGTTACAAGCACGTCGTGAGAGGGAGAGAGAGAGAGGGAGCCGTTCGTTCGCTCCTTCCCCCGCGCGAACCCCCCTCCAGGATGGCCCTGGTCCTCCCTTTTATAGACGCAAGGAGAGGGTCCAGACGTACAATGGGGGGTGTAGCTATGCGCTAACGTGTCCGGCAGAGAAATGCCTAAGCCCTGTGTACATGCCAACGTGGTTGTCGGGGGAGCGCCTGAGCCCTGTACACGTGATAGCGTGGCCATCGGAGAAGCGCCTGAGTCCTGTAGGAGCACAGCTGGTAGTGCGGCAAGGATCCTGCTGACGTCTCCTTGCTGTCGTAAGGGGTTGAGAGCCACCGGCGTCATGGTTTCACGCGGGGCACCATCATTACCCGTCGCCGGGGTAAGCCAGATGGGACGCGGGTCTTGTTCCTTGTAGCCTGAGCTGGCTAGGGATAGGGTAATGATGTATCCCTTGTTGGCGCGGTCAGTCCGAGCCCAAGGTCGGGCGAGGCGGAGACTTCTCTTGAGGCCGAGGCCGGGGTTGAGCGAGGACGCGATTCCTCCCGAGACCGGGGTCGAGGCCGAGTCCGGGGGTTGGGCGAGGCGGAGACCTCCTCCCGAGGCCAGAGCCTGAGGTCGGGCGAGGCGGAGCTTCCTGTTGCGCCCGAGGCCGAACTCGATGGTTGATCATGACTTGTTGTCAGTCTTCGCCTGGGTGGTTGGCACGACAGTCGAAGGGGGGCGAACGGCGCTGTTTTCCTGTCATATCGGACAACAAGGAAGAGGGGCGAAGTGACTGCGGTCACTTCGGCCTAGCCGACTGAGGCGCGTGTGTCAGGATATGGTGTCAGACGATCCTCGCATTGAATGCGCCTGCGAAGCGGTCGGTTGGTGAGGCGGTCTGGCCAAGGTTGCTTCACAACGAAGTCTGCCCGAGCCGGGCTTCGGGAGAGCTGAGGGGGTGCCTGCTGCCTGAGGCGGCCCTCGGGCGAGGCGTGAACTCGTCTGGGACTACTGCTCCAGCCCGAGGCTAGGCTCGGATGAGGTGGCGTCCCTTGGGTAGACGAAGCCTTGACTTGAACCGCGCCCGTCAGTTGGTCTGAGGGTGTTTACCAGCCGTGATTAGGAGTGTTGGGGGTACCCCTAATTATGGTACCCGACACCCACCATTTTGGACGCTTAGGCATGCTTCTACCCCTTGTAGTTTAGGTTTTAGGGTTAGGGTTTACTGTTTACGGTTTTAGGTTGTACTGTTTATTTGCAGTTGTGAATGATGTATGCAGGGATGTCGAAGAGCACTCAAATCGCCGATAAAGCAATCATCTTGATGCAGGATCATGCCAAGCATATTCTTCGTATTTGCAATGAGAAGCTACCCTTCGGTAAGGAGTTGACAACTTTTGAGGTTAAAGAACTTCGCGAAGCACTTGAATTCGCCGCCGAAGCATTGGACCAGGAATCCCTTTTTTGCCAAGAGGAATTGGATGCAACTGTTAAGGAGGAACAATTGGAGCATGACGAGAAGGTTGCTTTAGATATGATTGAAAGCCCACTACCTTCTCCTGATTCGGACTGCTTCCTATCTCTTGAAGAGCACATTGAGAAGTTTTGGGGCTTTGATTACAACTCAGACCAGATGCCTAGCTACTCCGACTAGGTTCAGGGTTTATGGTGTTCTCAAATTCTGGATGTGTGGATGTAATCCTATTTTAGATGTGTATGTGAACTTGAATTCTGGATGTGTGGATGTAATGGTGAACTGAATGTATTGTGTCAGGTGTAATGGTATGTTTGGATGTCTATTTGAACTGACATTCTTGGTTTAATTGTCAAATGTTCCTTGCGTTCACTTGTATGACCATCAACAACTGAATCTGTATCAGTTCACAGAATTCTACAGTTCACAGAATTCAGTTCACAGATTCAGTTCACATACAGCCTAATCTGCATACAACTGAATTCTGTTATGCCATCTGAATTCTGTGAAAGGTGCTACAATATATAGCCTAATCTGCATACAACTGAATTCTGTTATGCCATCTGAATTCAGAACCACGGTGGCTTGGTTCACTGAATTCTGTTTGCATTGCTTAAAAGGTGCAGTTCACAAACACTGTCTACTGTCTATTGTTACGAAAACATTGTTCACTGTCCATCTCAGGGTAGTCGTAAGGCTTGTGACCAAGCCACAGTGGCCGATCTCCACCGTACCAAAAGCTGCAATCGTTGTATACAAGTGAACAACGATTGACTGCACCTTTTAAGCAACAGAACAGACTGCACCTGTTGCTTCAACATAGACAGACTTGTGTAAACTGAATTCAGATGGCAACGATAACAGAATTCAGATGGCAACCCCAGAAACAATAACAGAATTCAGATGGCAACGATTGACTGCACCTGTTGAACATAACAGAATTGTGTAAACTGAATCTATTGTCAACTGCACCTGTTGAACATTGACTGAACCTGTTGAACATAACAGATTCTGTACATAACAGAATTCAGTTGAACATAGACTGAAACCGAGCATTCACTGAAAACAATAGATTCAATTTACAATAACAGATTCAGTTCACAGACAGCTACAGCCGCGGGGCATCTACAGTTCATAGACAGCTACAGTTCACAGACAGATTCAGTTCACAGACAGACAATTACATATCAGGTACCCATGCCTTCTTTTTTTGGTGTTAGTTTCTTTTTAAGCATTCTAGGACCAGTGCCATGCCCACCAGGATGGCATGATGATGGAGTAGTTGGAAGACTTGGCGTTGCACCTTGTGTTGCTAAAACAGTGGATGGTCTACCTTCTCCACTTGCCACACCACCTTGTGTTGCTAAAACGGTGGATGGTCCAACTTCTCCGCTTGGTGCTGCACCTTGTGTTGCTAAAACAGTGGATGGTCCACCTTCTCCACTTGCCACACTTGAAGATTGGATGCCACTAACTGATACAAGTACAAGGCCACTGCAAAATATAATTGTAATTAGTAATTAGATGATGACATTTGAACCAAAGGAGTTTTAAGTGAAATGTACCTATCATATGTAGACTTTGGAGACTGATTGTCGGTCTGTGAAGGTTCATTTGCACCCGCATACTTGCGGCTCCTCTGTTTCCTATTTCTTTTTTTGGTACCGTTTAGTGGGCACTTATAACTTGTTTGTCTGTGACCAAGCTCTCCACATTTTTTGCATCGTATAGGACCTCTTGTCATTTGCCTACCACCTTCTTTAGTGGTTGTCTTAGGTCTACTCCCACCTTCCAGACAACCTTTGATTCGTAATTTCCTTTGCCTACCATCACCTCGTTTTGCTAAAGGTCCTTTGACAACTGAGTCCATATCAACTTGAGGCCACTGTGAACGATCCCTTATAGGATAGATGACTCTACAATATGCTTCTTTGAACTTTTGTACTGAATAAAAATCATGCACATAGTTTTCTATCCTTTCACTTCGAAAACTTGTGATGACAACTATGGCATGGTCACAAGGCTTCCCAGTATGCTGCACTCCAGACATGAGCATTCCTGCGCTCCTAGATCAACAATATGTCTTTCTTGTTTGGGGCTATTATCAAAAACTTCAGCATGACCATTTCCAGCATTTACAACTTTTAAATGTCCAAGTCCTCTAGACCTTATATGCAATTGATGTACTATAGCAGGCAAGATAGTTCCACAAAGTTTGCCACCAATTCTCCTCCTTTTCTCCCAAAGTACCATAATAAGCTCTCTAATCTTGTCTGCTAGTTGAACCACTGGCAGGTCTTTGTGGTCTTTGACCCAGTTGTTAAAACACTCAGCTAAATTATTGTTGATGTAGTCGCATTTTATGTCTGGGTCAAAAGTACTCCTCATCCACTTGAACTTGTGATCTCTATTTAGCCAGGTAATCACTTCAGGGTCAGAATGCAAAATGGGCCCAATATGTCTATCAAATTCAGCTTGTCTATATGCTCTCGCAGCAGGATACATTCCTCTGTAACTATTTCCATAGAATCTTTTGATGAAATTTTGCATCAGATGTCTGAAACATTGTAACACCCCTGGTGTTACTATAACTAAAACCTGAGCATGGCATCATAAGCATTGACATTGCATATGTTTGACACACCTAGAGTGCATTCACTAGGCAAAAATTTCAAACAAGTTGTATTATTTTAAGGTTTTGCAAATAGGACCCTGGATAGGAAGCTTTACCCTAAACAGGGATTAAAGGGGTAAGACTTAACCCAACTTGAGAAAATCTAAATACCTTAGGGTAATAGTTATGAAATATCCCCAAAAACAAAGTTGAACCACAATTGTACCCCTGGGATACTAAAAACCCTAATTGGAACCCTGGAAAACCCTAAGACTAAACCCTAGGGGCCTAAGTGCAAAATTAGTCCACTTTTGGGCTAAAGTGCAAAAACCAAGTCAAATAAGTGTTTTAAGTCATTTGGTTCATAAATCTGTGGACTTGAAAGCTAAACCCTAAGTTTTGGACTCATTTGCAAAAAGGACCCCAACTTTGAATTCTATACTAAGTCTGAAATTCAGTGTTGAAGGCTCAACTTTAGGGCTTTGTAACATTCAAAGCATAGGGTCTTTGCCCTAGGCCACCACACCAAATTTGTAAAGCAATTAAAGGAGAACAACTTTGCTTAAGAGTGGGAGCATTGTTGTTAAGGAAATGTTGGAGATAATTAAGCCTGAAGATTGGCTGTCAGGCTGATTCAGTCTAAAATTCAGAAGTTCAGTGTAACAAAGCCATCTTTGGGGTTGAATTAAACCTTGGTCCATTGCTCAAATAGGTTTAATCCCTATAGTCGATTTGTAGCTGGTATGTAGCACTACAACTTTGGTGCAGAGACTTGGGCCTGTTGCCACATGAAATTGGAAGAAAACTCCCCTGCAAATTGCTCTGTCAGACTGTCTGAACCGAGCTCGCCATGGTACAGTGCTTCAGACAGATCAGAACGACAGCACGGCAATCCCTCACCGCCGACGACCAACCTCCACTGAGATTCACGCTGCCGCCGTTGCGATTCACGTCGCCGGTGATCAGATGAGGCCGCTAGGTAAAAGCCACCCCCTGAGGACAACTCCGGTGACTCACCGTGACTGCCCCTTTTTCTCTGCGGCTGAGCGATAGGCTCGCCGGTGAACCGCCGCCTCCCGGCCATGCGCCGCGTGGCTCTCACTTTCCACCGCACCGCCACGACTTACTCTAACTCCCCGTCGATCGCCGGAACAACCGCCACGCCTCTAGGCACGTATTCACCGCGCCAGGATTCTTCCTCACCTCCGGCCGCCGCGTTGCTCGTCCAAAATTTGCGGCCACCGCTCACTCCGCCTATAAATTGAGCCCTCCCCTAGCTGCATAACATCATCACCCACTCATCCACCAACAATCGCTAGCACCCGTGCCTCCGAGAGCTCGAATTTTGGTTTTGCCCCAAATCCACTCTCCGCCACCGTGAAAATCCGTTCGTCGCGGCCAGCTCAACTCAGGTTAGTTCAAGCTGTACTGTTGCCTGTTCTAGCATCCCTAAGCTCTCCACATGATCCCTGACCCTTTTGATTGAACCAAACCACCATGGATTACCGGGAACACCTTCACCCATCCGCAATGTTCTCGGTTCATGCGGACAGAGCTTGATAGCTCATTATTCGTGCAATTAGATTAGGGAAAACACTCGGGCTTGGTCCAATTTGATGTCCGCCGCTCGGGAACCCTAGCTGTTGCCCCAATCGGCCGGCGTAGGTGCTCGCCGGAGCTCGGCTGGGCGTGAACGCCGTCGGGGACTCCACCTTGCAAAAGAACAGAACTACGGGGGTCTATCTGTAAACGTCAGAGACTCTGTTAAACAGTGAAAGAATTCGTTCGCAGATAGACAGAAACGCGGGGACCCCTGTGCAAAATCGCCAGGGCGCGGGCGCGCGCGGGCGCTTCTTCCCCCTGACTGGGCCGTACGGGCTGCTTTTGGCCCAGAACTGTTCACTGTTTTTCCTTTTCTTTTATTTCCAGAGCTAAAACAATTATTGAAAATTGTAGAAAAATGATAAAATTGTGAAACCAATTTTCCTAGGCTTGTTATTTTCCCTAGTATTTAATAAAAATAATTTCATGATTTTTAGTTTAAACAGAGAATTTTAGGGCATTTAAAGCAGCTTAAAGAATTAGTTTTGGATTTTTAGAAATAAATTAGTAAGTCCAAAAATGCCCAAACTTTTTATGGGAACTTAAAACAATATTTAGAAGCCTTGGGTAGAATTTGGGTTGATTTAGACCTTATTGATCACTAAACCCCAAAACACCCCCCCTGCCCTATGAACTCCTTTACTGACTCCGGAAACCCTAGGTTCTCGGAGTACCGTGAAGGAAAGTTGTACTCAAGACTTAGATAATAAGTTTATATTATCTTTGCATCCTCATGAGCATCCCATGGCATCCATTCTTATGCATATATATGGATATGTTAGAACACGAAGAAGAAGAAGAAGTCACTGAAGAAAGGACACCACCACCCTCAGATCCTCAAGCAGGCAACTGCTTTTACTTTGATATTTGCGGATCCGAGCCGGACTCACCTGTTAACAAAGGCAAGCCCCGGTGCATTTGCCACCTTCCTTGATGTTTTTAAAATCTTTCTCACTTGATTGCTGCATTAGGTGATAGGAGTTGATTGCTAAAACAATTCCTGCATTACCTTCCTTGGACTTGATTACCTTCCTTGATCACCCGTTTTATAAAAGATTTTTGATGCTTAGTCTTGCTTTAGAAAAACAAAATGTTTTGTTTTTACAAAATATGATGTGGCAAAAGTGGGTGGGATGTTTTCAAAAATAAAACTTGATGGTGAATCTGTCAAAGGCCTTGATGGATTCAACATCGGAAAAGATGTACCTCTGCCAGGTACCAAGTTTTTGGGATAAAATACTTAAGCTGAGACCGGGCGATTGACTTGCACGAGAAGAGAGTCTCGGTGTAGTGTCTCCGTCTGAGTCGATTAAGGACTGTCTCGATGTAGGCTTGATGATCGAGGACCCTTTAGCTGGTCACATGCCTCGTCATGGGTAAGCCTTGCCTCGGGCAGACTAAGGCCGGAATAATATAACACGAAATGGGCGTGGAGCGGTGGCGAGAGTAGCGTGTACCCTCCGTGGCAAGAGGCTGGACGGTGGTGTATCTGTGCTCTCGGTTTGCGTGAACCTGATCCGGTCTTAAGAACCCCGGTGGCGGGTTGACATATGCAAGGGTTAAGTGCTACATATGTCGTGTGATTGGAGATCCTCAGCTGAGTATAATCGATTCGGATCGCCGTACCTTCGCGGTTATGAAGACTTGGTCACTGACCTATACGTAGCATTCCACTAAAGATGATGGGTTTTTGTTGAAGAAATTGGCTAGTACAGGACCAGTGATTGAACTAGGGTAGAAAGAACTCTAGTTACAGGTAAATGTACTTAACTTGACAAATAAAATTTGGATTTTTAAGGATCCACTTTAGTAAGCATTTTCGCAAAACAGAGTCTTTTGATTATTGAAAAGCCTTACCTTGACTCCCATATATCCAGCATACCCTTGAGAGTCTTTTCTTTAGTCGGGTAAGTCTTGCTGAGTAATTCCATACTCAGGGTTTATCCCTTTGTTGTTTTTAGGTGAGGAAGTGGCAGATTTCTGCTGCTTCTGTACCAAGGTGGTTCCTAAAGAAGAAAAACAAGACTGAAGTGCGGGAGGACTTGGTCCTCCATCTACATCTTTTACTTAAAACTTATCGGGAGGAGTTTTTGCCTCCCTGGGTTTGTATAATATTACTACTCAGCACTCGCTCTTAGTTCTGGTCTGTAATAAAACAACTTGAGCTTGTTTTTAAATAAATGTAAATTATGTAATCGCTTCCGCAATTCCTTATTTCCGATGTTCTGTAATGTCTGTATGACGGGTGAAACGTTCCTGGTAAGGTAAGGAAAGATACCGAACTTGTCAAGTAGTTCAGGGGCACCTATAGGATTGTCTGAGGTCCGTTGGACAAGGACAACTGTAGGTGGGCCTAATTACTTGGGAGGTTCCGTCACAGCTGGTATCGGAGCGTAGCCCTTCTTGACAGATATTATGTGGCATCTTCAAAAGGATTTTCTAAGACTTATCTAGAAAATTGCTTCTCTTCTTACCTAAGTATTTCTGAAGAGTTTACTTCAAGGACCAGATAGGAAGAGTGCAATGTATAGAAGGTTGAATCGACTAAGGTTGATTCTGTACTTATTCATGCATCATGCTAAGAATTATACTAATAAATTTTCCCCCTTAGCAAATGCCGCCGCGTACAAGGAAAACGGCACGTAAGCATACTGGACCCATTGGAGTGCCTCGGCATCAACTTGCCCCACGAGAGCAAGAGCAAAACAGCAGTAGCGGGAGCAACGATCCCATTGGTGATCTAGAAGCTCGCGTGAATCATCTCCAAGAGGAGTTACAGCGCAGGACTAATCTATGGGTTGCGGACGGTGACCGAATCAATGATTTAAGAAGTTACATCCGCACCCTGCAAGATCAACTAGCACCGAGATTTGGCACTTGACTGGGCAGTGCAGTCTCGTTCGGTGGCTTTAGCTAAGGAAGCAAAGGCTCGAGCACGAGTCAACGAACTTAGCGTTGCTATTGATAACTTGCAGGTATATTGCAATACTTTGCATGAAGAAGTTCATGTATTGTATTCGCAACTACACCCAAATGTCCCTACGGATCCCGTCAGGTCTGAAGCCGGACCCTCGCATACTGCGGGCGAAGCACTTGGTGGAGAGCTAGATCTTTTTAGGCCCCCTCCTTCTTTGAGGTTGGTCGACGTATGGTCTCCCACCCCTGACGATGAAGCTACCAAGAATAAGCAGGAGTAGTAGTGTAGCTTGTAAAAGTAGAAATAGTAAGTTGTATAATAGGTGGAACTTTTGTACAATGGGTAATGTGTCCTGTAATATCGAGTCTGTACCATTACTTTTTATAGTAATGGAAGGTCTCTTTGGCATATTATATTTATTTCAAATGTTTTTGCCTCAGATGCCGACCAGGACTCGCGGACAGGACGCAGCCGGAACTTCTGGGGGTCGGGATGTCACCCCAAATCCACCTCCGGTTCCACCCACGCTAGCCGAGGCGATTGCCGCCTTGGTAAATGCCACCGCCGATAATACCCACTTCCTTAGGGAAATGGCGGGTCAACAACAGTTCCAGCAGCAGGCAGGAAGGGGTTTCCAGCAAGGTCCCCGTGAAACCACCTATCTGGACTTCTCCGAAACTCGTCCACCTCTATTCACCAAGGTAGAAGACCCGCTAGAAGCCGACGAGTGGATACGAGTCATTGAACAAAAGTTTGGTCTCCTTCGTTGTTCTGAAACGCAGAAGCCATTGTTCGCGGCACAGCAACTACGTGGCCCTGCCAGTACTTGGTGGGGAAATTTCGTGGCTATCCAACCTGACAACCATCAAATCACTTGGGAAGAATTTAAAGCAGCCTTCCGTGAGCACTACATACCTGAAGGGGTGCTGCATATGAAACAAGAGGAATTCATGAAGCTAAAACAAGGAGGAGATACCATCAATCAGTATCTCAACAAGTTTAATCACCTGTCGCAATATGCCATCGACCTGGTGAATACTGATTTGAAGAAAAAGAACTGCTTCATGAGGGGTCTAAATGACCGGTTGCAGCGAAAGATGGCCACATGTATTGATCTCACGTATGGAAAAGTTGTTAGTACAGCCTTATCTGTGGAAGCAAAATACGCAAGTTCTGGGAAGAATAAGGGATTCAGTGGTGAGAGGCCTAATCAGGGCCAGGCGAAGAGGCAACGGTTCGTCATCCGGCCTTCTAGCCAAAACCGCACTTTTTCTCGTCCACCAACATTCCCTTTCAAACAGCCCATTATTATTCGCCCCAACAATACCCCCACTTCCCCAAATCAGCCGGGTGCCCCAGGCACTCGATTCCCTGCCTTGCCCAGCTCTTCAACTGGGTGTTTCAACTGTGGCAAGTCGGGACATTTTATCAAAGACTGCCCATACCCCAAGCAAAATCAATCCAATGCTCAGCAAGGAACTGGGAAGTCTACTCAGCCCAAAGGAAATACTGTGGGGAGGAATACCAAGAAAACGGGGCGTGTATACTACACCCAGGTGGCCACTACACCGGAAGGAGAGCCGGTGATGATGGGTACGTTTCCCATGGCCAGTCACCCTGCAATTATTCTTTTTGATTCTGGTGCTTCGCATACCTTCATTAGCAAGAAATTTGTGGAGCAACATCACATTGCATGCCATGAATCAAAAGAGGGACTTAAAATTCATTCACCTGGGGGATATATTTTTACTCGAGAAGTGGCCTATGAAGTGCCAGTAATAATGGCCGGACGGAACTTTCCTGCTAACATGATTGTTCTGAAGGGCCAGGATATAGATGTAATTTTGGGTATGAATTGGTTAACCCAATACAAGGCAATACTCAACACTGAACTCAGAACCGTCAGGTTGAGCTTTAATCAAGAAGAAATTCTTTTGTCTCTCCCCGTGACCAATCCGGCCAAAGCTTCTGGTAGAGTATACGAAGCCATTGTACCGGAAATCAAGGATATTCCGGTAGTATGTGAGTTTCCAGATGTATTTCCGGAAGATTTGCCTGGACTGCCCCCTGAAAGAGATGTAGAATTTGTAATTGAGCTAAAGCCCGGTACGGCTCCCATCTCTCGAAGATCGTACCGTATGCCCCCTAATGAGTTGGCGGAATTGAAGATTCAATTACAAGATCTACTGAATAAGGGATTCATCCGGCCAAGCTCGTCTCCATGGGGTTGCCCCGCCATTTTTGTTAAAAAGAAGGATCAAACCTTGCGGATGTGCGTGGATTATCGGCCCCTGAATGAGGTCACCATCAAGAATAAGTACCCTCTTCCAAGGATCGACATCTTATTTGATCAACTGACTGGAGCAAGGGTATTTTCCAAAATTGATCTCAGGTCGGGCTATCATCAAATCCGTATTCGGCCCGAGGATATACCGAAGACCGCATTTACTATGCGGTATGGATTGTTTGAATACTTGGTAATGTCTTTCGGGCTCACTAATGCTCCTGCCCACTTCACCTATTTGATGAACTCGGTGTTCATGCCCGAGTTGGACAAGTTCGTGGTGGTCTTCATCGACGATATTTTGATATACTCTAAAAATGAAGAGGAGCATGCTCAGCATCTACGGATTGTATTGACGCGCCTGAGGGAACATCAGTTGTATGCCAAGTTCAGTAAGTGCGCGTTCTGGCTGGAGGAAATTCAATTTTTGGGACACGTGTTATCAGCCAAAGGAATTGCGGTAGATCCTAGCAAAGTCAAAGATATTCTGGAATGGAAAACCCCAACCACTGTTCACCAAGTCCGGAGTTTTCTTGGACTAGCTAGATATTATCGCAGATTCATACCCGATTTTTCTAAGCTTGTGAAGCCAATCACAAGTTTGTTGAAGAATGGCATTAAGTTCAATTGGTCTTCTAAGTGTAATGAAGCCTTTGAGCAATTAAAGACATTATTAACCACTGCTCCGGTATTGGCTCAACCGGACATCACTAAGCCTTTTGATGTATATTGTGATGCATCTGGCAGTGGACTCGGCTGTGTATTAATGCAAGAGGGCCGAGTAATTGCGTATGCTTCAAGGCAGTTGCGCCGACATGAGGAGCATTATCCAACTCATGATCTGGAGCTAGCTGCTGTGGTTCATGCCCTGAAAATATGGCGTCACTATCTGCTGGGAAATATCTGTCACATATATACAGATCATAAAAGCTTGAAGTACATCTTCACCCAGTCAGAATTAAATACGAGGCAAAGATGATGGCTTGAGCTTATTAAGGACTATGAACTGGAGATCCATTATCACCCAGGCAAGGCCAATGTGGTGGCAGATGCACTAAGTCGTAAGGCTTCCTGCCACTGCCTTATGGTGAAAACCTCTGACAACACTTTGTGTCAAGAGATGGAAAAGTTAAACCTGGGGATAATCCAACAAGGGACTCTAAATCAGCTAAAGCTTGAGTCAATCATTTTGCAAAGGATAATTGATGCTCAAAAGGATAATCTGGGTATGAAGCACATACGAGAGAAGATAAGGGCTGGAACAGCCAAATGTTTCAAGGAAGATGATCAAGGTGTGTTATGGTTTAACAACCGCATAGTAGTGCCAAAGAATGAAGAACTCCGCCAGCAAATCTTAGATGAAGCGCATCTTAGTCGCTATTCTATTCATCCGGGAAGCACTAAGATGTATCATGATCTAAAACAGCACTACTGGTGGACGAAGATGAAAATTGAAATTGCACGCTATGTGGCTAAGTGTGACACTTGTAGACGTGTCAAAGCCATACACATGAAAACTGCCGGTCCATTGCAGTCATTACCAGTACCAACATGGAAATGGGAAGACATAAGCATGGACTTCATTGTGGGATTGCCCAGAACCGCAAAAGGATATGACTCTATTTGGGTGATTGTTGATCGACTTACAAAGATTGCTCACTTTCTACCGGTCAAGACATATTATCCGGTACTTACCTATGCAGAGTTGTACATTGCCCGTATTCTCAGTTTGCATGGTGTCCCAAAGACTATAATGTCGGATCGTGGACCACAATTTGTATCCAAATTTTGGGAAGAACTTCATAAATCCCTGGGTACTAAGTTACTCCACAGTTCGGCCTATCATCCTCAAACCAGTGGACAGACTGAGAGAGTGAACCAAATACTTGAAGATATGTTGCGGGCATGTGTTCTGGACTTCTCACAGAAATGGGATGAATGTTTACCTTTGGTGGAGTTTTCATATAATAATAGCTATCAAGAAAGTATTAAGATGGCACCCTTCGACGCTTTATATGGACGACGGTGTCGGACTTCGCTAAATTGGTCTGAACCTGGTGAAAGGTGCTTCTTTAGACCTGATCTGGTGAAAGGAGCCAAGGATAAGGTTCGGAAAATCATTCATAATATGAAGAAAGCACAAGCTCGTCAGAAGAGTTATGTAGACCAACGGCGAATGCCCTTATACTTCCTGGAAGGAGACTACGTCTACTTGAAGGTTTCACCAATAAAGGGAGTATCGCGTTTCGGGGTAAAGGGAAAGCTTGCACCCAGGTACATTGGTCCATTTCCTATTCTTCAAAGATATGGGCCAGTGGCGTATCGACTTCAACTTCCCGAAACATTGTCTGCTGTACATAATGTGTTCCATGTATCGCAATTGAAGAAGTGTCTTCGGGTTCCCGATCGAACCATTGAAGTGACAGATGTTGTCCTGGAACCAGACTTAACGTACTCGGAACATCCTATTCGAGTTCTGGATCAAAAGGACAGGGTTACCCGGAGAAAGACTCTCAAGTTCTACAAGGTACAATGGAACCAGCATTCTGAGGAAGAGGCTACATGGGAAACTCAAGACTTCTTGAATCAGAATTTCCCAGGCTTTCTAGCCTCATGTAATTTGTAAAGTGTATATAGTTATTGCAATAAAGGAGTGAACTCCCACACCACCCCTGCCTTCTACCAGAAATAAGGAAATAAAAATGTGACACATTTCCTTTTCCATTACTCACCCTAGGACTTTAAATCTCGGGACGAGATTCTTTTATGGGGGGAAGGATGTAACACCCCTGGTGTTACTATAACTAAAACCTGAGCATGGCATCATAAGCATTGACATTGCATATGTTTGACACACCTAGAGTGCATTCACTAGGCAAAAATTTCAAACAAGTTGTATTGTTTTAAGGTTTTGCAAATAGGACCCTGGATAGGAAGCTTTACCCTAAACAGGGATTAAAGGGGTAAGACTTAACCCAACTTGAGAAAATCTAAATACCTTAGGGTAATAGTTATGAAATATCCCCAAAAACAAAGTTGAACCACAATTGTACCCCTGGGATACTAAAAACCCTAATTGAAACCCTGGAAAACCCTAAGACTAAACCCTAGGGGCCTAAGTGCAAAATTAGTCCACTTTTGGGCTAAAGTGCAAAAACCAAGTCAAATAAGTGTTTTAAGTCATTTGGTTCATAAATCTGTGGACTTGAAAGCTAAACCCTAAGTTTTGGACTCATTTGCAAAAAGGACCCCAACTTTGAATTCTATACTAAGTCTGAAATTCAGTGTTGAAGGCTCAACTTTAGGGCTTTGTAACATTCAAAGCATAGGGTCTTTGCCCTAGGTCACCACACCAAATTTGTAAAGCAATTAAAGGAGAACAACTTTGCTTAAGAGTGGGAGCATTGTTGTTAAGGAAATGTTGGAGATAATTAAGCCTGAAGATTGGCTGTCAGGCTGATTCAGTCTAAAATTCAGAAGTTCAGTGTAACAAAGCCATCTTTGGGGTTGAATTAAACCTTGGTCCATTGCTCAAATAGGTTTAATCCCTATAGTCGATTTGTAGCTGGTATGTAGCACTACAACTTTGGTGCAGAGACTTGGGCCTGTTGCCACATGAAATTGGAAGAAAACTCCCCTGCAAATTGCTCTGTCAGACTGTCTGAACCGAGCTCGCCATGGTACAGTGCTTCAGACAGATCAGAACGATAGCACGGCAATCCCTCACCACCGACGACCAACCTCCGCTGAGATTCACGCTGCCGCCGTTGCGATTCACGTCGCCGGTGATCAGATGAGGCCGCCAGGTAAAAGCCACCCCCTGAGGATAACTCCGGTGACTCACCGTGACTGCCCCTTTTTCTCTGCGGCTGAGCGATAGGCTCGCCGGTGAACCGCCGCCTCCCGGCCGTGCGCCGTGTGGCTCTCACTTTCCACCGCACCGCCATGACTTACTCTAACTCCCCGTCGATCGCCGGAACAACCGCCACGCCTCTAGGCACGTATTCACCGCGCCAGGATTCTTCCTCACCTCCGGCCGCCGCGTTGCTCGTCCAAAATTTGCGGCCACCGCTCACTCCGCCTATAAATTGAGCCCTTCCCTAGCTGCATAACATCATCACCCACTCATCCACCAACAATCGCTAGCACCCGTGCCTCCGAGAGCTCGAATTTTGGTTTTGCCCCAAATCCACTCTCCGCCACCGTGAAAATCCGTTCGTCGCGGCCAGCTCAACTCAGGTTAGTTCAAGCTGTACCGTTGCCTGTTCTAGCATCCTTAAGCTCTCCACATGATCCCTGACCCTTTTGATTGAACCAAACCACCATGGATTACCGGGAACACCTTCACCCATCTGCAATGTTCTCGGTTCATGCGGACAGAGCTTGATAGCTCATTATTCGTGCAATTAGATTAGGGAAAACACTCGGGCTTGGTCCAATTTGATGCCCGCCGCTCGGGAACCCTAGCCGTTGCCCCAATCGGCCGGCGTAGGTGCTCGCCGGAGCTCGGCTGGGCGTGAACGTCGTCGGGGACTCCACCTTGCAAAAGAACAGAACTACGGGGGTCTATCTGTAAACGTCAGAGACTCTGTTAAACAGTGAAAGAATTCGTTCGCAGATAGACAGAAACGCGGGGGCCCCTATGCAAAATCGCCAGGGCGCGGGCGCGCGCGGGCGCTTCTTCCCCCTGACTGGGCCGTACGGGCTGCTTTGGCCTAGAACTGTTCACTGTTTTTCCTTTTCTTTTATTTCCAGAGCTAAAACAATTATTGAAAATTGTAGAAAAATGATAAAATTGTGAAACCAATTTTCCTAGGCTTGTTATTTTCCCTAGTATTTAATAAAAATAATTTCATGATTTTTAGTTTAAACAGAGAATTTTAGGGCATTTAAAGCAGCTTAAAGAATTAGTTTTGGATTTTTAGAAAATAATTAGTAAGTCCAAAAATGCCCAAACTTTTTATGGGAACTTAAAACAATATTTAGAAGCCTTGGGTAGAATTTGGGTTGATTTAGACCTTGTTTGATCACTAAACCCCAAAACACCCCCCTGCCCTATGAACTCCTTTACTGACTCCGGAAACCCTAGGTTCTCGGAGTACCATGAAGGAAAGTTGTACTCAAGACTTAGATAATAAGTTTATATTATCTTTGCATCCTCATGAGCATCCCATAGCATCCATTCTTATGCATATATATGGATATGTTAGAACACGAAGAAGAAGAAGAAGTCACTAAAGAAAGGACACCACCACCCTCAGATCCTCAAGCAGGCAACTGCTTTTACTTTGATATTTGTGGATCCGAGCCGGACTCACCTGTTAACAAAGGCAAGCCCCGGTGCATTTGCCACCTTCCTTGATGTTTTTAAAATCTTTCTCACTTGATTGCTGCATTAGGTGATAGGAGTTGATTGCTAAAACAATTCCTGCATTACCTTCCTTGGACTTGATTACCTTCCTTGATCACCTGTTTTATAAAAGATTTTTGATGCTTAGTCTTGCTTTAGAAAAACAAAATGTTTTGTTTTTACAAAATATGATGTGGCAAAAGTGGGTGGGATGTTTTCAAAAATAAAACTTGGTGGTGAATCTGTCAAAGGCCTTGATGGATTCAACATCGGAAAAGATGTACCTCTGCCAGGTACCAAGTTTTTGGGATAAAATACTTAAGCTGAGACCGGGAGGTTGACTTGCACGAGAAGAGAGTCTCGGTGTAGTGTCTCCGTCTGAGTCGATTAAGGACCGTCTCGATGTAGGCTTGATGATCGAGGACCCTTTAGCTGGTCACATGCCTCGTCATGGGTAAGCCTTGCCTCGGGCAGACTAAGGCCGGAATAAGATAACACGAAATGGGCGTGGAGCGGTGGCGAGAGTAGCGTGTACCCTCCGTGGCAAGAGGCTGGACGGTGGTGTATCTGTGCTCTCGGTTTGCGTGAACCTGATCCGGTCTTAAGAACCCCGGTGGCGGGTTGACATATGCAAGGGTTAAGTGCTACATATGTCGTGTGATTGGAGATCCTCAGCTGAGTATAATCTATTCGGATCGCCGTACCTTCGCGGTTATGAAGACTTGGTCAATGACCTACACGTAGCATTCCACTAAAGATGATGGGTTTTTGTTGAAGAAATTGGCTAGTACAGGACCAGTGATTGAACTAGGGTAGAAAGAACTCTAGTTACAGGTAAATGTACTTAACTTGACAAATAAAATTTGGATTTTTAAGGATCCACTTTAGTAAGCATTTCCGCAAAATAGAGTCTTTTGATTATTGAAAAGCCTTACCTTGACTCCCATATATCCAGCATACCCTTGAGAGTCTTTTCTTTAGTCGGGTAAGTCTTGCTGAGTAATTCCATACTCAGGGTTTATCCCTTCGTTGTTTTTAGGTGAGGAAGTGGCAGATTTCTGCTGCTTCTGTACCAAGGTGGTTCCTAAAGAAGAAAAACAAGACTGAAGTGCGGGAGGACTTGGTCCTCCATCTAGATCTTTTACTTAAAACTTATCGGGAGGAGTTTTTGCCTCCCTGGGTTTGTATAATATTACTACTCAGCACTCGCTCTTAGTTCTGGTCTGTAATAAAACAACTTGAGCTTGTTTTTAAATAAATGTAAATTATGTAATCGCTTCCGCAATTCCTTATCTCCGATGTTCTGTAATGTCTGCATGACGGGTGAAACGTTCCTGGTAAGGTAAGGAAAGATACCGAACTTGTCAAGTAGTTCAGGGGCACCTATAGGATTGTCTGAGGTCCGTTGGACAAGGACAACTGTAGGTGGGCCTAATTACTTGGGAGGTTCCGTCACAAACATTCTCTCTTATCAGCCTGTGGGAAAACTAGTTCCACAGCAGTCATCAAACCCTTGCCGGCATCAGTACAAATAGCTAGTTTCTCCATATTCCCTATGGCCCTTCGAAGCTGTGTCATAAACCAAACCCAATTATTCTTGCTCTCAGAATCCATGAACCCAAACGCGACCGGGTACATCCAATTGTGTCCATCTAACGTTGTTGCAGCTGCTAGGTGACCATTCCATCTACCATTGAGTGCAGTTGAATCCACACTAAGGTAAGGCCTACACACAGCACGAAACCCTTCTATACAAGGCTCAAGTGCACAAAAAATCTATGGAAATAGACATTTTCATCTACAACTTGGGTGTCTATCTCCACCACACTATGAGGGGATTTTATCAAAATTTCTTCCTTCCACCTATACAACATACTGAAACTATCGTCCCAATTGCCATACATCTCTTTTAGAGCTTCTTGCATTCCTTTCCATGTCACATCATAACTGACCCTACAGTTGTAAGTGTCTTGTAACCTCTTTTGCAAAGCCTTAGCACCAAGTGAAGGCTCATTTCTTAGTAAAGGCAAGGCCTTGTGTGCTACCCATGCTTGATTGGCATTCCCATAACTAATCCGGCTGCTTGAAGCATATTTATGCTCATTCACTAGGACGGTAACCTAGAAAACAAAAATAAAGATGTAAGTAAGACCAACATTTGTGAACAAAATTATGGGAATGATCAAACAGAAGAAAGGTTAGTACCATAACACTAGAATCTGGTCTTGTAGAACCATTCAGTTTCCATGGGCATGTGCAATCATTCCTTTTACAGTACACTCTATATCTATTTCTATCTGACTTTGTTATGCCAAGCTCAAACTCCTCATTTATAGCATATTGCCTCACAGCTAGCCTAAACTCTTTCATCGATGGATAGAGGGTACCCAACTTTCAGATCAGGGTGATCAACATCGTGCAATATATTGACCATTTCTGCATTTTCATCATCAACTAGCATGGCAGCATCTAGATCAGTTGGATCAAAACTATTGCTTTCCGATGAAAAATGAGATGCAAAGTTACTTGGTTCCGGCTGGGTTCGATTCATCTCCTCATCCTCATCTCCAAGTCCCAAGAACGCATACATCTCATCCTCATCACAGATTTTAAACATATCATCCGTCTCCACATTATCCTTATTTTCAACATTCTCAATAATAAAACTACTCCAGTCAATAGACATGGTGTCATCATCATTACCATCCATGATGCTAGCACGAAATTGTCACCACCTATGTCTAGTGTTAGCACAAATTATTACACATAATCATCAAACATATTTTGAATATATGACGTTGCCGCGACAGAGGGGTGGGCAAAAGTTACCTGCAAAGGGGAGGGGCAGACTTCGTCACAGTTCTCCTCCAATGGCGAGAGCTCTCCAATGGCTTGCCCTAAACCCTGGATGAATCCGGCCGCCGCAGATCCGCCTGGGTACGTAAAGGTTACAGAGGGTAGGGGATAGGGCAGCAGACAGGGGAAGAGGGAAGGGGGAAGATCACCTGCAGAGTATTGGGGGTAGTCGTCGCCGTCGCCGGCCAGTTCGGCTCCGACAGGCCGCCACGGACACAGTGAGGCCAGAAATTCCTCCGCCGACACAGAGACAAGAGAAGGAGGCCTCGCTCCAGAGAAGACAGTCTCGTCCCAGAGAAGACGGCGTCACGAGGCCGTAAGGGCATAGTTGGCACGACGCATCGCGGCCCCACCTGGCAGCACACCCCAGCCTACTCGTGACCTATTTTGACGAACACGCTCACTTAAACGACCCATTTTTACGATTTCAACGAGAGGCGGTGTATTACGCAGAGCGGCAACTTACACTGACCTGTTTTGCCAAATTCCTCCTCGGCAGCGGTCTGCTGGTCAGGGGAACAGCGGACGGGCTCTCCAAAGTAGGTGTGGTATTCATCATGATTCAAATGATTCTTTATAAAATAGTAGGACCTTAAATAAATTTTAGTTCAAAAGTAAATAGAAATCGGGTCTGATTTTAATCTGATCTGATCCTTAAATTTTATAGTGTAAAATTAAGAATTCATTGTCACCCATACTCGGCAGCGGTCTGCTCGTTTGTGTCCTCCACCCCCACCCTTTGGTCCGTTTCTCAGAGCATCTCGAAGATTTTCCTAAAAATAACTCCTCAAAATCTTCCTAAAAATAACTCCTCAAAATTTGTTTTAAGGGGCATTAAAAAACTTAGAGAGGGTAGATTTTAATACTTTCTTCAATAGATCCCTTAAGTGCTTGTTCGGTTGTACCCTAATCCATATGGATTGAGGGGGTTTTAATCCCTAGCAAGTCAAAAATTTTCCCAATCTGTATTAATCTCCTCCGATCCATATGGATTGAAAATAACCGAACAAGCCCTAAAGCGGCAGATTATTTCTATGGAACCTAAAAACTGCTCATTTGTAGCTATAAATGAGAGAGTTTTAAGGGCTATCAAAAAATTGTGAACGTTTTAGACAAACTGCAGGAGACACGTTTTTGTGTTTTTTCAAAAAAACTTTATTTATAAGAGACTTCTGAAAAGCTCTTATAGATGCTCTTAGTGCTCAGGCGTATAAAAAATAGCTTTAGCTCTACTCTTTTTTTTTTCTAAAAAACAGCTTTTTTTAGAGCTGAAGTTATTTTACAGATCATTTGGCATAAATGATTTATCTTAGAGCTAGAGTCATTTCTGTGTATTAAAGTGCGGCTCTAGCTTTTAGGTGATTTTTCGCAGCAAGTCGTTTTTAAAAAGGGTATTCGGTAGGGCTTTGATTTTTTCTAGAGAAAAGTCATAATCGAAGCCCCAAACGGGCTCCAAGTCTATATAATCCCCTTAACTTTATATGATGTATTTCACCTATATTTTTTAAAACCAGTTATTTAACCTCACCATCTTTGTAAACCAGATAAACAATCCTTAGATAGTTTTAATTGACGTTTTGATGATGTAATGTTAATTTAAGTGACATTAGTTTTATCTTTTTTAGTTCTGTCATATAATATTTTCCAAATTTTATATAATTTTACTCAAAAAATAGTAATTATGTATCATATTTACCTCAAATTTTTAAAATTTTAAGAGTAACAACTTAATTATTAAAAATAAAAAACTACATAAAACGAGCTTAATTTTTGTCTCTAATTCATTTCTTATCTTCATGAGACTAACATTTTTAATAGAGCTAAATAATAATATAACTAAACTATTGAATTTTTTATTTATTTTTTTAATCAAGTTAAGTCATTTTTCTTCTAATTACTCCCTCCATTCCAATATATTATTCGTTGTAGCTTTAAATTTTTGAATCCATGGATAACAATGCATATATATATATATATATATATATATATATATATATATATATATATATATATATATATCACATACATCAAAATATTGTATGAATCCATTAACACCCTAAAACGAAAACTATTTTGGGACGAAGGGAGTACTAACTAAATTAATTTTGTATTTGTTTTATATAAACATTTATGTAATAAAATAATCTTCAATTTTTATATAACTCTTTTCTTAGCTAGATTAAAATATACATATATTTATAGAATTTTCTAAGAACTTTAAATCTAGATTTATATAAAGTTATCCTACATCCATCGCCTGCAAAAAAAAATATAGAATAAGCACTTGAACCCATAACCCTCTACTCTAGAAATTTAGGACTAACTACCAAACCATAGATACCTTGGTGTTTAGAAATAAACAAAAATTATATGTGTATCCTAGGCATCGTTCCCCGCTCTCTCTCGCCTCGTGGCAATGCAAGTGCACTAGTATTTATATAAATTATGGATCCAGTTTCGAAGGTCAGAGGTTATATAAATGTTTCATTCCCCACCTATTGAGTGCCAAATTGAGCAGGCGGACGGTCTGCGCCTATGGGCCGGACGGTTCACACGTGTGCAGAACAGATTAGGGTTCCGAGTTTTGTGTTACGGTTGTTAGCTAGATTCGCAGAATTCGCTCGGAAATTGGTTTGTAAAGGGTCCAACCTGAAAGGGAAATGTGCCCTTGGGCCATTTCTAAGTATTTTGGTGATTGAGTGCCAACACAAGTGCTTAAGTGAAAATATATGCCAAATGTTGGACAAAGTGCAAATCAAGTCTAAAGGTATGTTTCTAGACTTAGTACATTGTTTTGAGAACTAATGTATTGTGTCTAAGTGCTGGAAACAGGAGAAATCGACTTGAAAAAGAGATGGCTCTGTTCAGCCAAAGTCAGCTCGGTCTGGGTGCACCGGACTGTCCGGTGGCGCACCGGACAGTGTCCAGTGTGCCAGGATGGCTCTGGCAAACTTGCTGTTCTCGGGACTTCGACGACGGTGTACGACTATAAATCACCGGACTGTCCGGTGACCCATTCACAGGCGAACTCGTCGCTCTCGGGAGATGATTAACGGCGTACGGCTATAATTCACCGGACTGTCCGGTGGTGCACCGGACTGTCCGGTGAGCCAACGGTCAGCCGGGCCAACGGTCGGCCGAGGATTCCGCGCGTGACGTGTGGCCGAGCCAACGGTCACAAGGGGGCACCGGACTGTCCGGTGTGCCAACGGCTCTGAATCTCCAACGGTCGGCTTCGCCAAAGAAGGAAAGAAATCCGCACCGGACAGTGTCCGGTGGCGCACCGGACTGTCCGGTGCGCCAAGCGACAGAAGGCAAGAATTGCCTTCCTGGAATGCTCTCAACGGCTCCTAGCTGCCTTGGGGCTATAAAAGGGACCCCCTAGGCGCATGGAGGAGCACACCAAGCATTCCCCAAGCATTCTAAAGCACCAAAACCTCGATTCCGCGCATTTGATTCTTTGTGATAGCATCTAGAGCTCTATTTGAGTTGTGAACTCGTCGGGTTGTGTTGTGAGCTCTTGTTGCGACTTGTGTGCGTGTTGTCGCTTTGATTTTGTGTCTTGTGTGCGTTGCTCATCCCTCCCTTACTCCGTGCTTCTTTGTGAACATCAAAGTGTAAGGGCGAGAGGCTCCAAGTTGTGGAGATTCCTCGCGATCGGGATATAGTAAAGCAATGCAAAACACCGTGGTATTCAAGTGGGTCTTTGGACCGCTTGAGAGGGGTTGATTGCAACCCTCGTCCGTTGGGACGCCACAACGTGGAGTAGGCAAGCGTTGGTCTTGGCCGAACCACGGGATAAACCACTGTGCCATCTTTGTGTTGATCTCTTGTGGTTATTGTGTTTTGTTAAGACTCCTCTCTAGCCACTTGCCATTATTGTGCTAACACTTAAACAAGTTTTTGTGGCTTTAAGTTTAAGTTTTTATAGGATCACCTATTCACCCCCCTCTAGGTGCTCTCAATTGGTATCAGAGCCGTTCTCTTCAAGAAAGGGACTAATCGCCTGAGAGATGGATCCTAAGGGGAAGGGAATTGTGATCAATGAAAAGGAGAAGGAGTCCTTCGTCAACGAGCCGAAGGAGGACAAGCCTACCGACTCGGGCTCGGGCCACAAACGAAAAGATGGGAAGAAGAAGAAGACAAGGCGCATCAAGGAGATCGTCTACTACGACAACAGCGACGAGTCCACTTCTTCCCAAAAGGACGACGACAACGACTACGAGAGAAGGAAGACGGTTAATTCAAACTTTTCCTTTGATTATTCTCGTATTCCGCAAAGTACCAATGCTCATTTACTCTCCATTCCACTTGGCAAACCTCCACACTTTGATGGGGAGGACTACGGATTTTGGAGTCACAAAATGCGTAGTTACTTATTCTCTCTCCATCCAAGCATATGGGAGATTGTAGAGAGTGGAATGAAATTTGATAGCTCAGATAGTCCCATGTTTATAAATGAACAAATCCATAGAAATGCATAAGCTACTACTGTCCTTTTAGCATCTTTGTGCAGGGAAGAGTACAATAAGGTGAGCGGCTTGGACAATGCCAAGCAGATCTGGGACACCCTCAGGATCTCACATGAGGGGAACGACGTCACCATGCTCACCAAAATGGAGTTGGTGGAGGGTGAGCTTGGAAGATTCGCAATGATAAGGGGAGAGGAGCCAACCCAAACATACAACCGGCTCAAGACCCTCATCAATAAAATAAGGAGCTACGGAAGCACGTGATGGATGGACCACGACGTCGTTCGCCTAATGCTAAGGTCCTTTACTGTACTTGATCCACATCTGGTGAACAATATTCGTGAAAATCCTAGGTACACCAAGATGTCGCCCGAAGAAGTTCTTGGGAAGTTCGTAAGCGGGCGAATGATGATCAAGGAGGCGAGATACGTGGATGATGCGCTAAATGGCCCAATCCATGAGCCTCAAACCATCGCCCTCAAAGCAACGAGAAGCAAGGAGACGCTACCCAACAAGGTGGCGCAAGTTGAGGCGGCGGGACTAAATGAGGAAGAGATGGCCCTCATCATCAAGCGCTTCAAGACGGCGCTAAAGGGCCGCAAGGAGCATCCCAAGAAGAACAAGACGAAGGGAAAGCGCTCCTGCTTCAAGTGCGGTAAGATTGGTCATTTTATCGCTAATTGTCTCGATAATGATAGTGACCAGGAACAAGAGAAGAAAGGGGAAAAGAAGAAGAAGTACAAGAAGGCTAGGGGCGAGGCACATCTTGGCAAAGAGTGGGACTCGGATTGCTCTTCATCCGATGATGAAGGACTTGCCGCCACCGCCTTCAACAAATCGGCCCTCTTCCCCAACGAGCGTCACACATGCTTCATGGCGAAGGAGAAGAAGGTATGTACTCGAAATACTACTTATGCTTCTTCAAGTGAGGACGAGTCTAGTGATGATGATGAAATAGATTATTCATGTTTATTCAAAGGCCTAGATAGAACCAAGGTTGATAAAATTAATGAATTAATTGATGCCTTGAATGATAAGAATAGATTATTAGAAAAGTAAGAGGATTTGTTGTATGAAGAACATGACAAATTTGTAGAGGCACAAAAATCTCATGCTTTAGAAGTTAAAAGAAATGAAATGCTTTCTTGTGAACTATCTACTTGCCATGAGACAATTTCTAGCTTAAGGAGCATAAATGATGATTTGAATGCTAAGTTAGAAATAGCTAGTAAATCAACATCTGGTGTAGAACATGTTGTAATTTGCAATAGGTGTAAAGATTTTAATATTGATGCATGTAGCAAACACCTAGCTTCAATTTCTAGATTGAATGATGAAGTGGCTAGTCTTAATGCCCAACTTAAGACTAGCAAAAGTGAATTCGATAAGCTAAAATTTGCAAGGGATGCCTACACGAGTGGTAGACACCCCTCAATTAAGGATGGTCTTGGCTTCAAGAGGGAAGTCAAGAACTTAACAAGCCATAAAGCTTCCATCTCCGCCAAGGAGAAAGGGAAGGCCCATATGGCTAGTAACGCTAAAAAGAACCATGCTTTCATATACCATGATAGGAGACATTCTAGAAATGCTTATAGGAGTTGTAATGCTTATGATTCAAATGCAATGATTGCTTCAAGTTCTTCCTATATGCATGATAGAGATATGCCTAGGAGAAATGTCATTCACCATATGCCTAGGAGAGATGTTGCTCATGTTCCTAGGAAAGTAATACATGAACCTTCTACAATTTATTATGCTTGCAATACGTCCTTTGCTATTTGTAGAAAGGATAAGAAGGTAATTGCTAGGAAGTTATGGGCAAGATGCAAGGGAGATAAAACTTGCATTTGGGTCCCTAAGACCATTGTGACTAACCTTGTATGACCCAACAAGAGTTGGGTACCTAAAACCCAAGCCTAAATTTGCCTTGCAGGTTTATGCATCCGGGGGCTCAAGCTGGATTATCGACAGCGGATGCACAAACCACATGACGGGGGAAAAGTGTAACACCCAAATTCTGAATTTGGGATTGGTAGAAGAAATCTGAGCAAAGTACCATTGATAAATAATTAAAACTTTATAATTCACTTTTTTTTAAAGGTAAATGATCATAATAAAATAACAATGGTTAAAATAAATCATAATAAAGATTAAACATTGGAGAATGTTCCTATCAAAACAATGGGAGAACTTTTGAATATACCTTTAACCTAACTACACACTCAAATAATAATGTGGTGTGTGTACTTCATGTTGAAAACATTACTTAGTTAATATAATAATAAAATAATGATAATAGAAGTACAATAATAAGATGGAGATTTGAATTTAACCCAAAAATTTCACTTTGGGGTTTTTAGAAATAATATGTAAAAGAGAAGGAAGAAATTACTATGTGAATAAAAAAATAATATATTATTCTTGTACAGATTTGAGTTGGTACATTTGACTCAAAAGTGAAGTTCATAACATGATTCAAATTCAAATTAGAGATTCAAATGAAAAGAAATCAAAAAGGAAAAAGGAAAATAAAAGAAAAGAAAAAGAAAAAAACCCTAGCTGGGCCGCCCATTCTCCTTTCCGGCCCACTTAACCTCCCTCACGCGGCCCAAGTTCGAATCCACTCCCGCGCACGCCCAGCTCCCGCACAGCACTGCTCCGTGGGCCCCGCTGAACAGGGACTCCACCGCGCGCGCTCACCATCACTCGATCACTGACGCATGGGGCCCACCAAACAGGGTCATCGCCCACCTCGCGTAACAACCGGGGCGCATGCCGATCTTGCCGCCGCTCGGGGGGGGGGGGGGGGTGAACTCCGTTTCCGTCTGTCGCGCTCGGGGGTATAAGATGACTCGTCGGGGTCCCTGGAACCCAGCTCGACTCAAAGGCCCCTTTCCATCGGTGCTCTTGCGGCAAGATTTCTCGCCGCCACCGTGAGGAAGACCTGTGAGAGTACCGCCACAGCCTTAGTTCTTCTACACTGCCGATCCAAGTCCAAGAAGTTGCCGCGGGTGTTCGCCAAGCCTTGGGGATTCTGTCGGTGTGGCTCCGAGGCCTGGGCATCGCGCGGGGATCATCCAATTCCTCGTCGGAGTTCTTCATCACCGCCTCTCCGTGGTCCGAGCGCGGCCGCAACTAAACCTACCGGTGAGTAAGCTCATCTTGTTCGCCTTGGTCCCATCTTCATGTGCCCTCGCTTAATTAGGGATTGGGTCCGGGTACGGTGCACTTGACCGCCTGCGGCGTGGGGCGCGGCCGCTGACTATGGCGTCGCCGTGATGAGCCTAGCTGGGTTGGGAGAGATAGCTAGGAGCCGTCTGATCTTAACGAACGGACGCGATTAGAAGTGGGGATACCCATTCGCGGCAGTAGATTAGGACCACAGATCTTCGATCGGATGGTTCCCAGGCGATCTTGTTTCTTAAAACCGTAACCGTAGGATTCGAATCCGAGGGTCCTAATGGCGTACCGGTTCAGGCGAGTGGTGATCTAATCCTGTGTGTAGAAAGCAGTTTGGACGGCCGAGATCTTGTGATACCCCTTCGCCTTGGCATTTATGCTAAAGAGTCCTCGGGGTCCAGTAAAATAGAACCCGCCGTCCCATACAGCTGTTTCCTGTGTCTCGGATCTTTTACGCGCTAGCCCCTGCGTTTTCTATTAATTGAGGCCCAGTCCAGAGCAGTGTAAAACCAGAGAAAATAATTTATAAATGGATTTTTAATATGAAAATAATTACTAAAACTTTATAAATTCATAGAAAATTCATTTTAGCTCCAAATTGAGTCATTCCAATTCCTAAAATTTTGTAATAATATTCTCTATCATTTAGAATCACTGTTTTGACATGAACTCTGCTAGGAAATTAATTTATCATCTAATCCTATTATAATCACCTTAAATCTTAGGAAATTCATAACTTGAATTCTATAACTCCAAAATTAATGATTCCTGTTCCTATGATCTTATTTTAATATGTATATTATTAATGTGTATTTTGTTCTTATGTTTGGTGTAATGTTAAATTTTGCCTATACACTGTTTGTTTGTATTGCTACGACTAGCAGTGAGGTCACGAGAATCTGAAGATCATCCTGGTACCTAGATTCTCAAGGCCCAGGCAAGTTGTGCCCTTGATCACTTCTTTTTACCCAATCATGTTCTAATTAATCATAATGATCTGCATAGGTTAATTTTGATGGGACCTAATAGGTTACCCTAGTTTGTCTATCCTTATACCTTGTTTACCACTGAACCTTCTGGGTAGTACTTGCTAGTGCTTTATGTGGTTTTGGGTATGAAGATTACACTATTCATGATTATACTTTTGTTATCAGTGGTTATTTATTGTTCATGTTAAGATCATTATGTTAATTGGAACATGGAGCGACCACCCGGGAAAACAGTGCTACCACAAGGGAGGAATGGGACCCCTTGGCTGATTAATTAGGAAAGCTAGTGGAAGACTACCTTACCCGAAAGGGGCAAGGGCAGTAGGGGAGAGGTCAGTGTAGGGAGGCCCTCGGGAGGATTTTGCTGCGATGGCGGTCCTGCAAGGGATTCCTGCACTGGATCTTCCTATAAACTGTAGCGGGTTTTCGGAAGCTAGTGGAACTTTGTAAAGGCCTCGTAGTGGATCCCTAGCCATTCACCTCGGAAGTGTCTAAGGGCCTTGCAAACCCTGGCGACATGGGATACACGACTTGTGGGTAAAGATGCGCAACCTCTGCAGAGTGTAAAACTGGTATACTAGCCGTGCTCACGGTCATGAGCAGCTCGGACCCTCACATGATTAAATTATGGAATTAAACTCAATTTGTCATATGCATTGCATTGCAGGTGATGTTGTTACTTTTGTTCTATTACTTAATTGGGTTTGGTATTTACTTATACTTAGTAACTGCTAATAAAATTTTGACCAACTTTAAAAGCAATGCTCAGCTCTAACCATCTCCTTTGGTAAGCCTTACACTTCACGTGAGCTCCCACCTTTGGCGAGTTCATGCACATTATTCCCCACAACTTGTTGAGCGATGAACGTATGTGAGCTCACTCTTGCTGTCTCACATACCCCACAGGTCAAGAACAGGTACCACAGGATGAGGCGCTTGGAGGATGCTGCGATGTGTTCGTGAGAGGTCTAGGTCGTCGTCTCCCAGTCAACTTTGGGTTGCTGGACCGTTGTCTCCTTATAATGTAATTATTTATTTTGTATAGAACTCCTGATATATATAAGTTGTGACATTCGATCCTGTGCCATGATTCATCATATGTGTGAGACTTGGTCCCAGCACACCTGGTGATTATGTTAGCACCCGGGTTTTGGACCCCTAAAATCCGGGTGTTACAGAAGTGGTATCAAAGGAATGTTGACTGTAGGACGAAACCTAGATAGAACTGGACAACCATTAACTACTTACCTTTGCTACTCTGATCATTTCTAAACTTATCTTAATATTCTTCTCATCTATTTCCGCTTTACTCTGATTATTCTTATCTTTTCTTTTCTAAAGACAAACGTGGATTTCACACTTTGAAATCCAGTGCCTAAAGTGACTTTAGGAATAGGAGACCTAATCCTAGGAACAAAAACAAAACTATTTTTATAAGTGTCTATGTATTTGAATGTTTGTTCTTATGACACTTGTTTGATTTGGATCTTTGATTGAGTGTGATTAGTTGTGGAGTAATGTCCACAATTACATCTGCATATACGTATAGGCATAAATAGGATTCATAAGAAAACTAAGCAACTTAGATTATCCTCCATTAAAATGTATCTATCTCATAGAGATCCCTCTAATCTTAAAAGACTCTCCCATACCTTAATAGATTCATCGTATCTTAAAAAAGATTCTCCCTTATCTTAATAGATCCATCTCATCTTAAAAGATACTCATCTTATCTTGAAAAGATTTTATCTCATCCCAATAGATCTAACTGACCTCAAAAGATTTTATCTTATCTTTATGGATCCATCTTATCCTAATAAGCATACTTATCCACCCTAGTTTAACAACCATGATCTAATGCAAATTAATTAGATCTTATCTAGTCAAACTAGTCACACCAATCTAACCTAGATCTGATCAAATCTAAAGTGACTTATCAAACATGTTAGATAATACTGAAGAAATAGTTTAGACTCTACCCCTATAGAACAGGTCTTAACTTAGTTCACCCTGCACTAAATTAAGAATGACAGATCGACTTGGCCATATGCAACTACCTTAACCATCTGATAGTTGCATAACCCCTCAATTTTAACCTAGCAAGAGATTCTATCTTACCATAACATATCTAACTAATCTCAAAACATCCTAACATATCTTAATAATACATATTCTACCAAGTTGGACCTATCTAACCTAAACTAGTCCAATCTAGTCATACCCAATTTAATCTAGATCTTATCTTACCTAATGTGACCTGATCTAGTGTGGTCTAATGTTATCTAACTTAATGTGGTCCACTTAAACAGATTAATGACACTAGTAGAAGAGATTAGACCCCACTAGCCATGTATTAACTTAACTTAGCACATTGGATCAACTCAACCATGAGCTAACCCAACCCATAGAGCCATGATGAATGGTATAACCTTTCTATTCCCACCTAATAACAAACAAACTTTTAACCTACATCTTGTAGTCTATCTCACCCATATATATCTCTCATCTTGACAGATTCCATCTTACCCTTGGATATTCACCTTATACAACTGGTTACCCCAATCTAGACGTAAAACAAAGATTAAGCCCTACTAAAGAACCTTCAGATTATAACCAGCTACTAGCTTATTCATTCCGCCTATTGAATAATTTCCTTTGCAAAACTATTACCATATGCTTCTAACTTTCATGGTCAATACCAGGAAAGGAAAGATTATCACGCAACAGCAAACAGAAATGAATTCTCCAAATCCTCCACCTATTGAAACCGAACAAGTGGTTGCTGCCCAAAGACTGGTAATACAACAATTAACAGACCTGGTGACTGAGATGCAAAATCAGATAACACAACAACGCGAGGAAATACGTCAGGCCCGCCAAGAAATAAGGCAAGCATGGTTGGAGAGACAACAACAACAACAACCTCCACCACCACCACCCGCCCCACCAAGCTACATAGATATAGATTATGATGATTTGTAAGATCTAGATGTTACTTTAGTTAGTAGATGGTATGATATTATTCTAGAAGGAACAATAAGGTCTATTGACCCTATGTTTTGTTAAAGAATTATACCTCATGCTGAGATTTCTTTGTTTGTGCATATGTTCCGAGAACAATATGAGTATACATTCCTTTTCTTACAAATCTCGAGGACGAGATTATTTTTAAGGGGGGTAGGATTTGTAACACCCAAATTCTGAATTTGGGATTGGTAGAAGAAATCTGAGCAAAGTACCATTGATAAATAATTAAAACTTTATAATTCACTTTTTTTTAAAGGTAAATGATCATAATAAAATAACAATGGTTAAAATAAATCATAATAAAGATTAAACATTGGAGAATGTTCCTATCAAAACAATGGGAGAACTTTTGAATATACCTTTAACCTAACTACACACTCAAATAATAATGTGGTGTGTGTACTTCATGTTGAAAACATTACTTAGTTAATATAATAATAAAATAATGATAATAGAAGTACAATAATAAGATGGAGATTTGAATTTAACCCAAAAATTTCACTTTGGGGTTTTTAGAAATAATATGTAAAAGAGAAGGAAGAAATTACTATGTAAATAAAAAAAATAATATATTATTCTTGTACAGATTTGAGTTGGTACATTTGACTCAAAAGTGAAGTTCATAACATGATTCAAATTCAAATTAGAGATTCAAATGAAAAGAAATCAAAAAGGAAAAAGGAAAATAAAAGAAAAGAAAAAGAAAAAAACCCTAGCTGGGCCGCCCATTCTCCTTTCCGGCCCACTTAACCTCCCTCACGCGGCCCAAGTTCGAATCCACTCCCGCGCACGCCCAGCTCCCGCACAGCACTGCTCCGTGGGCCCCGCTGAACAGGGACTCCACCGCGCGCGCTCACCATCACTCGATCACTGACGCATGGGGCCCACCAAACAGGGTCATCGCCCACCTCGCGTAACAACCGGGGCGCATGCCGATCTTGCCGCCGCTCGGGGGGGTGAACTCCGTTTCCGTCTGTCGCGCTCGGGGGTATAAGATGACTCGTCGGGGTCCCTGGAACCCAGCTCGACTCAAAGGCCCCTTTCCATCGGTGCTCTTGCGGCAAGATTTCTCGCCGCCACCGTGAGGAAGACCTGTGAGAGTACCGCCACAGCCTTAGTTCTTCTACACTGCCGATCCAAGTCCAAGAAGTTGCCGCGGGTGTTCGCCAAGCCTTGGGGATTCTGTCGGTGTGGCTCCGAGGCCTGGGCATCGCGCGGGGATCATCCAATTCCTCGTCGGAGTTCTTCATCACCGCCTCTCCGTGGTCCGAGCGCGGCCGCAACTAAACCTACCGGTGAGTAAGCTCATCTTGTTCGCCTTGGTCCCATCTTCATGTGCCCTCGCTTAATTAGGGATTGGGTCCGGGTACGGTGCACTTGACCGCCTGCGGCGTGGGGCGCGGCCGCTGACTATGGCGCCGCCGTGATGAGCCTAGCTGGGTTGGGAGAGATAGCTAGGAGCCGTCTGATCTTAACGAACGGACGCGATTAGAAGTGGGGATACCCATTCGCGGCAGTAGATTAGGACCACAGATCTTCGATCGGATGGTTCCCAGGCGATCTCGTTTCTTAAAACCGTAACCGTAGGATTCGAATCCGAGGGTCCTAATGGCGTACCGGTTCAGGCGAGTGGTGATCTAATCCTGTGTGTAGAAAGCAGTTTGGACGGCCGAGATCTTGTGATACCCCTTCGCCTTGGCATTTATGCTAAAGAGTCCTCGGGGTCCAGTAAAATAGAACCCGCCGTCCCATACAGCGGTTTCCTGTGTCTCGGATCTTTTACGCGCTAGCCCCTGCGTTTTCTATTAATTGAGGCCCAGTCCAGAGCAGTGTAAAACCAGAGAAAATAATTTATAAATGGATTTTTAATATGAAAATAATTACTAAAACTTTATAAATTCATAGAAAATTCATTTTAGCTCCAAATTGAGTCATTCCAATTCCTAAAATTTTGTAATAATATTCTCTATCATTTAGAATCACTGTTTTGACATGAACTCTGCTAGGAAATTAATTTATCATCTAATCCTATTATAATCACCTTAAATCTTAGGAAATTCATAACTTGAATTCTATAACTCCAAAATTAATGATTCCTGTTCCTATGATCTTATTTTAATATGTATATTATTAATGTGTATTTTGTTCTTATGTTTGGTGTAATGTTAAATTTTGCCTATACACTGTTTGTTTGTATTGCTACGACTAGCAGTGAGGTCACGAGAATCTGAAGATCATCCTGGTACCTAGATTCTCAAGGCCCAGGCAAGTTGTGCCCTTGATCACTTCTTTTTACCCAATCATGTTCTAATTAATCATAATGATCTGCATAGGTTAATTTTGATGGGACCTAATAGGTTACCCTAGTTTGTCTATCCTTATACCTTGTTTACCACTGAACCTTCTGGGTAGTACTTGCTAGTGCTTTATGTGGTTTTGGGTATGAAGATTACACTATTCATGATTATACTTTTGTTATCAGTGGTTATTTATTGTTCATGTTAAGATCATTATGTTAATTGGAACATGGAGCGACCACCCGGGAAAACAGTGCTACCACAAGGGAGGAATGGGACCCCTTGGCTGATTAATTAGGAAAGCTAGTGGAAGACTACCTTACCCGAAAGGGGCAAGGGCAGTAGGGGAGAGGTCAGTGTAGGGAGGCCCTCGGGAGGATTTTGCTGCGATGGCGGTCCTGCAAGGGATTCCTGCACTGGATCTTCCTATAAACTGTAGCGGGTTTTCGGAAGCTAGTGGAACTTTGTAAAGGCCTCGTAGTGGATCCCTAGCCATTCACCTCGGAAGTGTCTAAGGGCCTTGCAAACCCTGGCGACATGGGATACACGACTTGTGGGTAAAGATGCGCAACCTCTGCAGAGTGTAAAACTGGTATACTAGCCGTGCTCACGGTCATGAGCAGCTCGGACCCTCACATGATTAAATTATGGAATTAAACTCAATTTGTCATATGCATTGCATTGCAGGTGATGTTGTTACTTTTGTTCTATTACTTAATTGGGTTTGGTATTTACTTATACTTAGTAACTGCTAATAAAATTTTGACCAACTTTAAAAGCAATGCTCAGCTCTAACCATCTCCTTTGGTAAGCCTTACACTTCACGTGAGCTCCCACCTTTGGCGAGTTCATGCACATTATTCCCCACAACTTGTTGAGCGATGAACGTATGTGAGCTCACTCTTGCTGTCTCACATACCCCACAGGTCAAGAACAGGTACCACAGGATGAGGCGCTTGGAGGATGCTGCGATGTGTTCGTGAGAGGTCTAGGTCGTCGTCTCCCAGTCAACTTTGGGTTGCTGGACCGTTGTCTCCTTATAATGTAATTATTTATTTTGTATAGAACTCCTGTTATATATAAGTTGTGACATTCGATCCTGTGCCATGATTCATCATATGTGTGAGACTTGGTCCCAGCACACCTGGTGATTATGTTAGCACCCGGGTTTTGGACCCCTAAAATCCGGGTGTTACAAAAAGAGGATGTTCTCTTCCTACGTCAAGAACAAGGATCCCCAAGATTCAATAATATTCAGTGATGGGAACCAAGGCAAGGTGAAAGGGTTAGGAAAAATTGCTATTTCATCTGAGCACTCTATTTCTAATGTGTTCTTAGTTGAGTCGCTTGGATATAATTTGTTATCCGTTAGTCAATTATGCAATATGGGATATAATTATTTATTCACAAATGTAGATGTGTCTGTCTTTAGAAGAAGTGATGGTTCATTAGCTTTTAAGGGTGTACTAGATGACAAACTTTATTTAGTTGATTTTGCAAAAGAGGAGGCCAGTCTAGATGCATGCTTAATTGCTAAGACTAGCATGGGCTGGCTGTGGCATCACCACTTAGCACATGTGGGGATGAAGAACCTTCACAAGCTTCTAAAGGGAGAACACATGATAGGTCTAACTAATGTGCATTTCGAAAAAGATAAAACTTGTGCAGCTTGTCAAGCAGGTAAACAAGTGGGAAGCTCTCATCAGGCAAAAAATGTGATGACAACATCAAGACCCCTGGAGTTACTTCATATGGACCTCTTCGGACCCGTCGCCTATCTAAGCATAGGAGGAAGTAAGTATGGTCTTGTTATAGTTGATGATTTTTCCCGCTTCACTTGGGTATTCTTTTTGCAGGATAAAACTGAAACCCAAGGGACCCTCAAGCGCTTCCTAAGGAGAGCTCAAAATGAATTTGAGCTCAAGGTGAAGAAGATAAGGAGCGACAACGGGTCCGAGTTCAAGAACCTTCAAGTGGAGGAGTACCTTGAGGAGGAAGGGATCAAGCACGAGTTCTCTGCTCCCTACACACCACAACAAAATGGTGTGGTAGAGAGGAAGAATAGGACGCTCATCGACATGGCGAGGACGATGCTTGGAGAGTTCAAGACCCCCGAGCGCTTTTGGTCGGAAGCCGTGAACACGGCTTGCCACGCCATCAACCGGGTCTACCTTCACCGCCTCCTCAAGAAGACTTCATATGAGCTTCTTACCGGTAACAAACCCAATGTGTCTTACTTTCGTGTATTTGGGAGCAAATGCTATATTCTAGTGAAGAAAGGTAGAAATTCTAAGTTTGCTCCCAAAGCTGTAGAAGGGTTTTTGTTAGGTTATGACTCAAATACAAAGGCGTATAGGGTCTTCAACAAATCATCGGGTTTGGTTGAAGTCTCTAGCGACGTTGTATTTGATGAGACTAATGGCTCTCCAAGAGAGCAAGTTGTTGATCTTGATGATGTAGATGAAGAAGACATTCCAACGGCCGCGATTCGCACCATGGCGATTGGAGATGTGCGACCACAGGAACAAAAGGAGCAAGATCAACCTTCTTCCTCAACAATGGTGCATCTCCCAACTCAAGACGATGAACAGGTTCATCAAAAGGAGGCGTGTGATCAAGGGGGAGCACAAGATGATCATGTGATGGAGGAAGAACCACAACCGGCACCTCCAACCCAAGTTCGAGCGACGATTCAAAGGAATCATCCCGTCGACCAAATATTGGGTGATATTAGCAAGGGAGTAACTACTCGTTCTAAATTAGTTAATTTTTGTGAGCATTACTCCTTTGTCTCTTCTATTGAGCCTTTCAGGGTGGAAGAGGCCTTGCTAGATCCGGACTGGGTGTTGGCCATGCAGGAGGAGCTCAACAACTTCAAGCGTAATGAAGTTTGGACACTGGTGCCTCGTCCTAAGCAAAATGTTGTGGGAACCAAGTGGGTGTTCCGCAACAAACAAGATGAGCACGGGGTGGTGACAAGGAACAAGGCTCGACTTGTGGCAAAAGGTTATGCCCAAGTCGCAGGTTTGGACTTTGAGGAGACTTTTGCTCCTGTGGCTAGGCTAGAGTCCATTCGTATTTTGCTAGCATATGCCGCTCACCATTCTTTCAGGTTGCTCCAAATGGATGTGAAGAGCGCCTTCCTCAACGGGCCAATCAAGGAGGAGGTGTACATGGAGCAACCCCCTGGCTTCGAGGATGAACTGTACCCCGACCACGTGTGTAAGCTCTCTAAGGCACTCTATGGACTTAAGCAAGCCCCAAGAGCATGGTATGAATGCCTTAGAGACTTTTTAATTGCTAATGCTTTCAAGGTTGGGAAAGCCGATCCAACTCTTTTCACTAAGACTTGCGATGGTGATCTTTTTGTGTGCCAAATTTATGTCGATGACATAATATTTGGTTCTACTAATCAAAAGTCTTGTGAAGAGTTTAGCAGGGTGATGACGCAGAAATTCGAGATGTCGATGATGGGCGAGTTGAACTACTTCCTTGGGTTCCAAGTGAAGCAACTCAAGGATGGCACCTTCATCTCCCAAACGAAGTACACGCAAGACTTGCTAAAGCGGTTTGGGATGAAGGACGCCAAGCCCGCAAAGACTCCGATGGGAATCGACGGACACACCGACCTCAACAAAGGAGGTAAGTCCGTTGATCAAAAGGCATACCGGTCAATGATAGGGTCTTTACTTTATTTATGTGCTAGTAGACCGGATATTATGCTTAGCGTATGCATGTGTGCTAGATTTCAATCCAATCCAAGGGAGTGTCACTTAGTGGCCGTGAAGCGAATTCTTAGATATTTAGTCGCTACGCCTTAATTCGGGATCTGGTATCCAAAGGGGTCTAACTTTGACTTGATTGGATATTCAGACTCCGACTATGCTGGATGTAAGGTCGATAGGAAGAGTACATCGGGGACATGCCAATTCTTAGGAAGGTCCCTGGTGTCATGGAATTCTAAGAAACAAACTTCCGTTGCCCTATCCACCGCTGAGGCCGAGTACGTTGCCGCAGGACAATGTTGCGCGCAACTACTTTGGATGAGGCAAACCCTCCGGGACTTTGGCTACAATCTGAGCAAAGTCCCACTCCTATGTGACAATGAGAGTGCTATCCGCATAGCGGAAAATCCTGTTGAGCACAGCCGCACAAAGCACATTGACATCCGGCATCACTTTTTGAGAGACCACCAGCAAAAGGGAGATATCGAAGTGTTCTATATTAGCACCGAGAACCAGCTAGCCGATATCTTTACCAATCCTCTAGATGAGAAGACCTTTTGCAGGCTGCGTAGTGAGCTAAATGTCTTAGATTCGCGGAACTTGGATTGATTTATAGCATACATGTGTTTATGCCTTTGATCATGTTCCTTATGCATTTTGTTGTTTACTTGTGGTGCTCAAGTTGTACAAACACTCCCCGGACCTCACACGTCCTTTTGCAAGTGATGCACATATTTAGGGGGAGATGTGCTATAACTTGACCCTTTGAGACTAACCGTGTGCTTGAGTTTGCTTGATTTAGTCTCAAAGGTAGATTGAAAGGGAAAAGGTGGACTTGGACCATGAAAGACTTCCACTGCACTCCGATGAGAGGGTATCTTATTCCAAGTTCATCTCATGTACTCTTATTGCCCTTGTATACTTATTTGAAGATTTTGGTGAGACAATGGGGTTCTAGGGCCAAGATTGATCCCGTTTTGGTGCTTGATGCCAAATAGGGAGAAAATAAAGGCCAAAGCAATAATTGGATCAGCTACCACTTGAGAATTTTGAAAATAGTAGAATAGAGTTTTTGGTTTGTCAAAACTCTCTTGTTGTCTCTATTGTCAAAAGTTGGCTTCTTATGGGGAGAGTAGTTGATTATGGGAAAAGGGGGAGTTTTCGAATCCTTGATCAATTTCTCCTGGAATACCTCTCTTTATGTCTCTACAAGTGAATTTGACTTAGAGATAGGAATTTGAGTTTGGTTTGCAAAAACAAACCAAGTGGTGGCAAAGAGTGATCCATATATGCCAAATTTGAACCAAAACAATTTTGAGTTCTCATTTGTATTGATGTTGCACTTCTATTAGTCGTGTTTTGTTGTGTTGGCATAAATCACCAAAAAGGGGGAGATTGAAAGGGAAATGTGCCCTTGGGCCATTTCTAAGTATTTTGGTGATTGAGTGCCAACACAAGTGCTTAAGTGAAAAGTGCAAATCAAGTCTAAAGGTATGTTTCTAGACTTAGTACATTGTTTTGAGAACTAATGTATTGTGTCTAAGTGCTGGAAACAGGAGAAATCGACTTAGAAAAGAGATGGCTCTGTTCAGCCAAAGTCAGCTCGGTCTGGGTGCACCGGACTGTCCGGTGGCGCACAGGCTGGCTCTGGCAAACTTGCTGTTCTCGAGACTTCGACGGCGGTGTACGGATATAAATCACCGGACTGTCCGGTGGTGCACCGGACTGTCCGGTGACCCGTTCACAGGCGAACTCGTCGCTCTCGGGAGATGATTAACAGCGTACGACTATAATTCACCGGACTGTCCGGTGGTGCACCGGCCTGTCCGGTGAGCCAACGGTCAGCCGGGCCAACGGTCGGCCGAGGATTCCGCGCGTGACGTGTGGCCAAGCCAACGGTCACAAGGGGGCACCGGACTATCCGGTGTGCACCGGACAGTGTCCGGTGTGCCAACGGCTCTGAATCTCCAACGGTCGGCTTCGCCAAAAAAGGAAAGAAATCCACACCGGACAGTGTCCGGTGGTGCACCGGACTGTCCGGTGCGCCAGGCGACAGAAGGCAAGAATTGCCTTCCTGGAATGCTCTCAACGGCTCCTAGCTGCCTTGGGGCTATAAAAGGGACCCCTAGGCGCATGGAGGAGCACACCAAGCATTCCCCAAGCATTCTAAAGCACCAAGACCTCGATTCCGCGCATTTGATTCTTTGTGATAGCATCTAGAGCTCTATTTGAGTTGTGAACTCGTCGGGTTGTGTTGTGAGCTCTTGTTGCGACTTGTGTGCGTGTTGTCGCTTTGATTTTGTGTCTTGTGTCCGTTGCTCATCCCTCCCTTACTCTGTGCTTCTTTGTGAACATCAAAGTGTAAGGGCGAGAGGCTCCAAGTTGTGGAGATTCCTCGCGATCGGGATATAGTAAAGCAAAGCAAAACACCGTGGTATTCAAGTGGGTCTTTGGACCGCTTGAGAGGGGTTGATTGCAACCCTCGTCCGTTGGGACGCCACAACGTGGAGTAGGCAAGCGTTGGTCTTGGCCAAACCACGGGATAAACCACTGTGCCATCTCTGTGTTGATCTCTTGTGGTTATTGTGTTTTGTTAAGACTCCTCTCTAGCCACTTGGCATTATTGTGCTAACACTTAAACAAGTTTTTGTGGCTTTAAGTTTAAGTTTTTACAGGATCACCTATTCACCCCCACTCTAGGTGCTCTCACAACCCCCCTCCTCTATAAATAGAGAGGCATATGGCCGATTTGGAATAATCAATCGAACCTTTAATCAATACAATTTACATTTTATCCTAGGAGTAGTTCTAGTCTAGTTTAGGTTTAGTCTTCCAATCCCCAAATCCTCCACTTCTCTTCGGCTCTACGTCGATTAGAGGAGTCTAGGTCGGTCTACCCGAGCCTAGACACCACCTAGGTTCTCTATTCCCCGATAGGGTCCCTCCCGAGAGCGAGATCCAGACGCCGTCGGCGATCTTCCGCCGCCCCTACGCACGTGCGGACCGTCCGGCCGTCAGGCAGGAAACCCTAGCCTCGCGCTAGGTCGCGTACCGTCCGACCCTGTGCCGTGGACTGTCCGCGCCTGACCAGAAAGCACCGCCGCTGGTTCTTGTTGAGTGTTTGGCGCTCCCAAAAGGCGTCAACATACTTTTTGGCGACTCCGCTGGGGGCAACAAATATAGACTCATCAAATCGGCCCTTAATGGTCGGTTCAAGGGATAGCTCTGATATTTCTCCAAGCAACATCATAGAGCCGACCAGGGAGACCTTGCCGACTGACGAACAGCTCCAGTTCGAGGAGCACAAGGAGCAGATGATCCAGGAGACAAAAGCAAAGTTCTTGGCCAACTTCAAAATGGACAGGAACAACAAGGTCGTCCGACATCGGGCAACGGATCCGGCTTCGTTCCGACCCACACTAGATATCCCCAATGTAAGTAATACAAACGAGCTACAATCTCTTAGAAATTATGTAGATGAACAGCAAGAACAAATGCAAAATATCATAGGGGGTATGCAAAATGATCATAGGAGACTAGTACGTGCATTTGATAAATCTAGCACTGTAAATTTTCCTTCACATGAGGTCGAATTAGGGGAAAACACATGTAACACATCGGCTATAGGTTGTCACAACCAGTCACAACCCCTTTATGGGATGTCGATGGACACATACTCTGAGCAACCGCAAATCGGCAGTAAATCAGTCGATCTGCACATGCCCGGACCATCCGCACGTGAGCGCGGACCATCTGGGCCAGCAACGGTCGGGCCCATTTTTAATGAATTACCAATACATGTGCCCGAGCCACATCGTTTTGCGCGAAATTCAAACTACCCAGTCGGACGGTCCGCATACCACGACGGACGGTCCGCATACCACGACGGACGGTCCGCATATAATCACGGACGGTCCGAGCCAATGTCCGGACAGTCCGCGCATGACCTTTTTGATGAGGATTGTTACCCGAATCCTCACCCGTCCCAGCAGCACTTCCCATCACACTATGCAATGCATCAGCCCATTAATACAAAATCCAGATCCCACGAAAGCTTTCTAGTCCCGCCTAGAAGGCCGGAAAGGAACGATCAATCCTATGAGCCATATAGGGCAAATGGCAATGCACCACATAGTTCAACCCAATGGGGGGGAGACAACATGCCAATATCCAGCCAAACCCACCTATGTTTGACCAGAGAGCCGGTGGTCTCGCACCGGCTGCCATTGATATAGTGAGGGAAGAGATAGCCGGGACGTTCCGAGATAAGCTCGGAGTAAGCATGGTTCCTGGGGGGCAATCATATCGAAAACCGTATGACAGCCGATTTGATCACCACTCATACCCACAGGGAACCACGATACCCGAATTTGCAAAAATTTCGGGTGACCAAGGAAAAAACATGCGCGAACACATAGGCCAGTTCTTAGCACAATTAGGAGAATTGGCCGACACGGAAGCATTTCGTGTGCATTTATTTTCATTGTCTTTAACAGGAACCGCGTTCGCATGGTACGCTACATTACCTCCTAATTATATTTTGTCATGGGGGGATTTAGAACAAAAATTCCATGATCACTTTTTCTCCGGTGACTATGAGTTAGATTTAGTAGACTTAGTGGCCTTACGACAAGCGAAAGATGAATCGGTTAATGATTATATCCGGAGATTCCGGGGTACAAGAAACCGATGCTTCCAAATTCATTTAGCAGAAAAACAACTAGCATGATTAGCCTTTAATGGTCTGCGATATTATTTAAAAGAAAGATTAGAAGGCATCCAATTTTTTACGCTAGCACAATTACACCAACGAGCTTTGGCCTGTAAAAGCTGAAGCAAAGAAACTACCAAAACCATTCGTCACAATGTCCATATAGTAGAATGCGACCAAAGTAGCTCGGACGACGAATCAACAGAAGTTTACGCTGCTGAAATGGTTTGGCCAAAGCTGGCCAAATCTTTGGCTTGTTCCTCCTTGCAGCCGGTTCAGAAGAAACGGCAAGAGGAAGTTAAGTTTACATTTAAGGTTGGTAAATGTGATAAAATATTTGATGAATTACTCAAAAATGGCAACATTAAAATAAATGACACTATTCCATCCGCCGACGAGCTAAAACGTCGGGCATACTGCAAGTGGCATAACTCATTTTCTCATGCCACTAATGATTGTAATGTATTTCGTCGACAGATTCAATCGACCATTAACGAAGGACGATTGAAATTTCAGGAAATGTAGGTGGACACGGAGCCCTTTCCGATGAATATGATCGACTTTGAGGGCAAGAAAGTCCTGGTTCGGCCAAACACAGCCGATAAAGGCAAAGGCAAAGAGACAATCATCGGCAACGTTAGAGAGGCCGATAGAAATCATAAAGTTTCTTGCAGGAAAGTGGTGGCCGAGAAGACTCCTGATGAAGGGGAGACCCTAAAGGTGACCATCACAGCCTCTAGCACTGGGGGGTAAGCACAGACAGGGAGACAGGTGCGGGAACCCGTGCTGCGCATGACGGACAGTCCGCCATCCAGACGTGGACGGTCTGAAGCTTCTCCGGACGGTCCGGCTACACTCAGGACCCGCAACGACCACGTACATTCAAACCGCGACGATCGGAGATAGGTACATGGAAAACAAATATATTTAAAGCAGCTAGTCGGCTGGTCAAATCCAGCCCATCTTTCGATCAATTGTTGTCCAAATATATGAAAAAGAAGGTCGGCCCTAGTGACTGGCCAGCAAAGCGACCCCGCTCACCCAGTCATGAGCAACGTCAGGTCAGGCGGATTGGACCACCCCACCAATCGAAAGAAATGAAAGGTCATACTGTACAATTGAGACCTAACATACCTACATGGACACCTCCACCCCCTTATTCACCTATGCCATATCCATACACATATTTACCTCCACCATATGTCCCAAATCAAATGTGGGGCATGCCACCATATCCATTTGGGATGCCACAGTACCCCGCTTGGGGGGCACCCCAAGCATCTGTATTCGACAGGTTGGCACCTCCAGTACAAGACCGATTGAGCGCCGCTCAATCCGGTCACCGAGCTCAGGCCCAACAAGAGTGCCGGAGTACTCGGACTCAAAGGCCGACCAATCCGGCAGGGGGGCATATACCTGCAACGACCGAAAGAACAACAAAAAAGGACATCATCAAAATAGGTACTGCAGATGTTGTCATACAGGAAGATAATAAAGGGCCGATGATTTTTGGTGAATCGGCCAACACAACCAAAAAAGAAGATACGGCTACCATCAAAATAGCAAATCCAAAATACTCTATGCCTCGATGGTGCCCAGCGGGATTGACACGGTCCCAAAAGCGAAAATTACAGCGCCTAAGAGCGAAGGAGAGCTAGGAGAAGGAGGTGGAAAAGATATTCAATGACACACATCCATAGTACCCGCCACTGCAAAAGAAATGGAGACCAAAGGCCGTTGAAGAAAAACAAACGGTCACAAAAATAGAAAATAATACAACACTTGTGCAGCACCCTACAGGTATGGTAGATAGCCTGACCAACAAGGCCGGACAATCTGCACCAAGCGCGGACCGTCCGCCCCCGGAGTCCGGACCGTCCGCACCACACCAGGACGCCTCCGATGATGTGCCAACACCAATGGAGGAGGATGACCTACTAGGAGAAGACCTGGTCGACTATGAAGCTTCTCAAGAGCGCCCAGGTATGGATGTAAATGTTATTATATTTTTCACCGATTGTACTATTGTCGGTGACGATGAACCTGTTGTTGCCCAGTGAAAGGGAATTAGGCTTACACCTATTTCCTAATTGATTTTGGTGGTTGAATTGCCCAACACAAATAACTGGACTAACTAGTTTGCTCTAGTCTATAAGTTCTACAGGTGCCAAAGGTTCACAAAAAGTCAATAAAAAGACCAAGAATGGGTTCAAACAAAGAGAGCAAGGGACAACCGTAGGCTGCCCTGGTCTGGCGCACTGGACTGTCCGGTGTGCCACCAGACAGTGTCCGGTGCACCAGGGGACTCCAAGATGAACTCTTCACCTTCGGGAATTTCCAGAGGCGCTCCACTATAATTCACCGGACTGTCCGGTGCCCCAAGGGAGAGCAACTCTGAACTCTGCAGCTTTGGGAATCCGCTCCGCTATAATTCACAGGACTGTCCGGTGAGTCACCGGACAGTGTCTGGTGCACACCGGACTGTCCGGTGTGATAGCGGAGCAACGACTACTTAGCGCTCAACGGTCGACTGTAACGCATTAAATGCGCGCCAGCGCGCGCAGAGGAACAGAGCACGCGCGGGTGGCACACCGGACACAGGGCCTGTCCGGTGCACCACCGGACAGCCAGGTGGGCCCACAAGACAGAGCTGCAACGGTCGAACCCCAACGGTCTGCTGACGTGGCTGGCGCACTGGACAGTGTCCGGTGGCGCACCGGACTGTCCGGTGCGCCATGCGACAGCACACTTCCAACGACCATTTTTTGTGGTTGGGGCTATAAATATCCCAACCACCCCACATTCATGGAATCCAAGTTTTCCACCTTCCAACTACTTACAAGAGCTCTAGCATTCAATTCTAGACACACCAAAGAGATCAAATCCTCTCCCAATTCCACTCAAAGCTTTAGTGATTAGAGAGAGTGATTGTTGTGGTCATTTGAGCTCTTGCGCTTGGATTGCTTCTTTTTCTCATTCTTTCTTGCGATCAACTCAATTGTAATCGAGGCAAGAGACACCAATTGTGTGGTGGTCCTTGCGGGGAAGTTTGTTCCCGATTGATTGAGAAGAGAAGCTCACTTGGTCCGAGGGACCGTTTGAGAGAGGGAAAGGGTTGAAAGAGACCCGGTCTTTGTGACCACCTCAACGGGGAGTAGGTTTGAAAACCGAACATCGGTAAAACAAATCATCGTGTCTCGCTCTTTATTCGCTCACGATTTGTTTTGCGCCCTCTCTCTCGGACTCGTTTCTATTTCTAACGCTAACCCGGCTTGTAGTTGTGATTAAGTTTGTAAATTTCAGATTCGCCCTATTCACCCCCCTCTAGGCGACTTTCAATTGGTATCAGAGCCCGGTGCTTCATTAGAGCCTAACCGCTCGAAGCAATGTCGGGAGATCACGCCAAGAAGGAGATGGGGACCGGCGAGAAGCCCATTACAAGCCACGGGGAGGCTTCATCGGAAGAGTTCCGCAACAAGGGGAAAGGGAAGGAGAAGAAGTCTTCTTCCCACAAGTCACATTGGAGAGGCGACAAGCACAAGAAGATGAGGAAAGTGGTCTACTACGAGACCGACTCTTCATCACCATCGACCTCCGGCTCCAATGCGCCGTCCATAACTTCTAAGCGCCATGAGCGCAAGAAGTTTAGTAAGATCCCCCTACGCTATCCTCGCATTCCTAAACATACGCCTTTACTTTCTGTCCCATTAGGCAAACCACCAACGTTTGATGGTGAAGATTATGCTAGGTGGAGTGATTTGATGCGATTTCATATAACCTCACTCCACAAAAGTATATGGGATGTTGTTGAGTTTGGTGTACAGGTACCATCCGTAGGGGATGAAGATTATGATGAGGACGAAGTAACCCAAATCCAACACTTCAACTCCCAAGCCTCAACTATACTCCTCGCCTCTCTAAGTCGAGAGGAGTATAATAAGGTGCAAGGGTTGAAAGGTGCCAAGGAGATTTGGGACACGCTAAAGACCGTGCACGAAGGAGACGAGGTGACCAAAATCACCAAGCGGGAAACGATCGAGGGGGAGCTCGGTCGCTTCCGACTTCGCTAAGGGGAGGAGCCACAAGACATGTACAACCGGCACAAAACCTTGGTGAACCAAGTGCGCAACCTCGGGAGTAAGAAATGGGATGACCACGAAATGATTAAGGTTATTCTAAGATCACTTATTTTCCTTAACCCTACTCAAGGTCAATTAATTCGTGGCAACCCTAGATATACACTAATGACTCCCGAGGAAGTAATCGGGAATTTTGTGAGCTTTGAATTGATGATCAAAGGCTCAAAGAAGATCAACGAGCTTGACGGCCCCTCCACATCCGAAGCACAACCAGTCGCATTCAAGGCGACGGAAGAAAAGAAGGAGGAATCTACTCCAAGTCGAGCACCCATCGATGCCTCCAAGCTTGACAGCGAGGAAATGACACTCATCATCAAGAGCTTCCGTCAAATCCTCAAGCAAAGGAGGGGGAAGGATTACAAGCCCCGCTCCAAGAAAGTGTGCTACAAATGTGGTAAGCCCGGTCATTTTATTGCAAAATGTCCTATTTCTAGTGACAGTGACAGGGGCGACGACAAGAAGGGGAGAAGAAAGGAGAAGAAGTACTACAAGAAGAAGGGCGGCGATGCCCATGTTTGCCGGGAGTGGGACTCCGACGAGAGCTCCATCGACTCCTCTTCCGACGAGGACGCCGCAAACATTGCCGTCACCAAGGGTCTTCTCTTCCCCAACGTCGGCCACAAGTGCCTCATGGCAAAGGACGACAAAAGGAAGAAGGTAAAATCAAGATTCTCCACCAAATATGAAACCTCTAGCGATGAGGATAATGCTAGTAATGAGGAGGATAACTTGCGTATTCTTTTTGCCAACCTAAACATGCAACAAAAGGAAAAATTAAATGAATTGATTAGTGCCATTCATGAGAAGGATGATCTCTTGGACACTCAAGAGGACTTCCTTATTAAAGAAAATAAGAAGCATGTTAAGGTTAAAAATGCTTACGCTCTAGAAGTAGAAAAATGTGAAAAACTATCTAGTGAGCTAAGCACTTGCCATGAGACTATTGACAACCTTAGAAATGAGAATGCTAATTTGTTAGCTAAGGTTGATTCAAATGTTTGTGATGTTTCAATTCCTAATCTTAGAGATGATAATGTTGATTTACTTGCTAAGATTGAAGAATTAAATGATACTCTTGCTAGCCTTAGGATTGAAAATGAGAAATTAATTGCTAAGGCTAAAGATTTTGATGTTTGCAATGTTACTATCTCTAACCTTAGAAGTGAAAATGATATATTACATGCTAAGGTTGTACAATTAAAATCTTGCAAACCCTCTACATCTACCATTGAGCATGTTTCTATTTGCACTAGATGTAGAGATGTTGATATTGATGCTATTAATGATCATATGGCTTTAATTAAACAACAAAATGGTCATATAGCAAAATTAGATGCTAAAATTGCCGAGCATGAACTTGAAAATGAAAAATTTAAATTTGCTCGTAGTATGCTTTATAATGGGAGACGCCCTGGCATCAAGGATGGCATTGGCTTCCAAAAGGGGGACAATGTCAAACTTAATGCTCCTCCTAAGAAATTGTCTAACTTTGTTAAGGGCAAGGCTCCCATGCCTCAGGATAACGAGGGTTACATTTTGTACCCTGTCGGTTATTCCGAGAGCAAAATTAGGAGAATTCATTCTAGGAAGTCTCACTCTGGCCCTAATCATGCTGTCATGTATAAGGGTGAGACATCTAGCTCTAGGCAACCAACCCGTGCTAAGTTGCCTAAGAAGAAAATTCCTACTACATCAAATGATTCTAACATTTCATTTAAGACTTTTGATGCTTCATATGTGCTAACTAACAAATCCGGCAAGGTAGTTGCCAAGTTTGTTGGGGGCAATCACAAGGGATCAAAGACCTGTGTTTGGGTACCCAAAGTTCTTGTCTCTAATGCTAAAGGACCCAAAACTGTTTGGGTACCTAAAATCAAGAACTAAACTTGTTTTGTAGGTTTATGCATCCGGGGGCTCAAGTTGGATAATCGACAGCGGGTGCACAAACCACATGACAGGGGAGAAGAAGATGTTCTCCTCTTATGAGAAAAACCAAGATCCCCAACGAGCTATCACATTCGGGGATGGAAATCAAGGTTTGGTCAAAGGTTTGGGTAAAATTGCTATTTCACCTGACCATTCCATTTCCAATGTTTTTCTTGTTGATTCATTAGATTACAATTTGCTTTCCGTATCTCAATTATGCAAAATGGGCTACAACTATCTATTTACTGATGTAGGTGTCACTGTCTTTAGAAGAAGTGATGATTCAATAGCATTTAAGGGAGTGTTAGAGGGTCAGCTATACTGGTAGATTTTGATAGAGCTGAACTCGACACTTGCTTAGTTGCTAAAACTAACATGGGTTGGCTCTGGCACCGCCGACTAGCCCATGTTGGAATGAAGAATCTTCATAAGCTTCTAAAGGGAGAGCACATTTTAGGATTAACAAATGTTCATTTTGAGAAAGACAGGATCTGTAGCGCATGCCAAGCAGGGAAGCAAGTTGGTGTTCATCATCCGCATAAGAACATCATGACGACTGACAGGCCATTGGAGCTCCTACACATGGACCTATTCGGCCCGATCGCTTACATAAGCATCGGCGGGAGTAAGTACTGTCTAGTTATTGTGGATGATTATTCTCGCTTCACTTGGGTGTTCTTTTTGCAGGAAAAATCTCAAACCCAAGAAACCTTAAAGGGATTCTTGAGACGGGCTCAAAATGAGTTCGGCTTAAGGATCAAGAAAATAAGAAGCGACAACGGAATGGAGTTCAAGAATTCACAAATTGAAGGCTTCCTTGAGGAGGAGGGCATCAAGCATGAGTTCTCTTCTCCCTACATGCCACAACAAAATGGTGTAGTGGAGAGGAAGAATCGAAATCTATTGGATATGGCAAGAACCATGCTTGATGAGTACAAGACGTCTGATCGGTTTTGGGCCGAGGCGGTCAACACCGCCTGCTACGCCATCAACCGGTTGTATCTACACCGAATCCTCAAGAAGACATCATATGAACTCCTAACCGGTAAAAAGCCCAATATTTCATATTTTAGAGTCTTTGGTAGCAAATGCTTTATTCTTGTTAAAAGAGGTAGAAAATCTAAATTTGCTCCTAAGACCGTAGAAGGCTTTTTACTAGGATATGATTCAAACACAAGGGCATATAGAGTCTTTAACAAGTCCTCAAGACTAGTTGAAGTTTCTTGTGACGTTGTGTTTGATGAGACTAACGGCTCTCAAGTAGAGCAAGTTGATCTTTATGAGATAGGTGAAGAAGAAGCTCCGTGCATCACGCTAAGGAACATGTCCATTGGGGATGTATGTCCCAAGGAATCCGAAGAGCCTCCAAATGCACAAGATCAATCATCCTCCTCCACGCAAGCATCTCCAACAACTCCAAATAAGGATGAGGCTCAAGTTGATGAAGGAGAAGATCAAAGAGATGAGCCACCTCAAGATGACGGCAATGACCAAGGGGGAGATGTAAATGATCAAGACAAGGAGGATGAAGAACCAAGACCGCCACACCCAAGAGTCCACCAAGCAATCCAACGAGATCACCCCGTCGACACCATCCTCGGCGACATTCATAAGGGGGTAACCACTAGATCTCGTGTTGCACATTTTTGTGAGCATTACTCTTTTGTTTCCTCTATTGAGCCACACAGGGTAGAGGAAGCACTCCAAGATTCGGATTGGGTGATGGTGATGCAAGAGGAGCTCAACAACTTCACTAGGAACGAGGTATGGCATTTAGTTCCACGTCCTAATCAAAATGTTGTAGGAACCAAATGGGTCTTCCGCAACAAGCAAGATGAGCATGGTGTGGTGACAAGGAATAAAGCTCGACTTGTGGCTAAGGGATACTCCCAAGTCGAAGGTTGGATTTTGGTGAAACCTATGCACCCGTAGCTTGGCTTGAGTCAATTTGTATATTATTAGCCTATGCTACTTACCATGGCTTCAAGCTTTATCAAATGGACGTGAAGAGTGCCTTCCTTAACGGACCAATCAAGGAAGAGGTCTATGTTGAGCAACCTCCCGGCTTTGAAGACAGTGAGTACCCTAACCATGTCTATAGGCTCTCTAAGGCGCTTTATGGGCTCAAGCAAGCCCCAAGAGCATGGTATGAATGCCTAAGAGATTTCCTTATAGCTAATGGCTTCAAAGTCGGAAAGGCCGATCCTACTCTATTCACTAAAACTCTTGACAAAGATTTGTTTGTATGCCAAATTTATGTTGATGATATTATATTTGGGTCTACTAACGAATCTACATGTGAAGAATTTAGTAGGATCATGACACAGAAATTCGAGATGTCAATGATGGGGGAGTTCAAGTATTTCTTAGGATTTCAAGTGAAGCAACTCCAAGAGGGCACCTTCATTAGCCAAACAAAGTATACTCAAGACATTCTAAACAAGTTTGGGATGAAGGATGCCAAACCCATCAAGACACCCATGGGAACCAATGGGCATCTCGACCTCGACACGGAAGGTAAATCCGTCGATCAAAAGGTATATCGGTTGATGATAGGTTCATTACTCTATTTATGTGCATCTCGACCGGACATTATGCTTTCCGTATGCATGTGTGCAAGATTCCAAGCCAACCCTAAGGAAGCTCACCTTACGGCCGTAAAACGAATCTTGAGATATTTGGCTTATACTATTAAGTTCGGGCTTTGGTATCCTAGGGGATCCACATTTGATTTAATTGGTTATTCGGATGCCGATTGGGCCGGGTGTAAAATTAATAGAAAGAGCACATCGGGGACTTGCCAGTTCTTGGGAAGATCCTTGGTGTCTTGGGCTTCAAAGAAGCAAAATTCCGTCGCTCTCTCTACCGCCGAAGCCGAGTACATTGCCGCAGGCCATTGTTGCGTGCAACTACTTTGGATGAGGCAAACCCTTAGGGACTATGGTTACAAATTAACCAAAGTTCCTCTTCTATGTGATAATGAGAGTGCAATCCGCATGGCAGATAATCCCGTTGAGCATAGCCGCACTAAACACATAGTCATTCGGTATCATTTCTTAAGGGATCACCAACAAAAGGGGGATATCGAGATTGCATACATTAATACTAAAGATCAATTAGCCGATATCTTTACCAAGCCATTAGATGAACAAACTTTTACCAAACTTAGGCATGAGCTAAATATTCTTGATTCTAGGAATTTTTATTGATGTCTTGCATACATAGCTCATATATATACCTTTGATCTTGTCTCTTTTATATACTATGACTAATGTGTTTTCAAGTATATTTCAAACCAAGTCATAGGTATATTGAAAGGGAATTGGAGTCTTCGGCGAAGACAAAGGCTTCCACTCCACTCCATTAACTCATCCTTCGCCATCGCTCCGAGCAACTCTCCAACTTTGGTATAATCTTCACTCATATTATTGTTTGCCAAAGGGGGAGAAAGTAGTTCCAAAGGGCCTATATTTCACTCTAAGTATCCGTTTTTGGCGATTCATGCCAAAGGGGGAGAAAGTATTGGCCTAAAGCAAAAGGACCCGCACCACCACCTAATTTTAAAACTCATGATTTTCAAATTGGTATCTTATTGTGTTCAAAAGGGGGAGAAAGTAGTTTCTTCAAAATTGATATCTTAAAACCCTCTTGAACACTAAGAGGAAGATTTTATTAAGGGGGAATTTTATTTAGTCAAAGGAAAAGCATTTGAAACAGGGGAGAAAATTTCAAATCTTGAAAATGCTTCTCTAAATCTTATTCATTTACCTTTGACTAGTTGCAAAATGTCTTTGAAAAGATTTTACAAAAGAATCTGCAAAAACAAAACATGTGGTGCAAGCGTGGCCCAAAATGTTAAAATTATAAAGAAACAATCCATGCATATCTTATGAATTTCTATTGACTCAATTCTAAGTAATCTTTGCACTTACAATTATGCAAACTAGTTCAATTATGCACTTCTATACTTGCTTTGGTTTGTGTTGGCATCAATCACCAAAAAGGGGGAGATTGAAAGGGAATTAGGCTTACACCTATTTCCTAATTGATTTTGGTGGTTGAATTGCCCAACACAAATAACTGGACTAACTAGTTTGCTCTAATCTATAAGTTCTACAGGTGCCAAAGGTTCACAAAAAGTCAATAAAAAGACCAAGAATGGGTTCAAACAAAGAGAGCAAGGGACAACCGTAGGCTGCCCTGGTCTGGTGCACCGGACTGTCCGGTGTGCCACCGGACAGTGTCCGGTGCACCAGGGGACTCCAAGATGAACTCTTCACCTTCGAGAATTTCCAGAGGCGCTCCACTATAATTCACCGGACAATGTCCGGTGCCCCAAGGGAGAGCAACTCTGAACTCTGCAGCTTCGGGAATCCGCTCCGCTATAATTCACCGGATTGTCCGGTGTGACAGCGGAGCAACGACTACTTCGCGCTCAACGGTCGACTGCAACGCATTAAATGCGCGCCAGCGCGCGCAGAGGAACAGAGCACGCGTGGGTGGCACACTGGACAACCAACAGGGTCTGTCCGGTGCACCACCGGACAGCCAGGTGGGCCCACAAGATAGAGCTGCAACGGTCGAACCCCAACGATCTGCTGACGTGGCTGGCGCACCGGACAGTGTCCGGTGGCGCACCGGACTGTCCGGTGCGCCATGCGATAGCACACTTCCAACGACCATTTTTGGTGGTTGGGGCTATAAATACCCCAACCACCCCACATTCATGGAATCCAAGTTTTCCACCTTCCAACTACTTACAAGAGCTCTAGCATTCAATTCTAGACACACCAAAGAGATCAAATCCTCTCCCAATTCCACTCAAAGCTTTAGTGATTAGAGAGAGTGATTGTTGTGGTCATTTGAGCTCTTGCGCTTGGATTGCTTCTTTTTCTCATTCTTTCTTGCGATCAACTCAATTGTAATCGAGGCAAGAGACACCAATTGTGTGGTGGTCCTTGTGGGGAAGTTTGTTCCTGATTGATTGAGAAGAGAAGCTCACTCGGTCCAAGGGACCATTTGAGAGAGGGAAAGGGTTGAAAGAGACCCGGTCTTTGTGACCACCTCAATGGGGAGTAGGTTTGAAAGAACCGAACCTCGGTAAAACAAATCATCGTGTCTCGCTCTTTATTCGCTCACGATTTGTTTTGCGCCCTCTCTCTTGGACTCATTTCTATTTCTAACGCTAACCCGGCTTGTAGTTGTGATTAAGTTTGTAAATTTCAGATTCGCCCTATTCACCCCCCCTCTAGGTGACTTTCACCCAGTTTGATTTTGGTCCTAAAGAAGCCACCTTTACTAAACCAAAGGAATCGGTAAATCATTTGAAGCCGCTCTTCGTGCGCGGTCACATTGATGGGATACCGATTGCTAAGATGTTGGTAGATGGAGGAGCGGCTATAAATCTAATGCCTTATTCATTATACAGAAAATTAGGTAAACAAGATGACGAACTTGTCAAGACCAACATGACCCTCATTGGTGTTGGAACTGATAGTTCGATCAAAGCCAGGGGAGTCACGTCCATTGAATTAACCATCGAGACTAAGACCCTTGTTGTTGCATTCTTCGTTGCTGATGTAGAAGGAAATTACAGTTTAATCCTAGGCAGAGATTGGATTCATGTCAATCAATGTATACCTTCTACATTACATCAAATGTTAATACAATTGGTAGGCGATGATATAGAACAAGTACATGCTGATGTATCGGCCTGTATCGCTGTGGCCGATGCCCCCGTACTATGGACTTATGAGACTGCTACATGTCTTACAGGAGTAGATTTTTCTGATTACCAGTTCATAAGTATAGATAAGAAGGGTTTCATTCCTGTAATGCTAGAGCCGATGGAGAATCGGCTAAATTCTAAATAAAGTTTAAATGATGAGTACACACAAAGTTCATGAGTCTTTGGTCATGGACAGTTCGGCTTCTAAGGTCGGACGGTCTGGTCTTTCACAAAACAGTTCGGACTTTAAGACCGAACATCTACCGCAGCGTAAAGACAGTGTTATGGACGATCCGGTCCCCGAAACCGGAAAGTCCGCCATCACACAAAAATCATCTAATCCCTCTGTGGGGGACATGATAGAGGAATTCAGAGATCTCGATAAACTAGGACAGGGGTTTACATCGGCCGATCCTTTGGAGGAGATCGACATAGGAGATGGTAAAACTCCAAGGCTGACTTCTGTAAACAAGACCCTAGAGACTGATCCTAGAAATGAGATGATCGGTCTATTGAAGGAATATTCAGATTGCTTCGCTTGGAATTACACTGAAATGCCTGGATTAAGCCGAGAGATCGTAGAGCATCGGCTGCCTATTAAGTCTGGTTTCATACCTTTCAAGCAGAGAGCTAGAACATTTCATCCAGATCTTCTCCCACGAATCAAGGACGAAATCCACCGGCTGCTAGGAAGCTGATTTTATTAGACCTTGCAGATACGCAGAATGGGTCTCCAATATTGTGTCGATGGAGAAAAAGCTGTCAGGTAAGCTTAGAGTATGCATTGATTTTTGCAATTTAAATAGAGCAACTCCTAAATATGAGTATCCCATGCCTATAGCCGACACATTAATCAATAATGCATCAGGGAATAGAATTATTAGCTTTCTTGATGGTAATACCGGATATAATCAGATTTTCATGGCCGAAGAAGATGCGTCTAAAACGACCTTTATATGTCCAGGCTTCATTGGTTTATTTGAGTGGGTTGTCATGACATTTGGTCTGAAAAATGCTGGTGCTACTTATCAGAGGGCTATGAATTTGATCTTTCACGAGCTCTTGGGAAACACTGTAGAAGTCTACATTGATGATATTGTGGTAAAATCGGCTGAGTTTAGTTCTCATTTAGCTGATTTGCACAAAGCCTTTGATACGATGCGTCGGTATGGTTTGAAAATGAACCCACGTAAATGTGCTTTTAGAGTGTCGGCTGGTAAGTTTTTAGGATTTGTCATACATGAACATGGTATAGAAATAGACTCTGACCGAATCAAGTCTATTCAGAATGTGGGACCTCCGACTTGTAAGGTCGAAGTGCAGAAGTTTCTCGGCAAGGTGAATTATTTACGAAGGTTTATTTCTAACCTAGCCGGGAAGATTGATGCCTTCACCCCTATCCTTCGGCTTAAGAATGATGCTGAATTCGCTTGGGGGCAGAGCAGCAGGAAGCATTTGATCTCATTAAAAAAATACTTGTCTTCGGCTCCCGTGTTGAAAGCACCACAAGTAGGAGTACCATTCAAATTATACATTGCAGCTGAAGATAAGGTCATTGGGGCTGTTCTGACACAAGAAACTGAAGGAAAGGATCATGTGGTGACATATCTAAGTCGGAGGTTGGTGGATGCTGAAACAAGGTACACTTTTATTGAGAAGTTATGCTTATGCTTGTTTTATGCATGCACCAAGTGTAGATGTTATTTACTATCTAGTCATTGCACTGTTTCTGGTCAAGCCGATGTGATTAAATACATGTTGCATAACCCAATTATGAGTGGTAGAATTAGTAAGTGGGCTTATGCACTCATTGAATATGACTTGGCCTATGAACCACTGAAATCTATGAAAGGCGAAGTCGTGGCGGATTTTATTGTAGAGCATCGGATTAATGATATTCATAAACTAGACATGTTATACCTCACTATTGCTCCTTGGACTTTATATTTTGATGGATCGGTTTGCAATGAAGGGCAAGGAATTGGCATCACACTTGTTTCACCAAGTAATGTCTCCTTCGACTTCTCTAGCCGATTGAAAACTTATTGCACTAATAATCAAGCCAAATATGAGGCCCTTTTATTCGGCTTGGAACTTTTAAATTGTATGGGAGTAAAACATGTGAAGGCATTTGGTGATTCTCAGCTAGTCGTCCAACAGGTGTTAGAAGAATATCAATATTTTGATGGTACTCTAAATAGTTACCTTGAAAAATGTTGGAGCATAATCCATTCTTTTGACGAAATCAGTATTCAGCATATCTCTAGAGTTGAGAATCATAGAGCTAACAATTTGGCACAAGATGCATCAGGTTATCGGATAAAGCGAGGAAGATTTCACAACACTGAAAATCTGATAATCGGTGCAGGGCCAATTCCCCAGGTCGCGGACCGTCCGTGTGAAGACGCCAGACCGTCCGAGGTTACCAGGAAAGTTCTCCTAATCGATTCGGCTGATGATGAAGCCGATGCAAGTGATTGGAGGATGCCCATAACTAATTATTTATGAAATCCCAATGTCAGGACAGATAAGAACATTCGGCGTACAGCTTTCAAGTATGTTTTGATGAGTGATGAACTCTACCGCCGAACAGTCAATGACGTCCTGCTTAAGTGCTTGGGCCCAGATGATGCTATATTAGCCATGGCCAAAGTACATGAAGGAATTTGTGGTACCCATCAATCGGCTCCAAAGATGAAGTGGTTGTTGAGAAGGTCTGGTTTTTATTGGCCTAACATGATAGCTGATTGTTTCAAGTACTACAAGGGTTGCCAAGTGTGTCAAAAATTCGGCGACCTACAGTTGGTCCCTGCAGCCGAATTACATCCTATTATCAAGCCTTGGCCTTTCAGAGGATGGGGATTAGACTTTATTGGAGAAATTCATCCTTCATCATCAAAGGGGCATCGATTCGTGTTAGTTGCCACTGACTACTTTACCAAATGGACTGAAGCCGTTGCTCTGAAGAACATGACACACAAGGAGGTAATTGAGTTCATAACTGAGCATATTATTTATAGATTCGGCATTCCCCAGACCTTGACTACAGATCAAGGAACTTCTTTTATGTCAAAGGAGGTGCGTGAATTTGCTGAATTATATAGAATCAAGTTGCTTAATTCATCTCCATATTATGCTCAGGCCAATGGACAGGCCGAGTCTAGTAATAGGACATTGATTAACTTGATAAAAAAGAAGATATCTAATAATCCTAAGCATTGGCATAAGATTTTGTCCGAAGCTTTATGGGCTCACAGAATATCTAAACATAGTGCTACCAAAGTATCTCCTTTTGAGCTTGTCTATGGGCAGGAAGCAGTGTTGCCTGTGGAAATAAGTTTGAATGCTGTTAGGTTCGCCAGACAAAATGATCTAACCATCACTGATTATTATGATTCAATGATGGATAATATTGAGGAGGTGACCAACAAGAGGGTGATAGCTTTGGAAGCAATAGAAAAGGACAAGATCATGGTAGCCAGGGCCTACAACAAGAAGGTCAAAGCAAAGTCATTTTAAGTAGGGGACCTGGTGTGGAAGACCATCCTGCCTATAAGGAATAAAGACCGGAAGTTTGGAAAATAGTTGCCAAGCTGGGAGGGTCCTTATAAAGTAAAACAGGTAATGTCTGGTAACGCCTATTTACTACAAACATTACAAGGCAAGGATTTACCTAAGGCTTTGAATGGGCGTTTCCTCAAACAGTACCATCCTAGTATGTGGCAAGATACCTAAGAGAACAGATGTAATCACGTCGAGTTAGTTGCTTTTGGTTTGCTCAGCTCCACCAAAAGGCAGGGGGCATATGTTGAGTGCCAAATTGAGCAGGAGGACGGTCCGGCCCTGAGGCCGGACGGTCCGCGCCTGTGGGTCAGACGGTCCGCGCGTGCGCAGAACAGATTAGGGTTCCGAGTTTTGTGCTATGGTTGTTAGCTAGATTCGCGGAATTCGCTCGGAAATTAGTTTGTAAAGGGTCCAGCCCCTCTCCTCTATAAATAGAGAGGTATACGACCGATTTAGAATAATCAATCGAACCTTCAATCAATACAATTTACATTATATCCTAGGAGTAGTTCTAGTCTAGTTTAGGTTTAGTCTTCTAATCCCCAAATCCTCCGCTTCTCTTCGACTCTACGTCGATTAGAGGAGTCTAGGTCGGTCTACCCGAGCCTAGACACCACCTAGGATCTCTACTCCCCGACGGGGTCCCTCCTGAGAGCGAGATCCAGGCGCCGCCGGCGATCTTCCGCCGCCCCTGTGCACGCGCGGACCATCCGGCCCTAGGGCGCGGACCATCCGGCCATCAGGCAGGAAACCCTAGCCTCGCGCCAGGTCGCAGACCGTCCGGCCCTGTGCCGTGGACCGTCCGCGCCTGACCAGAGAGCACCGCCGCTGGTTCTTGTTGAGTGTTTGGCGCTCCAAAAAGGCGTCAACACCACCTTCAAAACCGCTTTGTTTTGTTGATGATCTTCCTCTAGTAATAAATACTTTGCAAGCTCATTAGAACCCCTTTTATGACAAAATGAAACATTGGTTGATCCAAATTTCGAGACGAACAGGACTTGACCTCGACTGGTTCCTTCTTACACGTTTTGACAGATTCCTGTACATTTTAACGGTGAGTAAGCTATATACGTATGTTCCTTTCCTTTTCCTCTTCGTGGCCTTTGTTGTAGCATAGCCGTACCTCATCCTCAGCTTCGACCGTATCGGCTGCCGACATATCGGGCAGGGGCAGAGGGCCCAATATTGCTAAGTGTTGCTTGAGCAATACCTTAGCTTAGCACAAGAAATGATCAACACTAAAAAAATCCTAATGTCTAACCAAACTAACACTTGTCTGTTCACGTGTCTGCTCCCGTACTCCCTCTGTCGAGCGCCGTCGCCAAGCGAACCGCTGATGCATTGTCACCGGTGACGACCACCGTGTCGCTAGTGCAGCGCCACAAAACAGCCACCTGAGCTCTGCGTTGAGCTGCCACGGCTCTATGGCCTATTTTGTGTTTGCTCTACCTGTCTGACACACAAACATACTCCCCCTCGGGGCTCCAGCCCATTGCCGAGCCATCGATGCTCCTGTCCTATCGAGCTCCGGCTAGGGCCGCTGGCTGAGCTCTACCCCGCATGGTTGCGCCTCCTCCTACATCTATGCTGAGCTTATCCCGGCTCCTGTTGCTTCCGGCTAGCCACATAGGACGTGCTCCACCAACACCCAGGTGTTGCTTCCGGCTAGCCACATAGTCCATGCTCCACCAACGCCTAGGCCTAGGCATCCAGCTCCGCCAACTTTTGTCGTGTTCCATCATCTATGCCTTTGCACTGCAGTCTGTGTCTACGCCAAGCTCTACAACTCTGCTGCTCCGCACGTTGATCAAACATAGGAAAAGAAGGTAATTTTCCACATTTATTACTTATTTTGTAAATATAAATTGCTTTAAACTGTACTGTAAATTTTCTTTCGTCATCACGTCTGCGCCTACGCCAAGCTCTACAACTCTGCTGCTCCGCACGTTGATCAAACATAGGAAAAGAAGGCAATTTTCCACATTTATTACTTATTTTGTAGATATGAATTGCTTTAAACTATACTGTAAATTTTCTTTCGTCGTCACGTTAGCAACACCTTAGTCTTGGTGCGTCCTCCGCCACTGATATCGGCATCTGGTGAGGCTTTCCCCGCACTCCCTGCAGCACTGTTGCTCGCACAAAAAGCAAAAAGAATACGAATGAGTTTTTTTCCCCAAATTTTGTTGCCTTCTGTAAGTTGCATTTGCATCGTAACAATTATCGCAACGGACAGAACGTAGAAGCTCTGGATCTGTACGTTGCTCACCATGTGGCCACAGCCGAACGCCAGATCCTTGGCATTGGTCAGGCAGATCGGGCACACCTGGTCATCTCTCGGCGCCGCCGCCGACGTTGCTGGCGCCCCTCCTCAGCGACGACGCCTGCCGCTGCACGTGCGGCAGCGGCGGCGGCGCGGGGGCGACTCGCTTGGCGTTCCCCGTGACCGTCTGCGTTCAGGTTCAGGTTTAGACGGCCTCGTTTTGACCAACGCATGCTGGTTCTGCAACGCGCGCTAGCGTCATTAGTTTCGTACCCCAGGATGCCGAGCTCCATGGTGGCCTTGTACTGGATGGGAACCTCCATGAGCGCGGCGAGCGCGAACGCCGACTCCTTCTGCTGCGCCGTCGCGGCGCGGACCATGATGGCGGTGAAGTTGACGAACTGCATACGGCTGGTGCGGCGGTGCCACGTACGTCAGTCACATAGTAGAGTGTGTTGGCTACTAGATGCTAGCTGGGTGAGTGAGTGAGTGAGTGACGGCTTTCGCTTCACCTGGAAGTTGTCGAAGTCGCGCGCGGGGAGCTTGTCGTCGAATCTGCGCATGTCGTCCCCGACCCCAACCAGAACGATGGACAGCGGGTAGGAGAGCTGGTGATGGAGCATGCATGCAGACACCACGCCGCGCCGACAGTCATCGAGCTGCTCTGCTAGCTAGCTTGCTTGCTTTATCGGTCTGCAACTTGCAAGCGCGACGTGTAGGTGTCCGCCTGTCCGGTATGTACGAGTACTTCTTGGACAGCATCGCGCTCCGGTGCCCGCCGCCGGCGTCATAGGCCGACGGCTGGCGGGTGAGCGCCCGGCGCGGCGGCGCCTCGTGGCCCGCGCAGCCGCGCCGGTGGCCGCCTGCCCCCGGACCGCCGGTGCAGCAGCGCGCCGAGCACGCCGCCCATCCACCGCCGGTGGCCGAGACGACGAGGAGGAGGAGGCAGCTAGCTGATGATGGCGCATTGGCGCGCTCTTCTGGTGGCCCTGCTGCAGTAACATGCGACAGCGAAAGACCTGCTACTTGCTGAGCGTGCGCGGCAATCCAGAGGAACCGATCCGATCCGCCGCGCGCGGCTCGACCGCACGCGAGGAACACGAACAATCGGACGAGCAGACGACGGCACGGCAGCTGGCGGGAGATGACGATGGTATAAAGCTCTGTAAGGACGATTCGATCTGTCGAAGGAAAGAGATAGAGGAAGCTGCAATGAAACTTCTTGAGCTCTTCAATTTCCCGGCTGGGTTTTGGGTGCTAGAGATAGCCTTAGGTATGTTTGTTTAACTTTTGGCTTTAGTTTTTGTCCCATAAAAGCCAAAAGCTAAACTAAAGGGCTGGATCAAGTAAGCAGCTTTTTCTAAAAGCCGACTTTCTCGCAGTGTAAAATTGAAAGCACCTCTAGACCCGTTTTTAGTGACTTTTAGATGGAACTGTGAAAACGTATATCGAATAACTTTTAACGATTTTTAGTGGTTTCGATCAAAAGGTTTTTTAGCTTTTTAACAGTTTACAGCCCACAGCAGCTTTTTCTACAGCCCACAACAGTTTTTTTCACAACCACAGCTCAACCAAACAGACCCTTAGTCGTCACGCAGTGGCGGATCTTCGACCGGGGCTGCCTGGGCTGCAGCCCCGGTCGCGGCCCAAAAATCAGCGAAATGGCCCATCAGCTCCAGCCGCGCGACCGCGTGAACAGCCCCCGGTCGCAGGTCTCTCCTCCTCCCTCTACCCTCGGCCTCCAGCCTCCAGCCGCCAGCCGCCCATGCCTCGACGCCCGGAGCACCGCTGCAACCCGCAGCGTCGCTCGCCCGGAGGCCGGACTGCTGGAGCAGCGCCGCTTGCCTCGCCCGGAGCACCGCCACGACCACGCCGCTGTCCAGCCGCCGCTCCCTCCTGCTGCTAATTCGTGGAGCTCAGGTTTGTACACACGTGCTGAGAAGAAAGTGTGCCTATTAGCTTGTTCTTGCGTTGGAGTGATGAGCCTGACAGCCAGTGATGTATGGCCTTGCCATAATGCCATGTGCGGTGTCGGCGTGTGCCAATGCCCCTCCAAGCTTTCTGTTGGGGATTCCTTGTTCTGATGGGAGTTTAGGACGACGAAGGAATAGGAGGCCAAGAGAGTTTTTGCTAATTTGTGACAGATCATGCAGGAATAGGACGCTCTGTGCAAATTGCGAAGCAGAAACAGAAAGGTGAAGCTGTGATTTGTGAAGTAGGCAAGCAGTAAAGGTAAAACATGTGCTATTATTTGCTTTGAGTTTGATTAAGTTTTGATTTGATTATTTATTTAGTAGCAATCCCATATTTATAGGAATAAAATGGATAAATTTCTCATCAAGATCCAGAAGAAATATGCTTCTAATTCTAAAACAATTAAGGCAAATAAGAGCCATGTAGAACAAAAGAGACCACATATAGTAGCCCCCCTCTTAGATCAATTCTAGATCCGCCACTGTCGTCACGTGTTACTCTTCTTATCACTTACACACATAAGACACTTGTGTTCATCTTAAAATTGTCGTAATCATTTTATGTTTATCTAATTTTAAAATATATATTGGGGATTCTAAATAAATTTAGATAAAAAAATTGACAACTACAAGGTTTTATAATTTCTCGAGATCTACGATATTTATTTTAGTCATTTGTTTGCATATGAGGTCATTTGAAGCGAATTTACAATTGTGAAAAACAAAATCCAAACATAATTTTACTTTGGTAGATCATTTCAAATAAAAATAAAATAAAAAGGTTATCAACTACAAAGTTACAGAAATTTTTGAGATTTGTGGTCGCTTCTATCTCCGATGTTATTTGAAAATTTTAAAGTGTAAATGTAAGAAAGTCAAAGATAATTTTGTTCGATATCCATATTTTTTTATTTTGGTCACTATTCCATGTGAAATCGTTTTGTACCACTATGCACTCACTGTTAGTCACTAGTGATTATAAAGCAGGTAGATTTCTTGGGTATTAAGGAGCTATAGTTTATAATATCAATCTAGTCGTAAAGTAAGGAACCCGCTGCTATTAAACCCGCCGCGACACATGCATCTTTGACCCCGCCATAGAAATCACCGTAGTTTAAATCGTCGAATATTTTGTTTCATCATGGGAGAAGTGGACACTGCGTTAGCCATTAAAAATTATCCCGACATGGAGATGGGAGAATATCATATGAAAATTACAAATCAGTCCAATAAAAACCACCACCGAATATTTTATATCATCCTATGATGCGAACGTTGCACGTAGAGAATCGTGTTCGTAAGACATTTGCGTGCATGATAAGTATGAAACGGTGGCGCCACAGCGTCAAATATAAATCAGTCAGCGCTCAATGTTTGGCAATATTCTTTTGTTCCTTCCTCACAACCTTTACACCGTTTTAGAAAGAACCAGTCAGCTGATGGAGATTGGTCTGGTTGACAGTTTTGTGTTTTAGCTGTAGGCTTTACACATATTCTTCCCTTCATCCTTAGACAACTGGCACTATAGTATTTGTACTTGTCAAAAAAATTTAAGTATAAGTTATATATAATAAATAGATTCAATAATCAATCTAAGGATACTAATTATATACTACAAACAATCTTGAGGTCGTCTGCGTCGAACATATCAACGCATAGTTTGATGGACAGGGAAATATATTGGATGTAAGGAATTTCCTCGCTACCTATGGATCCACTACACCCATGGATCCACTATAATTCCCCGTCCACCAAACCTTAGAGTCCGTTGCCATAGATATCATCACATGGCGACCCGAGGTCGAGGTTTTCATGTGGATGATCTCAAACTCGAAGGCCTCCTTTAGAACACGGGAAACATACATAAATTTTACATGAATTAATTCATTTTCACAGAAAAAAATACAGGAAACAGAAATTTTTCTCTCAAACTAGAGGAGGTCGAAATGGAAGAAGCTCGTCTATGTATTTGCTAATATTTTCAAATCTATAACCAATTTTGAATGCACCCATATAGATGAACTTACCACGTTGAAAGAAGAATAACCTTCCGAAAACGTTTTGTCAAAAGTTTCTTGTCAAAAAAAGAAAGAGGCCGTTAAAGAGCCATCTGTTATGGTTCCTTCCGAAACTTTACCTTACCACCCAAGCACTTAGGGTGCGTTTGGTTGAATGGACAAAGAGGGACGGAACGAGGCGGCCACAGTTTCAGTCATGTTTAGATGAGGATCAAGCAGGGGCGAGTTGAACCCTAGACCATTTTTCGGTGGCGGTACCGTCCCCAAAAAACGAGCGGATAAAGTCGCCCCCGCCTCTGTCGCGGTGCTGAAAAAATCGTGTTGCCTCCCAACAAGTGACAAAACCACCATCCAAACAAAAACTGGGTTGGTTCCATCCAATTTTATCCCTTTAACCAAACAAAAATAGTAGTGGCTCTTAAGGATGACCCTGCCCCTAAATTAGGGATGACACTATCCCATCCTATTTTGACTCCAAACCAAACACATCCAGCTATTATTTCATACAGTTTGTTTATTAGGCATCAGTTTGCAGTTTGCACCCTAAACAGTTATATTGCACATTGCATGCCATCCTGAATTAAGCGATGGTCTAATAATCAATGTGTTGCAGCATGCATATCAGTTGATGATTTTATCTCTGTCAATAACCATCATAGGATCACTATTAGCAACAATAGTGAGATGGTTTTAGATTATGTAAGCATGGCTTGCTGTTACCTTGAGATCCAATTTTATTTATATATGAGCAGAAGGTTTGCAGCCAGCATGCAGGACGATGGATTGGCATGCATATTTCCTTTTTGCTCTGCAGATTGGATCTGTGATCTGTCCGAGGCTTTGTGTGGGTCGGGAGTTTGAGTCAGCCGAATTCTTTCATCCAGCTCCGTCATTTTATCATGGCACTAAGGACTGTCTATTTATTGTAGATTCAGAGATACTATATCCTCCTCAGTAGAATGCCTTTTTTTTTCTATTCTTAGCTTCCTGACGACGTCTTCACAACGTAGGTAGGTACACCTTTTCACTGGTCATTAGATGTTTCTTACATTTTATATTAGATCAATAAAAAACGCTTGCTGTTTTGCAGCCTTGAAACTGCATTGGACCCTGAGAACTGTGTTTCTTGTTACCTCATTGGTGTGATGAAGGCAGAGCTCGAGTAACGGAGCCATATCAGCAAGCTGTGTAAAAGAGAGCTGTGCTGTGCACCCCCTCCATCAAGTGCTGGAGTGATTTCTGATTCCAGTGCAGAAAAAGGTCTCCAGCACGGGCAAACGTGACTACGTACACTGAGAGCACCGGAAAAAAAAAAACGCATGGAGGAAGAAGATATGATCCACACGAGGGTCCTGGACTTCAGGGCAGGGCACGACGTGGTGGCTCTCCAACATTTGCCGGCGGCGGCGTCGAGCGAGTAGCATGCACGATGTAAAGCACAGCACATCAAACGCCATACTGTCATGCATGGTGCCTAACTTTGTTTGACTCGCCTGGCTAGTTTGTTTTGTTTGTGACCGCCTCGTCTAGACCTAAAAAAGTTTGGAAGCGTGCCATTTGAGACCGTCCATATACGGCTCGAAAATAAGAGCAAGAAAAAAAAAATAGGTACGACCGACACGTGCTTTCAAATTAGACACGACGGACGACACGATAGAACTAAATAGACCGTGTTTAGATTGACATAAAACAAAGTAAGACATGAGTTAGAAAACTAACCCTTTAATTGTTTATTTTATGCTTTGATATTTTTTATCTCTTGATAAAAGTTATATAAAATATTAGTTTCTCCTTTTTATATTATACTAGCTGAGTGTCCGTGCGTTGCAACGAGAATATATAATACCAGTACACTAAGATAACTTATATACAAAATATGTGTTATACTGTTATGAGAAAATGTTTCATAAACAATTTGTGATCCTGGCCATACATAAATTTTGTTATTTTAATCTATCTGTTTCACCACTACATTGCAACCATCAATATTATGCAGACTTCGATATATGTCACGATTTGCATGATCTCATCATTGGAGAGCATGTTCCACAAATGCCGGAAGAAATTCTCTCGTACATCGTTAGTCATCAGGCACGCACCACCATACACTTTTGCTTAAACAAAACGACAAGTGTGTGTGTTTGCAAAGAGAATTAAAGGTGCGCTGGCACAAAAGCTACCCCGACTGTGACGAGGATGATGAATTGGTCATTGTTGTCGGTCCTCCTCTGCGTCACCTCCAGCGCCAAGATGACGCCACAATCCTTGATATAGTAGTCATCGAACGCGCGCGACATGTCGAGTACCAATGACTCTTGGCTGGGCTGCCAAACGAAGTGCACCCCCATCAGCGAGGTAGTACCCCCGGCCGTTGCACCACTGGATGCGCTACTCCTCTACATACATCATGTTCGAGGACACTCACAACGTCAGCAACGACCGTCGTCTCAGTACACAAGAATTCATGGCCATCAGTAGCGACTTACGTGGAAGGTTGGGCTTCAAGTGGACGATGAGCTGAACGTCGTGATGGTGTCGTCGTCGGATGCGGTGCCCAGAATAACCCGAGAGTCGTCGATGTTGGTGACGACCATGAGGTCCCCTTGCTTGACAATGGATAGCACGGGCCAGTCGCTCTGCACCGCGTCCAAGCGGCGGCTGTGCCGGAGCTTGTCATGCACAGCGACGCATGCGGCCACGTAGGACTGCTTCTAGAGGTCGAACTGGCAGTTGCCAAGCTTTTTCTCGTCGTTGATGAGCGACGCCAATGCGAGTGCCTCCTGTTAATGGTGTTTGTTTGGGGTTTACAAGTAAGAAACATGGATTCATGTTTGGCGTTGGTTTATGAAAATGACTCACAAGCCAGATCCATGGAAAAAATATTATGAAGAATAAATGTCACACATGCAAAAAAATGAATTTAAATTGAAAACATTATTCAAACAAAATGAATTGCATGCAAGGCTCTTATTTAAATACTACTCACTCCATCCAAAAATATAATTCAAGAATCTCGGTAATACTTATCTACTACTACACATTGTGCAAGGGTAGCAGATAGACTTAGAGAGATGTAGTAGATGTGTCTCCTGTCATAAATGTAAATGTAAATATAAATATACATGTGGTGTAGTGGTAGCTACTGTTGTCATTTACTTGAGAGTTTGCGGGTTCAAATCCCCTTGGAGCTATGTTTTTTTAAATTTTAGTTAGACGTGAGCTGTTTGGGGTAATGAGAATGAGAATAGGCTTTACGGAGAGAGGAGAGAATGAGAAAGACAGAACAACGAGAAACATAGCATGAAAATATTTTTTAGATATATATAAGTTTTTATGTGACGTGGTTGGGCTAGTAGACACAAACATTGGTACACTATTTTTAGGTCGTGTCGTATGCTAGGTTTTGGTATTTGAGCACGTTCACGCTAGGCTGACAAAAAATAAATAAACCTAACTACAGTAGTTATAGGTCGTGCCGGACCTAACTTTCACCTCTAGCCCTACCTAAAAAAATCAAAGCAAGCGCCAGCGCGAGCAGATCTCGCATCCGCAGCCCGCAGGACCAAACATCCCTTTGCGTCATTTCGTCTCTCTGGCGCGAATCACGAGGCAGGCGCAATTCTATAGTCAGGAGGAGTAGACTGGTAGTAGTATAGTAGGACTAGAGAGTAGAGAGGCCCCAGCCCCCCCCCCCCCCCCCCCCCCCCAGGACCGACCGACCAGGGAGTCCAGCGGCGCACATCGCGGCGACCCCCACCCCACCGATCGGCCGGCCGGCCGGCGACGGCGCGTCGAGCGCCCGCGGCCGCGATGGAGAAAGGCGATGGCGGGAGCGGGAGGCCGCCGGCCGAGAGGAAGGCGGCGTGGAGGGACGGCGCCGTCACCTACTTCCACCTCCTCTTCTACATCGCCATCTCCGGCGGCCAGATCTTCTTCAACAAGGCAAGCCACACGCCGCACGCACGCACGCCTCACCTAGCTTTAACGCCCCGATCCCTCTCCCGACTCGCCTGGATGGGAGCATAACGGCGGCGTGCCCGGTTCCTGCTGCGGCCTTCAATTGATCAAGCCTCCAAATGCGTTCCTCTCTGCTGCGCCTGGAGCGAGCGCGCTGCGATTTGGCACCGGCTTCCTGAGCAGCCTCTCAAGTTTCAGACCATCTGGGCTTCCGTGACCCATGCTCCGCTCCAGTGCTTCCATACTTCCCCGGGGGATACGTACATCTGGGCTCCAGTGATTTTAGTTACCCGTCCAGCTTTACCCAATTTAGATTGTTTTTTATTTATTTATTTGGTATCATGACCAAACTGCTGCTCTGCTCGTAAGATAAGCCTAGCTATTTTGCCGTTATTATCAGTGGGCTTCGAAAACTTGCCATCAGGGAGGCTCACAAAAACCATAGACACCGATGACCCACCCACACACATCATAGGCACAGATGACATGTAGCAAGGAGGCAACAATCTGAGTGGTAAAATACCAATTATTCCGTGACAACTGTGGATGTCGTGTGCACAACCCTTTCCAGCCAGCATCGCTGCTCACCAGCCTGAGATCTGGGGAACTCACCTCTTCCCGCTGCTTGCTTGGTTCCTTTGCTCGCACACGATGTGCAGCTTCTCTTTGTCGGTTGGGGACGAGTTGACTCCACTCTCAGCATGTGGCGGCCAACTAGCTGCTTCACTAATAAGAAATCGAGGTTCCCTTTTCCTGCTGCTGCTGCTGGTGTTATCTTCTTCCATGTGCGCATCAGCGCATATATATGATGGTACACGATTGGATTATTTTTTTAATGGGTTGATCGTTATCAGTTACTAGGGCACTTGTGGACTTGTCCCTGTTTGACCTCAAATTGTAATTGCAAGGGTCTCGGCTTCTGGCCTCAATCTTATTCAACATGTGTCAGTTCTGCTAAACTACTTTGGTTTGCTTCAACAATAATTTCTGTGGAGTTGCAATTTCCCTACGCTAGCAGTTGCATCACTATTCATTCTTGCTGTGAATTCAATGACTAGCCAGTCTTATTAGCTGCTAAGTATTTGGTTTTTCCTTGGTGCAGTGGGTCTTATCCTCCAAAGAGATCAACTTTCCCTATCCCGTGGCACTGACTCTGCTGCACATGGTTTTCTCCTCTGTAGTGTGCTTTGCAATCACAAAAGTTTTCAAGGTAATTACTCATGTGCATTATAGCGGGTCACGGTTTGCTTGCTATATCACTAGTTATAGGTGCACTACCCAAGTCATAATGTGGTTCCATTTGTTGCCTTGGGGTATTCTGTAGATCTGGGCACACACTTACTCTTTCCTTCTATATTGATGATATTTCCCAGATCATAAAGATTGAGGAGGGAATGACTACAGATATGTGAGTCTCAGCAGATCGGCTCACTCTAATTTCATAGGCTTATGTACTACTTTTGTTCTGATTAATTTTCACCTATCCAACCATGAGTGTGACATGTGCGTAATTGCACACATGTCTATCTTACCTTGTAGAAGCAGATGACAAAAGCAGTTTATCGGTTTTGCACAATGATGCTATGTTCGAAACTTCTAATATTGATAACTAAGGCCTCGAGAAAGTACTGATTTTACTCTGAACAAAGCAGGGTACCATTCTCACCATGAAAGGAAAACTTAAAGTCACCTGTATTTTTAAAAACCAAAGTTGGTAGCATTGAAGGATGAACATATTGATTACTTGGAATTTGGTTGAACAATGCTTGGTAATTGGATGGTGTTTTTTTCTGTCAAAAGTTTGATTATTATTTTTTGAATAAGTAGGCATCATATCCTTCAGGATTTTTTTGATATGGAAATCCTAAACTGTGGACATATTGATTTTTTAATCTTAAATGTAAACCTGAACTACCTAGGAGGAAACGTGTTAAGAAGAAATAAGCAGCTCAACTTGGGTGGCTTAGTATTTACTGGAATTCATCATTTTCTTCCTACTGTTCTGTTCCCAATTCATTTGTGCTTGTACTATGCTGTTCCTGAACTCATTGTTTTATTTACTTTAAGTACAAGAACTGTCTTTTTTTCCCTTACTAGTTCCCTGAACTTTCAGATATATTACTTCAGTCATTCCAATTGGAGGAATGTTTGCAATGACACTTTGGCTAGGGAACAGTGCGTACCTCTACATATCTGTCGCATTTGCACAGATGTTGAAGGCAATAAGTATGTGTGCTACCCTCAGTTTTGATTGTGAGGAAAATATCAGGATTTGATTTTGATGAACTTATCATTGAATGATACAGTGCCTGTAGCTGTGTTTCTTCTGGGAGCAGCATTTGGCCTGGAAGAAATGAGCTATAAAATGCTTTCTATCATGTCTGTTATCAGTGTTGGAGTTATTGTGGCTTCTGTTGGTGAAATTACAATCAGTTGGGTTGGAGTGGTTTACCAGATGGGTGGAGTTGTTGCGGAAGCCCTAAGACTTATCTTCATTGAGATATTTCTGAAGAAAAAGGGTGTCAAGCTCAACTTGATATCCATGATGTACTATGTTAGCCCTTGCAGGTATGTTTTCTGGTTCACTATTCTAATTAGTTAACTTGAAAGTACTGGCAATTGTTTTAATTTCATCTGTGATTTTTCCTGCAGTGCTGTATGCCTCTTTATTCCCTGGCTGTTCTTAGAGAAGCCAAAGATGGATGATAGTATTTCATGGAACTTCCCGCCATTCACATTGTTCTTAAACTGCCTATGCACCTTTGTACTCAATATGTCGGTTTTCCTTGTCATATCAAGGACTAGTGCGCTGACGGCTCGAGTTACTGGTGTTGTGAGGGATTGGTCCGTAGTTTTGCTGTCAGCTGCCATCTTTGCTGATACACAGCTTACCTTCATAAACATAATTGGTTATGCCATAGGTACTCAACTCATGAATCCTGGATTACTTTGACATTGTTTGGTCTTTCAGCATGTCTATTGGTCTGTTTGACTTAAAATCCAGCATCTCTGCAGCCATAGCTGGTGTTGTTGCGTATAACAACCACAAGCTCAAGGTAAAACCCCAAGTGAACCCACAGCAAGGCGACGAGAACAAGGTCATCTCAGGAAGCACTCAAGATGTGGTGTTATCAGTGAGCTCAGCAAAAGAAACTTCGTAGCACCAAAAGTAGCACGATTTTGAAACAATTTTATTTTTCACAAAGGTAACGGTATAAATTATCGATGTCGCTACTGCACCAGGTGCGCATATGCCATCCACAATTTTTTTCCTGATTTGATGTTTGTGTTTACTTGTGATCCAGGAGAATTGCGCTCTCTTTCGTTGGGTTGGCCAGCTCTCCTTGGACTATACATTCTTTTTCCTTCCCCTGGGTCTGGAGGGAAGATATTTTGTACAATGATATGCTCAAGATGATGATACGCTGCCTTCACTGTCGTAATATTGCTGCTCAAAAAGGTGGGAGCACGCCACACAGATGGAAATTAGGCCATGTAAAGTTGTGTTTTCTCTTGAACTGGTGTAGCGACTCATCAGGTGCTCCAAAAATGGCAGCCCTGAATCTTTGTCATTGGTTGCTTGGTGGTGGTCATGAGATGTGATGTAAAACGATATATGTAAGCCTGGCAGATCAAAGAATTCAAGATACGCAAGTGGCAGATCAAAGAATTCAAGATACGCAAGTTTCTGTGTTTTTTAATACAGCATTTCTCTTGCGCTGATAGTTTGCTTTTTAAGTAGAGGGACTCTAACTCTCATTAAAAGGATGATACTATGAGTTGAGACAATTTTTCTGTTTATTTTCTCAAACACTATACAATGTCATACCCATCTAAGGGTTGGAGACAAATATTTGTAGCCCTAGAGGCTGCACTACCACACCGTCTCACACACACTACACAACAGGATTGTTCTCTAGATGCTAATGAGACTACAGAGGACAGTCAAAAGCAACTGCTGTCCTCTAGATGCTAAAGAGACTACAGAGGATAGTCAAAAAGCGACTGTTGTCCTCTAAATGCTAAAGAGACTATAGAGGACAGCCAAAAAGCAATTGCTGTCCTCTAGATGCTCAAGACTTATTTCATCATTCTCCCCTGAGTCTTGGGCGTCGTCTTGTGGGAAAGTTGGGCCATCCTGGACCTGGAGCAAAGCTCAAGAAACTTGATCTTTCCAAGGGCTTATTGAGCAGATCTGAAAGCTGATCCTTGGTGCTGATGTAGCGCGCCTTGATGCTCCCTTCTGCCAAGCAGTCTCGGATGAAGTGGTATCTCAGCCGGATGTGCTTGCTCCGTTCATGGAACACGGAGTTCTTGGCCAATGCCAGAGCGGTCTGGCTGTCCACCCCGAGTTCCACTGCTCTAGTGTCTCTCCCGAGGAGATCACCGAGCAGTCAAGCCAGCTAGAGCGCCTGAGTCGAAGCAGTGGAGGCCGCTATGTACTTGGCCTCGCAGCTGGACATGGCCACCACCTGCTGCTTGACCGACTGCCAGCTAATAAGGCACTTGCCGAGAAAGAAGAGGATCCCGCTTGTGCTATTGCTAGTGTCGATGTCACCGGCGTGGTCGTTGTCGCTGTACCCAACAAGGTATGCCTCCCTAGGGCACCTCGGGTAGTAGAGACCGTGGTCGAGAGTCCCCACTGTAGGAAACGGGTGACGCCTAAGAGGGGGGGGGTGAATTAGGACTTCTAAAACTTTTACTAAACTAGGCCACAATTAAATCCCTAGAGCAAAACCTATGCAAATAATCAAAACTAGAATGTGCAAACTAGGTTTTGTCTAAGTGTTGCTATCTCTACCGCAAAAGGCTAAGTTTCAATCTATACTAAATAAGTATGACTACAAGATTGAAACTTAAATGCTTAATATAAATGCGGAATGTAAAGAGCTAAGTAGAGAAGCAAACTCTCGTGGATGACGCCGGTATTTTTACCGAGGTATCCGGAACCACGCAAGGTCCCGACTAATCCTCGTTGGTGCCCCTACGCAAAGGGAAGCCCACGCGAGGGCCAAGCACCACGGTCGAGTAACTCCGTAGAGAGCCGCGGGCCTTCTCCACGCGCAAGTGGTGCTCCGCTTCCGGCTCCTCTCGGACGCTCCCCGCCGTCTCCACTATCGAGCTTCCGGCCGAAACGCCGCGGGCCTCGTTCCCTCCGGTACACGGTGGCGGCCGTGACACAAACGCGGTTGTCACGGTCTCGCAAGACTCTCGCCCCACTCGGTACAATTACAACGACTCACGCAAGAGCCGAGGGGTTGTGTGGTTTTACAAAACTCACTCAACTAACTAGGATTCACCTAGAGCAAGCGCTAAAGCGGTCTAACTAACCTAAGCACTTCGCAAAGCACCTACGCTAATCACCGAGTGATTCTATTAAGCACTTGGGTGTTTGAGCTCTTGGAAATATGCACTATGTGTATTGGTATGTTGCTTGGGCTCTCACACTTGAGAATGGCCGGTTGGGGTGGTATTTATAGCCTCCACACCCCCAACTAGCCGTTGGACAGAAAGCAGCAGCTTTCTGTCGTCGGGTGCACCGGACAGTCCGGTGCACACCGGACACTGAACAGTAGATGTCCGGTGCACGCCACGTCAGCCGACCGTTGGCGCCTGTAGCAGTCGACCGTTGGATCCGACCGTTGGATTCGACCGTTGCCGTCTGCCCGTTGGCACACCGGACAGTCCGGTGCACACCGGACAGTCCGGTGCTACAGCCAGAGAGCGCCTGTCCGTGGCCTCTCTGCGCAGACTGTCCAGTGCCTCACCGGACAGTCCGGTGCACACCGGACACCGATGTCCGGTGCGCCACCAGGCGCTGGCTGACAGCCCTTATCTTGGATTTCTTTGCTGATTTCTTCGGGCTTCTTTGTTCTTGAGTATTGGACTCCTATGCATCTTTTTATGTCTTCTTTTGAGGTGTTGCATCCTCATTGCCTTGGTCCAATTCTCTTCGCATCCTGTGAACTACAAACACAAGCACTAGAAAACTTATTAGTTCACGGATTGTGTTGTTCATCAAACACCAAAACTCAATTAGCCAAAAGGCCCGGGGTCCATTATCCTTACAATCTCCCCCTTTTTGGTGATTGATGACAACACAACCAAAGCAAGCAAATAATACAAGTATTTGAGTGAAAATATGCAATCTACTTGCTAAGATGCATGATTGTCCCCACAATGTGATATTATGGACTTAAGCCTCCCCCTAACTCCATAATTCACTTACTTCCTATTTTTGGACCAAATAACCAAAACCACTTGAAAAGCCATTTGTAGATATAAAATTTTAAATTGGTGGTGTTTGGTGTTTGATATAGTTTTCATTGCTTTGGTCCCTAAACTTCTCCCCCTTTGGCATCAACCACCGAAAAGGAAGACATTAAAAGCATGTAGGAAGTAAATAAAAGCTTGCCCTCATCAAGAATTGTATCAAATGATATTACTAGAAGAATATTAAATTAAATTATGTGAATGATACCACTTGAAGGAGTCCTCAAAAGATTACTCCCCCTAAATGAGTATTCTCTTTAGAAAGAAGTTTCTCCCCCTTTTTTAGAGATGAAGAAATACTCCCCCTGACAGAGATCCTCTACTTAGGAAAAAGCATGTGAAAAATTAGAGGTGCAAGACATGGTTTGAAAAGACTAACTTCCCTTATGCATAGGTAACAGAATATGAGTTAACTACTTATGCATTTTTAGCAACATGGAAGCATATGATATGAAATATAGTCTAATCAAATATTGGAGAAGACATGTAAATGATACTAAATGTAGTCTCAAAAGATACCAATTGAAGATCAATGGCGAGCTTGAGAGACATGAGAGTTCTTGGAGATTTTGCAGTGGAAGATTGTTGTCTTTCTCCGGGGACTTCATTTTCCTTACAATGAGACTATCACATGAAATAGACTTGAAAAGGTGTTAGTCTTAAAGTGTTAGATTATAGAGTAACCTCCCCCTAAAGGTGTGCATACAAGTTTTGAATACTTGTAGGAGACATGCACTTTGATTTGATATCAAGAGGGGCAAATTATCCATAATCCAAACTTTGGCACATATAAGTTAAATGATACACTTTGTAGAAATCAAAATTTTCAATTGATGCATCATTTACTATGGAGTGATATAAAAGCTATGTGCCGTGCTTTAACTAAACATTTTAAGCCATGTAGGTTTGCTTAAGTATATGAATTTAAAAACTAGCAATCCTACCATATGATTTACCTAGTATGCATGATTTTGAACAAAAGTACATAACAAATGTAATACTAGGCAAGAAAGGTAAACTAGATAAAAGATAAATAGATACGCATATCTAAAAACGAGAAATACAATAAAACTAGTTACCTTAGTCATGGGTGGGAAATTTGGGTCCAAAATTTTCACTAACCCACTTGGCAATAAACTTGATCCAATATGATGTATCCCATGATATACATCCCAATTTAGCCAAGTCTCCAAATTTCCCGATGACCTTTGGTCCACTCACTTCCCTTTCGGGATCCAAACCTTCTTGGTGCTTTTCATGGTTGAAATTATTTCCTTTGGCACCCAGATGCGTTTGGTCTCCTTTCCTTTGTTGGCTTGCTTGTTGGCCTTGATTGCTATCACCTTTCCGTTCTTTTTCTTCTTGATCAAATATGGTGTAGCATCCTTTTTGTTCACCTTTTTGATGTAGGTGTTGGAGATTTTGCTTGATGGCTTTTGCTTGAGCTTTTGCCTTTGTTTATCCTCGGTCATCGCCTTGCATTGGAAAGACTTGTGGCCTTCCTTGTGGCATAGCCTACAAATCACAGTTTCTCCCTCTACAGGCTTGTTCACTCCCGCAGTGGTGTTATCCTGTGGAGGTCGGATTTGTTTGGCTTTGCCTTTCTTGTCATACAAAGCCTTGCCAAGGCGAGCCACTTCTTGCTTTAATTGTTCATTTTCCTTTGCAACCTCATCCGAACATGTCTCTACAACAATATTCTCAACAACGACTTGGTTGCAGGGGTTAGAATCATCAATTAAATCAAAGCAGGAAGTAGAAGCATCTTTCTTAATTATTTTAGGTATTTCAACTAAAGATGCTGCTGGGGTGCTACCAATGTTTTCTAGCTTAGTAGTTAGCTCATTATTGTGTATGCTAAGAATTTCCATTTTCTCTAGCAAATTTTCAATAGCTTCTTGGGAGCTAGCTAACTTAGCCTTAAGTTTTTCATTCTTTTTAATAAGGCTATTATCGGTAGCAGTGGATGGAGCACTAGATTCTAATAGCTCAATTTTAGTTGACAGCTCACTATTTAAGTTTGCAAAAGTTTCAAATTTTTCTAGCAAACCTTTGTAATCATTTTGAGAGCTAACCAACTTATTTTTCAAAGTTTTAAGTTGAGCTTTTTGCTTAGTGCAAACATCCTGGAAAAATTTTACGGCTTCCGCAAGCTCATCTAGAGAGGGCTTTCCCTCACCTTCATCATCACTACTACTTTCATCACTAGAGGATGGAATGCTTTTGTTACCTCTTGCCATAAGGCATTTGTGTGATGACCGTGATGATCGTGACGAGGACCGGTGGCTGCGCGTCCTTGGAGGTTCATCTTCACTTGAAGAATCATCCCAAGTTCTAACACTTGTTAGCGCCTTGCCTTTGCTCCTCTCCTTTTTGGGCTTGGCCATATTTGGACAGTTGTCCCTGAAGTGGCCCTTCTCCCCACATACGAAGCATCCTCTCTTCCTTTGCTTTTTCCTGTCAATGTTAAAGAGAAGATCCTCGACCTGCAGGGGCACACCCATTAGATTAATCTTGCGGATCATCCTCATTACCTTTCCGACGCGTCGGATTGTTTCTTCGTCCTCGGAGGATGATGTGCATGGTTGATTATCTTCATCATCATCACTTTCTTCTTCTTCTTCCTCTTCTTCGCTTGAGGAACTTGGAGTGGGAGCCTTCTTTTTGCCCTTCCTTTCATCACATGTAAAAGCATATGGTCTTGAGGAAGTTGGCTCATCTCCCCGACTCATTTTTCGCGACATCTCAAAAGCCGCGATTTTCCCAATCACGATGGTCGGGGTCATGTTGCTCAAGTCCTCCATGTTGTGAAGGATGGTGATGATGCTCCCATATCTTTGTTGTGGTAGCAGGGAGATAATCTTCCTCACAATGTCCGCATCACCTAGCTTATTAATGCCAATCGAATTGAGCTCATTGATAATTAGATTCAAACGAGAATACATGTCTCTAACAAGCTCATCATCTTTCATAGCAAAAGAATTATACTCATTTAAGACTAGGCAATGTTTTTGCTCACGGACATTGGATGTGCCGTCATGGAGCTCATGCAATTTTAGCCAAATCTCATTAGCAGTTTTCAGGGTAAATACTTGATTGAAAATATCCATGCTAAGAGATTCATACAAGCAATTTTTGGCTCTAGCATTTAAATGGATTTCTTTTTCCTCACTCGTGGTGGGTTTCTCGGGATTCTTGAGGGGTTTCATCCCGTCACGAGTGACTCTCCAAACACCTAGATCAACGGTCTCTAGGTAACAAGCCATTCTAGCACTATAATATGGGAAGTTAGTGTCGTCAAAGTGTGGTGGCCTATGGGTATCCATCCCTTCCTCTAAAAAGCGTCGGCTCTTTTAGCGGTGAAGCTAAAGCGTTTCAAATGAGCCAAACCGGGCTTTGATACCACTTGTAGGAAACGGGTGACGTCTAAGAGGGGGGGGGTGAATTAGGACTTCTAAAACTTTTACTAAACTAGGCCACAATTAAATCCCTAGAGCAAAACCTATGCAAATAATCAAAACTAGAATGTGCAAACTAGGTTTTGTCTAAGTGTTGCTATCTCTACCGCAAAAGGCTAAGTTTCAATCTATACTAAATAAGTATGACTACAAGATTGAAACTTAAATGCTTAATATAAATGCGGAATGTAAAGAGCTAAGTAGAGAAGCAAACTCTCGTGGATGACGCCGGTATTTTTACCGAGGTATCCGGAACCACGCAAGGTCCCGACTAATCCTCGTTGGTGCCCCTACGCAAAGGGAAGCCCACGCGAGGGCCAAGCACCACGGTCGAGTAACTCCGTAGAGAGCCGCGGGCCTTCTCCACGCGCAAGTGGTGCTCCGCTTCCGGCTCCTCTCGGACGCTCCCCGCCGTCTCCACTATCGAGCTTCCGGCCGAAACGCCGCGGGCCTCGTTCCCTCCGGTACACGGTGGCGGCCGTGACACAAACGCGGTTGTCACGGTCTCGCAAGACTCTCGCCCCACTCGGTACAATTACAACGACTCACGCAAGAGCCGAGGGGTTGTGTGGTTTTACAAAACTCACTCAACTAACTAGGATTCACCTAGAGCAAGCGCTAAAGGGGTCTAACTAACCTAAGCACTTCGCAAAGCACCTACGCTAATCACCGAGTGATTCTATTAAGCACTTGGGTGTTTGAGCTCTTGGAAATACGCACTATGTGTATTGGTATGTTGCTTGGGCTCTCACACTTGAGAATGGCCGGTTGGGGTGGTATTTATAGCCTCCACACCCCCAACTAGCCGTTGGACAGAAAGCAGCAGCTTTCTGTCGTCGGGTGCACCGGACAGTCCGGTGCACACCGGACACTGAACAGTAGATGTCCGGTGCACGCCACGTCAGCCGACCGTTGGCGCCTGTAGCAGTCGACCGTTGGATCCGACCGTTGGATTCGACCGTTGCCGTCTGCCCGTTGGCACACCGGACAGTCCGGTGCACACCGGACAGTCCGGTGCTACAGCCAGAGAGCGCCTGTCCGTGGCCTCTCTGCGCAGACTGTCCAGTGCCTCCCCGGACAGTCCGGTGCACACCAGACACCGATGTCCGGTGCGCCACCAGGCGCTGGCTGACAGCCCTTATCTTGGATTTCTTTGCTGATTTCTTCGGGCTTCTTTGTTCTTGAGTATTGGACTCCTATGCATCTTTTTATGTCTTCTTTTGAGGTGTTGCATCCTCATTGCCTTGGTCCAATTCTCTTCGCATCCTGTGAACTACAAACACAAGCACTAGAAAACTTATTAGTTCACGGATTGTGTTGTTCATCAAACACCAAAACTCAATTAGCCAAAAGGCCCGGGGTCCATTATCCTTACACCCACAACATCGCGGATGATACTCTTTATAGCCTGCTCATGCTCCATCATCGGTCGCTGCAGGAACCGAGTAATGTAGCCGACAGAGTATGCCAAGTCAGGCCGTGTGTGGACGAGGTAGCAAAGGCTCCCAACAAGACGCCGTTACTGTGTAGCATCCACCTCCTCCGTCGTGCTGTCGTGACTTAGCTTTAGCCTCTCCTCCATCGGAGTGAGAACTGGGTTGCAGTCGGTGAGCCCAGCCAGCTCAACAATGCGCTTGGCATAGGCGGTCTGGCGAAGTGTGATCCCGGAGTCTCCCTGGTGCACCTCAATCCCCAGGTAGAAGGAGAGATGCCCCAGGTCACTCATTTGGAAGGTGGCCTTCATCTCTTCCTTGAACGCTGCCACCTCTGCATCCTTGGTGCCGGTGATCACCAAGTCGTCGATATAGACACCCACCAGTAGGGCACTTCCTCCATTGCCCCGCCGATAGATGGCCGCCTCGTGCGGGCTTGGCGTGAAGCCCATTCCTTTGCGCGTGGAATCCAGCTTGGCATTTCACGCCTTTGGTGCCTGTCGCAAGCCGTAGAGGGCCTTGCGCAGGTGCAACACCTTGCCCTCCTTGCCAGGGATCGCAAAACCTGGCGACTGGTGTACATAGACCTCCTCCTTTAAGTTGCCGTTAAGAAACACCAACTTGACATCCATGTGATGAACATGCCAGCCCTCCTGGGCTGCCAGCGCGAGGAGGAGTCCCATGGATTCCATCCGTGCCACAGGGGCAAAGGCATCATCGAAGTCGATCCCCTCCTGCTGCAAGAAACCGTGTGCCACCAAGCGAGCCTTATGCTTGACGACGGCGCCGGCTTCATCCCTCTTCAGTTTGAACATCCACTTAAGGGTGATCGCGCGATGACCATGAGGGAGATCAGCGAGCTCCCAAGTGCGGTTCGTCTCAACCGCGTCCATCTTCGACTGCATCGCGGCACGCCAAGCCGCATGTTTCTCGGCCTCCGCGAAAGATCAAGGCTCACCATCGTCGCATGCAAGATGCAACTCTCTTGCCAGAATGCGAGACACCGGGCCCGGCATCGACGGGTCGATGAGAAGGCCCTCCACCCTTCGATACCGCAACGGCTCACCGTCGTAGCACGCGTCGACACGCTCCTCGTCGTGGGAGAGCGGGGTCACAAGCTCCACTGGGTCGTGCTTGACACGAGCTGGTGTCGGAGAGGACGTTCCCGGAGAAGGTACCGTCGGTGCTGGAGTACATGGTGGCGAAGAGCTCGCTGTAGTCGGAGTCGTGGCTAGAGTGCGTGGTGGTGAAGAGCTCGTTGTAGCCGGAGCTGGAGAGCGTGGCACTGGAGTCGGTGGAGACTTGGGGGCTGGGGTAGACCTTCTTGGAGAAGAGTTGCCTACTCCCCTAGCTCCCTCAAAGTGGACATACTCGATGGTGAAGTCGTCGTACGTCGGAGTCGTGCCGTCGTCCACCGCCTTGTCCCACGCCCACCCTCGCCCTTCGTCGAACACTACGTCGTGTGTCGTGCGCACACGCTGTGTTCCTGGGTCAAGGATGCGGTAGGCCTTTGAGCCCTCCGCGTAGCCAATGAACACCCCCGGGGTGCTCCTATCGTCGAGCTTGCTGATGTGGCCAAGCTCCTTGGTGAACGTGAGGCAGCCGAAGACCCGTAGGTGAGAGACCACCGGCTTGCGCCCATGCCAAGCCTCATATGGTGTCATCCTATTGAGAGCCTTGGTGGGCGAGCGGTTGAGGATGTAAACCATTGTCACCACCGCCTCTCCCCAGAAGACAACCGGCATTCCCCTCTATTTGAGGAGAGCTCGAGCCATCCCCACAATCGTCTGGTTGCGCCGCTCGATGACGTCGTTCTGTTGCGGGCTATACGGCACGGAGTAGTGGCACTGAACGCCCTCATCCGTGCAGTACGACGTGAACTCAGCCGCCGTGAATTCGCCGCTGTTGTCGGTGCGCAGCATGCTAAAAGAGAAATGTGCCCTTGGGCCATTTCTATAAGATTTTGGTGATTTAGTGCTCCACACAAATGCTTTGAGTAATATTTGTGCCAAAGACTCAAGAAGTGCAAATCAAGATTAAAGGTATGTTTCTAGACTTAGTACATTGTTTTGAAGACTAATGTATTGTGTCTAAGTTCTAGAAACAGGAGAAATCGCTTTGGAGAAAAGTTGGCTATGTTTAGCCAAAAGGCTGCTCGGTCTGGGTGCACTGGACAGTGTCCGGTGTGCCAGGACCAGTCCCGGTGAACAGCTTGCTCTCGGGTCTCGACGGCGGTGTATGGCTATAAATCACCGGACTGTCCGGTGGTGCACTGGACTGTCCGGTGAGTCGTCTGCGGCGAAGTCGCTGCTCTCGGGAACCAAGTCAACAACGTACGACTATAATCCACCGGACTGTCTGGTGAGGCACCGGACTGTCCGGTGAGCCAACGGTCGGCGCACCAACGGTTAGCCGCGCAATCCGCGCGTGACGCGTGGCCGAGCCAATGATCGGATGGGGGCACCGGACTGTCCGGTGTCTGGACAGTGTCCGGTGTGCCAACGACTCCAAATCTTCAATGGTCGGCTGCACCAAATTAGGAAAGCAATCTGCATCGTACAATGAACAGGGTATGTCCGGTGGTGCATCGGACTGTCCGGTGCGCCACCCGACAGAAGGCAAGATTTGCCTTCCTGGATTGCTTCCAACGGCTCCTAGCTGCCTTGGGGCTATAAAAGGGACCCCTAGGCGTATGGAGGAGAACACCAAGCATTCTTTGATCAACTCTAAGCACCAAGACTCCATTTCCGCGCTTTTGATTCTTTGTGATAGCAACTAGAGCTCCATTTGAGTAGAGAACTCTTCGAGTTGTGTTGCGAGCTCAAGTTGTGTCTTGTGTGTGTGTGTTTGTGCTCTGATTTTGTGTCTTGTGTGTGTTGCTCATCCCATCCTTACTTCCGTGCTTATTTGTGATCATCAAATTGTAAGGGCGAGAGGCTCCAAGTTATGGAGATTCCTCGCAAGCGGGATATAGTGAAACAAAGCAAAACACCGTGGTATTCAAGTGGGTCTTTGGACTGCTTGAAAGGGGTTGAGTGCAACCCTCGTCCGTTGGGACACCACAACGTGGAGTAGGCAAGTGTTGGACTTGGTCGAACCACGGATAAACCACTGTGCCTCTCTATGTTGATTTCTTTGTGGTTATCGTGTTTAACAAGAAATCCTCTCTAGCCACTAGGCTTTATTGTTCTAACACTTAATCAAGTTTGTGGCCTTGAGTTTTAAGTTTTTACAGGATCACCTATTCACCCCCCCTCTAGGTGCTCTCAATTGGTATCAGAGCCGTTCTCTTCACGCAAGGGACTAACTGCCCGAAGAGATGGATCCTAAGGGAAAGGGGATGGTGGTCAATGATAAGGATAAGGAGTCCACCTTCAACGAGCCAAGAGACGATAAGCCCACCGACTCTAGCTCGAGTCACAAAAAGAAAGACGGGAAGAAGAAGAGGCGCATCAAGAAGATAGTCTACTACGACAGCGACGAGTCTTCTTCTTCCCAAAAGGACGACAACAACGACGACTACGAGAAAAAGAAAACGGTCAACTCAAACTTTTCTTTTGATTACTCTCGTATTCCGCATAATTCAAATACACATTTGCTTACCATTCCTCTTGGTAAACCTCCACACTTCGATGGAGAGGACTACGGATTTTGGAGTCACAAAATGCGTAGTCACTTGTTCTCTCTTCATCCAAGTATATGGGAGATAGTAGAGAATGGAATGCATTTTGATAGTTCGGATAATCCCATGTTTATAAATGAACAAATTCACAAAAATGCACAAGCTACTACTGTTCTTTTAGCATCCTTGTGCAGGGAAGAGTACCATAAGGTGAGCGGCTTGGATAATGCCAAGCAGATTTGGGACACCCTCAAGATCTCGCATGAGGGAAATGATGTCACCATGCTCACCAAGATGGAATTAGTGGAGGGCGAACTAGGAAGGTTTGCGATGATCAGGGGGGAGGAGCCAACCCAAACGTACAATAGGCTCAAGACCCTGGTCAACAAAACAAGGAGCTATGGAAGCACGAGATGGATGGACCATGCTAAGGTCCTTCACTGTCCTTGATCCTCATCTTGTTAACTCTATTCGTGAAAATCCTAGGTATACCAAGATGACGCCCGAGGAAATACTTGGGAAGTTTGTGAGCGGGCGAATGATGATCAAGGAGGCGAGATACGTTGATGAGGCGTTGAATGGCCCAATCCACGAGCCTCAAACCGTTGCTCTTAAAGCAACAAGTAGCGGGGAGGCGCTACCTAGCAAGGTGGCGCAAGTTGAGGCGGCCGGGCTTAACGAGGAAGAAATGACCCTCATCATCAAGCGCTTCAAGACGGTGCTAAAGGGTCGCAAGGAGCATCCCAAAAAGAACAAGACGAAGGAAAAGTGCTCCTGCTTCAAGTGTGGTAATACTGGTCACTTTATTGCTAACTGTCTCGATAATGATAGTGACTAGGGACAAGAGAAAAGCGAGAAGAAGGAAAAGAAGAAGGCGTACAAGAAGGCTAAGGGTGAGGCACACCTTGGCAAAGAGTGGGACTCGGATTGTTCTTCGTCCGACTCCGACGACGAGGGACTCGCCGCCACCCGCCTTCAACAAATCGTTGCTCTTCCCCAACGAGCGCCACACTTGTCTAATGGCAAAGGAAAAGAAGGTAATCACTAGAGAAACTCCTAAGTACTCTACTTCTAGTGATGAGGACTCTAGTGATGATGATGAAATTGATTACACTAGTTTATTCAAAGGTTTAGAAAGAACTAAAATTGATAAGATCAATGAATTAATCGATGCCTTGAATGAGAAGGATAGACTTTTAGAAAAGCAAGAGGATCTTTTATATGAAGAACATGATAAATTTGTAAGTGTACAAAAGTCTCTTGCTTTAGAAGTTAAAAGAAATGAAATGCTTTCATGTGAAATTTCTGCTTGTCATGAGATTATTTCTAGTTTAAAGAGCATTAATGATGATTTAAATGCTAAATTAGTAGAAGCAAATAAGACTAGTTCTCATGTGGAACATGTAGTAATTTGCAATAGGTGTTAGGATTTTAATGTTGATGCTTGCAATGAACATTTAATTTCCATTTCTAAATTAAATGATGAAGTAGCTAGTCTTAATGCCCAACTTAAGACTAGCAAAAATGATTTTGATAAACTAAAATTTGCAAGGGATGCCTACTCTAGTGGTAGACACCCCTCTATTAAGGATGGGCTTGGCTTTCGAAGGGAAGCTAAGAACTTAACAAGTCATAAGGCTCCCATCTCCGCCAAGGAGAAAGGGAAGGACCCTATGACTAATAGTGTTCATAAAAATCATGCTTTCTTGTATCATGATAGGAAATATTCTAGAAATGTTCATTATGATAGGAGTTATAATGCCTTTGACTCTCATGCCATGATTGCTTCAAGTTCAAACTTTAATGGCAGATCTAGGAAGAATGCTGTGTCTCATGCTCCTAGGAAAGTGTTTAATGGATCTACCACTGTCTTTCATGCTTGCAATGCTAAATTTATTCTTTCATGTAAAAATAAAAAGGTGATTGCTAAAAAGGTGGGAGCCAAATGCAAGGGAGACAAGACTTGCATTTGGGTCCCTAAGGCTATTGTTACTAACCTTGTAGGACCTAACAAGAGTTGGGTACCTAAAACCCAAGCCTAATTTGCCTTGCAGGTTTATGCATCCGGGGGCTCAAGCTGGATTATCGACAGCGGATGCACAAACCACATGACGGGGGAGAAGAAGATGTTCACCTCCTACGTCAAGAACAAAGATTCCCAAGACTCAATCATATTCGGTGACGGGAATCAAGGCAAGGTTAAAGGACTAGGAAAAATAGCTATTTCTTCCGAGCATTCCATTTCTAATGTGTTTTTAGTAGAATCGCTCGGTTATAACTTGTTGTCCGTTAGTCAATTATGTAATATGGGTTACAATTGCTTATTTACAAACGTAGATGTGTCTGTCTTTAGAAGAAGTGATGGTTCATTAGCTTTTAAGGGTGTACTAGACGACAAACTCTATTTAGTTGATTTTTCGAAGGAGGAGGCCGATCTAGATGCATGCTTAATCGCTAAGACTAGCATGGGCTGGCTATGGTATCGCCGTCTAGCACATGTGGGGATGAAGAACCTTCACAAGCTTCTAAAGGGAGAACATGTGTTAGGTCTAACAAATGTAACTTTCGAAAAAGATAGACCTTGTGCAGCTTGTCAAGCAGGAAAACAAGTGGGAAGTGCTCATCACGTCAAGAATGTGATGGCCACATCAAGACCTCTGGAACTATTGCATATGGACCTCTTCGGACCCGTCGCCTACCTCAGCATCGGGGGAAGTAAGTATGGTCTTGTTATTGTTGATGATTTTTCCTGCTTCACTTGGGTATTCTTTTTGCAGGATAAATCAGAAACCCAAGGGACCCTCAAGCGCTTTCTAAGGCGAGCTCAAAACGAATTTGAGCTCAAGGTGAAAAAGATTAGAAGCGACAACGGGTCCGAGTTCAAGAACCTGCAAGTGGAGGAGTTTCTTGAGGAGGAAGGAATCAAGCACGAGTTCTCCGCTCCCTACACACCACAACAAAACGGTGTGGTAGAGAGGAAGAACAGGACGCTCATAGACATGGCGAGGACGATGCTTGGAGAATTCAAGACGCCCGAACGGTTTTGGTCGGAAGCTGTGAACATGGCTTGCCACGCCATAAACCGGGTCTACCTTCATCGCCTCCTCAAGAAAACGTCATACGAGCTTCTAACCGGTAACAAACCCAACGTTTCGTATTTTCGAGTTCTTGGGAGTAAATGCTACATTCTGGTGAAGAAAGGTAGAAATTCAAAATTTGCTCCCAAAGCTGTAGAAGGGTTTTTGTTAGGTTATGACTCAAATACAAAGGCGTATAGAGTCTTCAACAAATCATTGTGTTTGGTTGAAGTCTCTAGCGACGTTGTATTTGATGAGACTAATGGCTCTCCAAGAGAGCAAGTTGATCTTGATGATGTAGATGAGGATGATGTTCCAACGGACGCGATTCGTACCATGGCGATTGGAGACGTGCGACCACAGGAACACAAGGAGCAAGATCAACCTTCTTCCTCAATGACGGTGCACCCCCCAACTCAAGATGATGAACAGGTTCCTCAAGAGGAGGCGTGTGATCAAGGGGGAGCACAAGATGTCCAAGTTGAAGAGAAAGAAGCACCACAGGCCCCTCCAACTCAAGTTCGAGCGATGATTCAAAGGAATCATCCTGTCGACCAAATTTTGGGTGATATTAGCAAGGGAGTAACTACTCGCTCTAGATTAGCTAATTTTTGTGAGCATTACTCTTTTGTCTCTTCTATTGAGCCTTTCAGGGTAGAAGAGGCCTTGCTAGATCCGGACTGGGTGTTGGCCATGCAGGAAGAGCTCAACAACTTCAAGCGAAATGAAGTATGGACACTGGTGCCACGTCCCAAGCAAAACGTTGTGGGAACCAAGTGGGTGTTCCGCAACAAACAGGACGAGCACGGGGTGGTGATAAGGAACAAGGCTCGACTTGTGGCAAAAGGTTATGCCCAAGTCGCAGGTTTGGACTTTGAGGAGACTTTTGCTCCTATGGCTAGGCTAGAGTCGATTCGTATATTGTTAGCCTATGCCGCTCACCATTCTTTCAGGTTGTTCCAAATGGACGTGAAGAGCGCTTTCCTCAACGAGCCAATCAAGGAGGAAGTGTACGTGGAGCAACCCCCTGGCTTGAGGATGAACGGTACCCCGACCACATGTGTAAGCTCTCTAAGGCGCTCTATGGACTTAAGCAAGCCCCAAGAGCATGGTATGAATGCCTTAGAGACTTTTTAATTGCTAATGCTTTCAAGGTTGGGAAAGCCGATCCAACTCTTTTCACTAAGACTTGTGATGGTGATCTATTTGTGTGCCAAATTTATGTCGATGACATAATATTTGGTTCTACTAACCAAAAGTCTTGTGAAGAGTTTAGCAGGGTGATGACTCAGAAATTCGAGATGTCAATGATGGGCGAGTTGAACTACTTCCTTGGGTTCCAAGTGAAGCAACTCAAGGACGGCACCTTCATCTCTCAAACGAAGTACACGCAAGACTTGCTCAAGCGGTTTGGGATGAAGGACGCCAAGCCCGCAAAGACTCCAATGGGAACCGACGGACATGTCGACCTCAACAAAGGAGGTAAGTCTGTTGATCAAAAGGCATACCGGTCTATGCTAGGGTCTTTACTTTATTTGTGTGCTAGTAGACCGAACATTATGCTTAGCGTATGCATGTGTGCTAGATTTCAATCCGACCCAAGGGAGTGTCACCTTGTGGCTGTTAAGCGAATTCTTAGATATTTAGTTGCTACGCCTTGCTCCGGGATCTGGTATCCAAAGGGGGTCTACCTTTGACTTAATTGGATATTCAAACTCTGATTATGCTGGATGTAAGGTCGATAGGAAGAGTACATTAGGGACGTGCCAATTCCTAGGAAGGTCCCTGGTGTCGTGGAGTTCTAAGAAACAAACTTCCATTGCCCTATCCACCGCTGAGGCCGAGTACGTTGCCGCAGGACAGTGTTGCGCGCAACTACTTTGGATGAGGCAAACCCTCCGGGACTTTGGCTACAATCTGAGCAAAGTCCCACTCCTATGTGACAATGAGAGTGCTATCCGCATGGCGGACAATCCTGTTGAACACAGCCGCACAAAGCACATAGACATCCAGCATCACTTTTTGAGAGACCACCAGCAAAAGGGAGATATCGAAGTGTTTTATGTTAGCACCGAGAACCAGCTAGCCGATATCTTTACCAAGCCCTTAGATGAGAAGACCTTTTGCAGGCTACGTAGTGAGATAAATGTCTTAGATTCGCGTAACTTGGATTGATATAGAGCATACATGTGTTTTATGCCTTTGATCATGTTCCTTTATGCATTTTATTGCTTATTTACGGTGATCAAGTTGTGCAAGGGATCCCCTGGACCTCACAAGTCCATGTGTGAATGATGCACATATTTAGGGGGAGAAATGCTACAAATTGACCCTTTGAGACTAACCGTGTGCTTGAGTTTTCTTAATTTAGTCTCAAAGGAGGATTGAAAGGGAAAAGGTGAACTTGGACCATGCAAGACTTCCACTACACTCCGATGACAGGGTAACTTACTCCAAGTTCATCTCCGTGTTCTTATTGCCATTTTACTCTTAATTGAAGATTTTGGTGAGGCAATGAGGTTTAGGGGCCAAAATGATCCCATTTTGGTGCTTGATGCCAAAGGTGGAGAAATTAAGGCCAAAGCAAGAAATGGATCAGCTACCACTTGAGAATTTTAAAAATAGTAGAGTAGAGCTTTTGTTTTGTCAAAATACTCTTATTGTCAAAAGTTTGTCTCTTGTGGGGAGAATGCTTGATTATGGGAAAAAGGGGGAGTTTCTGAATCTTTGATCAATTTCTCTTGGAATACCTCTCTCTATGCCTCAACAAGTGACTTTGACTTAGAGATAGGAAATTGAGTTTGATTTGCAAAAACAAACCAAGTGGTGGCAAAGAATGATCCAAATACGTCAAATTTGAATCAAATACAAATTTTTGTTCTCATTTGCATTGATGTTGCACTTCTTTAGTTGCTTTTTGTTGTGTTGGCATAAATCACCAAAAAGGGGGAGATTGAAAGGGAAATGTGCCCTTGGGCCATTTCTATAAGATTTTGGTGATTTAGTGCTCCACACAAATGCTTTGAGTAATATTTGTGCCAAAGACTCAAGAAGTGCAAATCAAGATTAAAAGTATGTTTCTAGACTTAGTACATTGTTTTGAAGACTAATGTATTGTGTCTAAGTGCTAGAAATAGGAGAAATCGCTTTGGAGAAAAGTTGGCTATGTTCAGCCAAAAGGCTGCTCGGTCTGGGTGCACCGGACAGTGTCCGGTGGTGCACCGATAGTGTCCGGTGTGCCAGGACCAGTCCCGGTGAACAGCCTGCTCTCGGGTCTTGACGGTGGCGTACGGCTATAAATCACCAGACTATCCGGTGGTGCACCGGACTGTCCGGTGAGTCGTCTGCGGCGAAGTCACTGCTCTCGGGAACCAAGTCAACATCGTACGGCTATAATTCAACGGACTGTCCGTTGAGCCAACGGTCGGCCGCGCAATCCACGCGTGACGCGTGGCCGAGCCAACGGTCGGATGGGGGCACCGGACTGTCCGGTGTGCACCGGACAGTGTCCGGTGCGCCAACGGCTCCAAATCTTCAACGGTCGGCTGCGCCAAATTAGGAAAGCAATCTGCACCGAATAATGAACAGGGTATGTCCGGTGGTGCACCGGACTGTCCGGTGCGCCACCCGACAGAAGGCAAGATTTGCCTTCCTGGATTGCTTCCAACGGCTCCTAGCTGCCTTGGGGATATAAAAGGGACCCCTAGGCGCATGGAGGAGAATACCAAGCATTCTTTGATCAACTCTAAGCACCAAGACTCCATTTCCGCGCTTTTGATTCTTTGTGATAGCAACTAGAGCTCCATTTGAGTAGAGAACTCTTCGAGTTGTGTTGCGAGCTCAAGTTGTGTCTTGTGTGTGTGTTTGTGCTCTGATTTTGTGTCTTGTGTGTGTTGCTCATCCCATCCTTACTTCCGTGCTTATTTGTGATCATCAAATTGTAAGGGCGAGAGGCTCCAAGTTGTGGAGATTCCTCGCAAGCGGGATATAGTGAAACAAAGCAAAACACCGTGGTATTCAAGTGGGTCTTTGGACCGCTTGAAAGGGGTTGAGTGCAACCCTCGTCCGTTGGGACACCACAACATGGAGTAGGCAAGTGTTGGACTTGGCCGAACCACGGGATAAACCACTGTGCCTCTCTGTGTTGATTTCTTTATGGTTATCGTGTTTAGCAAGAACTCCTCTCTAGCCACTTGGCTTTATGTTCTAACACTTAATCAAGTTTGTGGCCTTGAGTTTTAAGTTTTTATAGGATCACCTATTCACCCGGTCACCCCCCTCTAGGTGCTCTCACATGCGTAGCTTGCGGCCGCACTCCGCCTCCGCAACGACCTGCACACGCCTGATGGCGTTTGCAGCCTCTCCCTTGCTGCCAAGGATCATCACCCATATGTAGCGAGAGAGATCGTCGACGAGCAGCAAGAAGTAGCGTCGTCCTCCTGGTGTGGCTGGTGTCACCAGGCCACACAAGTCCCCATGCACGAGCTCGAGCCTCTCCTTGGCTCGGAAGCTCGACTGCTGGGTAAAGGGGAGTCGTCTCTGCTTTGTCAACATGCAGACATCACAGAATTGCTCCACATGGTCAAGGCACAGCAGGCCTCGTACCATCTCCTTGGCACTGAGCCGCTTCAGGGCCTCGAAGTTAAGGTGCCCGAAGTGCTCGTGCCACTGCCATGCCCCGTCGTCTCGACGAGCAGTAAGGCAGCAAGGTTGTGCCACCTTCACATTGAGGATGTATAGCTGATTTGGACTCCTGTGTACCTTGGCAAGAAGGCGACGAGAGGGATCCCAGATCCTCATGACTCCATGCTCGACCTCCACGCGCGAACCGTTCTCATCCAGCTGTCCCAAGATGATGATAGAGTTCCTCAACGCGGGAATGTAATAGACTCCGGTGAGCAGCCTGTGCTCACCAGACGCGGCGGTGAAGACGACTAAGCCGACGCCCTTGATCTCTACGCCGAAGGCGTCCCCAAACTTGATGGAGCCTCGGACGCTAGAGTCAAGCTCAGTGAAGAACTCCCGTCGGCCGGTCATGTGATGAGTGGCGCCGGTGTCGAGGCACCATCCTTCGATCATGTCTTTGCTGGAGCCGTCGCCGATGAAAGCGCGTGCTTTCGACTCATCAAGGTGGAGGAGTGCCGCTGCGACCGGTGCCGCTAGAGATAGCTCGATGCTTGCATGTGCTAGGAGCAGAGCCTCCTCCTCCGCCTCTGCCCGTGCGACGTTGGCCTGGCCACGTCGTGGCTATCGATAGTCCTTGGCCCAGTGGCCAAGCTTGCTACAGTTGTGACAGACGTCGTCTCGTGCCGACTTCTTGTTGCCGATGGCACCGCCTTGGGCACCTCCACGAGAACCACCCTCAGCATGTCCTCGTGCCTCGACCTGGGCACCTCAACGCGCCTTGTGTGGCTTGCCGCGTGTTGAAACTTGCACACGGGCGCAAGTTGATCCAACAGGGGGGGAGTGTTAGCACAAACAGGGTTTTAGCACGTGATGGCAAAAGCACTGTTCAACCAGCCTCTCAAGGGCACTGTGCGTGGGTATTTATAGGTGTCCGGGTACCCAGCGTCCCGTGTTAAGGACACATGTGCCCTCAGACACCTAGGTTATCCCCGGAATATTCCCATAAAGCAGGGTTACAGGCTGTAATTACAGGGACGCCTTTATAAATTAGGCCCGTAACACGCAGCGGCCACGCAAGGCCTGTTACAATGGGCCGGATCACACGTGGGCCTCCGCGCTGGACGAGGCCGCACGGTGGGATGACCTCGCTACGGGTCTTCGTCCGATGTCGTATGGGGCGAAGGGTGTCCCTGACCGTTGTCTTGTCTCCGTCGGGCCGGCGTTTCCGGCGAAGGCCCCAAGCGAAGGGTGGCGTCTTTGCCTTCGCCCCAACATTTGCCCTCCGAGGGACCAGTTCAACTAAGTCATCTGGTGCCGAAGACGTCGCTAGATGGCGGAGACGCTGCCCTCGCTCGAAGTGGTTCCGCGGGGGTTTTTGACATGACCGTTGATTGACGCCGTACTGTGGGACTGCGGGTTTCCCGAAGTGCCGCGCCCTGTGATAAAAGGGGGCGGGGGGCGGCGCGTTTTGAAATTTATTCTTCCGCGCTCCGTGAAAACCCTAGCCGCTTTCTCCACCGTCTCTGCCGCTCGTCTGCCCTCCTTGCTCTTGTTCGCCGGAGATCTGGCTCGAGTGAAGCAGACCGCCCGCCGCCGCCGACGGTACGTAGCGATGCCGACCTCTTCTTCTTCTGCTGCCGCTTCGCCACCGGCCGACGCGTCGTCTGAGGAAACGCTGAGTACTGTGGCGGCGGAGGAGTTGCACGCCGGCGATACTGTGGATTTTGGTGTGTCGCGGATGTCGTCGGCCCGCGTGCAGGATATGCAGCGGCTTGGTTACTTTGGCGGTGGGGTCGCTCGTGTCCCGGGGACGGAGGAAGTCCCCAAGCCGGAACGCGAGTTGGTTGTGTTCGAGGCGTTCTTTGCCGCTGGTCTCCGCCTACCTGCGCACCGATTTGTTGGAGAAGTCTTGCGCAGATTTAATGTTCAGATCCATCAGCTGACTCCGAATGCCGTGGTGGCTCTGTCGAAGTATGTCTGGGCGACGACTTCGTACGATGGGCAGCCATCAGTCGAAGTCTTCGCGAAGTATTATTGCCTGCACTGGTAGAAGAGGATGATTGGAGGTGAAGTTGCCCAGTTTGGGTCCTGTACATTTACGCCGAAGACCAGCAAGACCACGATGCAGGTAGTTGAGTTGGTTCCGTGCGCCCGCAACAAATGGGGCAATTGGCAGGATTTTTGGTTCTACGTCGCGGAGGGTACAGCCGAAGACCATCCGGGGCTCCCCGTGTCCGAGATGTGCTCGCATTTTTACTCAGCATACCCGCCTTTCGAAGTGACGGATGAGGATGCAGACGAAGGGGCCCTTCGGTGCGCCGCCGGCCTGAGCAGCGGGCGCGATTTGGTTGAGGAGTTTGTGGCGTTCGGGGTATGGCCTTTGGCTCATGGCTGGGCGCTGGGCGAAGTGTGCCCTCGCCAGATGCCTTCCCACGGTGGGAAGCTGGTGCGAAGTCCTGCCTTCGCGCTGGATCTGCAGAATCGCGATCCGGCCGCCTTTGTGCGCGAGGCGGAGGATGGGGCGGTGCGGATCGTGGGTCGGTATGTGCCTAGGACAGAGGGCCAGCACAGCTGGGACATTCGCGGGTCAAATGACCGCTTGAACAGGGTTTTTGAGTTGAATCGTCTGCCGTATGGCGGTTATCCCGGCCAAGACGATGTGGATCGTCGCGAGAAGAAACCGGTGGTGGAGTCTGGAGATGACCCCGCGCCGGCGGCCACCCCGTCTAAGAAGAGGAAACTAGGTACTGCTGTGGGAGGACTTGGGGTTTCTGATGGTTTTGCTAGAGAATTGATGAGGACATGCGTGGCCCCGGGGGGAAGAATGTCTTCGCCCGAGCTCCGGGAGTCTTCGGCGCGGATGCTGAGGGTTACCGGGGGTTGGTGGCCTAAGAATGTTCCTGTCCCCCGCGCGGCCGGCGAAGACTTTTTTACATCTCGCATGGTTCGTGCTTGGAAAGTGTTTCCTTACGGGCGGAATATTGCTGCTGTTGTGTCGGCAGTGATGGACAAGGATCGCCAGGGAGCTGCACAGAAGCGCCAGGCGGTCGTCAGGCTTCATGAAGCCAGGCCGAAGAGGCAGCGGGGGGCGGCGAAGGCTACTGCCCCTGGCAGAGGCCAGCCGCCGCTGGCGGCTAAGTCAGCCGTCCCTGCATCTAGTAGGGCGCCGGACGCTGCGAAGGCGGCTGTCACCGGTGGTCCCAAGTCAGCGAAGGCTGCCCCTTCGTCCAGCGGGTTGCCGGAGGCTGCGAAGGCGGCTCGAGGGTTGCCGCCCCCTGGCAAGCGCGTTGCTGACTTCACCACCAACATTAGTGTGGAAGATTATTTTGTTGGTAAGTCGTTGGCTCGAGCTTCTTTTTTTTCTTTTCTTTTTTTTTTGATTTGTTGATGCGTCGCAGGGTCGGACGAAGACCAGCTTCTTGTTGTTCCGCCTGCCGCGGCGGCCACGGCGGCTGCCGTGGTGCCAAGGGCGAAGGGCAGTGCACTTTGCGCCGGTGGCAAGATACCGGCACTCACTGCCGTCAGGGACGAGGCGGGTGCCGTGTCCCGCCGGCTAGAGGAGATGAAGGAGGCGCTAAGTCAGGTGCGTTGAGCTAGACCTCGGTTCAGTTTTTTTTGAACGGCTTCGCCGGGGCTGTGGTCTTATGTGTCTCTTGTAGGCAGCTGACTTCGCAAATCGCGCGGCGTCGGGGGCCTTGACGGCAGTTGTGTCTGCCGAAGTCGAGAGACTTCGGACGCAACATGCTGACGCCGTCCGGGAAAAGTCAGCCGCCGACAGTAAGTGCCGCAAGCTGGCGGACAAGGTGGCTGTGCTGGAGGGTGAGAAGGCTGACCTCCGGCGCCAACTGGCGGCGGAGAGGGAGGAGGCTAATGAGGCCCTCGCCAAGGCACAGGCTGCGCAGGCGGAGGCCAATTTGGCGCGGGCGGAGGGCTGCCTCGCCAGGTAGCGCGCCGAGCAGCTGGAGGAGCGGCTCAACGCGCTGCAGAGCCGTGTGGAGAGGGCCGAGGCCTCGGCGCGCACGGAGGCTGAACGGACGCGCAAACAGCTCATGGATTCATACCGTGAGCTGGGCGCGCGGACCGGTGAGTTTGAAGTGCCAGACCGAGAGCCCGGACTTCGCTGCCTTGAGTGGGTGCAGGAGGAGCTGCAGGCGCTCCCCACCATCGTGGAGGGGTTTATGTCTTATGCTTCTCTGGTCACCTGCGAGGGGGCGATGAACGCGCTCTCTCGCGAAGGGTGCCGGCACTATGAGGTCTTCGACCAAGCTGATGAGAATTTGGAGCGTGATATCTACAAGGTTGAGGACCCCGTAGTGAAGGAATCCACCGGAGCCCTCTACGACCGGATGTGGGGCCCCCACGGTCAAGAGGTGGTCAGGGAGCGGGCTGAGACGGCGAGGAGTCAGGTAATGTTTGGCTTTTGTTTGGCGTTTGTTTAGTGTGGGTTAAATGTGGGTTTGCTGAGTCTGTGTGCTGTGTCTCAGGCGGCGCGCGGCGAGAGGGTGGATGACTTCGGGGCTTTGAACAGCGCGCTGCCTGACCCGGAGCCGAACCCGGCGGCGGCTGTGCCCGAGGCCGCTCCGGAGCCGCCCCCGGAAAGCGTCGAAGGCGTTCCCGATGCCCCTGCAGCCACTGCGGCCGGCGGAGACCCGTCGTCAACTGCTGCGCCGAGGGCTAAGGATCCTGTGGCGGTGGCTGCGGAGGCGACGGCAGAGGCTCCCGCGACGGCTGGGTCTTCGCAGGTGGCCTAGTGGGTGTGGGTAGTTAGGAAATTTTGGATATTGTTGCTGAACCTTGGTTGCTGCGCAGGTTCAAGATTTTGGGCCTGCGCACGCAACCGTTACTGCTAATTTTTGGGCGGCTTCGACCGTGGATGATGAGAATAAATCGGATGAGTCTGCGTCTAAATTTTCCGAGTTCAGTGACTCTGGGAGCTCTGTTGAATGGACCGAAGAGTCGTCGGATGAGGACTTGGACTACTTTGCGGCCTTGGATGTGGCAGTGGCGGAGGCTTCGTCGCAAGCTGCGGATGCTGATGTTGTGTCTGGTCCGAGTACTGGGCGTAGGCGGCGGAGTGCGGTTGCGAAGCGTAGAGTGAGTGGAGCGGACGTCGGTCGGCTTCGTGTGCGTGGGGCTGGCAGGCAGGAACTGTTGTCCTTGCCGGCCGCTGTGAGTGCAGGTGAGGGGGAGTTGCGGAGTCTTTTTGCGGGTGAGGAGCTTAGGATAATGTTATTTAACTATAGGGAGATGGGGATTATTCCGAAGGTCGAGCCGATGTAGAATGCGATGCCCTCGCTTGTACATGTGTAATGGCTTGTATGATGAGGTTGTGTGCCTTCGCACACTCGGCTATGCTCGCGAGGGCGTTAAGTGCTTGGTCTGTGTTTGTTATGTTGGTCTGGTGCGCATGTAGTCGGCCTTTGTGCGGACAGTTTGGTGTAGCCGTTTTTGCACTTGTTAGGCTTCGTGCGGCTGTACCATTGTAATTGGTTCGTCGGACTTGATGCGCTGTCCCTGCTGCACCCTGAGGCGACTTCTGCAGGGATAGTGTTCGCGGCAAATTAGAGTTTTCGCACTTATTGCACTAGTCCGGCTGCACCCTTAGGCGACTTCTGCGTGGATAGTCTTCGTGGAAGACTTCGATTTTTCGCACTTGTTGTGCTAATCCGGCTGCACCCTTTAGGCGACTTCTGCTTGGATAGTCTTCGTGGAAGACTTCGATTTTTCGCACTTGTTGTGCTAATCCGGCTGCACCCTTAGGCGACTTCTGCGTGGATAGTCTTCGTGGAAGACTTCGATTTTTCGCACTTGTTGTGCTAGTCCAGCTGCACCCTTAGGCGACTTCTGCGTGGATAGTCTTCATGGAAGACTTCGATTTTTCGCACTTGTTGTGCTAATCCGGCTGCACCCTTAGGCGACTTCTGCGCGGATAGTCTTCGTGGAAGACTTCGATTTTTTGCACTTGTTTTGCTAATCCGGCTGCACCCTTAGGCGACTTCTGCGCGGATTTGTCGCACGCGAGGGCGGCTGCTGCCGAGCCTCGCGGTGACTTTGTATTAGTCGAATGTCGAAGACCGTTGAAGCGGTCTTTTTTCGACGTGGATTTTGTGGGGGATTTTTCTCTTGTATATTACATGACTCCGCCTCGTTAAAAACCTCACCCCCGGGAGGAAAAGAGTGCGGGCCAGAACAAAATTGTTTTTACAAATTACAAGGGCGGGCTGGCCCTGATGAGTCAAACAAAAAATTTGCGCAGATTATCAATGTTCCAGGAATGCTCTAAGTCTTCGCCGTTTGGCGTTGCAAGCCTGTATGCGCTGGGGGAGGCCTTCGACTTGACAATGTAAGGGCCCTCCCACATGGGCTCCAGCTTGCCTCTGGACTCCGTTCGAGCTGTCCGGATGAGGACGAGGTCCCCTTCGCTGAATTCCCTTGGGATGACTGCCTAGTCGCGCCATGCTTTTGTCTGGGCTTGGTATTTGTCCAGGGCCTGCAGGGCGAAGACGCGGTCTCCGTCGATGAGATCCTTCGAAGTTGGCTCATCTACGTCTGGGACGGCCGACGCGGCTGTCCGAGGCGACCCATGCTTTATTTCTTGCGGGGTCATGGCCTCCGACCCGTATAATAGGTGAAAGGGGGTAAACCCAGTCGCCCTGCATTCGGTTGTATTCGGTGCCCAGACCACTTCGGGTAACAGGTCGGGCCACTTGCCTTTTTTGTCGTCAAGGAGCATTTTCTTGACAGCTGTGAAAATTTTGCCGTTGGCGCGCTCCACGACTCCGTTGGACTGGGGGTGGTACACGGAGGCGAAGGCAAGCTTGGTGCCGATGGAGAAGCAGAAGTCTCTGAAATCTTGATTGTCGAACTGCTTGCCGTTGTCGACCGTGAGTTCGGATGGTACTCCGAAGCGGCAAACAATATTTTGCCAGAAGAATTTCTGGGCCGTCTTCGATGTGATGGTGGATACTGCTCTCGCTTCAATCCATTTAGTGAAGTATTCAACGGCTACGAAGGTGAACTTAAGGTTCCCCTGAGCCGTGGGCAGGGGCCCGACGATGTCTAGGCCCCAGCGCTGAAGGGGCCACGTGTGGGCGATCAGCTTCGTGAACTGCGAGGGGCGCCCCGAGCGTGGGGAAAATTTCTGACAGGCTTCGCAGGATCTGACAACCCGATTCGCGGCGCAGATAATGGCGGGCCAGTAGAAGCCTTGTCGTATCACCTTTGCCGCCAGGGCCCTAGGGCCTGCGTGGGAGCCGCAGGTCCCCCTGTGGACTTCGCGCAGGATTTGAACGCCCTCGGTCTCGGTGACGCACTTAAGCATCGGCTGGCTGACCCCCTTTTTGTACTGTTGGCCCTCGATCAATGCGAAGTCCCGGCTTCTGTGGTGGAGGCGCTTGGCCTCGTTGCTGTCGACTGGGTGATAGAACCCTTGCAGGTACAGGGTTATTGGCGCCCGCCAGTCTTCGGTCATGATAAGGTTGATTATGCGCTGGCCCTCGCTGTCGTTGGTTATTTGGAGCCCTTCGGGGCTGCGGACGGCTGGTGTGCCGATGACGTGATAGAACACGTCGGAGGGGAGGGCTTCACCCCTAGCGGTCGCCTTGGCCAATGCGTCAGCTTCTTCATTCTTGGCCTGGTCCACATGCTGCATAGTGAATCCCTTGAATTGTTTCTCGAGGCTTCGGATGGCCGCGAGGTACTGCATAAGTGCGGGGTCCTTTGCTGCATAGTCCTTTTCGACTTGGCCGACGACTACCCTGGAGTCTGTTCGGACTATGTAGGTGGTGACGCCGAGGGCTCTTAACTTGCGGAGGCCGAGGATGACAGCTTCGTATTCTGCGATGTTGTTTGTGCATCCGTCAGACTCCAGGGCGAAGCTTAAGCGTGCCGCATATCTGTGCTTGACCCCGACGGGTGAGGTGATGACTACAGCAGCGCCTGCCCCCGCATGGCACCAAGCGCTGTCGCAGTGTATTGTCCAAACCTTCTCTGCGGACGGCTCTGGCTGTGTTATTGGCCCGGTCCAGTCGACAACGAAGTCTGCTAAAACTTGTGACTTGATCGCAGTCCTGGGCTCAAAAGTGATGTGGTAGCCGGAGAGTTCGGCCGCCCATTTGGCAATCCGTACCGATGCCTCCGGGTTTCTGAATAATTCGCCGAGTCCCCTATCTGAGGTGACGCAGACCTTGAATGCTTCAAAGTAGTGGCGCAATTTGCGCGAAGACATAACGACTGCATATGCAATCTTTTCGAGCTCCGTCATGTTACACTTTGATGGTGTGAGCACCTCGGAGACATAATATACTGGGCACTGCCTGATCACGCCCTCTACTGTCTGCTCCTGAACCAGTGCCGCACTGACCGCGTGCGGCGAAGCCGCGACGTAGAGCAACAGTGGTAGCGAAGAATCGGGGCTCGTAAGGACGGCCAACTCCATCATGTACTGTTTTAGTGAGGCGAAGGCCGCCGCCTGCTCTGGTCCCCAAGCGAAGTCTTTTGCGCCGCGGAGTGTTTTGAGGAAGGGAAGACTTCGCTCAGCAGACTTGGAAATGAATCTGTTGAGGGCGGCCAATCTGCCCGTTAGACGCTGGACCTCTCTGGCTGACTACGGGGGCGCCATGTTGATGATGGCCTGGATTTTGGTTGGGTTGGCCTCGATGCCGCGGTGCGATACCAGATAACCCAATATTTTCCCTAGCGGACACCGAAGACGCATTTATCGGGGTTGAGGCGAAGCCGTGCGTCCCACATGTTCGCGAATGTCTCGGCGAGGTCTGCGAGATGGTCCTCTTTATTCCTGCTGGCGACGACGATGTCGTCCACGTATGTGAATACGTTTCTGCCGACTTGCCCTTCGAGCACTGTTTTGGTGAGCCGGGAGAAGGTGGACCCGGCGTTCTTGAGTCCCTACGGCATTCTGATAAAGCAATATGTGCCGAAGGGTGTTATGAAGCTGGTGCTGGCCTTGTCCTCCTCCTTCATGTATATTTGATTATAACCAGAGAAGCAGTCGAGGAGTGACATGACCTCGCACCCGGCCGCGCTATTGACTATTTTGTCGATCCGGGGCAAAGGGAAGTTGTCCTTTGGGCAGGCCTTATTGAGGCTGGTGAAGTCTATGCACATTCGCCACTTGCCGCTCTTTTTCTGCACCATTACCACATTGGAGAGCCACGTGGGGTAAGCCACTGGCTCGATAAATTTGGCTTCCAGGAGGCGGTGTACCTCTGCCTTGGCGGCCTCTGTCTTCTCGTCGGACATTTTGCGAAGACGTTGTTTTTTCGGTCTTACCGAGGGGTCGATTCCCAGGCTGTGCTCAATTATGGACCGGCTGACCCCGACCAGGTCGAGGGCTGACCAAGCGAAGACGTCCTTGTTCTTGGACAAGCAGCACAGGAGCTTTTCCTCGTCATGCGAGGTGAGGTCTTCGCTGATCGTGACTGTTTGCTTGGGTGTGGCCAGGTCGAGGGGGACAGTCTGGCTGCGGAGTCCTTGTCCACGTGCGGCTGGACTGTGGAGCATCTTTGGGCTTTCTCTGGGACTCAACCTTGCGCTGGTGGAGCTCTTCGGATTTGGCGTATTTTTCAAATAGTTGATATAACTCCTGAAGGTTCTTGGGCGGGTCCCTGATGCAATGACTGTAAAGGACGCCGGCACGAAGGCCACTGATGGCGTAGTGAATGGCGATCTGGTCATCAACTAAGGGCAGCTGTGACTTGAGTGTTACAAACTTGCGGTAATATTCCCGCAAGTCTCTTTTTCCAGCTGCTTGCAGAGTGAGAGTTCGGCCAAGGCGTCGGTGTCTGGGCGGTACCCTTGGAAGTTGAGCAGGAATTTGTCCCTTATGCTTCTCCAGGAGTCAATGGACAGCAGGGGCAACCTGGTGAACTAGGTGAGAGCTGGGCGTTCGAGGGCGATGATGAAAGACTTGGCCATTGTGGCGTCGTCCCCTCCGGAAGATGCAACGGCGACCTGATAGCTCATGATGTACTGTGCAGGGTCCGTGCTGTCGTTGTACTTGGGATAGGTCCCTGCCCGGAAGTTGGCAGGCCAAGGTGTCACTTGCAGATGTGGCGTCAGGGGACTTCACTCGTCGAGGTAGTTGACCCCTTGAAATGGCGCGGCGGCTGGGAAGGCGTAGTCGCGCTGGGGGAAGTGCGGGTCTTCTGCCTGCGCGCGCTGCTGTAGGGGTGGCCCATGTTGTAGGCCGAGGTGGCCTTCGCGTGTGTCTTCCACTTGTGCGCGGTGCTGCAGGGGTGGCCCATGTTGTAGGCCGAGGTGGCCTTCGTGCTGCATCAGCGCGATCTCCCGCTTGAGGTCCTGGGCCTTCTGCTCTTCGTCGCGTATCATTTGCCGCACCTTGGCTAGTGCAGACACGCGCTGGCGCTTGGCCTCCAGTATCTCTTTTTGCCTCTGGAGATTGTGGTTCTTGAGGTGTAGTGCGCGCATCTGTAGCTGTTCTTCCGCTGAAACGCTAAGGACTTCACCGTCCTCAGTGAGGTCCGCGCCCTCCGGTGGAGCGAAGCCGAGGACCTCACCGTCCTCGGTGAGGTCCGCGCCTTCCGGTGGGGCGAAGCCTGGGGGAGGCTGCGGTTGTCCTTCAGGGCCGCAGGTGCGGAGGGCGTCGTCTTCAGCAGCCTCTTGGTGAGTGGAGTGGGTGAGTGCGAGGGCCTTGCCCTTCCTTGCGGCCAGCAGTGCTGCCTTCGCAGCCTCGTCAGCCTTCGAGCTAGCTTTCTTGGGTGCCATCGCGGGTGGTTTTTTTGTAGCACGAACGGTGGGCGCCAAATGTTGAAACTTGCACACGGGCGCAAGTTGATCCAACAGGGGGGAGTGTTAGCACAAACAGGGTTTTAGCACGTGATGGCAAAAGCACTGTTCAACCAGCCTCTCAAGGGCACTGTGCGGGGGTATTTATAGATGTCCGGGTACCCAGCGTCCCGTGTTAAGGACGCATGTGCCCTCAGACATCTAGGTTATCCCCGGAATATTCCCATAAAGCAGGGTTACAGGCTGTAATTACAGGGACGCCTTTATAAATTAGGCCCGTAACACGCAGCGACCACGCAAGGCCTGTTACAATGGGCCGGATCACACGTGGGCCTCCGCGCTGGACGAGGCCGCACGGTGGGATGACCTCGCTACGGGTCTTCGTCCGATGTCGTATGGGGCGAAGGGTGTCCCTGACCGTTGTCTTGTCTCCGTCGGGCCGGCGTTTCCGGCGAAGGCCCCGAGCGAAGGGTGGCTTCTTTGCCTTCGCCCCAACACTGCGTTTGCGACCTCATGTCGAGGAGGACTCTCCCTTCTTCTTGTCACCCTGGTAGGCCTCTCACTGCTCTCGAGTGAGATGTAGCTTCCCGCCGATAGTGATAGGCCCAGAGGGAGCTTGTGGTTTGTCGCCGTCGACCACCTTGAGACGACCTATCACCTCTTTGATTGTCATTGTGGAGAGGTCTAGCAGAGACTCGATTGAGCGAGCAATCTGCTTGTACTTCTTGGGGATGCAACGAAAGAGCTTCTCAATAGCTCTCTCCTCATCATAGGTGTCGTCGCCGAACTACACCATCTTCTGCAACAGAGTGTTGAGGCGGAGAGCAAAGTCATCAACATCCTCACCTGGCTTGAAGGCCAAGTTATCCCACTCCTTGCGAAGTGCCTGCAGTGTGGTCTTGCAGGCACGGTCACTGCCGATGTGGGTCGCAGCGATGGCGTCCCAGGCCTCCTTGGCAGTTCACTTCTGGGAAAGCGAAAACTGCATCTCAGGCGGGACTGCAGCAACGAGGGCATCCAGCGCCCGTCGATCCTCGTGGTAGTCGACGTCGCCGTACCGGACTGCTTCCCACATGTGGCGAACCTGGAGTCATACCCTCATCACCGCGACCCACTCGATGTAGTTGGTCTTGGTGAGGGTAGGCCACCCACCGCCAGGACCGATGTCCCTGATAATGGCCTGGGCCATGCGGCGACCATGGTACCGATCCAGGGCGAGAGAGCCGCGCCGCATGTAGAGGCCGTGATCTCCGTCAACTCGGTCGCCGCCGTCGGGAGCACCGCCGGTGTGTCTACGCCCGTCTGGGCTACCGCCGCGTGCGCCCTCGCCCCGAGCACCGTCGGCGCGTCGGCGCCTATCTGGGCTGCCGCCATGCGCGCGCCCATGGGGATGCACGGCTGCCCACTGTGCCGCCTGCTCTCATGCTGCTTCCCTCGCCAGCCAGAGCTCTTTGTCGGTGTTGTCGTTGACAAAAGCAGAGCTGCCGGCTCTACTGCCACGTAGAGCCTCGAGCTCTGCTGTCGCCGCACGTGCAGCATCCGCCGCCTCCGCTGCTTCTACTTCCGCTCTCGCTACTGCCAGTTCCGCCGCTGCTAGCCGTGCTGCCCTCGCCGCTGTCGCTGCAGCCGCCGCTGCTGCTCACTCGCATTCTTGTGCCGCAGCGACCTCGGCCTCCTGCTGGCGCCGCGCACATCGAAGTGACCGAGCGTAGGGACATGGTGGGCTAGTGAGGGGTCGCTGCGTGTGGAAGAGGCTGTCTCAGACGAAAGGCTGCTCGTCTGAGCAGTAGAGGAAGAACAGTTGGAGCTCTTGCTACCGACTGAGTGTGGGGAGAGGCGCGGGAAGGAGATGAGCACGATATGTTTAGGCTGCAAGATAACTTGGCTCTGATACCAATTATAAGTAGAGGGACTCTAACTCTCATCAAGAGGATGATACTATGAGTTGGGGCAATTTTTCTGTTTATTTCCTCAAACACTACACAATACCATACCCATCTAAGGGTTGGAGACACATATTTATAGCCCTAGAGGCTGCACTACCACACCTTCTCACACACACTACACAACAGGATTGTCCTCTAGATGCTAAAGAGACTATAGAGGACAGTCAAAAGCAACTGTTGTCCTCTAGATGCTAAAGGGACTACAGAGGACAGTCAAAAAGCGACTGTTGTCCTCTAAATGCTAAAGAGACTACAAAGGACAGTCAAAAAATGACTGCTATCCTCTAAATGCTAAAGAGACTACAGAGGACAGTCAAAAAACAACTGCTATCCTCTAGATGCTCAAGACTTATTCCATCATTCTTGAGATATTGATTCTGCAATACGTATTTTTAAACTTTCTGATTATTCTGTGGATGATCCCAACTTCAGTTTTTCCCTTAAGGGTTGGTTTGGTGATCAGGGATCACAAGAGGATCCATGAGGAAGAATACTCTTGCTATTCAAAATTGAATAACAAGAGGATTTCTCTCCCATGGATCCCCGATCCCCACGTGATCCCTGTTCACCAAATCAGTCCTAAGGACCAAGGGCTAGTTTGGTAACTTTATTTTATCTAGGGATTCATATTTTTCTAAGGAAAAATGAACTAATTTTCTTTTGGAAAATGGAAATCTCTTAGAAAATGGTTTCACAAACTAGCCTTAAAAATATTTTTAATCAGATGAGAAACTTGTGAAATTGTGCAATACCCTTTTCATTACTATACCCTTTGAAATGGTGTAGTATTTGAATTTTATACCGGTCTGTCTGGACTACTAGTCGGTTACCCGTGCGTTGGACGGCTCACAACAATACCCACGTAAATTATCCACTAAAAAGATATTAAGATTTTTTATTGATTGCCTCCGCTCTTTGCATAATATTTTTTATGAACGCACGGATTCCATAGGCAGCAAATCATAGACCCCATATTCCTTGCCTCCCCCACTTCCAAGGTTTCGTAGAGCAAGAGGGGAAGGGAAGAAGCGGACATATCTGTTCGTTGCCGGAGAAGGACATGACGAAGACCTAGGCATCTGGAGGTGACATAGGTAGTATACCGCTAGATATATAGGGAGAGAGCACGCAAGAGGAGAAAGAAGCCCAGCCAGAGCAGCTCCAAACCGAGAGGCACCCACATCAGGCGTCAATCCGAGAAGGGCGAGAGAATGCGAGTGTCTTCCCCAGCCCTAGACCCGTCGAAGCGACACAACACCACCACCAACTCTGTAGCATATGCTGACTACTGCCACGCTATGGGCCTTGGTTGTCCAATATCCCAGACCTGGACTACTCATCGCCAAGATAACCTAAGCGTGGTAGGCACCACCATGTCCTCCTCGACAGCATGCACGGAGAAAGGCCAGGAGCATGACCAACTCGCACCGTACTGAAAGGGAAATATGCCCTTGGGCAATTTCTATAAGTATTTTGGCGATTAGATGCCCAACACATATTAATTGAATCCTTGTGTACTAAATATGGGAAAAGTGCAAATCAAGCACGAGGTATGTTTCTAGACTTAGTACATTGTTTTTGAATACTAATGTGTTTATCTAAGTGCTAGAAACAGAGTCAAGAAGAGAAAAGTTGAATTGAAGAAGAGTTGGCCGTGTACAGCCAACTCCAGCTCGGCCTAGCACACCAGACTATCCGGTGGTGCATCGGACAGTGTCCGGTGCCCCAGGCTAGCCTCCGGTGAACTATCTGCTCTCAGGAATCGACGGAGTCGTACGACTATAATTCAACGGACTGTCCGGTGGTGCACCGGACTGTCCGGTGAGACATCCATGGTGAACTCATTGCTCTTGGGAAAAGGAACAGGGCGACGTGGCTATAATTCACCGGACTGTCCGGTGAGCCAACGGTGCCCGCGCCAACGGTCGCCCACGTGATCAACACGCGACACGTGGCTGCTCCAACGGTCGGCTGGGTGCACCGGACTGTCCGGTGGGTGCACCAACCGGCTCCGAGGAGCAACGGTCGATTGTGCCCGATTTGGAAAGAAATCGCGCATCGGACATGCTATAGTGGCTGTCCGGTGGCGAACCGGATTGTCCGGTGCACCACTCGACAGAAGGCAAGGATAGCCTTCCATGTTGATCTCCAACGGCTCCTAGCTGCCTTGGGCTATAGAAGGGACCCCTAGGCGCATGGAGCAGGACACCGAGCATTCTCCAAGCATACTAAGACATCCAGACTCCGCTCCCACGCATTTGATTCATTGTGATAGTGATTTGAGCTTCATTTCGAGTTGTGAACTCCCTATGTTTTCCTTTGAGCTCAAGTCTTGACTTGTGTGCGTGTGTGTGTTGCGGATTGAATCTTGTGTGTGTTGCTTCTCCCAACCTTACTCTGTGCTTTCTTTGTGATCTCTATTGTAAGGGCGAGAGACTCCAAATTGTGGAGATTTCTTGCAAATGGGAAGATACTCTAAACGAAAAGACCATGGTATTCAAGTTGATCATTGGATCACTTGAAAGGGGTTGAGTGCAACCCTCGTCCATTGGGACGCCACAACGTGGAAGTAGACAAGTGTTACTTGGCCAAACCACGGGATAAAAATCGCGTGTCTCTTGTGTTGGATTCTCTGCGATTGTTGTGTTCACAAGAACTCGCTTCAAAGCTACTTAGTCACGCTAACACTTTAATATCTAAGTTTTGTGGCTATTTAGCTCTTGATTTTACAGGATCACCTATTCACCCCCGCTCTAGGTGCTCTCAATTGGTATCAGAGTCGTACTCTTCATTCAAGGGACTAACCGCTCGAAGAGATGAATCCTAAGGGAAAGGGGATGGTGGTCAACGACAAGGAAAAGGAGTCCGTCTTCAACGAGCCAAGAGACGACAAGCCTACCGACTCAAGCTCGAGTCACAAGAAGAGGGACAAGAAGAAGAAGAGACGCATCAAGAAGATCATCTACTACGATAGTGATGCATCTTCTTCTTCACCAAGGGACGACGACTCCTCATCAAAGAAGAAAACGGTCAATCAAAATTATTTGTTTGATTACTCTTGCATTCCCTATAATTCAAATGCGCATCTTCTTTCAATTCTCCTTGGAAAACCTCCACACTTTGATGGAGAGGACTATTCGTTTTGGAGCCATAAAATACATAGTCATTTATTCTCTCTCCATCCTAGCATATGGGAAATTGTAGAAAATGGAATGCATTTTGATAGCACTGATAATCCTGTTTTTATAAATGAGCAAATCCATAAAAATGCCCAAGCTACTACTGTCTTGCTAGCTTCACTTTGCAGGGATGAATATAATAAGGTGAGTGGCTTGGACAACGCTAAGCAAATCTGGGACACCCTCAAGATATCTCATGAGGGAAACGACGCCACTATGATCACAAAGATGGAACTAGTGGAAGGCGAGCTAGGGAGGTTCATGATGATCAGGGGAGAGGAGCCAACTCAGACCTACAATAGGCTCAAGACCCTAGTCAACAAGATTTGAAGCTATGGAAGCACAAGATGGACGGATCATGATGTCGTCCGACTCATGCTAAGGTCATTTACTATAATTGATTCCCATCTTGTGAATCTTATTCGTGAAAACCCCAGGTACACCAAAATGATGCTTGAGGAGATCCTCAGAAAATTCGTAAGCGGGCGCATGATGGTTAAGGAGGCAAGATATGTAGATGACGCCTTGAACGGTCCACTGCTCGTCTACGAGCCGCAGCCTGTTGCTCTCAAGGCAACAAGCAGCAAGGAGGCGCTACCAAGCAAGGTAGCACAAGTGGAGGCTGCCGGGCTCAACGAGGACGAAATGGCGCTTATCATCAAGCGCTTCAAAACTGAAAGGGAAATGTGCCCTTGGGCCATTTCTAGTATATTTTGGTGATTAAGTGCCCAACACATATTGAGTGAGTAATTATGTGCCAAATGATGGATGAAGTGCAAATCAACAAGAAGGTATGATTCTAGACTTAGTACATTGGTTTTTGTGTACTAATATATTTGTCTAAGTGCTAGAATCAGAGAAAAGAGAAGAAGAAAAGAACTTGGCTCGAAGCAGCCAAGACTCAGCTCAGTCTGGCACACCGGACTATCCGGTGGTGCACCGGACAGTGTCCAGTGCGCCAGGCTGGCTTCAGGCGAACTGGCCACTCTCGGGAATTCGTCGGCAGCGTACAGCTATAATTCACCGGACTGTCCGGTGGTGCACCAGACTGTCCGGTGAGCCAACGGCCACCAGCACAACGGTCGGCCGCCAAATCCGCGGGCGACGCGTGGCCCGCTCCAACGGTCGGCAGGCGGCACCGGACTGTCCGGTGTGCACCGGACAGTGTTCGGTGCGCCAATGGCTACAATTCTGCAACGGTCGGCTGTGCCATTTTAGGAAGGCGATCTACACCGGACCATGAACAGTGCCTGTCCAGTGGTGCACCGGACTGTCCGGTGCGCCACCCGACAGAAGGCAAGAATTGCCTTCCCAAATTGCCTCCAACGGCTCCTAGTTGCCTTGGGGCTATAAAAGGGACCCCTAGGCGCATGGAGGAGTCACTCAAACATTCTTTGATCATCTCTAAGCACCATGACTCCATTCTCGCGCATTTGATTCTTTGTGATAGTGACTTGAGCTCTAGTTGAGTAGAGAACTCCTCGCATTGTGTTGTGAGCTCAAGTTGTGGCTTGTGTGCGTGTTTGTGCTCGTGCTTTGAGTCTTGTGTGTGTTGCTCTCCCCTCCCTTACTTCCGTTCTTCTTTGTGATCATCAATTCTAAGGGCAAGAGGCTCCAAGTTGTGGAGATTCCACGCAAACGGGAGATAGTAAAAGAAAGGAAAACACCGTGGTATTCAAGTTGATCATTGGATCACTTGAAAGGGGTTGAGTGCAACCCTCATCCGTTGGGACACCACAACGTGGAGTAGGCAAGTGTTATACTTGGCCGAACCATGGGATAAATCACCGTGTCTCTTGTGCTTGTTTTCTTCGTGACCATTGTGTTTCACAAGAGCTTGGTCCTTAGCCACTTGATTCTGTTGAGCTAACACTTAACCAAGTTTTGTGGCTACAAGTATTTGATTTTTACAGGATCACCTATTCACCCCCCTCTAGGTGCTCTCAAAAACCACGCTTAAAGGACGTAAGGAGTACCCCCAACAAGAATAAAACAAGGGGAAAGCGCTCCTGCTTCAAATGCGGTAAGACTGGTCACTTTATTGCTCAATGTCCCGATAATGAAAATGATCAGGCGCAAGAAAGACATGGGAAGAAGGAGAAGAAGAAGAATTACAGGAAGGCGAAGGGCGAGGCGCATCTAGAAAGGAATGGGATTCTGACTGCTCTTCATCAGACTCCGACGATGAAGGACTTGCTGCCTTGGTCTTTGACAAGTCCCCACTCTTTCCCAACGAACACCATACATGCCTTATGGTCAAGGAAAAGAAGGCACACATTCGAGATACCCCAAGTACACTTCTTCTAGCGATGAGAAATCTTCTGACGATGAGATATATTACTTGGATTTATTTAAGGGGTTAGATCGAGCTAAAGTAGAGAAAATTAACGAATTAATCGATGCTCTCAATGAAAAAGATAGACTACTAGAAAAGCAAGAGGATATTTTATATGAGGAACATGACAAATTTGTTAGTGTGCAAAAATCTCTTGCTTTAGAAATTAAGAGAAATGAAATGCTATCCTCTGAGTTATCTGCTTGCCATGAATCTGTCTCTAGTTTAAGGAGTTTAAATGATGAATTAAATGCTAAGCTAGAGGAAGTCAATAAAACTAGTTCATGTGTAGAGCATGTTGTTATTGTAATAGATGTAAGGATTTTGATGTTGATACTTGTGATGAACATCTTGCTTCTATTACTAAATTGAACAATGAGGTGGCAAGTCTTAATGCTCAACTTAAGACTTGCAAAGTTGATTTTGATAAATTGAAATTTGCTAGGGATGCCTACAATTAAGGATGGACTTGGTTTTCAAAAGAAAACCAAGAACTTAACAAGCCAAAGGACTCCTATTCTCAACAAGGAGAAAGGGAAGGCCCCTATGGTTAGTAGTCCTCAAAGGAATCATGCCGTTATTTATGATAGGAAAATTTCTAGTCATTCTCATAGGAGTTACGATCATACTGCTTATTATGATTCAGATGCTATGTTTGCTTCTAGCTCCACTCATGATTATGGTAGAAATAGGCCTAGGAGAAATCATGTTGTGACTCATGCTCCTAGAAAAATGTGCAATAAACCCTCTACTCTTTATCATGCTTGCAATACTTCTTTTGTACTTACATGCAAAAATACAAAAATAGTGGCTAGAAAATTGGGATCCAAATGCAAGGGAGACAAGACTTGTATTTGGGTTCCAAAAGTTATTGTGACTAACCTTGTAGGACCCAACAAGAGTTGGGTACCTAAAACCCAAGCTTAAATTGCCTTGCAGGTTTATGCATCCGGGGGCTCAAGCTGGATTATCGACAGCGGATGCACAAACCACATGACGGGGGAGAAGAAGATGTTCACCTCCTATGTCAAGAACAAGGATTCCCAGGATACAATCATATTTGGAGATGGGAATCAAGGCAAGGTCAAAGGTTTGGGAAAGATAGCCATCACAAGCGAGCACTCCATTTCAAATGTATTTTTAGTAGAGTCGCTAGGATACAACCTTCTGTCTATAAGTCAATTGTGCCACATGGGTTACAATTGTTTGTTTACAAATGTTGATGTATCTGTCTTTAGAAGGAGTGATGGTTCATTTGCTTTTAAGGGTGCGTTAGACGACAAGCTCTATTTAATTGATTTTTCGAAAGAGAATGCCGATCTAGATGCATGCTTAATGGCTAAGACTAGTATGGGCTGGCTCTGGCATCGCCGTCTAGCACATGTTGGGATGAAGAACCTTCATAAACTTCTAAAGGGAGAACATGTGTTAGGACTAACCAATGTCTGTTTTGAGAAAGACAGACCCTGTGCAGCATGTCAGGCAGGGAAACAGGTGGGAAGCACTCATCACAGCAAGAACGTGATGACAACATCAAGACCACTGGAGCTTCTTCACATAGACCTCTTTGGACCCGTTGCCTACCTCAGCATCGGGGGAAGTAAGTATGATCTTGTAATTGTTGATGACTTTTTCCGCTTCACTTGGGTGTTCTTTTTGCAGGACAAATTAGAAACCCAAGGGACCCTAAAGCGCTTTCTAAGGAGGGCTCAAAACAAATTTGAGCTAAAGGTGAAAAAGATAAGGAGCGACAACGGGTCTGAGTTCAAGAATCTGCAAGTTGAGGAGTATCTTGAGGAGGAAGGCATCAAGCACGAGTTCTCCACTCCCTACACACCACAGCAAAACGGTGTAGTAGAGAGGAAGAACAGGACGCTAATCGACATGACGAGAACGATGCTTGGAGAGTTCAAGACGCCCGAGCGGTTTTGGTCAGAAGCTGTGAACACAGCCTGCCACGCCATAAACCGGCTCTACCTGCATCGCCTCCTAAAGAAGACCTCCTACGAACTCCTTACCGGTAACAAACCCAATGTCTCTTACTTTTGTGAATTTGGGAGCAAATGCTACATTTTGGTGAAGAAAGGTAGACATTCTAAATTTGCTCCCAAGGCAGTAGAAGGGTTTTTACTAGGGTATGACTCAAATACAAAGGCGTATATGGTCTTCAACAAATCATCAGGATTGGTTGAAGTCTCTAGCGACGTTGTATTTGATGAGACTAATGGCTCTCCAAGAGAGCAAGTTGATCTTGATGACATAGATGAAGATGAAGTTCTGACGGACGCAATGCGCACGATGGCGATAGGTGATGTGCGACCACAGGAACAACAGGAGCAAGATCAACCATCTTCCTCCACGATGGTGCATCCCCCAACTCAAGATGATGAATAGGTACCGCAAGAAGAAGGGCATGTTCAAGGGGGAGCACAAGAAGATCAAGCAATGGAGGAAGAAGCACCACGGGTCCCTCCAACTCAAGTCCGAGCAACGATCCAAAGGCATCACCCCATCGATCAGATTCTGGGTGATATCAGCAAGGGAGTAACTACTCGCTCACACTTAGCTAATTTTTGTGAGCATTACTCGTTTGTCTCTTCTATTTAGCCTTTCATGGTAGAAGAGGCCTTGCAGGATCCGTACTGGGTGTTGGCCATGCAGGAAGAACTCAACAACTTCAAGAGAAATGAAGTTTGGAGCCTGGTGCAACAAGCAAGACGAGCACGGGGTGGTGACAAGAAACAAGTCTCAACTTATGGCAAAAGGTTATGCCCAAGTCGCAGGTTTGGATTTCAAGGAGACTTTTGCTCCTGTGGCTAGGCTAGAGTCTATTTGAATATTATTAGTGAAAGGGAATTAGGCTTACACCTATTTCCTAAATTGATTTTGGTGGTTGAATTGTCCAACACAAATAATTGGACTAACTAGCTTGCCCAAGTTTATAAGTTCTACAGGTACCAAAGGTTCACAATAAGCCAATAAAAAGATCAAGAGAAAGGGTTCAAACAAAGGAGCAAAGGGACAACCGAAGGCATCCTGGTCGGGCACACCGGACTGTCCGGTGTGCCACCGGACAGTGTCCGGTGCACCAGGGGACTCCAAGCTAAACTTCGCACCTTCGGGAAAACTCAGAGCCACCGCGCTATAATTCACCGGACTGTCCGATGTACACCGGACAGTGTCCGGTGCTCCAAGAATGAAGCGACTCTGAACTCGCCAGCTTCGGGAATCCGCTCCGCTATAATTCACCAGACATGTCCGGTGCACACCGGACTGTCCGGTGTGACAGCGGAGCAACGACTACTTCGGCGCCAACGGTCACCTGCAGGCGCATTAAATGCGCGCCAGTGCGCACAGAAGTCAGGCACGCGCGAGATGGCGCACCGGACACTCTACAGTGCATGTCCGGTGCGCCACCGAACATCCAGGCGGGCCCAGCAGTCAGAGCTCCAACGGTCGGAACCCTAACAGTCGAGTGACGTGGCTGGCGCACCGGACATGTCCGGTGTGCACGGGACTGTCCGGTGCACCATGCGACAGACAGCCTTCATCAACGGCTAGTTTTTGGATGGTGGTTATAAATACCACCCCAACCGGCCACTTCAAGGTGTGGGAGCCCAAGCAACATTTCAAGTCATCTAGTTGACATACTCAAGCCCTCCCAACCACATATATTCATTGATCCATCCTATACACAAGATTTAGTCCACTACAACCAACACAAGTGCCACAAAAGAGAGAGCAAGCAATTGAGAGCTACTCAATTGAGTTTAGCCCTAGCGCCTTGTGAGATTCATTGAGAGATAGTGTGTGCTACATCTTTGTGTTCATTTGTGCGTGGAGTATTGACTCCCATCGAACTTCCTCCAAAGTTTTGGAGGCTTGTAAAAGCTAGCAAGAGACACCAAAGAGTGTGGTGGTCCTTGTGGGATCGAGAGTGATCCTTGAGAAGAAGAAGAGCTCACCGATCCTTGTGTGATAGGGGGAGAGAGGGAAATGGTTGAAAAAGACCCGTCCTTAAGTGGACTCCTCAACGGGGACTAGGCCTTCGAGGGCCGAACCTCGGTAAAACAAATCACCCGTGTCCATAGTGTTTATTGCTTGTGATTTGTTTATTTTCCCTTGCTCTAAGTTTTCTTGCACCATTATTTGCTAATATCATTTGGTGTTGCTTCAAGTTAAATTCCCATTTAGTGAAGCAACACGTTGCAAGAAAAAACTTGACCTAGTGCTCTTCTCATCTAAGGCTTCTTGCTTTGTTGTTCTATAACTTATTAGTTGTATTGATTTATCACTCCCGCATTATTTGAAAGCAATACTCTTTACAAGCAAGAACTTAGCTTTTATACTCCGATATTTGTGTATCTTGTTCTAATCACTAATCCAGGGATCTAGTTGGGGGATAAAGTTTTAAATTTCAGGTTTTGCCTATTCACCCCCCCTCTAGGCGACTTTCAATTGGTATCAGAGCTAGGCACTTCATCTTGAGTCTAACAAACTCAAAATGATGGCTCGTAGAGGATCCCAAAAGAACAAGAAAACCCAGGAGACCAAGGAGGTAACTCTTGAGATATTACTTTCCGATTGTTCTAATTATGATTCATGGTCTACTAGAGTGTTAAATGCTTTTAGAGCAGTAGATCCTCAATTAGAACAAATTTTAGACAAGAGTATTATTCCTCCTAACTATGCTAGGGAAAATGCCTCCGAAGAAGATTTAAGATGTATACGCTTAAACTATCTAGCTTATGACATCTTAAGTAAATCCCTTAGCAAAGAAGATTATCATGCCTTCATAATAAAATATGACAAACCCATTTGTGATGTGCATGATATTTGGACTAGAATTAAAGGCAAATTTAATAAGTCCAAACATGATAGTTCATTTTGTGCTTCTACTTCCTTTGGTATTTGTGATACTAACCCTTGCAAGGAAAATGAACGGTGGAGACCAAACGATGAATCCACCTCTCCAAAAGGTTTGTCTTCCCATTTCGATTCCCACATGTGTTGTGTGGCTAATGCAAATGATAGCGGAAGCACAAATGAGGATAAGGAGGAAGAAAGAAGCTTTGTGCAACTCTACGCTCGCCTAAGCCAAGAAGATAAGGCGGTCATGCTCAAACTTCTAGAAAGAGCGAGAGAGCAAGGCGAAGCTCGTCAAAGGCTAGAAAGTATTCTCTCCATGAAGATGCAATACTTTGACGAGTTGACTAAAGAACATGAGGAGCTAAAGTGCTCTCATGTTGATTTGGTCCAAAGGTATGAAACTATTTCAATTGAGCAAGATAACGCTTTACATTGTATAGCTCAATTAGTAAATAAGAATACCTTGCTTAAGGACCAAGTAGAAAACCTAAAAATTGAAAATCTAGCTTTTCAAGAAAAATATGATATGCTCCTATGCTCTCATGAAAATCTTAGAGATGATCATATCATATTAAACATTGCTCATGAGGTTGTGATAGAAAACTTAAAATCCCAACAACCTCACTCATGCACATGTATTCAAATTGATACTATATTACCATGTGCTAATGCTTGTTGTCCGTCGACAAGCATATCTTCTTTTGAGCTAGAATTTGCAGGAACAAAAGATGATACATATCAAAAGCTAAAAGAAGAGAATGAGAGGCTAAAAATGAGCTTGACACAACTAAAAGGGAAATGCATTGCCCAACCTTCTCAAGATAACCGTGATCACATGGTGAAGAAGCTTGAGACGGGAACAACCGTGGCATGCACTACATCCCTTGAAGAAAATGTCAAGGATTTGAGGATTGCCATGAGGAGGAAACAAAAGATGAAATTCAATACCTCCTCCAAAAGCCTCAACCATGCCTCCATAAAAGGTAACATCCAAGGTAATAATCAAGTTACACTTCATACAAATGAAAATAAGAAGTGTAGTGAATGCTTTGAAAAGGGGCACTTGATTAGATCATGTCCCTACATTAAAAATGTCTTGATTATTAACAAGGATGATAGACTTTGTTTTAAATGCTCCAAGAAGGGACACTTACTTAGATCTTGTCCCCATTTAAAACAAAGAGGCATAGGGTTAGAAAAGAAAGTTTTTACTAACCATGTAGCAAGCAACAAACAAGGAAAGAAGAAAGTTTCAAAACTTGAAAAACGCCTATGCTACACATGCCGAAAGAAGGGACATCAATGCAAGGATTGTCCCATTGGTAACAATACCACTCCTAACTTGTCAATTGATTTTCATGTAACTAGGCAACCCAAAATTGCAACTTGTGCTAGAAAGGTAATGAGTTTACCTAGTGCTAACACAAAGGACTTTTGGGTTCCTAGATCTTTGTTGACTAACCGTGATGGACTCATCAAGCGATGGGTACCAAAATATGCTTGACAAGCTTTACAGGAAAAGGAGATGATATGAAGCCTTGGGGTGCTTGAGAGAGTCCATTCGATTCTTATCAACTCAAGCTATCAATCTTCAATGATCTATATACATGATTGACCCAAGGTTATTTTTCAAATTACTATATCTAAAATTCATATCATCTCGGGAAGATATTGATGTTGTAGGAAAAAGAAGAATTAATTCTATGCCGAAAAGTCAAAACCTACAACATAGAGGAAAGACAAAGGATGGTAACTTCTATGCTTTTAAGTACAAGTATTTTAAATTATCATTTCTCATGCGTCTTGTGTAGCCACATAGAAATGTGTAGCACTTCAAATGTCCTTATATTTATATTACCATTCTTTGAAGAATTTCCTCTCATATGGTAGATTGCATATTCATCATTTCCATTCTATGGCAATCTACATGCCTTAATTTGTTGCAAGTATCTAATGGCTTGTTTTACACTAATTACCTTAGTATGGCCATGATTCTAGATATAGAGAGATTTTTCATATTCTTAAAGGAATAAGGTGTTATGAAAGGAATTCAAATCCTTAGTACACTTATTAAAGGAAAACTCTCTCTATAACTAGAATAGTGAAACTAATGTTTTTATAACCCAAGTAGTCTCACTTGTAGAGAATAAGTTTCTCTTTGGAAGCATGTAATCTAACATGAAAAGAAAAAATCAATCCAATGATTTTATGATGTTTTTCTACTTGGTTAAATTGGATTTGATTCTTTCACATTTATCGCTTTCCATATCATGAATTAGATTTATTCCTATAATCTTGAGAGATTATTTATGCTTGTTTTAAGAATTAAAATTGAGCATAACATCATCTGTGGATAATCTAGTACTTGCTATGAAGTTTCCATGTATTAGTAATCTAGCTTTTTATTCCTTATCAAAATGATTACAAAAATGGAATCTAGTGCTTGTGTTACTAACAACGTATCTCTTGAGCCTACTTATAAGTATCCAAAAGAAAGTGCACAAGCCTCATGGGTTGCTCTTCACCCAAAGGAAGAAAGGTAAAAAGCAAAGGTATGAGAACTCATCTTGTTAATCAAATTTAGTTCACATCTCAATGGGTATTTAATCTAAACTAGGTGTGCGCCCGTACGTTGTTACGGAAGTTAAAAATTAATATAAAATATAGATATTGAACGACAAACATCAATATGATATGCAAAAATCTGTGACAAAATATTATAGCGATGTTTTTCGTTTCGTATCTATTTTTATACTAATTTTTAATCCTCATGGCAATGGACATCCATATACCTATACATACTATATATACAGTATAATCATGCCTCTAGTCTGCCGGTCACATGGAGTAGGGTTGTTGAATGTTCAAACCCTTCTGCTTCACCACCGACAACATCGTCCCTTAATCCCATAGGGCATCCTCCCCTTAATCAGATGGGACAGTGCAAAGTTAGGTTGTCTTGTTCAGTGGAGATGCTCGAGAAGCCACAATTGGACCTCGCTATCTTGGCTCTCCTTCTAGCCTCTTCTACGAGCTGGTTAACTTCACTGAAGGTCGTCTTATTCTCGAAGATGGATGCCTCTGGTGGCTGGAGCTTGTACAGAGACCTGAGCATGTGCCCATCTACATTCCCTTTCTTAGGCACCGAAGTTCTTGCTTGTGAATGCAATCTGAACGTGTATGCCAGCAAAAACAGATGATTACCAAACTGAACCTTCAAAGACTCAACAACCATTCTCTTATGCATGTTCTTACCCTCTACTCAAGGACGAGGTTCCATGCTCTCCTGCCCAGCGCATAATGGATGAGGAACTTGATATCTAGCGGAAAGTAGGAAATGATATTGTACAACCAGATGTGTCGGCCCAGCCCATCCAATGCCCTTGATCGCAGCAAATGCCCACTTGGCGTATACAGTAATAAGAGTAGCAATCTGCAAGCATGACAAGCGTGAGCAGCAAGACGAGACACAGAAAGGCAACAACATCGCAGTAAGGCATGAAAATGGATTGAGTTGAGACGACTCACCAGCTGCGCCACCAAGAAGCGAATGCTAGCAAGAACCTAGGATGCTCCACAAATGACCAGCTGCAAGAGCGTGTCATGAAGATAAGGGCCTGACTGATCGTGTTGTCTTGAAGGTACACCACAGAGGCAAGCATCTAGAAATCGTGCTGGCCATTTTTCTGAAGGCTTTGGACGTGGAACAGTTGCTGCAAAACAACAACCATGACAATTGACGAGGATGAATGAACGCACTGAATGATCTCCCAAAACTTTGATGATGCTTAACACACTGCTGGTCCATACCAGAAAGAAGTCAGTCTTGTACGCAACCCAGGAGAAAATAACAGTCATCATGGCCAAATAAGCACCAAGAACTACTCCAGTCACAAAAATCCCAGCTAGCTTCCAAATGTCAGGTTGGGGGAGATGGTTTCACTTTGTCCTTGGAGACAGTCATAATGGTACCTATTCATGTATAGAGGTTGAAGTTGGTGCGTCAATATGAACAGAACAAATTAAAGACCAACTTACCATCATTGAGGATGGCAATGATCAAGACCATAAATGGTGAGAAGTAAAACTGCCAAATCAATGCAAGAAGCATACAACCAAACTGTTACAACAAAGTATTTAGGGTTAGGGGTCAGATATATCTAGGGGTCAATCGAGCTTTATTTTCTAAAAATTAAGCAGAAGTACATACCATAATACGAATGGTAATTGATACATCATAAATCAGCAAACCAAATGAACTTTGAAAATACTGAACAAAACAATGTCAGAAGCACTACGAGCTGCATCGAATGGAGTCTGCTACTGCAATACCAATGTCAGCCTTCTTCAAAGCCGGGGCGCCATTCACTCCATCCCCAGTCATACCACATATATGTTTTCTTGCTTGCAAGTGTTTGATGATCTCATACTTAAGTTCTATTTAGTGATTATAAAAAATGAATTAGACATACAAATCAAGGTTCAAATACACGGATAGCTATTAAGCCTATCAAACAGATATAATAAAAACATGTATTCTGCAAAAGTTCTACCTTAAAAGCCCTAGATCTTCTAGCTGGTGTAAACAAAATATCATCAAGAGAGCCATTTTCTGCATATTGGGGTGCTTCAATCTGGAGATATTCCAAAGCATGTTGATTAATTCATCTTGTTCTGATAATGACAGATCTACCATGTCAATCCTCTTGATAGCAAGGAGTTGTGAGCATGTTGACAATTTTTAGTAAAATTATAGAGAAAATCATCACCGCTGGGAAATTTGGTAAATCAGTTTTTTCAATATTTAGAAAAATCACAAATTCCATCCTCCTTTGCGCCTCAAAGGTAAATCTTATCAAGACACAAAAACATTAATAAAAAGAAAAACATGTATTTCCTCCCCTCACAGCAAACCCTCTCAGCAAAACCTTTCTTTACTGAGATTATTGTCATTATGGAACACGACAGAGTTGGTTTCGACGAAATGGAGGTGTAGGGAAGGGTTTCGACAGTTTGGAGACATAGACGACGACGAAGCGTATGGACATAAAAACCCCATTAGTTGTTACGGACACTAATTAATCTCCTGCCTTGAGAATAAGTCTCCTTGTCCAGGCTGCCGTCTTCAGCGTCGTCATCCCCAGGGGGCCGCGGTGCTGGACTCGATAGCGAGATGGCCACGGACGGCGGCGAGCCAGGTGGTGGCGGGAGCACGAGCACGCAGGCTCCTCTCCCCAATCCCGATCTATGTGCCTGGCTGCTTGCAACCTCCGTGGAATGGAGGCGGCGCGGCAGCAGCAAGAAGATTGCCCGTGCGGCGGGGCCGAGGCTGCTGACCAGTTCGAGCGGCTCCACGACGCGGTGCTGCTCAACGTCCTCAATCGCATCGGCGATGGCAAGGTGCTGGGCCGCTGCGCCCTCGTCAAAACTCAGCTTGTTCCCAAGGTTTGATTTGAGGATTAGATGGAAAGCAGAGTATGTGCTTCCTGAGATTCATGGGTAAGTCTAAATCAGCACTAACGCTACTTAAATAAATTACTTATAATTATTAGAAGCATTCGAGCAAAGATCCTAGTTCCTGAGCACAATTTGAACTCACGAACACTATGATCGACATATGTGCTCTACACAGGGCTGTTGGCACAGGAGAACCAACCTTCAGTATGAACTATGGAAAGTTGCATGCATCGATAGATCGGGTCGAGGCTATCGTTACTCAGTCAGATTGGTATTGATCTCCCAGTGTGGAAAGGCAAGGGAGTTTCTTGATCAATAACAAACACGTTGAGTAGATCCCAGGGTTACAAGAAGCATTCTGAAGCTCCGTGCTTGATGTACAACAAATACCAAAGTTTAGGACCACGCTTTGAGAAGCTGTTTGAATTCTCCACGTCAAGCTCCATGTGGCAGTGCGCGACGTCAGAGAGGAGGGCACGGGCGCGCTGCGCGAGCTCGACGCTGTCGAGGCGCGCCAGGAGGTGGAGCAGGCGGCAGGAGGTGGCGTGCTGCTCGCCGGCGTCGATGCGGGTGGTGCCGAGGTGCGCGTCGCCGTAGAGGATGGAGACGGTGGAGGGCACGTAGCGCACGGGCACGACGTTGGGGTTGGTGGCGTGCACGGTGAGGGTGAGCTCGATGTCCAGCGCCGCCGCCGGGCGGAAGTTGAAGGCGGACAGGCTGATGGAGATGACGGCGCTGAAGATGGCAACCACTTATTCTCACAGTGGGAGATTAATTAGTGTCCGTAACAATTATTCGGGTTTTCATGTCCATATCAGCGCTTCGCCGTCGTCTGCGCCTCCAAACTGTCGAAGCCCTTCCCTGCACCTCCATTTCGTTGAAACCAATTATATCGTGTTCCATAATGGCAATAATCTCTTATTTACTCAGAGGTTACCTCCCCGACCTGCTTATACCTGATGTCCACTATCCCACAGAACCGGATAGGTAAACAGAAGCTTGTTAATCATGCAAGCAGTAAATAGGAATTCATAGAACAAGAAAGTAGAAAGAGCCTGCAGCATAAAACACTAACAATCAAGCTTTCATGCTGACACAGAGGGGGAGCACAATTATCGCCGAGAGAGAGGGAGATAGTGGTGGCGGCGATTGCACACAACGAACCAGAGATAGAAAACACAGAAAAAGACCAAATCTCTCGCACTGGGACCTAGGCCTCTCCGATCACCGTAGATCCAGGGTGGGAGAGAGGGAAAAGCGGAACTAAAACCATCCAGAGCGGGGGGAAGGAAGTGAAGGGAGTTGCTCAGTGCTTGTCACGGTCGATAGCCTCCTCCGACATGCAGAGCTTCACACGAGTGGCCTTATCCATGACACCCCATGTCTCGAGGGCCCCATCCCCGATGATCCGCTCGGCTGCCGCCTCGAGCAGCAACAACCCAATCGTGCCCCACTCATTGACGATGTCCCAATACCCGTACAAATCGTCCTCTTCTCAAGAGGCGTTGTGGCGCTGGTGACTGGGAGGCCACAATGGGGGCGACGAATGTTGCATGGAAGAAGTCGCATGGAGTAATCGGGGAGTCAGAGCCAAGCATCGGAGGAGGAGCCACAGCGGTGGGTGCATGTGGACGAAAGATGGAGAGAGGGAATGGACGAGCGGGGCAGAGGAAGAGGAACGAACAACTTTGCTTTGGATCTCGGCATGGGGTTACCTGATCTGGATCAGGGTGGGCTGGATTGGTGACCGGGGCAGAGGCGGAGATTGGGGAACAACACAACAAATCGATCCAGAGGTGCATGCTTGCAGTTGCGGGAGCCTGGGAGGACGGGGGCATCAGGCAATGCGTGGCGAGGGTCAAGGCGCGGGGCGGGGGCTGGGGGGCAAGGTCGGCAGAGGTCAACGCACAGCAGAGGGGGCAGACACGGCTGGGATCAAGCGAACTGTCTCTAGAACGATCTGGTCGCTTGGAATTGGAAGAGGCGAGAGGTCCACCGGCTGCGGGGATGGGGCGGGCGCGTATCGGCCGCGAGATTGGCGGCGGGGGAAGGGGGAGGGTGGAGCCGTAGTGAGGGTGGTGGACGCCCTCCTTACACTTTTAAGGAGCAGTAGAGATATCATATTCTACCCATGTGAGGTCTAGACGTGCATAAATGAGTTTATCCATTAGAATCTAATTCATACCTTTGCTATATCCATTCTCATATTGATGCGCTTCTAAGTCATGATAATAAATTCAATATGAAGAAGTAAAATACCTATGGTTGATCAAAAATGTTTAAAAAGGTGCTCATTCCTCTTTTCTGAAAATGTGCACTAACGTTAAGGGTTTTACTTCATGTCTATATAACTCATGGATGATGAATTACTTTTACCTCCTATCTAAAAGAATCATTCTTCATCATATACTCCCTTATGCTATTAACATCTTTCTTGAGTATTTCCAATAAAGTTTGAAAGGAAAAAGAAACAACTACAAAGGGAGGACTCTCAAATGAAAGAGGAGGACATCAAGAACAACACCACCTACCTGGATAGTAAGATCTACAAAATAATCTATGGTGTGGTTGTGAGTATTCTAAATCCTTTCATAATAAGAATACTAGGCTTAAGTTGTTTATTGCAAAATTTATGAGCCTTGATCAAGATGTAGAATGCTTCTCCCTCTTCATCTTTAAAGTAAATGCATCCATTCAATTCATTCAAATACTTGATGCATATCTCTAGGGGGAGCCTCTATCTACATCTTGATTACGATGAGACTATCACATTATCGTAGTAATCTCTTATAGTCTCTTGTATGAGAACAAGCTTCTCATAAGGCATGCTACTACATTTCAATCTTGATTATAGCCTTCAATGTTAAAGTAGCATATTTATTGGATTCTCCTATTTTTGAGCTTTATTGAAAATCTAATGCCTATGATGTTCTTTTGATCGCATCGATTGTTTGATCATTGAACAACTTCAATTATCACTTATGCTTCTTAGTGCCTCATGTAATTTCAATTTGATTTCAATCGACATCTATCTTGATATGCACTAAGGAAAAAGGAGAATTCATGATTCATTTATGCAATTTGTGATCCATTTGCCATATGCTAACAATAACTTAGAAAAGGATCACTTGTTGTAGAACTCTCTCTTGTGCAAAATATTTCCATATATTGTCTTGAGTATAGGTCTTAAGCAGCGAAGATTGAGGACAAAACACAATGAAGAGAGCGTCTCTATGTAAAGGTACAAAAAGGGTAAAACTGCTTCATTCCATTTAAACTTGTACCTAAATCTTCCTTTTATATACATTCTTTGCATATCTTGTATAGAAAGAAAGAGAAAGCATGTCCATGCATTATCCCTGCTTCATATCTAGTTCAACTTCTCATAAATTCTTTCATGCTTTAATGCATCTTTGTTGAAACTAGATGAAGTGATTTATTTGTTAAAGAGCTTAAAGCTTAAACTTGTAACGAGGATAAGCTACCTTTGTTCCAAAGGTGGATGGTCCTTAAGTCTCTTTGAAATCTTTAAGGGTAAATGCTTAAAACTTTTGCAACATGCTTTCATAAGTGCATAAACTGTCATGAGCATCACACTTATACTATGACACAATGCACTTCACATTCCGTATAATATAGATATGTTCTCATTAACCTAATTATGTGCAATTAGCATTTAAGGCCAAAATATATGTTCCTCTCCATGCACATATTTAGGGGGAGCAATCTATGTTATATAGAACTATGATCATGCTTAAATTGATATATCCTTTTGATCATATATCCTTTATGTCTATGACTAATGTGTTTTCGAGTATATTCTCATGCTTAGTCATAGAATTGAAAGGGAAATGGATTATTCGGCAAAGACGACGCTTCCACTCAACTCCATCGGTATTATCCACTCTTTGCCGGTATTCCGCATAGTTCTCCACTTTGGTATAATCTTCACTCATATCTCTATTTCAATTCAATATTTCAATTGTTTGCCAAAGGGGGAGAGAAAGAAAAGGGCTTATATCTCACTCAAAGTATCTGTTTTTGGCGATTCATGCCAAAGGGGGAGAAAGTATTAGCCCAAAGCAAAAGGACCGCACCACCACCCTAATTTTAAAACTTATGATTTTCAATTGGAAAATTTCAAATTAGTATCTTATTGTGTTCAAAAGGGGGAGAAAGTAGTATTTTCAAAATTGATATCTTAAAACCCTCTTGAACACTAAGAGGAGAATTTATTGAGGGGGAGTTTTGTTTGGTCAAAGGAAAAGCATTTGAAACAAGGGGAGAAATTTTCAAATCTTATAAATGCTTCTCAAAAATTTTATTCATTTACCTTTGACTAGTTGCAGAATATCTTTGAAAAGATTTTTACAAAAGAATTTACAAAAACAAAACAAGTGGTGCAAGTGTGGTCCAAAATATTAAGAATAAAAGAAACAATCCATGCATATCCTATGTTAATAATTATTGGCTCAATTCTAAGTAACCTTTGCACTTGCATATGCAAACTAGTTCAAATTATGCACTTCTATATTTGCTTTGGTTTGTGTTGGCATCAATCACCAAAAAGGGGGAGATTGAAAGGGAATTAGGCTTACACCTATTTCCTAAATTGATTTTGGTGGTTGAATTGCCCAACACAAATAATTGGACTAACTAGCTTGCCCAAGTTTATAAGTTCTACAGGTACCAAAGGTTCACAATAAGCCAATAAAAAGATCAAGAGAAAGGGTTCAAACAAAGGAGCAAAGGGACAACCGAAGGCATCCTGGTCGGGCGCACCGGACTGTCCGGTGCACCAGGGGACTCCAAGCTAAACTTCGCACCTTGGGGAAAACTCAGAGCCGCCGCGCTATAATTCACCGGACTGTCCGGTGTACACCGGACAGTGTCCGGTGCTCCAAGAATGAAGCGACTCTGAACTCGCCAGCTTCGGGAATCCGCTCCGCTATAATTCACCGGACATGTCCGGTGCACACCGGACTGTCCGGTGTGACAGCGGAGCAACGACTACTTCGGCGCCAACGGTCACCTGCAGGCGCATTAAATGCGCGCCAGTGCGCACAGAAGTCAGGCACGTGCGAGATGGCGCACCGGACACTCTACAGTGCATGTTCGGTGCGCCATCGGACATCCAGGCGGGCCCAGCAGTCAGAGCTCCAACGGTCGGAACCCTAACGGTCGGGTGACGTGGCTGGCGCACCGGACATGTCCGGTGTGCACCGGACTGTCCGGTGCACCATGCGACAGACAGCCTTCATCAACGGCTAGTTTTTGGATGGTGGCTATAAATACCACCCCAACCGGCCACTTCAAGGTGTGGGAGCCCAAGCAACATTTCAAGTCATCTAGTTGACATACTCAAGCCCTCCCAACCACATATATTCATTGATCCATCCTATACACAAGATTTAGTCCACTACAACCAACACAAGTGCCACAAAAGAGAGAGCAAGCAATTGAGAGCTACTCAATTGAGTTTAGCCCTAGCGCCTTGTGAGATTCATTGAGAGATAGTGCGTGCTACATCTTTGTGTTCATTTATGCGTGGAGTATTGACTCCCATCGAACTTCCTCCAAAGTTTTGGAGGCTTGTAAAAGCTAGCAAGAGACACCAAAGAGTGTGGTGGTCCTTGTGGGATCGAGAGTGATCCTTGAGAAGAAGAAGAGCTCACCGATCCTTGTGTGATCGGGGGAGAGAGGGAAAGGGTTGAAAAAGACCCGTCCTTAAGTGGACTCCTCAACGGGGACTAGGCCTTCGAGGGCCAAACCTCGGTAAAAAAAATCACCCGTGTCCATTGTGTTTATTGCTTGTGATTTGTTTATTTTCCCTTGCTCTAAGTTTTCTTGCACCATTATTTGCTAATATCATTTGGTGTTGCTTCAAGTTAAATTCCCATTTAGTGAAGCAACACGTTGCAAGAAAAAACTTGACCTAGTGCTCTTCTCATCTAAGGCTTCTTGCTTTGTTGTTCTATAACTTATTAGCTGTATTGATTTATCACTCCCGCATTATTTGAAAGCAATACTTTTTACAAGCAAGAACTTAGCTTTTATACTCCGATATTTGTGTATCTTGTTCTAATCACTAATCCAGGGATCTAGTTGGGGGATAAAGTTTTAAATTTCAGGTTTTGCCTATTCACCCCCCCTTTAGGCGACTTTCAATTAGCCTATGCTGCTAACCACTCTTTTAGGCTGTTTCAAATGGATGTAAAGAGCGCTTTCCTTAATGGGCCAATCAAGGAGGAGGTATACGTGGAACAACCCCCTGGCTTTGAGGATGTCAGGTATCCCGACCACGTGTACAAGCTCTCTAAGGCGCTCTATGGACTTAAGCAAGCCCCAAGAGCATCGTATGAATGCCTTAGAGATTTCCTTATTTCTAATGCTTTCAAGGTTGGGAAAGCCAATCCCACTCTTTTTACAAAGACTTACAACGGTGATCTATTTGTTTGCCAAATTTATGTCAATGACATAATATTTGGTTCTACTAATCAAAAGTCTTGTAAAGAGTTTAGCAGGGTGATGATGCAAAAAATCGAGATGTTGATGATGGGTGAGTTGACCTACTTCCTTGGGTTCCAAGTGAAGCAACTCAAGGACGGCACCTTCATCTCCCAAACAAAGTACACACAAGATCTTCTCAAGAGGTTTGGGATGAAGGACGCCAAGCCCGCAAAGACACCGATGGGAACTGACGGGCACGTTGACCTCAACAAAGGAGGTAAGTCCGTTGATCAAAAGGCATACCGGTCCATGATAGGTTCATTGCTTTATTTATGTGCTAGTAGACCGAACATTATGCTTAGTGTATGCATGTGTGCTAGATATCAATCCGATCCCAAGGAATGTCACCTTGTGGCAGTTAAGCGAATTCTTAGGTATTTAGTTTCTATGCCTTGCTTTGGGATCTGGTATCCAAAGGGGTCTACCTTTGACTTATTTGGATACTCAGATTCTGATTATGCCGGGTGCAAGGTTGATAGGAAGAGCATATCGGAGACGTGCCAATTTCTAGGAAGGTCCCTGGTGTCCTGGAGTTCAAAGAAACAAACATCTTGCCCTATCCACCGCTGAGGCCGAGTATGTTGCCGCAGGACAGTGTTGCGTGCAACTACTTTGGATGAGGCAAACCCTCCGGGATTTTGGCTACAATCTGAGCAAAGTCCCACTCCTATGTGACAATGAGAGTGCAATCCGTTTGGCGGATAATCCTGTTGAGCACAGCCGCACTAAGCACATAGACATCCGGCATCACTTCCTGAGAGACCACCAGCAAAAGGGAGATATCGAGGTGTACCATGTTAGCACCGAGAACCAGCCAGCCGATATCTTCACTAAGCCTTTAGATGAGAAAAGGTTTTGCAGGTTGCATAGTGAGCTAAATGTCTTAGATTCGCGTAACTTGGATTGATCTATAGCATACATGTGTTATATGCCTTTGATCATGTTACTTTATGCATTTAATCCATTATTGGTTATTTGTGGTGCTCAAGTTGTACACGTCATCCCCGGACCTCACAAGTCTATATGCAAATGGTGCACATATTAAGGGGGAGATGTGCTACAACTTGACCCTTTGAGACTTACCTATTTGTTTGAGTACCCTTGATGTAGTCTCAAAGGTGCATTGAAAGGGAAAAATGGACTTGGACGATGCAAAGTCTTCCACTGCACTCCAGTATTAGTGCATTTAATTCTAAGTTCATTCTTATGCTCTATTTGTATTTTGCTCTGAATTGACATTTTTGGTGAGGCAATGGGGTTAAAGGGCCAAAAAATGATCCCATTTTGGTACTTAATGCCAAAGGGGGAGAAATTAAGGCCAAAGCAAATGGATCAGCCAACCACGTGTGAATTTTGAAAATAATAGAGTTAGAATTTTTGATTTGTCCAAAATACTCTTATTGCAAAATTTGGTATCTTGTGGGGGAGAATTTTGATTGTGGGAAAAGGGGGAGTTTTCAGGCACTTGAATCAATTTTACTCTTGAAATATCTCTATATGTGCCCAAACAAGCGTGTTTGACTTAGAGATAGGCAAATGAATTTGATTTACAAAAACAAACCAAGTGGTGGCAAAGAGCGATCCAAATATGCTAAATCATAAGCTAAAACAATTTGGTCTTAAATTGTTTTGATGTTGCACTTTTTAGTTGCTTTTTGATGTGTTGGCATAAATCACCAAAAAGGGGGAGATTGAAAGGGAAATATGCCCTTGGGCAATTTCTATAAGTATTTTGGCGATTAGATGACCAACACATATTAATTGAATCCTTGTGTACTAAATGTGGGAAAAGTGCAAATCAAGGCACGTGGTATGTTTCTAGACTTAGTACATTGTTTTTGAATACTAATGTGTTTATCTAAGTGCTAGAAACAGAACCAAGAAGAGAAAAGTTGAATTGAAGAAGAGTTAGCCGTGTACAGCCAACTCCAGCTCGGCCTGGCACACTAGAGTGTCCGGTGGCGCACCGGATAGTGTCCGGTGCCCCAGGCTGGCCTCCAGTGAACTATATGCTCTCGGGAATCGACGGAGTCGTACGACTATAATTCATCGGACTATCCGGTAGTGCACCAGACTGTCCGGTGAGACATCCGCGGCGAACTCGTCGCTCTCGGGAAAAGGAACAGGGCGACATGGCTATAATTCACCGAACTATCCGGTGGTGCACCGGACTGTCCGGTGAGCCAACGGCGCCTGCGCCAACGGTCGTTCGCGCGATCAACGCGCGACACGTGGCTGCTCCAACGGTCAGCTGGGTGCACCGGACTGTCCGGTGTGCATCGAACAGTGTCTGGTGCGCCAATCGGCTCCGAGGAGCAACGGTCGACTGTGCCCGATTTGGAAGAAAATCACGCACCGGACATGCTACAGTGGCTGTCCGGTGGCGCACCGGACTGTCCGGTGTGCCACTCGACAGAAGGCAAGTATAGCCTTCCATGTTGATCTCCAATGGCTCCTAGCTGCCTTGGAGCTATAAAAGGGACCCCTAGGCGCATGGAGCAGGACACCAAGCATTCTCCAAGCATACTAAGACATCCAGACTCCGCTCCCACGCATTTGATTCATTGTGATAGTGATTTGAGCTTCATTTCGAGTTGTGAACTCCCTGTGTTGTCCTTTGAGCTCAAGTCTTGACTTGTGTGCGTGTGTGTGCTGCAGATTGAATCTTGTGTGTGTTGCTTCTCTGTCACACCCGGTTTTGGAAGGCAAACCGAATGTGAACCATGTACGTGCCAGGATCAGAAACTCACGTACACAACGATTACATAATTGGACATCATCACACAATGCTTAAAATAAATAGTGGAAAGATACTTTATTACATCAAGATGTCCAAGACATCCATAGAGTCTAATACATAACCATCGTTCAACATAATTATCAAAGTGCGGAATTACGAAGCGTAGAAGCTAAGCCTACACAGGCAGCTGACTGGGGGTTTGCCACTAAGAAGGAACTAGAACTCATCGTAATCCTGAAACTCCTCGAAATCTTTCATGTTGCCAACATCACCTCCTGAGTACTGAGTACAGTGGGGACAACCTGGGGTGGGGTGGTGTGTAAAGCAAGGGTGAGTACACATCAACGTACTCAGCAAATGTCCCGTTTGGCTAAAGTGGACTAGCTGTATGTGGAGTTGAGGGCAAGCAGTTGCTTTTAAGTTAGTCAAGTATTTATTATTATTAGTAGAGCCAACTTTTAGTAATAAATCCAGTTATTACCCAAAATTGCTTCCTCAAACGAGTAAATACCAAAGATCAGATTTTATAGCATCATTGTTAATCATCATCGTAAAAGTATCCAAAGTTCTTCTAATCAAAGAGGATCCTAAGGCTGCTCTTAACCGTGAGCTCGGCTGATATACCAGTTTTTAAAGACTCTGCAGAGGTTGTACACTTTACCCACAAGTCGTGATTCCCATTCTGCCCGGAGATCATGACTCCCCATTGATCACTTCCAAGGTGACCTAGCAGGGTCTCACTACATAGCCTTTATAAAGACTCCCATGGTGCATAGCTGCTCGTTAGGTTTCGTCAGTCGTACAAACGCAGTACACCTCCCCAAGGTGAGTGACTAACAAAACCAAAACGAATGAACCTCTGCAGCCCAACCTTGGCAGAGCGAGCACTACGCCCCGGCCCCCATTGACGGCCCTCCGGCAAAGCCAACTACACCCTAGGTTCATCTAATTAATCAGCTAAGGACGTCCCATTCCACCCTCATGGTTGTACTGTTATCCGGGGTGGTCACTCCACGAATAGGTCCTTACGGAGAGGTACTTAGGAAAAAGGCCTGAGCCTCCTAAGATATCACAAGATCATCCACATAAACAGGATAATAGTATCGTATCATAAAGGTTCACACCATGTTCATTGATTAAGTTAAGGCAATAGCAACATGCTAACCATGGTAACCCAAAAGGTAAACAAGAACAAGTGAATACAGACTAGTCAATCCTTAGGTTTCATAAAGTAATGCGGGACAGTGAATTATAAAGTATGTAGGACATAATAAGTCAGAGGACACTTGCCTTCACCAGGTTGTTGCTCAGGGAGGTCTCCAACAACACACTCAGGAAACTTAGACTGCTCGTTATCTAAATAAAGCGAGCATGCATTCAATACATTTGGAAAGTACAGATGAACATCACACCAAACATGTACAAACATTGGAACACATCTTAAAAGACATAATACTACATAGGGGATAATGAATTCAAAGTATAACATAAACTATGGCATACATTAACTTTATTTGAAAATAGATTATTATTTCCCTAAGTGTTATTTACAAGTACATAAGCATGGATCATTTTATTTTATTGTGATCTATAATTTAGAACAGAGATGAACCTAACATTAATCTCACAAGTTTAAACATGATTAAATATCTAGGGTTCTCCTTTTATTTATTTTATTAAATAAAACTACATCTATATTAGTTCATATTCAATCATAAAAATTAGAATGTGCAGACAGTAAATGAAACCATTTTATTTAAACAGAGAATAATCCTATGAACATTTTGCAATTTGCATCACCAAATTCAGAGTTCATATGCAAAAGATATGAAATAAACAAGTTAGGGAATTCAAGATATGAAATTAGGTCTAATTCTAGGAATATTTAAAAGTTCAGGGCTAAATCTGCAAGATTACAGGGGCCTGCGTGCGAAAACCAGGGATGACAGGTTTATTTCTAGCAAACCGAGGGTCTCTTTAATAAAACTACCACACGAAGGGGTATCGAGTGAATCTAACCGTCAGATCTAAAACCAACGGTAGAGATTAGGTCTGCGGTCGAGGGCGCGCGTGCGGGCGGGCGAGCACTGACAAGCGGGCCAGGGAGTGTCAGCAAAAGAGGGGGAGAGCGCGCTGACCGAGCGGGCCCAGCGCCAGGGGGAAACGGACGGCAGCAGGGGTTCGAGGGGGTCCGAGCGGGTCCGGGCGGATCCGAGGGGGTCCGAAGGGGGTCCGAAGGGGTTCAAGGGGGTCCGAAGGGGTCCGAACCGTTCGATCAAGATCGGACGGAGGGAAAATCAAACCGGGAAGGATGAGCGGCTGCGAGTGGCACTGACAGGTGGGCCAGGGTGCCAGACGTGCGTGCGCGAATCCATATCCCGCGGTCTGGGCCGTGCAATCAAGATCAGACGGGGGAAATCAGACCGGGGAAACAGACGGCTGCAGGCGGCACCGCTCCTCTCCGCGGCGGTGAGGTCACCAGAGCTGAGGCAGGCACGAGCTAGGGTGGCTCCGGGGTCGCCGGAGTTGGGCAGAGGGGAAGAGGGCACCACGGCGAACTCGATGGCGAGGAAAAGGCCATGAATCCACGGGCAGAGAGGGGAGAGCGGTGGTGAGGTGGCCTCGGGTGGGCCGGAGAAACTCCGGTGAGCCATTCCGACCACGGGGAGGGGACTTAAGGTGCACTAAGGCTTGGGCTAGCTTCAGCAGAGACCGGGGTGACACAGAGACCTACTCCGGTGAACTAAACCGGGCCAAATCGACCGACCACCGCGCGAGCACGGCGGACCGCCGTGGCCAAACACCGGCGAGGGTGAAATTGGCCGAGCATAGGGCACAATAAGGGAAATTGGGCATGGGGACGGGTGTCTCACCTCGGGGCGGAGCTCGGGGAGGCTTGGCGCAGACTCCGGCGAGCTTGATGGCCGGGACGCGGGCGTGGGTCTCCGGCGGCGGCTGGCGGCGAGGGCGGAGCACGAGAGGTGGTGAGGGTGTGCAAAATGAGGTGAGGGGTGTGCGCGGGGCACCAGCGGGGCTATAAGAAGAGAGTTGGGCGCGTGAGCGGGCGTCGTGGCCGAGAAACCCGGCGACGTGCGCGAGTGCGCATGCGCCGGTCCACGGCGACGTGTGGAGAGGGTGGAGCTGACAGGGCTGGCCCATGGTGCAGAGAGAGAAAAGAGGGACGCTCGGGGCAACGGCTCGACGACTGGCGGACCGGGCCCGCGAGACAGAGAGAGAGCGAGCGGGTGAAGTAATTGGTGCCGACAGATCAGCCCCAGTGGGCAGCGAGAGAGAGAGGGCGCGTGCGAGGGAGAACTGTCGCTGACAGGCGGGGTGCGGCAGGCGCGCGGCCTGGCTGGGCTTAGCTGGGCCGGCTGGGCTGCTTTCTCTTTTTCTTTTTCTCTAGATTTTCTAATTCCTTTTCTATTTCTTTTTCTATAGGGTTTTCAAATCCAAATTCAAACTGGGTTTCAAGTTCAAATAAATTCAAACATGTGCAACACCTCAAAGAATATTTTAAGCTCAACATGATGCAACATGTCATAATCCAAAATGTTTTAGCAAAATAAATAAATAAATCTCTCTAACTTAAGCTAATTCTACTTAAAAGGGAGAAAGGGAGAGAGAATCTAGAGAGAGAAAACCTAGAGTGAGAAAAGGAAGAGTAACACCTGATTTTGGGTGATGATTAGAAAGAAATTTTATACCCCCAAAATCAGGGTGTTACATTCTCCCAACCTTACTCTGTGCTTTCTTTGTGATCTCTGTTGTAAGGGCGAGAGACTCCAAATTGTGGCGATTCCTCGCAAACGGGAAGATACTCTAAACCAAAAGACCGTGGTATTCAAGTTGATCATTAGATCACTTGAAAGGGGTTGAGTGCAACCCTCGTCCATTGAGACGCCACAACGTGTAAGTAGGCAAGTGTTACTTGGCCGAACCACGAGATAAAAATCGCGTGTCTCTTGTGTTGGATTCTCTGTGATTGTTGTGTTCACAAGAACTCACTTCAAAGCTACTTAGTCACGCTAACACTTTAACATCTAAGTTTTGTGGCTATTTAGCTCTTGATTTTACAGGATCACCTATTCATCCCCCTTTAGGTACTCTCACGTACCCGCATCGACGAGCGTCGGTCAGCTCGCGGCTGCAACCGTGGCGGGGGCAACATGTTGGGGAGGAAGAATAGGGCGAAGGCCGGAAAGATGAACGAGACGTCCGACGACGACGAAAACGATGGTGCACACATGATATGAAACGTCCTCGTGGACGTGTCATAGCCACTGTGCGAGTCAGTGTCGAGGCTGGTGTCGGGCGAATACGGGGAGGAGGCGCATGCTCCTACGCCCTATGCCGATAATGGGGTGGCGCAGAGGTGGAGACATGAGGGTAGAGAGAAAAGAAGTAGAATGACGAAAGAGGTGGTGACAACTGAGACGAGGACCATTATTATCGTGTGGAGGTATAGATGGTCAAATGAGCTGTGTCTGGCGAGCCGGCCCGAGACACGACCCATTTAATAGTGTCTGAGCCAACCCGGCACGAGCGCTGTGCAGAGCTTGGACCGTAGCCTCGGCCCGCAGTGCTGGCCCGACCCGACACGATTATTTTTTTTATTTTACAAAAAAACATATATACATATGTATAATTTATATTCAATCTTTTATACACTACAGTTTTGCCTAGTGTCTTCTACACTTCTTTCATTAGGGTGTGAGTTCAAACTCCACCTCTTGCATTGCTATTTAACATTTTACGCCGAGTTGATTTGGAAGAAATGTTATGATTTTTTTTAAATATGACATAAGACGGATGTTGAAACTGATGCTTTAAGTATAGTAGAGAATATTATTTTTTATTAAAAAATACTATTTTTTATTTAATAGAATACACAAGTAAAATAATGACGGATCCGACCGTGCCGGGCAGCGGCGACGGCGAGCTGCCTTGGGGCCTGGCACTCCGGCAGAGTCGCAGAGAACAAACGGCTGCCACAGTGCCACGGCTTGCTCTGCGGCGAGCCTTGGGCACCGAGGCGCCTCCCATCCTCTAAGCTCCAGGTCCGTTCGCGCACACCTCATTTGAGATGAGCTCGGTTTCCGTTTTGAAGTTGTTTGCGTTTCTGCAGGATTCTCAAGTTTTCAAGTTGTTGCGCAGTTCCTTCTTCTCGGGGAAATCAATCCGGAGAGAATGGAAGAGCCGGATTGCCCAGAAGGTTCCGTTCCCGACCGCGGAGGAGAGCGGCGGACGGCTTCCCTGCCGCTGCCGGCCGCCTTCCTCGAGTTCCTCAGCGAGAACGGCCTGGACCCTGCGGTGTACTCAATGGCAGCCACCATCCCGCGCTACATAAGGTGACTGCCCCCCCACTCGTGCTTGCTGTATTGGGCCTTTACACTGGTTGGGGTTGAGGGCCTCTTTGTTGCATATTTGTCTTGTATTTTGCATTTATGCTTGTTTGTTTGTTTGTTGCTATTCTAATTCCTTTTCTAAGTATGTTAAATAGGGAGCTTAATTTAGTTTTTCTTAATCCAAGGCTAAAACCAGGCATGGAGTCCCAGATCGCAGAGATTGAAGCCGAGTTGAAGTGTGCCCTTGACAAGGTTTCATGGCTGCCTGGGTTCTATGCGATTCCGCCGGAAATTCAGATTGCTGGCTCCAAGGCTTATCAGCAAGGGAAGGTAAGAGGAATTCACATTTGATTGTTCCGTTGTCCTGTTTAACGCCAGCATGATGCATTTTTTAATGTCCTATCTTTAAACGACTGTGGCAGCTAGTATAAATTGATGGCATGTGCTGTCTCATGGCGCATATGTAAAACTTTTCCAAGACGCCTTTGTCTGTAAATATACCCTATATTTTTTTAGAAAAAGGAATAGTTCCGGCATCTGCGCGCACACAACCAAGTTCTTATAAATTTGCCCTAAATGGCACTTGCATTCCATTTCCTTTAAAAAGTATAAATATTTGAAGAGGCGAGATGCAGTCAAACATAACTATATCAGTAAATGAGATGTTCAATTCGTAACAATGGGGTGTGAGTACAACTTATGCTGAATGCTCAACAAATACTCGCTACTGCAATTTGTGGAGGAAGCTGGGAATTCCCCATGGCAAACCTACTATGTTATCATGTTTTTTCTTTTTTTTCCATTTGCTTCAGCTGAAGATATTTTAAATGAATTGCAGATCTATGGAATTGATGCCGCTTCTGGAGCTGCTATATTAGCACTTGATGTTCGACCAGGAAATCATGTTCTTGACCTCTGTGCCGCCCCAGGTAAATTATCATATCAATATTTTTTTATTGGAGCATTGTTTTCTTAGTGTTAAATGGATACAATAATGACAAATGTGATGTGCTTGTTTAATGAACTGCATGGGTGCCACAGTGTAAAAGAACTACTGTAATGCATTACCATTACCATAAGAGCATGAAGTCAGTTCCAGGGTGATTGATCTTTGGTTAGGGAACATTTGATCCTGACATCCTGTTTTATCTATTGGGCCACATGTTCTATTTTTTTGATCGGAAAAGGCTATAGGGGAAACCCCTACAGCAACAAATTATATTAAATCAAAATAAACGAACTGTACAAAGAGCAAAGAGCAAAAGGAGAAAGAGAAGAACCAAAGAAAAAAGGCAAATGTTCCATTTGTATGAACTACTTGTAGTTTCAGCTATCCTTATTAAACGATAGGCTGTAACATGTAGTTTTGTGTTTTCTCCAGTAATACCTGTTGCATCCTGCATGTATTTCTAAACTTCACTCTGAGAAGAGGATGGTACCTGTGAAACTTGAGGCTGCAGCTATGTAGTCTTTCTAAAATCTTTTTGTCTATTATATTATTGTTATAGAATCATCTATTACATTTCTAAAGACTGCTGGCGTATGATTTTCCATATCTAGCGACACCCAGATGCATTCCTGTTTTCTTTGAACTATTACATCTTCAATTTAAACATGTACAATTGTTTTCTTAAAAGAATGGAGCATCTTGCTATCAGTCTTGTAGCTTCTGTTAGGTTTTTCCTTTTTGTGATATTTATGTTATTCACTATGCTGACAATGCTGATATATGGTATATTGGTATGCAAGGTGCAAAGCTTTGCATGCTCGCAGATACGCTTGGAACCACTGGTTCTCTGACTGGTGTTGATGTTGCAAAGCACCGCCTTGCGGCCTGTCGTACAATGTTGCAGAAGTATTCTCTTGGTGACCGTACTCGGCTCTTTGTTGCTGATGGAACTTTGTTTTCCCTTTTACCTGTGAACTCCAGGATGCAAAGAATGGAAGGTATTTTGGTTTTGAGGAACTCCTTCCCTTTCTTTCCTTGTTTCTGAAAACAGGAAAGGAAATGACATTTTTTTGAGTTGATACATACATCTGCTTGCTGTCTGTCACAGGGTCAATTGGCGTTGAAGAAAATGGAAGCATATTCCCAGAATGGACTTCAAGGAGATCATGGAAGGATCGGCAGAAGACTAGGAAAGCAAATGCAAATGGTCAACAACACCTACTGGCAGCTTCAGAACCTGAACTGATATACTATGGTAAACATTCAGGATTAGTTGGACAGTGTAAATCTGATGTCTTTTGTCCATCAGTTGATGATGAAGCTTGTACATCTGGCTATGACAAGGTATCCCTTTATAATCTCATAGCATATTAGCATCTTTTACTTGACCTGCGGGGATAGGGGATAAGATAGCCCCCGAATATTGTATTAAGAAGAAGACCTTCTCACACAGGTCGAGAAAACCACCGAACCCCTGCCCCACCCTTACACAGCGGCATTGAAGCCCATGTGAGAACGACCGCGACCGGGGCCGAGCCTTAGGTCTGTGCTTTGGCGTGGGACAGACAAGAGGATTTTTTTTAACCACAGCCTGAAATTCGCTCCCACGGAGAGTCAAACCCGGGACCTGAGGGCTAGGAGTGCTACTTAGACCACCTAACCAACTCAGCTAGAGGCCCTTTCACATATTATTAGCATCTTTTGCTTGGACTATAGCATATTAGCTCCCTTTTCTTGGTTAAATGTGCTTAGGATTATTTGAATTGAAGAGCAGTTGTGGTTCACTGGTTTGGTAAATGGTAACACTTAAGGCCTAGTTTGGGTAACTCTAGTATTGACTCCAATCCACATGTATTGACGTGGATTGGTGTTTAACTTAAACTAATTTACACCCCAATCCACCTCGACACATGTGGATTGTGGTCAATACTAGAGTACCCAAACAAAGCCTAAGTTATTATCTTCATCTGTTGTGGTGCAAATATCTTTAGTGATGACTAATAAATTTTATTGTAACAACCTGTAGCAAGCAGCATGCACATGCTTCTCACTTTATTAGTTCATTTGGATGAAACATATGCAGGTCCTAGTGGATGCGGAGTGTACTCATGATGGATCCATAAAACATATTCAGAAATTTGAATTCTGGGGATGGAAAAGTCTAGATCGCCGCGTACTTGATGCTGAAAGAACTGAGAACCTTCTTCAGCTTCAGGTACCTCTTTCATTCAGGCAGTATCTATATTTTATCCAGTTAGGTACTTCCTCCAAATTGTAAGTCTTTTGGCTTTTCTAGAATCTAGATAGACATAGTGTATATCTAGGTGCATAGCAAAGGCTATGTACCCAGACTAGCTAAAACGACTTACATTTTGGAACAGAAGGACCAAAGGGGTATCTATTAATATGTCCTTGCGCTGAAGTTTCTGTTCCGCTACTTTTGAGATTTATGCTGTATATTCTCAACAGATGGTTTTGTAAACTTCATTTGTTATGCAGTTACATCTCCTCACAAATGGTTTTAAATTGTTGAAAACCGGTGGATCACTTGTATATAGTACTTGCAGGTGAGTAATATTTTTCTGGGAATTTGGCTTTATTGGAGTACAAACTTGGAACCTTATATATTTCTGACTCACCAAAATTCATACCCATTCCTGTGGCATTGTCATGCCATATTGTGTAATACCTACTGATTTTGTTTTCAAATAGCTTGACAGTTGCACAGAATGAATGCGTGGTTCAACAATTCCTTTCAACACACCCTTCTGCAGGTACAAACCATGTTACTCATAGTTCAGTGATTTTGTTCTATTTAGTTTGAAGAGTAGGGGCTCATTTTCTCATTTAGATTGTGTATCCTAGCTATTGTAACTTTCCTAAATGATATTCCTTATTCTTGTAAAACATGTTTAAATCAGCCGACCTCAGATTAATATGTGACCAGCATCCCAACTTTTCTTGGCCTGGTCTTCTTGTAGCTAGCCCAGTGGGCTGGACCTATATAGTTGACCGGTTGTGTCCAGAACTTGACTTGACAAGACTCTTCCTGAATTCGTCCTGGCCTTTTAGCAAGGCATCTTAAATAATGTTTTGGTCTAGTCTCAACGTGCTGGATCTTTTTAACAGTGATCTATAGGATGACTGATGTAGGGGACAATGTTCAGTGTAGGCAACATTAGAGAAGTGTTAACTAATAAAACAAAGTGACATTAAACTCTATCGTGTCAACCAATAGAGAGAGGGCCTCTGGCGTAATGGTTAAGGCTTCCGAGTAGCACCTTCAGGTTCCGGGTTCGGTCCCCCTCGGAGGTGAATTTCTGGCTTGGTTAAAAAAATCTCCTCGCGGTGTCCCGCCCGCTCCCAGGTCCTGCACACCCTCCTCCGGCTAGGTCGTTGCAGAGTGGGCGGTGACGGTCCGTTAGTAATGGGAGGCCAAGGTTTGGAGATTTTCTCCGCCGGAATCATGTTTCGGTCTTTTCTTAATATAATACCGGGATGATGGTCTTTCCCTCTCCGCCCGAGTTTAGTATCAACCAATATGCGGAGAGCCTAAGCCAGTAAGACATAATTAAGTGCACATATATATAAAAAAATGAAAAGTTAGATAATATGTTTTTTTAATTATGAACGACTCTAAAAGCGCAAACTTTGTTGTTTTGAAACTATTGATATTTCACTGATTGTTTATCTCAAAATGACCACATCTTCTCTAGAAAGTGCAAAATAAGGTTCGAGTAATTTTCGGTTGGAGTATGGAATTGCTGTCTTTATCCATGTTATTTGTTTTTAGTTCATTCAAGTTGATACCAAACTTCCTTGATAGCCTTCCATTATATGTTGCTTGTTTTTCCAGTTATGCTGATGCCCAGATCATGAAAATTATCCCTTGGTATCATGTTTTAAACATTCCAGATTTGCAGAAGATCAATTTGGCCGACAATTGGCCCTGCAGAAGTGGCGGCATCCCCAAAACACTGCGATTCGATCCTGCAGTTTCACAAACCAGTGGTCTTTTTGTTGCCAAGTTCTGTAAACTACCGACTTAAAGCATTTTCTGGTCTATCTTCCTGGACCATTCATGTCCTTTGACATGTAAAACTGGGTTTTCTTGTCAGCAACTAAATTACAAGTTGGTTCCCAATTCCCCTGCTTTTTTTTGTGATAAATTCTCATTTAATGTATGCTTCTAAATTTGGTGAGACAATAGTTTGTGTTCTCGCAGTTGAATTGGTCAGTCAAATACCCAAATGATAGCAAACCAGGTACTACTCAAATGGTTGATGTTATCGGCATGAAACCAAATCAGCTCAAAGAGATTAGTGTTCTTTGTCCTCCTGAACGATGTTCTCTCTCCCATAGATTCACATTATGACTCATCAACTCGATTCTCTGGAAATTAGTATAGCCTTGAATATCTCCATTATTCTCTTGTAGATATATATCCAATATATACTTCTTCACTCGTTAGGCATTTTGCTCGATCCGAAACCTGGTTGTCATGCAAATATGTCCTTGCCATGCAATTATGCTATATATCGTTAAAAAACATTTTATGTGGTAGCTTATTAAATACAAACAAAACTTGCACCAAAACCGTGGCCTTGTGTATTGGACTTCTTTTTGGAAACTTCATTTTGAAAATTAGTGCCGGCCGGATGCCTTCCACGCGTGCTCTTTCAGTCTTTCTTCATTCTTCTTCCTATGTGAACAATATAGGTGGGACCCTGCTGGGGCTTATTCCTTATCGGAAATAGAGCAACAAGTTCACTTGGATAAAAAGAAGAAACAGCTTGCGTACGTATAACAAGGAGTCCTTTATCATTATTCTTATTATCTTAGTGTAAATATTATTATTATTATTATTATTAGGGGCGTTTACAGCGTAGCAAGTTCACTCTTTGGGACTTTTACAAGAGCATGTAGCTAGCTAGTAGTTCATTTGGAGTGTGAACATGTCTTATTTGCACACTTGCTTTTTTCCCCTCTCTTTATTTTCTCCGTCTTCAGGATGGCGTTCATGGAATTCTGCGTCAGAAAACCAAAACGGAAAATAGCATTATCGGCCAGTCAGTGTAATATATACATGATATATGCTACGGTGGAGTTATTAGGATGATATGTATATATATACGCACGTGGTGCAGTCGAAGTTGAGGGTGAGCGGGAACGGCAGCGGCGCGCCGCACTGCGCGGGGAGGTCGCGGATGGCGTCGGCGTTGAGCGGCTGGTAATTGGCCGCCGCCTGCTTGACGCACTCGCACGCCTGCCGCCGCTCCGCCGGGCCGGACGGCATGGCCCTGATCCGCTTCACGCCGGCGCAGCACTCGGCGGCCGGGGCCGCCTCCTTGCCCGTCACGTAGCCGACGCAGGGGCGCAGGCTCGCGTCCACGTCCGCGCAGTTCACGTCCGCCCTAACCACCACAGCCGCCAGCAGGACCAACGCCACTGCTGCCACCGCTGTTGTTGCGGCGGCGCCGCCCTTCTTCTTCATCATCGTCATCGATCGATCTGTCTCTCTCTCTCTCCCGAACTTGACTTGCTGCTGCTGGAGCTCGATCTTAGCTTGTTGCTGCTGCTGCGTTCATGGAGCGGCTCGAGCGCTGGGGTTTTATAGGGCTCGCTGGGTCGGCGAAGCGGTTCAGCATCTTGTTGGTGCTGATGTTGCTCGTAATGGCAGCGCTTTGAGTGATGCATTGGTACGCCAAAACTGGCAGATGGATAGGGTCCCTTTTTTTTTGGCCATACCGTGCATGAACGCCACGGCTAGCTGCCGTTGCGACCGTTTAATGCTTCGCTTCGTCGCCAGCTACAGCTAGCTCACCTCTCTGCTAGCTCGTTACCTGGGCTGGGATCTCATTGTTACACTACTACAGACCTACTAGAGTATATGGCTTATCACTAAACGGAGGGAAATGATGTTAACCATCAATTATATCTTCTCATATTGAAACCATAGAACGACTACATTTCATTCATCGTTTGGTTTATGCGGTGTATATGGAGGGAAGTACATCATGCGTATAATGACTAATGAGACTGGCAGTGCAGCGTACGTGCGTCGAAGTGGTCATCGAACTAAGGAGCCGCCGAGCTGCCGCCGCCGCCGTACAAGTGAGGCGGCAGGCGCGGAGTGGCGACGGCGACGAGGGGCGTGGCCTTGGGCATGGTCATGCCGTACACCTCCCGGGTGTCCACGTCCTCGGGGCGGAGGCCGTCGGGCGGGGACCAGTCGAAGCAGTGGAAGAGCCTGGCGAGCGCCATGAGCACCAGCGCCACGCCCAGCGGCGCGCCGGGGCACTTGCGCTTCCCGGCGCTGAACGGCAGGATCTTGAAGTCCGGCAGGTGGCTGATCTCCACCCGCGCCCCCTCCTCCGCCGGCAGGTGCCGCTCCGGCCGGAACTCGCCCACGGAGTCCCACACGCGCGGGTTCCGCCCCAGCGCGTGCGTGTTGATGAACACGCGCGTGCGCGCCGGCACGTGGTACCCCATGATGGTCGTCGCCTTCAGCGACTCGTGCGGGATCAGGAACGGCCCCGCCGGGTGCATCCGGAATGACTCGCGCACCACGCACCGGAGGTAGGGGAGGTGGGCCAGGTCCGACTCCGCCACCATCCGGTCGCGCCCCACCACCGCGTCCAGCTCCTCCTGGACGCGCCGGAGCACGCGCGGGTTCTTGATTACCTCCGCCATCACCCACTCGTTCGTCACCGACGAAGTATCAGTAGCAGCAGCGATCATGTCCTGCGAACAAGTATTACTCATAATAACTAGCTTCAACAAAAATGAATTGAATTCCAGGGTATGCAATAGCAAGGCATACACATACACACACACACACACACCTGCATCAACGCTTTGATCTCCATGTCGTCCATGTGCTCCTTCCCGTTCTCACCAGGCAAAGATAGCAGCACATCGACGAAGTCCATCTCATCTTTGCCGTTGCCGCCATCTTCCTCAACGGAGGAACGACTCTTCCTGGCCTCCCTAGCTCTCCTGTGCTCATCAATGATCTTCTGGTGGAAGTCGTCCACCTTCTTCTCCACCTCCCTCATCCTCTTCTCACACCCGTACGGGTCGACCCACCTCCAAGCCGGCAAGTAGTCCCCGAGATAGATCAGGCCCAGCAGAAAGAACAGCTCGTGGGTGATGTGCATGAACTCCATTGCCTCGCCGGGGCCTGCCGACTGGATCCCAAAGTACTGCTTCCCCAGCAGCATCCGCGTGACGTTGTTCATCGAGAAGGCACCGAGAACCTCTCTCAGGTTCACGGGCTTCCCGGACTGAGATTTAGCCCACACAAACTGGCAGAGGTGCTCGGCCTCCTGAGCTCGGTGAGCAGCGAAAGACTCGAGCCGCCTGGTCGTCAGCAAGTGCTCCATGCAAACTCTCCTCATCCTTTTCCAGTTGGGTCCCAGCGGAGCTAGAGCCACATCACCACACCCGTAGGCGAGATGGACGGCAGCCAGTGTCCGAGGCCGCGAAGCAAACACCTCATCTTGCCGGATGAGTATTTCACGGATCACTTCGGGGTCATCAGTGGTGATGGCATCGATGGTTCCTAGGCGAAGATAGACGAGAGGGCCATATTTGGTGCAAAATTGGGCAAAGTCTTTGTGGGGAAGAGGGCTCAACTGGAGAAGATTGCCGAAAATTGGCCATGTTGGAGGTCCCGGTGGAAGTCTTAGCCTCATGCTGTTCAGCCTTCTCCAGTACACTACAACAAAGATCGATGAGCATAAGAGGATGGAGAGAACAAATGGATCCATGGTTCAGAAACAGATGGCAGCTAAAGTTGGATTGCAAATGCTGGCCTATTTATGGGACGTCTCAAGCTTCTTCGCTTAAGTACTAAGTAAATTGAGCCACTGAGGTTGAAGCAAATTGGTTACAGTATTAGATTGGTCATGGTTTTTGTGTTGATGTGTATGGTTAAGCATCTCAACTACCACCATGTATATAAAAACTGTCATGATCTTGACATGACTTGCGCAATGTAAACTGTAGATCACTGGGAAAATGCCAAGGAAAAAAAAAGAAGAGGACTAGAACAAAAAAAGGTCATGAAACATGACTATTAATCAAAAAGCAAGCTGACATTATGTTGCCATAATTAGGATAGTTTCCCCACTAATCTACAATTTCTCAGCCAAAAATAAGAGAAAACCCTTGTTTACCATAGTCCTACTCCACCTGCCACATCTATAACAAAGACACAGACAATCCCTATTTTTCTTGAGGAGAACATCCTTATACCTCCATGAATTACTTGGAAGCTTCTATTGCTAAAAGAAAAGCCTAGACCTAGGGATCACCCAATTCACCTTGGTATGGTTGTCTCATCGAAATGAATGAATAAGCATAAAGATTACCTCTCTCTGCGACTCTTCTCTATCAATTGATGAGGAGAATAGATAGATCACGCAACAAAATATTCTTGAAAGCATGCAGCAACCAATGATTTTCTTGTTGTTCAACAACAGTAGCAGATGAATTATCTGCAGAAGTGTCATCAACTCTCCAGTCTCTGAAAAAGGCGCAATAAACTTCACGATTGTAATGAATCTGAACAGCATTATATGACATCATATTCTACTGTGGATAAGATTTACATCTGACAAAACTATTGTTTACAGGGAGAAAAAACATTTTCCATTATTCAAATATAACATCAGTTGCAGTACTGAAAATTCTATCCTGGAAACAGTGATATAAGAGGCAAGACTAACCAAAATTTGATCCAGACCACCTGGCTCTTTATTCTTCAAATCACTAGTCACCTTATCAGATATTCCTCATTCTCAGTTCTTAAGTACTAAAACTGACTCTGCACTAGCATACATCAACAAATTGATATCTCATCTTGGCGCTAGAATTGTTTTCTGTGAACCCAATATCCCTGTCTTATGAGTTATGACATGCCAGTTATCTGTAAATGGAAGTGCTCATTTTGGGCTAGTTATTTTCTGTAGTCTTATCCTGTATGATGAGGCTATACCCAGGCCTCTTACTAGCCATGTTGGACAATTGTGCAACTTTTACCATCTCTTCATCTTCCTTCAACCCTGCTGAAGAGAACATGTTTGTCAGGACCCTGTAAGCTGTTGTGTCATAAGGATCTATCTCAATAAGCCTCTGTGCTGCTAGTTTTGCTAAATCAAGATTAGAATGGAGGCTACTAGAGCTAAGCAAAGCTGCCCATGCATCAGGATAATCTTTCTGGGGCATCGAATTAATCATTTCCAATGCTTCATCAAGGAAGCCTGCATGGCCTAAAAGATTAACCATACATGTGTAGTGGTCAGGGTTTGGTTGAATGCCATAGACTGATCTCATAGATTCAAAGTAGTTATAGCCTTGTTGAACCAAACCAGCTCGAGCACATGCAGTCAGTATTCCCAAGAATGTCACATGATTAGGCCTTTGGCCATCATATTGCATTCTGTTAAAAAGTTTGAGTGCATCTTCAGCCAAGCCATGTTGTGCAAACGCTGAAATCATAGAATTAGTGGCAACAAGGCTTGGATTTCTAATGCATGAGAAAACACGATGAGCCTCAGCCAACCTACCACATTTTGCATACATTGTCACCAAAGAAGCATGGACAGCTGAGTCAAATATCCATCCCATGTTAACTGCATAAGCATGAGCTTGCAATCCCTGATTCAGCATAGCCAGGCTAGCCAAAGCACTCAGCAAACAACTAAAAGCAGCAGTATTAGGTCTGCATCCTTCCTGTGACATCTGACAAAACCAACGCACCGCACTCACATGGTTTCCATTTGCAATAAAGCTAGAAATAACTGCAGTCCAGGCAATATCGTCTTTTACAGGCATTTGCTCAAAGAGTTCAACAGACTCTCTCATCCAACCTCTATTAGCAAACCCAACCACCACTGACGTCCAAGAAATAGCATCCCTCTCTGGCATCAACTTGAACAGCACATGAGCATCTTCAATCATGTTATTCTGAACATAACCAGTGATCAATGAGTTCCAAGATACTATGTCTTTCTGCTTCATGAAAGCAAAAACCCTTCTAGCATCAACCATCCAGCCAAATCTAGAATACATTATTATCAGTGAACCATCCAAAAATATATCAGTTACAAAGCCCATTCTCGTCATCAAGCAGTGAACCTGGATCCCTTCGCCGACAAGACTGGCCTGAGCACAACCATCTAGTACAACAGAGAGTGTAATCGCATTAACCTGAACACCTTCCCTTCTCATGTCCAGGAACAGCAAGAGACCATCTCTGTACATCCCACATTTCATATATCCTCGGACCATCGAGGTCCAGGACACCACGTTCCGCTCCGGCATTGCCTCAAACAGCCTCCTGGCCTCGGACACAGTCCCATACTTACATAGCCCATCAACCATAGAACTCCAAGAAATGACGTCCCTTGCAGCCATTGTATCGAACACCCTCAGCGCCATGTCAATCTCCCCGGCCCTGAGGTACCCTAAAATCATCGCGTTGGACCCCACGGGGTCCCTCAACCGCGGTGGCATCTCCCCATAAACCGCCTGAGCCTCCCGCAGCATGCCCTCCCTGGCAAGGCCCGTTATGATGACGCCGTAGGACACGGCGTTCTTGGCGGGCGTCTTGCAGAACAGCGCGTGCGCAGCCGCGGGCCGCCCCGCGCCGAGGTAGAGGGAGAGCAGCGCGTTCCAGGAGACGGCGTTGCGGCGGGGCATGTCGTCGAAGACGAGGCGCGCGGAGGCGAAGTCGCCGCCTTCGGCGTAGGCGGTGAGGAGGGCCGTCCAGGAGATGACGTCGCGGCGGGGCATCCGGTCGAACAGCTGCTGGGCGTCCTGGATGCGGCCGCGGCGGCCGTAGGACGTGAGCAGCGCGTTGAGGTGGGCCCTGTTAGGGAGAACCCGCACCGGCAGCGGATGCTCTGGGGTCGCGAGGCGGTGCGGAACGCCCGCGGCGGCCAGGCCGGCCGTGGCCGGTGCTCTTGGTAACCGCAGCGCGGCCATTGCCGCAATGCCGCTACCCGCCGTTGCCAGAGGCTAGAGCGAGCACTCGGACGTCACGGTTTTGTGTCTCACGCTGACGAATGCCTGTCTTTATTTCAGTTTTGACAACAAAGAAAGATTAAATTATTCAAATCACTTGCAATTCGCATCACTGCTGGCCTATAAAGAGTTCCAAATCATCTCATATGGTGACCTAGTTCTGTGCCTCCATTAATACTAAGACCCCATTCAAATGGAGGGAAAAATTCATGTTTCCTATGTTTTTCATTTGAAAATTAAACAGATACCTATGAAATCCATGTACAATTTCTACATTCCAAACTTCAAGTGGGTCCCTAAGTGTCGTTCCAATGTTTGAAAACGGTAGTTTCGTATCTACATACCTGATTTTGTAAATAATAAATTTGGTATGGTTGCGACCCCAAAACTCGGAAGCATATTTCTTATATACAAAGCGCGACGCAAACGTGTGCTCCCGTTCGTCCACGTCGGCAGAAAAAACTTGGAAGAGCGTCCGTTGCAATTTGAACGGCCACAGGCTGCAGCTGAAGTCCCTTTCTCGAAGCGTCGGTCTTTCTAGGCCCACTGGCCCAGCCGCCTCCAAACGAAGAGCCGTCTCGTCGTCGCCTTCGCTTCCTTCTGCTCCTCTACGCCCTGTGCCCGGGCGAAGCTTGCGCGACGGACAACAGCCACCTGTGCGCTCCGCTGCCCCTGCGGACCCTGTTGCACCCGATGGGCTGCCTGCTCTCATCGTGGGCGCCTGGTCGCAACACCGGCATGCCGGCACCGTCCGGAGGATTCGAGAGCGTCACGCGGAGGATTCGACGACGTCGCATGCGACGCCCTTGGTGCCTTTGCCAGCGTCTTGCTACAGGGGAGGGGGCTCGCCGACACGCTCCTGTCCCCGTCATAGGTCTCTGGTGGCCACAAAGCTACAACTTCACGGTGACTTCCGCTCCTCCACGGCTCCAGCTCACCCTCCTGTCTCCTCTCCTCCCTTCACATCAAGGGTGACTGGCTCACTTCACCGACGACCAAACAGGCACATGTAGCAATCTGAAAAGAAATATATAGAAATAAATACAATACTTAGGTGAAGTTTCTTTTTAATCAGCATGAGATATTGTTTGATCCTGAGTAGAGACGTGATATGAAGTACTTTTCTTTGGTGCATCTTAGCAAGAGGCGCTGACATCATCTCACAAAAAGGAAATTGGAAGTTCAATGGAGATATCACGAAAAGTAAGTTCCAGTTACTCAGTTGTATTTGATTTTCATCACATATGTCAGTCTTTGGTAGTAAATGGTTGTCGTTCTCTTTACTGCCACAAAATCATACTTTGGAGTGGATGGAACTCGAAAAAATAGTTTTTATTATTCATGCCTGCGAAATTATGGAGCTAAGTAAAACAATGATTCTAATTGTTTATGTATATTGATTCTGAAAAAATGTGGAACTCTGACGGTAGAACTGACAACAAACAATAGTGTATCAACTCTCCTTATGTTTTTGTATAATTCCTTAGCAAACTTCATCTGATTAACTAGATCCATTTAAATATGGAGATGCCTAATTGTGTTAGTGCTAAGCCACATGTATTCTTCTTTCAGATTTTTGAAATAGATTAAGGTGATTTTTAAATCGGCTTATTTTATTTAGAACACAAGCAGCTTATTTAAAAGAGAACACTTTACCTTATCCTGTCCTCCCCCGTGCTACTAAAACAGAGATCTTCTTGACCAATTCCTCACGTAATCCAACAATACATAACTGAGATTTATTGTCAATTCCCTTTATCTGGTCATGATCAGCACTATTTTTTGAGTAGCCCCATGTTGTTTACTACTTCCTCCTCCGACTTTGCTTTCTTACTCCAGTTGATCGTTATTTTTCTATTATGATGCTAATGGCTCCTCTATATAGAATGCTAGCTAAAGTGATCACCCTATACTATAAAAGCAGCCGCAGTTGTTTGGAAAAAAATGAATGCAAAATAGAGGAATAGAAAAAAACATGAGATAACGGTAAAAAGTATATGAATAGAGTGATAGCAAAGATGTTTGGAATGGAGGGCGAAAAGTAGAGTAATCTGAGCAAGCACAGGAGTAGAGTGATAGCAAAGATTCTTTCCTTGGGTAGGAATGAAGTTTTAATTTTCTCTGTTTTGCACTGCTATGAGTTTTCCTTTCGAAAGGAAATTAAATTTGCTTAAATGTATGAGTATTGTTGGTTTCAAGGTTTCAGAATTTCAAAAATAGACCCCATTTCAGTGCAAAATTCAGATATGTGTGTATGATTCGAGAATTCCCATATGAATACCACATATAGAGAAGGCCATGAGCTGAAAAGTATGCACAGTAGATATGTTCTGCCCCATATAAACAAACTCAGATATTTCAGTTTGTGTGCGTCACATATCTACATTAAAATTGTGGGTTGTTCGCTTCAGATTAAAGCCGACTGTTTGGACTAATACAGCTGCAATCCATAGAGACAAAAACACTGTATAAGCAGTAGAAGCCGGTATGAATTAAAGCCAAATGAACAGGCTTGTTTCTATATAACAAACGCGTACGCAAAGCTACTCAACCACGCTGTCCACGTCGCTCCTCTGTTTCCCAGCCATTGGATCGGTAACCAACGACACAGGAGAACTCTGTGCGATTGTTTTTTAGTCTCAGTACGCGAAGTTTCTGGACAACGTCGGACAGACAGAGAGAATAGAAAAATATACACATCTTCTTCCTCTCGCTTCCAAAGGCGATGCCTTCCACGGAGAGGAGATCGTGCGACCGTGATGGCAGCGACGCTTGATTTTGCCCATCTTCCCACGCTCGAACGGGTAACAGTCTCTTCAGTCTCTTTCCTTCTGTGGCTTCCAATCGTCTCTTCCGAATTCCATAGCACTCTCACAGCACGCTGGCAGGACACTCATTCTCTCAATCGGCTCTTCCCGCTGTGCTGCACGCCACCAGGAGCCTCCCCCAATTCCTCCCTGTCAAACGGTGCCGCACCGCAAGGAGCACAACCACCCCCCGTCTCCTTCCTTAGACGCGTTTCTCGCGCGGTGCGCCCCCTCTCCCTGAAATTCTTATATACATAGCAAGGAGCAAATATGGGATTCCATGATGTCCACGTCGCTATTTTTCGACGGCTCAACTTGATTGTGCTGTGAATTGTCTGCTAGCTAGGGAGTCATCGTTTCTGTTCTGGCCTCTAAAATAACCTTTACAGCTGGAACCGGAGTATGCTTGACAAATGTAAGCAGAATATTGTCAATTGTTGTTTCCTTCTGCGCTATTGAAAGGAATTTACAGATTATGTCACATTAGCAACTGGTAATTCCAGGTACAGTGGCCATCCAAATTTTTTAGTCCCAAATTCTAAATGTTTTGTTTGGTTCGGATCTGTAAATAAGAACATTTTTTTCTACCACTTGAAAGGACCAAATTTAGGGTGTGAAGCAAAGAATTCATCAAACTGATAAGATCCGACATATTTTAATAAGACATCTATGTGGCCTTCAATGGTAGAATGATACCAAGGCATGTGAAGGAGCTCAATTCCTTATAATGTAGGGTTATTGCCCACAGAAGCTTAAATACTTGATGCTGAACTGCTGAAATATGATGTCTCACTGAAAAGAGCGAGATGGCAATGAGAAGTGTTCAGGAAGAGGGGCAATATTTACTCAGAGCAGAGCAGCGAAGGAAGGTGCTACTTCATGGTCATGAGTATCTGCAAAGAGATGATGCTCATAATAGTTTGCTTTGATATTTGTTGTTCATGCTAAGGATGCCACTTACTTTATTTGCAAACAAGCTATTCCAGATGATTGACGGCTTTGACATAACTTCTCTTTTCCTTCTTTTGCATTGTTTCATATGTGTGAGGATTTTAGGGAGCATATTAAATGAGATACATGCGTGCTAGGTCGTCATAGTATCAAGACTACACAAGTAGTCATGTGTTATACTTGACCATTCCATATTATCAAAAGCCATTTCCTTTAAATAATTGTATTCTACAACCTCAATCATGCAATCAAGTTACTATACCATGACTGATGTTGTGTGTAGTTTTTCCCTTTTTTGTGCTAACTCTGATGAAATTTCGTTTAAGGGGACAAGTACACATGAGCGAAATGGGTAATTGATTTGAGTTGGTTTCAGTTACTAAAGTAGCACCTCATAAAAATCTTAAACAGAAACAAATCAATACAAGTACGCATCTTAAGCACTCTGCTAGTTTAATTACTTATTGCAAGACAATAATTTACGTACATTACTCTGCAATTACTAACATGTCCTCTAATTGATGCTACAGGTCGCGCCACCAAGCTGCCATGATATTCCTCCACTTACCAGCGATTCCAACTCCAACAACATCAGGTTTGTTTATTCCCAAATTCTCATACAAAATCCATGATCAACGTAACCTATTTGACTCTTATCTATGTTATTTCATAAATTACATAAGAAAGAATACTATGTAAATTTTTAGATGGAGGATCACAGTACAAACTGTAAATAAACGCAATGTCTTTCTTTTCGACATGTTAGTTGTTAGGTGCTTTCTGTGTTATGTTGCTACCATTCGTAATATGAATAGCAAGTTTACAGCTTGAAGAATATTTTGTCTGTATATAAATATGTTGTTATACCTGTTGTCGTCGAAGTAGTTAACTTTGGTAGATGAAACGATTGGGTTCTACTATGCTACAATGTCTGTACAATTAGTAAGTTGTTAGGTTGGCACACATATAAATCGGGTTACATTTTTTAAGTAAAAAAAGAAAGAATACATATTGTATTAATCATATCCTGCGAACAAAGGATACTGTTAAGATTTTTTAATTGGCATGTTAAATTTAATAGGCAGTAATTAGGTACATAACAAAAACAACACCATTTTTATTTTTGTAGGATCACACAACAAGCAGCAATCAGATGAACAAACTGGTACGACCTTAATTGGATCTCCTCTAAAAATATTAGATTCCTGAATATACAGCTTCATGGTGCACCTATATTAGTACTACCTACTTGCACACTACACCTAACTTCCAATAATATGTTACACTACCACAAAAAATGTGCATTTACATTTATAAACTAAAAAATCAATTTCGTACCATTATTTACTGCTACACAAATATATATGTATAGGTTGAAGAAAGGAACATCACACATGGAAAGAGACGATCAGGACGGCCATGAAGATTAAACATTGTTGTTTGTTAGAATACTCGTTTAGGGTTTAGGGTCCTCCCCGTGTAATGACCATCTCACCCCTCTGTAATGGGCCTGGCCCAGTTTACTCAGCCTATTAATATATCACCCAACCCCTGTTAGGGTTAGGGTTCACATTCCAACATGGTATCGGCCTAGGTTTAGAGTTTTTTCCTCTCCACCCCTGCAGCTGCCGCCCCATCCTTCCCTGCACAGCCGCCGCCCCCTGGTTCCTTCTCCCTCCCCCTTCTCTCCCTGGCCGCCGCCACCTGCCAGCAGTGCCTGCGCCAGGAAGCCCCTGCCCCGCGCCCAAGCCACACCGAACAGCCCGACGCGCCCTGTGCCCCGAGCCCCACGCCAGCAGCGCCCGCGTAGAAGCCGTGCCCTGCTCCTAGACGTCCGCGAGCCTGACGCTCTCACAGCCGCGCCAGGAGCCGCCGGCCTCCCTCCCGCCGTCGGCCCCCAGCCGCCGGCCCATCTCCCTCAGCCGCCAACAGGCCCGGCGCCCCGACGCCGCCCCAGCCGCGACTGCGCCAGGTCGCAGCCACGCCGCCAGCCGCTCGGGCCACCGCACCAGCCCAGAGGACCCGCGCCCCTGCTGTTCCGCGCCCGGCTGTCTAGTCCGCGCCTCCCTGCGCCAGCCTGCACCGGTCACCATGAGCTTTACCTCGCCCGCCGCTCTCGTGACTGTGCGTGTCCTCCTCCACGACGGCCAGCTCATCCGGGGCATGTTCATGTCCTTCGATCCAATCTGGAACCCTATTCTTCGGGACTGCGTCGAGGTCCACCCTCAGGCGGGCCGTCACGTGCCTGGACCGCTTGTCTTCCCACGTGCTGCGATCGCCTCCCTAGCGGTTGAGCCCGTGTCATCTCCCTCCCTTCCTAGTGCCTCTGTCGGGGCACCTTCTTTGGCCCTCTCCGCTCACACTGTACCTTCGCCACTTCCACCTCCCCGAACCACCACCGATTGGGTGGTTGACTCCGGGGCCTCCTTCCACACTACCCCCACCACTAATTCATTACTCCACTCCCACCCACCCCAACCCTCACATCCTACCTCCATCGTCGTCGGCAACGGTTCCACCCTCCCGGTCACCTCAGTAGGTACATCGGTTCTTCCAGGACCATTCTACCTTAACGACGTCCTTGTTGCTCCCGGACTGACTCATCCCCTCCTCTCGGTTCGTCGCTTCACTAGTGACAACCAGTGCTCTATGGAGTTCGACCCCTGGGGCCTCACCATACGCCACCTTCCCACACATGCTGTGCTCGCTCGCTGTGACAGCTCCGGTCCCCTCTATTCTCTTCACTTGCCCTCCACTCCCTACACCAGAGTAGCCTCATCTCCTGTACTTACTACTACCACCACATCACATGCTCTTGATACCACCACCACCTCCTCCGCCATTTGGCACCGTCGCCTTGGGCACCCTGGACCTGATGTAATGTCCTAGCTTTCCAGCCACTCTGACATATCATATACTCGGGGCTCTTCTGAGCACCTCTGTCATGCTTGTCAGCTCGGCTGTTACTCCCGTCTTCCTTTTTCCACTTCCACGTCCAGGGCTATTCAGGCCTTTGATCTTGTCCACTTTGATATCTGGACATGTCCTATCCTTAGCCTCTCCGGCTACAAGTACTACCTGGTCATTCTGGATGACTACTCCCATTTCCTTTGGACTTTCCCCCTTCGGATGAAGTCCGACATGTTTACCACCCTCACTCACTTCTTCGCCTGGGTATCCACCCAGTTCCGGTGCCCAGTCCGTGCCCTACAGTGTGACAATGGCCGCAAGTTCGACAACAACGCCTCCCGCTCTTTCTTCCTCACTCACGGCGTCCAGTTGTGTCTCTCGTGTCCCTACACCTCTGCTCAGAACGGCCGGGCCGAGCGCGTGATTCGCACCACCACCAACATGATCTCCTGCCTTCTCTTTTAGGCATCTCTCCCTGCCACCTACTGGGCAGAGGCCCTTCATACCGCCACGCATCTCCTCAACCGTCTTCCCTCGAAGGCGGTGAGCTACCCTACACCTCACTTTGCCCTGTACGGCACAACCCCTTCCTACGACCACCTGCACGTGTTCGGCTGTGCCTGCTACCCTAACATCTCCGCTACCGCCCCTAACAAGCTTTCTCCTTGCTCCACTCGCTGCCTCTTCCTCGGCTACTCCCCTGACCACAAGGGGTATCGGTGCCTGGACCTCACCTCCCACCACATCATCATCTCTCGTCACGTCGTCTTCGATGAAGATGTGTTTCCCCTTGCAGGCTCCACCCACCCACCGATCTTGACTCCCTCCTCGAGTCCGACCCGGTTCCCCCCACCCCCGGCGCCCCGTCTTGCGCCGTTACCTGCTCCTCGTGCAACCACGACGCCACAGCTCGCGCCCATCTCCGCGTCACGCGTGGCGCCGTTGACCTCGCCTGCGCCACGCGCGGCCACGTCGATCATGCCTGCGTCATGCGTGGCCCCGTCGATCTTGCCTGCACCACACGTGGCCCTGTCGACCCCGCCTGTGCCACGTGCGACCCCGTCGACCACGCCTGCGCCACGCGCGGCCCCATCGACCACGCCTGCGCCCCGCGCGGCCCCGTCGATCCTGCCTGCGCCATGCGCGGCCCCGTCGACCCCGGCTCGCTTCGCCAGCCCCATGCTCGTCTACCACCGCCGCGGCCACGCCACTACCTCCGTGCCCCCCCGACTTGGGCCCGTCGACGAGCGCGACCCGCTTCACCGACCCCACCGTCGTCTATCACCGCCGCGAGCCGGCCACACCCGCCGCTCTCGATGTTCTGGCGGTTCGCTCCGAGCCGTCCGTATACCATCCGGTCGCCATCCACCGCGACCCCGGACACGTCCACCCGATGGTGATTCGGTGCGCCGCTGGCGTTCTTCGCTCCGTCGACCGGCTGATCCTGGCAGTTGATACGTCTAGCACTCCACCCGACGCTTCCCCGGTGCCCTCCTCCGTTCGCACTACCCTCGCCGACCCACATTGTCGTCGTGCTATGGAGGAGGAGTACACGGCCCTCTTGGCCAACCACACCTAGGACCTGGTGCCGTGTCCACCAGGCACCAACGTGGTTACCGGCAAGTGGCTATTTCGCCACAAGCTGACCTCGGATGGCTCCCTCGACTGCTACAAGGCCCATTGGGTCCTTCGGGGCTTCACACAGCGCCCCAGAGTGGACTACGACGAGACCTTCAGCCCCGTCGTTAAGTTCACCACTGTTCGCGCCGTCCTCTCCCTCGCCCTCTCCCGTGACTGGGCGATCCATCAGCTCGATGTCAAGAATGCCTTCCTCCATGGCACTCTGACGGAGACTGTCTACTGCAGCCAACCCACCGGCTTCGTCGACGCTGACCGTCCGGATCTGGTCTGCTGGCTGAACCGGTCCCTATACGGCCTCAAGCAGGCGCCACGGGCATGGTACAGTCGCTTCGCCTCCTACCTGGCCTCCATTGGCTTCGTTGAGGCCAAGTCGGACATGTCCCTGTTCATCTACCGGCGCGGCGATGACACCGTCTACCTCCTGCTCTACATCGACGACATTGTGCTCACGACATCCACTGCCGACCTTCTACACCGCACGATCGTCGCCCTTCAGCGGGAGTTCACGATGAAGGACCTGGGGCCCCTACACCACTTCCTCGGCATCACCGCCGAGCGCCGGCCCCAGGGTCTCTTCCTCCACCAGCGCCAGTACGCCATCGACATCTTGGAGCGGGCTGGCATGTCTGACTGCAAGCCCTGCTCCACGCCTGTCGACACTCAGGCGAAGCTCTCTGAGGACGACGAGCCTCCGGTCGCCGGCGCGACGTCCTACAGGAGCCTGACCGGCGCGCTCCAGTACCTCACCTTCTCCAGGCCCGACATCGCATACGCCGTCCAACAAGTGTGCCTGCATATGCACACTCCGCAGGAGCCCCATCTCACCGCGCTCAAGCGGATTCTGCGCTACCTCCGCGGCTCCCTCGACTATGGCCTCCTTCTCCGACCATCCCCGACGTCGGAGCTCGTGGTCTACACCGACGCTGACTGGGCTGGCTGTCCCGACACGCGCCGGTCCACCTCCAGTTATGCTGTGTTCCTGGGTGCCAACCTCGTCTCTTGGGCCGCCAAGCGTCAGCCCGTCGTCTCTTGCTCCAGCACTGAGGCCGAGTACCGTGTCGTGGCCAACGGCGTGGCAGAGGCCTCCTGGCTGCGCCAGCTCCTCCACGAGCTCCACAGTCCCCTCCAGCGCGCCACCCTTGTCTACTGCGACAACGTCAGCGCGGTCTACCTCTCTACCAACCCCGTGCAGCATCAGCGCACGAAGCATGTGGAGATCGACCTGCACTTCGTCCGCGAGCGTGTCGCTGCCGGTGACGTTCGGGTTCTCAGCGTCCCCACCACGCTGTAGTTCACCGACATCTTCACCAAGGGGTTATCGTCGAGTGTATTTTTAGACTTCAGATCCAGTCTCAACAACTGTACATGATAGAGTTGTGACTGCGGGGGGTTTTAGAATACCCGTTTAGGGTTTGGGGTCTTCCCCGTGTAATGACCATCTCACCCCTCTGTAATGGGCCTGGCCCAGTTTACTCAGCCTATTAATATATCACCCAACCCCTATTAGGGTTAGGGTTCACATTCCAACACTGTTAAGAAAAGCCATATTTTCTGTATTGCTTCTAAGCTGTTTTTATGGCCTTTAAACCAGTACTTTTGGTTGACGTAGATGTAGCTATAACTATTGTAATATAATCTCTGAGTTTCTCATGCTGCTATTCAACATTTCATTACTTCTACCAATATTTGTACAGTTCCAGTTGACTTGCTTGCTTTTTGTTCTTGCCTTATCAAGGTAATTAGCTAAACTACAATTTGATTTATGGAATCCTGATGCAATGGTACATCAATGTTGTACTTCAGCATGTGCATTTTACGTGCACTTAGATTTCTATGTTGTTTACTGTCCATGAAATGCTTTGATTCCTGTTGACGTAATGTGCACTTCGATTTATATGCTATTTAAAGTCCACCTTTGTTCCAATCCAAGAAATTCTATAATTCCTGTTAAGATAATGTTCAAAATAACATTATGTAAGCTTCTAATGTTGTAATTTGAGTTGCTATTTAATTTAAGATATATATAATTCAACTGTTCAAATATAATGTTTATAGAACTCGCGCGAAGCGCGAGCAAGGTACTAGTATAAGTAAAAAGATAAGTAGCATGTGAAGCATTATTTCCTTTTTCCCAAGATCCTGTAAGCAGCAAACTATTTCATGTGACATTCTTTGAAATTTCTCATCAAATTTGTTTCATACATAGCCCATTTCAACAAAGTTTTTGTTTTGACAATCTTGGCATAAGATTATAAAGCTAAAGTATAAGAAAAAGCGACTGAAACAAAGTAATCCTGAAGATTTCAGCATTAGGAGATTGCAAAGAGCAGGGAACATTTTGTAGTTATAACTTATATATAACAAAAGAATGGAGACGTACAACTCATCTGGACATTCTAATCTGGCCTACCACATCAAAATTGGATCAATTACAAGAACAAAGGACGCCAACACCACAGTTGGACCAATACAGATCATGTAAAAACACTAACCAACTGGTTGGAGCTTCCTAAATCTTCAAGCTCCTACCACACCCATGCATTTAGCTCATATCGAGTCGGCAATGGAGGAGCAACAACACCTACACTATCGATGTTGATCCGGTGATATGTCAAAAAGGAGAACACCAGCCAACCAAACTAAACCTGGCTGGGGTATGATGAAGCGAGGACAACATCCAGCAATCCTTTGCTTCGCTTAGCTATCTGTAGTTACAACAGGATGCCTAACCACGGATCAACTTATCCCACAAGCACAGCATCTGCCTAGGTGACTGATAGTGGGCCGTGTAGTAGTTCTCCAGGCAACCATACCGGCAGAACTTCCAGCTGTGGGAATATTGGACAGGCTTTGTTGCATTGAATTTCTCGACCCATAGACCCATACTTACATCTTCCATCTTAAACAACTGCAAGACAGACCAATTTTTACATCTGGAATTCAAGTTTGTGAAAAGTATTCTGGAGAAGGAAGCAGCTCAAACTTACTCTTAAGCTCTGATTAGCATGCTATGACACAATGAATTTTGCTATGTCACTAGAAATCACATAGCCTGGTCCATTTGCATATGGTGGGTAGATATCCTCAGGCCACTCTCCTGTGGTAATTTATTGATAGGAGTCAGGACAGGCAATGAAGAAAATGAGGTATGTGACGGTGGCACAAGATGTGCTGTAATTTACACAGATATAAACTGAGTAGGAAATGAAGGGCATATGTTGCCATTTGCCAATGTTGGCAACTCCTAAACTGAAATGAGATTACCTCGTCTGTAACTGCCCATTTTCCAGTTCTCAATGGTCTATGCAAGAGGTTAAGGTTCCCCATATATAATGGTTTGTCACCGTTGTTCAACTTGATGTGTCTCAGAACCACATCTCTCTCACAAATGTATCATCGTCACATTTCATGCAGTAACAAACATCATGTTCATGATTAGTCAATACAGGGTGCTTATTATTGACTGAAAGGTTTTAGATGGCAACTAAAAGTTCTAGTGACTTTCATGATTGGCATAGCCCATTACCATTAGCCTGTGCTAGAGCCTTAACCTCTACAAGAAACATGTTAAAACAGAAATAATTATTGAGGATAGATAGAAACAGATCAGAAGCTATTGCAAGTTCACTTTAGTAGACATTGACAAACAATACAAATGCAAGAAGTCAAGAAGTAGAACATCAATTTGTCATGATAATGGCATAATTGTCTTACCCCATACTCACAGATAGCAATCGTCTTAAGAACAACCAGCTCATAGCGATCTATAAATGGCAAAATGACAATGTCTCCGAAATATTCTGCTTCTTTCTTCAGCATCACATTGGCCTCTTTCCTTGAATTCTGCAAACACAATTTTATCATGCCATATGATTTGAATTTGTCTTATCCACTAGTAGAAAAGAGCTCAAAGCCTGCGGCACCCATATATTTTTACAGACGGATCCAGTTATCCACCGACTGTGCTATTTCTAGTGGCGGTTCCTTAAGAAAACCGTCACTAGAAATCGTATTTCTACTGGCGGTTCCTTAAGAAAACCGCCAGTAGAAATCCATGATTTGTAGTGGCGGTTTTCTTAAGGAACCGCCAGTAGAAATATGATTTCTAGTGGCGGTTTTCTTAAGGAACCGCCACTAGAAATCATTTTTATCCTTAATTTTTCGAGTTTTTCAAACGACCTCGTATGACAAAACCACCAAAATAAAAGTTGTAGATCTCTAAAAGTTATGAAACTTTGTAGTTGACAACTTTTTTATTTGAACTCATTTCGGTTCTCAAAAATTGAATCTAAGTATGTCAAATTTAAAATTCAAATTTTGCAAACTACCTCGGATGAAAAAAAGTGTCAAAATAAAAGTTGTAGAACTTCAAAAGTTATTTATCTTTGTAGTTGATAACTTTTTTATTTGAATTCGTTTAAGGTCTCAAATAAGCAATTTATACTCAAATGGTTGTAATATGTGGAGAAAACAACTACAAACTAGACACAAGGCATGTCATAGACGGAGTGGTAGTGGAGGGTACGCGCGAGGGTGAGGTCTACGGTTCGATTACTAACAACCGCGTAGCGCGCGAATTTTGCGCGAAAAATGCCGCGACTTGCACTGGCGGTTTTATTACGTCGACCGCCAGTGAAAATCGATTTTCACTGGCGGTTCTCAGTTACCCGCCTGTAAAAATGATGATTTCTACTGGCCCCTAGCACTGGCGGTTACGAAAAACGCCACTGTAAATAGGTTTGCAACCGCCACTATAGAGCTTATCTGTACTAGTGATCATGTCAGGACTAAAATCTTTAGCTACATATGTTATCTATTTGGATGGCTAATTTGCTTACCAGTGCAACAAAGAATCGAGCCGCTGATTCAGAATGCTTAATTTCTGGAGTCTGCATCCATGTTTTTCTCACAGCCATGCGCTCAGCAAAATGATTTGATGTAGACAATATTCCAATGAAAAGAAAAACAGGACCTTTTGGTAGCGACCAAGACCTCCACTGTTCTGACATCTCAAGAACTTGTTGAAGAGAAAAACTAGGATGCGACATAGGAAGAGCAGTGGCATAAACTGAATGTACATCTACATCACCCTTAACAAATAATCCTGTTGCGTCTTCAAGAGTGAACCCCTGAAAATGGTCACCTGGTACCCCTAAATATCTACTCTAAATACCATAACAAAAAAAAAAGAAACAACAGATAAACATGTCTAAAGAACATACTGGTCGATAAGGAAAAGATGTGACATGCCGACCACCAACATAAATGTGGAAACCTTCAACTCCAGCTTGTATAGTCAAAACAAATAGCCTCTCCTCTACGAAGGGGAATGGCCATGTCATTGCAGGTCTCTTTGCACGCCCTATGAATCTCTTCAGCCATGAAGTTGTATTGGACTCCTTGGTGTCAACAATGTCATTGCGTATCTGTCGGTACCCTGAAACAGGGGTACCCCTTTCTACAGTATGAAGACGCTATACCCACGTAGCTACCTCTAGTTGCGCGGCGAACAACTCTCTGCCCGGCCACGTGGACGACTCCGTGGTCGCCACGAGGCCAGGGAAAGAGATGTACTCCAAGATGCCAACAGTGGGTCTCGACTCCCATGGGAAAGCGTCGGACCCCTGTACATGTAGACCAGACCTCCGGGGGAGGGTCCAGGACCCCCGCAAGGGCGACCCGGACCTCCGGGACGGGTCCCGGACCCCTCTGCGTGGGATACGAACTACCCACAACCGGGTCCCGGGACTCCAGGGCAGAGGATATCCAGATCTTGCTCAGGCAGGGGTTCGGTGCCGACATGTGTCCAAGCACAGTCTGGTGCGGACCTGCTCCCGCCCAGGCGGGGACCCGATGCTGCCACATGGCCTACCGCGCGTGATGTAAGCCTGCGGGCGGAGCCTGACATAAGGCCTCTGGGCCACGCTGCCTCTGTATTTATTGCAGAGAAGACGCGCCGCCTGTCTATCCCGCTGACAGGCGATGTGCCCCTTCAGCATTTAATGTGTCATGTCCACTCAGCTGGCAGGCGGCGTCCAGGCCATCCTGCAGGCGGCGTGCCTGTCTATTCCCGTTGGTTGACAGTACGTCTGTGCTACCACATGCGCTGCACTCATCATGACTCGCGTGTTACCGAGGACGATGCCGCAAGATATCAATACTGTATGCACTACGGATATTATGGCACTCAGAGATCACCCTGGTGTGGCAAGAAGTAGTTCCTTCCTTCCATTTGTCCCTGAGCCCACGTGTCGGGGCTCAGTATCCTTGTATGTGCCCCCCTTGAACTATAAAAGGGAGGGCACACTGCGACTTAGACTCTCAGACACACTTAGACCCAGCTCAGGCTCACAAGTTTATACAAGCTCTCAAGCTCAATACATCACACAGTGGAGTAGGGTATTACGCTCCGGCGGTCCGAACCACTCTAAACCCTTGTGTATTCTTGTGTTCGTTCATCGCTTAGCAGACAAGCAAAACGCTTAGGCCCCTCCTCATCTTAGGATTTAGGGCAGGTGCATCCTGCCACCCGGCCGGAGATTTCCTCTCCGACATTTGGCGCGCCAGGTAGGGGGCCTGGCATTAGGTTTTTGCTTGTTTTTTCCGCTCAGCATCATGGTCCCTATCATCGAGCATCCTGACATAGCCTCTGGGGACTTCCTCATGGAGGAGGAAGCCGCATCTTCTGCGCCGCTGAGCTCCAGCCGCTCAGTGCCTGGTGCAGCTGCTGTGTGCCTCGCACGGCAGCCCATGCCTACACAGGCGTCCCAGACTCCATCGGGGGTAGTTCCCGCCAGGGCGCTTTCCGCGGCCAGGGAGTTGTTGTGCCACCCACCAAGCTCCGTAGCCTCGCCAGGGGCTATGAAGCAGTGGCGCGACGATGTGGATCGCCTCCTTGGCATGGCGCACTCTGGCTCGGCCAGACCCAGGCCTCGATCATTCCAGTGCAGGCACGAGGCATCGGCCTCGGGGCGTTCACCCTCGATGAGGGCTGTGCCAACTGAAGATCTACGGGCGGAGCTCAAATGCATACGTGCGGTAGAAGACGCTCAAGCCTCTCTGGAGAGGCCTGAAGACCTGCGGGACGAGCTCAACCGCAGGCGCGTAGGCGAGGATGCCCGTATCTATCTGGAGAGGGCGCATGAGCGCCGCCAAAACCTCGAGGGTCGCAACCTCGAGCAAGACTTCGCTGCGGTCGCACCGTAGACCCCAGGGGGTGCCCGATTCTAGACGGGTATCCTGTTGGTTGGTGTGGGCTGCGCCGCTCTAGCGGATCATCTCCGTGCGGCGACGTGGCCATCCAAGTTCCGGCCACACCTGCCGGAGAAGTACGACAGTACGACAAACCCGTCGGAATTCCTGCAGGTCTACGTCACCGCCATTACGGCAGCAGGTGGAGACACCGCCGTGATAGCAACCTACTTCCATGTAGCTTTGTCTGGGCCAGCCCGGACTTGGCTCATGAACCTAGCCCTAGCATCCATCTACTCCTAGGAAGAGCTCTGCACGCGGTTCGTAGCGAACTTCGCCAGCGCTTACCAACAGCATGGTGTGGAGGCACACCTCCATGCAGTGAGGCAAGAACTCGTGGAGACCCTCCGGACGTTCATTTCCCGCTTCACCAAGGTACGTGGGACCATCCCTCGTATCTCAGATGCCTCCATCATCACTGTTTTCCACCAAGGGGTACGTGATGAAAAGATGCTGGAGAAGTTGGCCACGCATGATGTGGACAACGTCACCACGCTCTTCGCTCTGGCTGACAAGTGTGCTAGGGCCGCCGAGGGCCGTGCATGGCACTCGGCGCCATAGACCGGGGTTACCCAGATGGGCGGCTCGGGTGCCGTCGCCCAGGGCGACGGCAAGAAGAAAAAGAAGAATAAGAACTGCAGCCGCGAGAAGCCGCAGGTTGCTGCTTCAGTCGTCGCTGCCGCGACGGGGGCCAGGGTGAGCGCAACAAGCGCCCACGTCCCCAGGGAGGCAGCAGTGGCACATGCCCTATGCACCCAACGACCGCCACAGTGCCGCCGACTGCCGCGAGATTATCAAACTCGTGAAGCGCGTCAGTGAGCGGCACGAGCAGTCCTCCAAGGACGGCTCACCACCTCGTCGCCGGCCCGGCAAGGAGAGGGCCGACGAGGAAGCCGCGGCCGTGGGGGAATGAGTCCTCGGGTACCAGTCGCCCGAGGGGGACCTCAAGGACGTCTTCACCGGAGACTCCGACTCCGGCGACGACAACGACCGCCGCAAGAAGCTGTACGTAATGTACGGCGGAAGCTGGGAGCTCACCTCCCACAGGAACGTCAAGTCCCTGCGACGGGAGGTTCTTTCAGCGGTCCCAGGGGTCCCCAAGGTTGCTCCGCACCGACGGTGGAGGAGCACCACCATCTCCTTCGAGGCTTCCGACTGCCTCGACAACATGGCAGGGGCTGGCGTACTGCTGCTCATCACCGCGCCTATCGTTGCCAACATGCGGCTGCACCATGTGCTGATCGACGGAGGGGCCGGCCTCAACGTCATCAGCCATGCGGCATTCAAGCAGCTATAGATCCCGGGGTCCCGGCTGGGGCCCTCTCGCCCATTCTCCGGGGTGGGCCCACAACCCGTGTACCCCCTCGGGAGCATCATGCTCCCGGTTACATTCGGGACGAAGGAAAACTTCCGCACGGAGAACGTCCAGTTCAATGTCACGGATGTCAACCTCCCCTTCAACGCCATCATTGGTAGGCTGGCCCTGTACCGGTTCATGGTCATTGCCCATTATGGGTATTTGGTCCTCAAGATGCCGTCTCCCACAGGGGTCCTCACCGTGAGAGGCGACCGCGCCATCGCGCTTGCGGCCGTCGAGAAGCTACATGCCCTGGCGGCCGTGATTGCTCAGCCGGACAGCGGAGGGAGAAGCCCCTCGACCTCCGGTGCCAAAGCGCCCTCCAAGGCGCCGAAGGTACAGCCGTCCGGAGCTGACGGCGGACCCGTGAAGACCATCTAGGTCGGCGCGGACCCCTCCCAGACCACCCGCATTGCGGGCAATCTGGGAGAGAAATAGGAACTCGCGCTCTTCGCCTTCCTCTGGGCAAATGCCGACGTGTTTGCTTGGGAGCCGTCGTAGATGCCTGGGATCCCCAGGGAGGTGATTGAGCACCATCTGAAGATCTACCCGGACGCCAAGCCGGTGAGCCAGAAGCCTCGGAGACAGTCTGTGGAGCGGTAGGACTTCATCCGTGAGGAGGTCCGAAAGCTGTTACACGCTGGCTTCATCGAAGAGGTCCATCACCCCATGTGGCTGGCCAACCCAGTCATCATGCCAAAGGCAAACGGGAAGCTTCGAATGTGCATCGACTACACCAGCCTAAATAAGGCATGTCCCAAAGACCCGTATCCACTGCCACGAATAGATCAGATCGTGGACTCTACCTCTGGGTGCGACCTTTTGTCCTTCTTGGATGCCTATTCTGGTTTCCATCAAATCCGGATGTCTAGGGAGGATAAGAAGCATACCGCTTTTGTAACAGTGGATGGGCTGTATTGTTATGTTGTAATGCCCTACGGTCTGAAAAACGCCTTGCCAACATTTGTTTGGGCAATGAGTAAGACCTTCGGGGACCTGATTCGGGACAAGGTGGAGATTTATGTCGATGACATCATGGTCAAGACTAGGAAGGGGCCGACTCTAGTAGAAGACCTGACCCTGGTTTTCGGCAAGCTGCGGGCAACCCGCACCAAGCTAAACCCAGAGAAGTGCATCTTCGGTGTCTCTGCAGGAAAGCTGCTGGGGTTCCTGGTTTCATACCGGGGCATTGAAGCTAACCCGGAGAAGATCAAGGCCATTGAGGCAATGAGGCCTCCCGCTCGTATCAAGGACGTCCAGACGCTTACGGGATCATTAGCTGCCCTTAGCCGCTTCATTTCGAGGTTGGTCGAGAGGGCACTGCCCTTCTTCAAGCTCCTGCGGAAATCTGGCCCATTTTTTTGGACCGAAGAGGTGGAACAAGCCTTCCAAGAGTTGAAGTAGCACCTAGTATCCCTGCCGATCCTGGTTGCTCCAGAGCCAGGGGAGCCACTGTATCTGTACATTGCGACGGCTGCAGAAGCGGTGAGCATGGTGCTAGTCGCCGAAAGGGCGACCCAAGAAGGCCAAGGACCTAAGGGCTTAGAACCAGGTACAGGGGTCCGGACCGTCCAGAAGCCAGTCTACTACATCAGCGAGGTCCTCCATGAGGCGAAGGCCAGGTACCTCGAGACGCACAAACTCCTCTATGCTGTGCTGGTTGCGTCCAGGAAGTTGTGCCACTATTTCCAGGCACACAAAGTTGTGGTGGTGACCTCCTTTCCATTAAGGGCCATCCTCCACAGCTCTAACGCCACTGGCAACATCGCCAAGTGGGCAGCGGAGCTTGCTGAGTTCCAGCTGGACTTCCAGCCTCGCCACGCCATCAAAAGTCAGGTCCTGGCCGACTTCATCGTGGAGTGGACTCCACCTCCGAGCGCCCCTGGGGGCCCGGACCCCGATCTGGTCCCCACACCTACGGAGCGCAGGGGTCCGGTCTTCATCGAGCCCCACTGGACGCTCTTCTTCGACGGATCCGCCCGCCAGCAGAGTGCTAGTGCGAGGGTGGTCCTCGTCGATCCAAGCGGAGATCAGGTGAAGTACATGGTGCGCCTCGAGTTCAAGGCCACCAACAACATGGTGGAATATGAGGCACTAATCTTCGGCTTATCTGTGGCCCTATCCCTGGGGATCCACCAGCTCCTCGTGAAGGGGGACTCTCAGCTAATCATCAAGAGATTCGTGGGAAGTGTAGCTGCAACGAGCCTAGACTCGCAGCTTACCTCCTCCATGTAAGGAAGCTGGAGAAGGACTTCATGACCCTAGAACTGCAACATGTTCCCCGGATCGACAATTCAGCGGCAGATGACCTCTGCCAGAGAGCGTCAACTCGGGCACCCGTGCCCAAGGGCGTCTTCGAAAGACGGCTGCTGAGACCCACCGCCCAGCCTGCCGAATTGGGCAAAGGGGGCGAGACTGGCACCTCGAAGCCGGCGGTCCCGGTGGCATCCTAGAACCCACCGAAGGCTGTGTGTGCTCTGGGGGACTCCGCTGACCCCTTAGCGCCGCAGTCGACAGCTCTGAGTGGTCCCAATGCATGGATCTCCGAGATCCGGGACTACTTGAAGGAGAATATCCTTCCTCAAGACCATGTCTCCGCAGAGCGCATAGTGCGGTTGGCTAAACGCTACATGGTGATGGATGAGGATCTCTACCGCTGTGGCGCCAACAGCATTCTCATGCGGTGCATCACCCAGGAGGAGGGCCATGAGCTACTCACGGAGATCCATGGAGGGGAGTGTGGAAGTCATTCTTCATCCTGCACACTGGTCGGTAAGGCCTTCCGGCATGGCTTTTACTGGCCAACCGCCCTCCAGTATGCGGCCGAGCTAGTAAAGTCCTGCGAAGCGTGCCAGTTCCACGCAAAGCAGATACACACATCGGCACAGGCTCTACAAATGATTCCGCCCTCCTGGCCATTCGCCGTATGGGGGGTGGATATCCTGGGACCATTTCCCAGGGCCACCGGCGGGTACCGGTACCTCTTTGTCACCATCGACAAGTTCACCAAGTGGCCTGAGGCCACCCCTGTGGTCAGCATCACCCAGGGTGCTGCTGTCGCCTTCCTCAAGTCGATCATCTGTAGATTTGGGGTCCCAAGTCGTATCATTATAGACAACGGGACCCAATTTACATGTCAGATTTTCCAGGAGTACTGCGAGGGCATCGGCACCCAGCTCTGCTTCACATCCGTGGCTCATCCTAAGAGCAACCACCAGGTGGAGAGGGCGAATGCAGAGATCCTCAGGGGACTCAAGACGTGCACCTATGACTGCTTGAAGAAACATGGTGCAAATTGGGTCAGTGAGCTGCCGTCCGTGCTGTGGGGGAACCGGACCACACCCAGCCGAGCTACCGGGGAGACCCCATTCTTCCTGGTCTATGGGGCCGAGGCCTGCCTTCCCCCAGAAATCATTATGGGCTCCCCACTGGTCCAGTCGTTCGATGAATCTACGTAGGGACAGCTACGGCATGAGGACGTGGACTTCATCGACGAGCATAAGTGGCGAGCAGCAATCCGAAATGCACGGTACAACCAGGCGCTCTGGTGCTACCACCAATGGTTCGTGCATAGTAGGAAGCTCGGGGTCGGGGACCTGGTCCTAAGGCGAGTACTGAACCGAGAACGGCTCCACAAACTCTCCCCCAGCTGGGAGGGACCCTTCAAGGTGACAGAAATATGCCGCCCTGGGTGCGTCCGCCTCGCCACAACTGACGGAGTACCTCTTCCCAATCCTTGGAATATAGAGCATCTCCGTAAGTTTTTCCCATAAAAGTAGGGCTGGGGGATTTGGTTTTCTTCCTTTGTAACTAGGTAGCACATATATGTGTGCTAGCCCGGTGAGGTCCGACCTCATAAACCCGGTCTGTTGGCCTACGCTCATGTATATCCAGTTATAAGGAAGGAGTTCGCCCCATAGATTTGTTTTTCTGATGGTTTTATTTTGCTTAAGTTTACAACCATTATTGTTATCTAACCCACCCATACGGTTTCCCTACCTTGCTGGTATAGTGACATCCGCATTACGTAGCCAGGCCTGGCAACCTGGGGGCCAGTTCTAGAGAATGGATACTCGCCTCCTAGGGTGGTACGGAGCTGTGTAGCCGCTTAGCTTGGTTTTGCACCCTAAGCCTGCACGATCCACCACTGTGTGGTGGGTATCCTAGTATTTGGAACTATAGCCCTATGGTCTGGGAACCTGGGGTCTGGTTCTAGAGTATGGACGCACGTCCCCTGGGGTGATCGGGAGCCGTGAAGTCGCTTAGCCTGGGCCCGTACCGTAAGCCTACACACTCCACCACTCTGCAGTGGTTGTCCCAGTATCTAGAACTTTGGTTCAGGGGGTCTGGGCACACAGCTTTGCTTCCCGGGCAAAGCCCTGCTGGTCCTGTTGCGTGAATCAAAGGATAAAAGATACCAGTTAGTGGGTCCTATGGAGGCGTTACTAAAACTTTCTAGCCAAGGTTGTGCTCAGGTCCAGGTCCTAGACGAGATTACCTCCTGGGGGCTATGTCACCAGTTCCTTCTTAACAATACTAGCATCCAGCCTCGACACGTCGAGCCCACATCCTAGGGGGGCCAAGTACCAGGGAAGAAGTTGGTAACAACGCACACAACAAAGGAAAAGTAGCGTGCAGATAAATTGTAATATTGCCTGATAAGTAGTACTTAAAGAGTATCTTACAAAATCAAGATATATTATAACCCGCTCCCCAGCGGGACCCTCGCTTTCTCTATGCAGGCCTGGCTACTCATCGTCAGCGGGATCCCGCTGGAAGCGCTCGGCCACCACATCCACAACATCCTGTACGCCCTCCCGAGCGGCGTCTTCGGTATCGGCCACCGGACCTGTGATCATCGGCTCCAAGGAGATGGTCAGGTCGTGGCTCCGGAAGCACATCAGGATGTACTCTATTACCGACTGGTAGAGTCTGCTACCCTTGGCCTCCAGGCGGGCGCCAAGGATCTGGTCCAGGCATTGGAGGCGGTCGGCAGCAGAATCCAGCACCGGGAGCGCGTCGGAGATGGACGCCGGCTGCTCCGACACTGGGATGGGGCTCACCCTTAGCGGCACCAGTGCCAAGCTCGCCTCGCCAGCCCAGGCGGCGATGCGTTGGATCCCGGCGCGATGCTCTGTCCGGAGATCTTCAAGCGTCTCCCTCATTGCCTCCATAGCCGGGGAGCATGGGGCCACCTATGCCGCCTGAGCTGCCTGCGTTGTCTCGAACTGGTGGACCCACTCCCCTAGCGTCTGCTCCTTCTCCTCCAGCGCCCGCTCCTTCTCCTCTACCTCGAGCTCATAATCGGCCAGCAGCTTATCCCGCCTCTCAAGCATTTCCTCCCTGAAGGCGAGGTCCTTCTCCCGCCAGACGAGATCCGCCGCCCGCTTATCTAGGGAGGCATCCTTCTCCTTGAGGTTCTCTTCGGCCAGGGAAAGGCTGCTGGCCCTATCATCAAGCCCCTGCTGCACCTTTTTAGGTCCTCAACAGCCGCAGACTGTTGGTCCCGCTGCTCCTCCAGCATCTTGTTGTAGGCACTCAGCTTCGCCTGGAGCTCCGTGATGACCTCCTCCCTCTGGTCCAAGTGCACCTCCCTCTTGGCCAGCCTTGTCTCCTTCCGGGTCACCTCCAGCTCCCGAGCAAACACCTTCTGGAGGTCCTCCTGGTAGTCCTTGTGGTCCCGCTCAAGCTTGGACCGCTCGAAGGTGAACTGGCGGGATGCTGCCTTGGTGCGCTCCTCCAGCTGGGTGCGCCAGTCGATGAGGCACTGGTGTTCGGCCTCAAGCGCCTCCCACTCCCATAGAATCGTCGTCCTAGTCTCTTCGAGGGCCTGATGGGTGCGAGACAGCACCCGGGAGAGGGGAATCATCGCCGCTTCTGGCTCGGCGCTGGATCGGAGTGGCCGCCCGAAAATTACCTCTGTCTCCTCCGGGGTAGGCGGCGGGTTGGAGCTGGATGCGCCTCCTGCGCTGATCTCGATAGTGGCGACAGGTGCGAGTGGGGCCTCCTCTACCGCTGCCGACGGTGTACTCAACGGCATCACTGTCGCAGAGGCTGTGATGGCTGTCGGGGTAGCGGGGACCCCCTCCGTCGCTGTAGCACCGCTTGGTGTTGGCGCTGCTGGAGCTGGATCCACAGCTGGAGCCTGGGGGCTCAGTGGCACTGTCCCAGCAGTAACAACCGGAGGCGAGGGAGGCACGACTTTGGATGCAGATGGAAAAGAGGCCTTGATGAGCAAAGGACGGGTTAATACTCGTTGGCATGATAACTAGACCAGCGAAGAAATAAAAAAAGGGGGGCTACACTTACTTGGGGCCCTAAACCTTCCAGTGACCCTGGAAACAGGACGATCACTGCCCCTGCTGCTGCTACTGTTGATGCTGCTGATACCCCTAGGGTGGCGGTGGCGAGCCTGATGGTGGCAGCGGTGGCGGTGGCGGTGGGTCTGATGATGGTGGTGGTGGAGTACTAACGCGCCTCTGCGCGCCCTAGGCCTGGGAGCCTGCCTCCTCGGCCCCGCCAGCTATCCTCTAGGGCTTCTGGGGGGGTCCGAATCAAGGGGAGGATCCGAGACAAAAGACCCATTGGCGCGGCGCAGTCGGTGTCGTCTCTCTCCCACCGACCATCCGGTGGCACCCAGAGCGGAAGAGCCGCCCGCAGGCCCTTTGCCCTTGTCCGAGGAGCTAAGGGCCGCGGGGGAGCTCTAGAGCCCACATCGGCGGGCTGGGAACCTCCGACCGGTACACCGGGAATATGGATCCCTCGGTGGGGATCCCGGCCGCCGGTTTGGTAGATCGCCACACCTCTCTCATCGAGGGTCGGCAGCTAGGTCAGCACCGTCGACCGCAGCCCTGGATCATCGCAAAGCGGCGGAATGCCCTGGAGAGGTATCAAGGTTTCGGGGATAAAGGCCTCACCAGTGATCCCCTTCACCAAAATTTCTAGCTGCTCCCAGGACAGGTCAGTCCCCGACCCGCGCTGGATCCTGCCAATGTCACTGGGGCCGGTGAACCAGCAACACAGACGCAGCCTCCCCTGCAACGGCATGACCCGACGCTTCAGGAAATCGCCGACTACGTGCATTGAGGTCAGACCACTGGCCGCCAGTTCCTTGATCCTGTCCAGTACGGGCTCGAACTCCGACGCGAGGGTCGATTTGGCCCTCCATTGCTTCCGGTCGAGTCTTGGTCCGTCGCTAGACAGAGTAAGGCGATCATTGGCCTCAGCGCTGGTGATCACCCAGTCATTACGCTAGTTCTCCCACCTCGCGCCGCCAAGGGTGGCGATGTAGGCCACGGTTGGATCTGACCTCGTCTGGAAATAGTAGGCACCAAGGTGGTCCTTGCCCTTCCCAGACCTCACCAGCATGAAGAACTGGCGAAAGAGGGAAGTGCAGGCTGCCACCCCCACGAACATCTCGCAGAGGTGGACGAAGATGGCCACCTGGAGGATGGAGTGGGGCATGAGGTGCTGGAGTTGGAGTTCGAACTCCTCCAGCAGCAGCAGGAAGAACGGCAAAATCGGCAGCGCCAACCCGCAGGAGAGATAGGAGACGAAGAGCACGAACTCCCCGGTGGCGAGATCACCGAGGGGAGTAGTGCCGGCCCGGTTCCTCCCGGCGAACGCTGGCGTGCTCCATCCGAGCAAGCGGCGCACCGTGTCGAGCGCCTCCTTAGTCTGGAAACGCTCGAGACGAACCAGCGAGGCCATGGTGACTGCGGCGGCAGAAAGCGGAAGAGCACGAATGCAAACAGGCACAGAGGGCTCAGAGGCGAAAGGGCGTAGCAGTTGGAGAGAATGCAAAAGCGTAACCGCTGCACGCGGGGAGAACCCCTTTTCAAGGAAGAACTCCCCCGCTCGTGCCCCGGGAAAATCCGTTCGACGCGCACCTAGCGTGCAGGCAACTCAGTCACTGACATGGGGGCCCGCGCCCGCAAGTCATGTAGCTGGGGCGCTGGTTTCCAAGTGCGAGGAAGGCAGACCGCCGCGCAAGGAGCGAACCACCGCGCACGATCATGCGCCGCCTCGGGGCCGCTGCGGGAGAATATTTAGGCGGTGGCAACAAGGCGCCCTGCACGCGCGGCCCGACAAAACCGCCATGCGTGGGGGCCACACATCAGTTAGCCGCAAAGACAGACTCGGCAGTTGGTGTGACTGATGGCCGATTGATAGCATGTGCGCGCCGAGTTAATGCGGCGCACGCTAAGGAGGTGCCCCAGTCACCAGTCATGTTGTGCTAGCGCAAGATACAGGTTTTGGCCCCACCTGCAGGCTCGCATCCTCCACTGAGGTGGGCCCGGGGGCCACTGTCGGTACCTTGAAACAGGGATACCCCTTGCTAAAGTATGAAGACGCTATACCCACGCAGCTACCTCTAGTTGCACGTCGAACAACTCTCTGCCCCGCCACGTGGCTGGCTCCGGGGTCGCCACATGGCCAGGGAAAGAGATGTACTCCAAGATGCCAACAGTGGGTCCGGACTCCCATGGGAAAGCGTCGGACCCCTGTACATGTAGACCAGACCTCCGGGGGAGGGTCCAGGACCCCCGCAAGGGCGACCCGGACCTCTGGGATGGGTCTCGGACTGTAACACCCGGATTTTAGGGGTCTAAAACCCGGGGTTAACATAAACACCAGGTATGCTGGGACCAAGTCTCATACATATGATGTATAGTGGCACAGGATCGAATGTCACAACTTTATATATAACAGGAGTTCTATACAAAATAAATAATTACATTATAAGGAGACAACGGTCCAGCAACCCAAAGTTGACTGGGAGACGACGACCTAGACCTCTCACGAACTTATCACAGCATCCTCCATGAGCATCATCCTGCAGTACCTGGTCTTGACCTGTGGTGTATGTGAGACAGCAAGAGTGAGCTCACATACGTTCATCGCTCAACAAGTTGTGGGGAATAATGTGCATGAACTCGCCAAAGGTGGGAGCTCATGTGAAGTGTAAGGCTTACCAAAGAAGATGGTTAGAGCTGAGCATTGCTTTTAAAGTTGGTCAAAATTTTATTAGCAGTTACTAAGTATAAGTAAATACCAAACCCAATTAAGTAATAGAACAAGAGTAACTACATCACCTGCAATGCAATGCATATGACAAATTGAATTTAGTTCCATAAGTTAATCATGTGAGTGTCCGAGCTGCTCATGACCGTGAGCACGGCTAGTATACCAGTTTTACACTCTGCAGAGGTTGCGCATCTTTACCCACAAGCCGTGTATCCCATGTCGCCAGGGTTTGCAAGGCCCTTAGACACTTCCGAGGTGAATGGCTAGGGATCCACTACGAGGCCTTTACAAAGTTCCACTAGCTTCCGAAAACCCGCTACAGTTTATAGGAAGATCCAGTGCAGGAATCCCTTGCAGGACCGCCATCGCAGCAAAATCCTCCCGAGGGCCTCCCTACCCTGACCTCTCCCCTACTGCCCTTGCCCCTTTCGGGTAAGGTAGTCTTCCACTAGCTTTCCTAATTAATCAGCCAAGGGCGTCCCATTCCACCCTTGTGGTAGCACTGTTTTCCCGGGTGGTTCTCCATGTTCCAATTAACATAATGATCTTAACATGAACCATAAATAACAACTGATAACAAAAGTATAATCATGAATAGTGTAATCTTCATACCCAAAACCTCATATAGCACTAGCAAGTACTACCCAGAAAGTTCAGTGGTAAACAAGGTATAAAGATAGACAAACTAGGGTAACCTATTGGGTCCCATCAAAATTAACCTATGCAGATCATTATGATTAATTAGAACATGAATAGGTGAAAAGAAGTGATCAAGGGCACAACTTGCCTGGGGCTTGAGAATCCAGGTACCAGGATGATCTTCAGATGACTCGTGACCTCACTGCTAGTCGTAGCAATACAAATAAACAGTGTATAGGCAAGATTAACATTACACCAAACATGTATGCCAAAATACATATTAATAATCTACATATTACAATAAGATCACAGGAAAAAGAATTATTAATTTTGGAGTTGTAGAATTCAAGTTATGAATTTCCTAAGATTTAAGGTGATTATAATATGATTTAAATGATAAATAAATTTTCTGACAGAGTTCATGTCAAAACAGTGATTCTAAATGGTAGAGAATATTATTACAAAATTTTAGGAATTGGAATGACTCAATTTGGAGCTAGTATGAATTTTCTATGAATTATTGAAGTTCTAGCAATTATTTTTGTATTAAAAATACATTTTCTAATTCATTTACTCATTTTAAAACAGCAGTGGACTGGGCCTCAATTTCTGTGAAGTGCAGGGGGCTCGGGGTAAGTTTTCCGTGACACAGTGAATAGTAACAGGTGGACGGCGGGTTATTTTGCTAAAAGGACAGGGACTCTTTAGCGATTATGCCAGGCCGAAGGGGTATCCTTTGCTACGAGCCACCCAGATTAGATCCAACGGCCCGGATCAGACCACCAACCGGTACTAAACAGAGGCCGCCAGATCTCTATCCTACGGTTCAAATCCGACCACGCCAAGCACCTACCCATGGCCATCGGATGAATAACATACGGTTCGGATTTAATCCCGCGAATGGTTACACTTTACCTAATCGCCACCGTTCATCGATGGATCGACGATCCACAGAACTCCGGCGCGCGCGACCCTCCCCCAACATTACGCGCGCGGTGGTGCCAGAACGCACGCGACGGCGCCATGGCCGGCGTCGCCCAAACTCCGAATCGTGCGCCCAAACACCGATTCGACGAATGCTTCGCAAGGTAGTAACGACGGCGAACATGGCCAAGGGCATCTTACCGGCAATGACGTCGCAGAGGAGTCGGGCCACGGCACGCGGCGGATCCAGGCGAAGAAAACGCTCCGACGAGCAATTAAGGTCGCTCAGCTCGTCAATACGGCCGGTCAGTGCCACGACCACCCTCGCAGCAACCCGGCGAAGGTCCCTGAGCTTATCCTCGACACTGGACGGCGGCGCGGGCGAGACTCACAGGCGCGAACTCGAGGCGGAGGCGGAGCTCTTGCAATGAGTGGGGGACGTCGGGTCGGCGGAGAGAAGGGCACGGTATTATGTGGTTTCCGGGGTCCGCTTTATGGTCTTCGGGAGGTCCGCCTGAAGCGCGCGCAACGGCCGCCGAGGATTTCGCCACGGCGAGCGCGCAGGTGGTTGTGACAGCTCGATCCAATCTTCACGGAGCCGAGCACTCATGGGGGAAGAAGGGATGACCGCCGAGGGCCCACATGCAGTGGAACAAAGGGAGAGAGGACTGACGATGGGGCCCTGAGTCAGCGCCAAGACGTCGGCCGACTCGGCCACGAGCGCGAGCGCGCGCGGCGACTGGCCGGTGGGGCCCGCATGGAAGTGTCGCAGTGGAAAACAGAAAAAGGGGAAAAGAATAGAGTGGGCCGCGCGAGGTGAAAGGGCAAATGGGCTGAAAGGTTGGCTGCCGGCCCAACAGTAGGATTTGTCTTTTTCCTTTTCTTTTTATCTCCCATTTTCTTCTCTTTCTTTCTAAAATCAATTTGAATTCGAATTTAGTTTCAAACCTTGTGCAAGTTTATTCTCCAATCATGTTGTGAAATGAAGAATACCAATTTTTGAAATATATTTATATTATTTTTATCTTCATATCACTTCTCCTTTTACCTTTAAACCCTAGTTTTAAATGTAGGGCTTACTCCAATTTCTAGTCATTTTATATTATTGGTATTTTTATTTAATGCACAAACATAGAAACTCCAACAAATGCACTTTTTTTATTTTAGAATAATTGTTTTATTTAGTCAATCTCAATTACATAGGTGCTCTTTTTATGATGCAAATGAGACACACAAAATGGGAATAACTCTCTATTATTCTTTGTATACAATTTTGAGTATTACAAATCCTACCCCCCTTAAAAATAATCTCGCCCTCGAGATTGCCAGAAAGAGGATATAGGAAGAGTGATTTGAAATTTAGCTTTTAGTTTCTAATTAGTTCAAAATCAAGAGTCTCTCTTTTTATTATTAGTAAGTGATTAGGAGAGCATGGGTATGTATAGGTATGTCCACTTTACTATGTAGGATAGAAGATGTCTTTTAGAGCATATATATAGGTTTGGTTAAGAAAGTGTAGGGTAAGAAAAGATTCCATCCTAGATTGTGGCTTTTGACTCATCTGGTGACCTCATTTGATCCTTGAAGACTTGAGTTGGTGCTCCTCCTTCCTTGATGAAGTTGATCATCTTCTTCGGTCTTGTCTCATTGATTAGGAGTTAGTGTATATTATTGGGCTGGGGAATATGGTTAATATAGGTATGGATGAGACAGACTACATGATGTAGGTCAAAAGTTTGTTTGATGTTAGGTGGGGATAGACAAACTATGCAATTCTTCATGACTCTATTGATTGGATCAGATCTCATGCATGTGGCTGAGTTGGTTTAAGGCACTAGTTTAGTTTAAGTGCATGAAAGGTATGTCCTTATCTTTTGTACCATTATTATGTAACTTACTCTAGATTAGATCATAATGGATTAGATAAAATCCAGATTAGGTTGGTATGACTAGATTAAACTAGTTAAGATTAGCTATATCTACCAGGGTAGGATAAATATTATTAGGATATGTTAGAATCTTTTAAGATAGGATGGGGTATATGGTGTAGGTAGGTCAGAAGCTCTATTTGGTTAATCACAGAGGGATTATGCAACTATCGGATGGGTAAGGTAGTTGCATATGTATATGGTCAAGTTAATCTAGAGCATCAATTTAGATTAAATCATTTTTATAGGAGTGAGGTCTAATCCATTTCACTAGTACTATTAAATAACTCACTTTTAGATTGGGTCATATTTAGATTAGATAGAATCTGGATTAGGTTGGATATAACTAGATGAGACCAGTTAAAGTTAGATAGATCTTCCTGGGTAGGATATATTTTATCAGGATATGTTAAAAATCTCTGTTAGGTTAAAACAGAGGGGTTATGCAACTATCAGATGGTTAAGGTAGTTGCATATGGCCAAGTTGATCTGTCATTCTTAATTTAGTGCAGGGTGAACTAAGTTAAGACCTGTTCTATAGGGGTAGAGTCTAAACTATTTCATCAGTATTATCTAACATGTTTGATAAGTCACTTTAGATTTGATCAGATCTAGGTTAGATTGGTGTGACTAGTTTGACTAGATAAGATCTAATTAATTTTGCATTAGATCATGGTTGTTAAACTAGGGTGGATAAGTATGCTTATTAGGATAAGACAGGTCCATAAAGATAAGATAGAATCTTCTGAGGCCAGTTAGATCCATTAGGATAAGGATAAAATCTTTTCAAGATAAGATGAGTATCTTTTAAGATGAGATGGATCTATTAAGATAAGGGAGAATCTTTTAAGATAAGATGAATTGGTTAGAATGAGATTTTTTTTTAGGATAAGATAAATCTCCTAAGCTAGATATGTTCCAATGGGGATAATCTAGGTTGTCTAGTTATTTTTATAAGCATTATGTATATGCAGATGTAATTGTGGACATTACTCCACAACCCATCACACTCAATCAAAGATCCAAATCAGACAGATATCATAAGAACAACATTCAAATACATAGACACTTATAAAAATAGTTTTATTTTTGTTCCTAGGATTAGGTCTCCTATCCCTAAAGGTCACTTTAAGCACAGGATTTCAAAGTGTGAAATCCACATTTGTCTTTTAGAAAGAAAAGATAAGAATAATCAGAGTAAGCGGAAATAGATGAGAAAAGATTAAGAAAAGTTTAGAAAGAATCAGAGTAGCAAAGGTAAGTAAGTAGAGGTTGTCCAGTTCTATCTAGGTTTCGTCCTACAGTCAACATTGCTCTGATACCACTTCTGTAACACCCGGATTTTAGGGGTCCAAAACCCGGGGTTAACATAAACACCAGGTATGCTGGGACCAAGTCTCATACATATGATGTATAGTGGCACAGGATCGAATGTCACAACTTTATATATAACAGGAGTTCTATACAAAATAAATAATTACATTATAAGGAGACAACGGTCCAGCAACCCAAAGTTGACTGGGAGACGACGACCTAGACCTCTCACGAACTTATCACAGCATCCTCCATGAGCATCATCCTGCAGTACCTGGTCTTGACCTGTGGTGTATGTGAGACAGCAAGAGTGAGCTCACATACGTTCATCGCTCAACAAGTTGTGGGGAATAATGTGCATGAACTCGCCAAAGGTGGGAGCTCATGTGAAGTGTAAGGCTTACCAAAGAAGATGGTTAGAGCTGAGCATTGCTTTTAAAGTTGGTCAAAATTTTATTAGCAGTTACTAAGTATAAGTAAATACCAAACCCAATTAAGTAATAGAACAAGAGTAACTACATCACCTGCAATGCAATGCATATGACAAATTGAATTTAGTTCCATAAGTTAATCATGTGAGTGTCCGAGCTGCTCATGACCGTGAGCACGGCTAGTATACCAGTTTTACACTCTGCAGAGGTTGCGCATCTTTACCCACAAGCCGTGTATCCCATGTCGCCAGGGTTTGCAAGGCCCTTAGACACTTCCGAGGTGAATGGCTAGGGATCCACTACGAGGCCTTTACAAAGTTCCACTAGCTTCCGAAAACCCGCTACAGTTTATAGGAAGATCCAGTGCAGGAATCCCTTGCAGGACCGCCATCGCAGCAAAATCCTCCCGAGGGCCTCCCTACCCTGACCTCTCCCCTACTGCCCTTGCCCCTTTCGGGTAAGGTAGTCTTCCACTAGCTTTCCTAATTAATCAGCCAAGGGCGTCCCATTCCACCCTTGTGGTAGCACTGTTTTCCCGGGTGGTTCTCCATGTTCCAATTAACATAATGATCTTAACATGAACCATAAATAACAACTGATAACAAAAGTATAATCATGAATAGTGTAATCTTCATACCCAAAACCTCATATAGCACTAGCAAGTACTACCCAGAAAGTTCAGTGGTAAACAAGGTATAAAGATAGACAAACTAGGGTAACCTATTGGGTCCCATCAAAATTAACCTATGCAGATCATTATGATTAATTAGAACATGAATAGGTGAAAAGAAGTGATCAAGGGCACAACTTGCCTGGGGCTTGAGAATCCAGGTACCAGGATGATCTTCAGATGACTCGTGACCTCACTGCTAGTCGTAGCAATACAAATAAACAGTGTATAGGCAAGATTAACATTACACCAAACATGTATGCCAAAATACATATTAATAATCTACATATTACAATAAGATCACAGGAAAAAGAATTATTAATTTTGGAGTTGTAGAATTCAAGTTATGAATTTCCTAAGATTTAAGGTGATTATAATATGATTTAAATGATAAATAAATTTTCTGACAGAGTTCATGTCAAAACAGTGATTCTAAATGGTAGAGAATATTATTACAAAATTTTAGGAATTGGAATGACTCAATTTGGAGCTAGTATGAATTTTCTATGAATTATTGAAGTTCTAGCAATTATTTTTGTATTAAAAATACATTTTCTAATTCATTTACTCATTTTAAAACAGCAGTGGACTGGGCCTCAATTTCTGTGAAGTGCAGGGGGCTCGGGGTATGTAACACCCGGATTTTAGGGGTCCAAAACCCGGGGTTAACATAAACACCAGGTATGCTGGGACCAAGTCTCAAACATATGATGTAAAGTGGCACAGGATCGAATGTCACAACTTTATATAAAACAGGAGTTCTATACAAAATAAATAATTACATTATAAGGAGACAACGGTCCAGCAACCCAAAGTTGACTGGGAGACGACGACCTAGATCTCTCACGAACACTTCGCAGCATCCTCCATGAGCATCATCCTGCAGTACCTGATCTTGACCTGTGGTGTATGTGAGACAGCAAGAGTGAGCTCACATACGTTCATCGCTCAACAAGTTGTGGGGAATAATGTGCATGAACTCGCCAAAGGTGGGAGCTCACGTGAAGTGTAAGGCTTACCAAAGAAGATGGTTAGAGCTGAGCATTGCTTTTAAAGTTGGTCAAAATTTTATTAGCAGTTACTAAGTATAAGTAAATACCAAACCCAATTAAGTAATAGAACAAAAGTAATAACAACATCACCTGCGATGCAATGCATATGACAAATTTAATTTAGTTCCATAATTTAATCATGTGAGGGTCCGAGCTGCTCATGACCGTGAGCACGGCTAGTATACCAGTTTTACACTCTGCAGAGGTTGCGCATCTTTACCCACAAGTCGTGTTACCCATCTGCCAAGGGGTCATGAATCCCATACACCTCTACCAAGGAAGTGAGGCAGGGTAGCACTACGAGGCCTTTACAAAGTTCCACTAGCTTCCGAAAACCCGCTACAGTTTATAGGAAGATCCAGTACAGGAATCCCTTGCAGGACCGCCATCGCAGCAAAATCCTCCCGAGGGCACTTCCCGCACTGACCTCTCCCCTACTGCCCTTGCCCCTTTCGGGTAAGGTAGTCTTCCACTAGCTTTCCTAGTTAATCAGCCAAGGGCATCCCATACTACCCTTGTGGTAGCACTGTTTTCCCGGGTGGTCGCTCCATGTTCCAATTAACATTAATGATATCAACATGAACATAAACAGAATAACAACTAGAATTGGAACATGGAGGTAATAAATGATTATCCCAAAACCATATAAAGCAATAGCAAACTACCCAAGTGATTCAGGGGTGAACAAGGTAATGAGATAAACAATCTAGGGTGACCTATTGGGTCCCATCAAAATTAACCTATGCAGATCATTATGATTAATTAGAACATGAGTAGGTGAAAAGAAGTGATCAAGGGCACAACTTGCCTGGGCCTTGAGATTCCAGGTACCAGGATGATCTCCAGGTGATATGTATCCTCACTGCTAGTCGTAGTAATACAAACATACATGGTATAGGCAAATTTAACATTACACCAAACATATATGCAAAATACATATTAATAATCTACATATTAAAATAAGATCACAGGAAAAAGAATTATTAATTTTGTAGAATTTAAGTTATGATTTTCCTAAGGTTTAAGGTGATTATAATATGATTAAATGATAAATAAATTTCCTAACAGAGTTCATGTCAAAACAGTGGTTTTAAATGGTAGAGAATATTATTACAAAATTTTAGGAATTGGAATGACTCAATTTGGAGCTAAAATGAATTAGTTATGAATTAAATAAGTTTCTGGATTTATTTTAACACTAAAAATCATTTTCTAAATCATTTTCTATGATTTTATAACCCTCTGGACTGGGCCTCATTTACAGAAAAGTGCAGGGGTCTCTGTGCAAATAAACCTGAGACACAGAAAACCCTGGGCAAGGACGGCGGGTTCTATTTCGTGAAAGCCGAGGGGCTCTTTTACAAAACGGAATCCACGAAGGGGTATTCTCAAATCAGGGCCGTCAGATCTGGTTTCAACAGTTCAGATTAGATGTACCAATGGAAATGTTCAGCGCTTGATCCTGGCCGCAGGATTCAATATCAAGGGCCCAGATCATAAATGGTGAAGGGGGGTACGCCACGCTTGATCTGAGCCATGGATCAAAACGTCGACGGTCCGAGCTCGATTATGGCGCGATCAGATCACGGACACCCACTGGAGATCCAACGGTGCGCGTGATTTCCTTCCCCACTGACCCAGGTCGAGGCGCCGCCGGAGGGGACACAGACCACGGTGGTCCATCGCCGGCGTCACGCAAACCTTAACTCCACGTGCTCGAACTTCGCTCGGGATACGTCTACACGAAGAGGAAGGAATTGCGAATGTCTGGGTGGGGTTTGTACCAGTTTTCCGGTGATGTGCAGCTCTTCCCACGGCAGCAGCGCAAGACGCGGCGGTGCTTCGACTCCGTCGACGAATTCGCTCGCCAACGACCGTCAATCCCGCCCAGCGAGCCTGGAAACACCCACAGCGGGCAGAACCGAAGCTCCCTAGGTCAGATAAAGGTAGCGGTCGTGGCTTCCTTCTCCCTCCCATGGTTTCGCTCAGCCTGCGCTCGGCAATGGAAGCACCGTGGCCCAGCACCACAACACGTTCGTCATGCGAGGCATCCGATGAGTATGGCCCTGATGCGGCGCGGCTCGGGATTTATACCCCCATGACCCAGATTCAACAGAAGCCGAGCGGAGAGGGCCAACCCCCGGGTTACCAGGCGCGTCAATCCCGCAAGGTTCGCGCAATGAGTTCGGCGCAGGGAGGTTGAAGAGGTCTGACGAAGATGGCCCACACGTAAGCGTGACAGAAAGGATGGCCCCACCCGTCAGTAGAATGAGCGCACGTTGGACCAACAGAGCGTGGCGCGCCAAGCTCCCAGTTGGGCCGAGAGGAGAGATTGGGCCGAGAGCGGGGTGAATTCGGCCCAGGCGCAGATGAGTTTTCTTTTTTTTTTATTTTCTTTTATATTTTGCATTTCTTTCTCCATTTCAAAGTTTACCATTTGAATATGAATTTGTTAGTGAGTTTTACACATAGTTCAAGTTCACAAAAATACCAGTATAAGAATATATATTTATTTATATATCATTATTACTATTTTTTTTTTCTATAGCACATATTCTTTTTCTTTTTCTTCTCTTTTATTTTATATTTCCATTTTCAAATTCTAGTTTTCTAGCTTAAGCTTGTTTCACAAATTTGAATACAAAGTGCAACAATACAATAACTTTATCATGAGATGCATTATTTATTTATTTATTTATTTGACCAATATAATTCCTTTGTTTGAATATGCACAAAATCAAGAAATCACCAATGGTTCCATAATCCTAAAATCTTACATAATAATATTCTATTTATTTATCTTGTTTTTTTTTATATACAAATTTTGGGCTTTACAAATCCTACCCCCCTTAAAAATAATCTCGTCCCCGAGATTTGCAAGAAAAGGGATATATACTCATATTGTTCCCAGAACATATGCACAAGCAAAGAAATCTCAGCATGAGGTATAATTCTTTAACAAAACATAGGGTCAATAGACCTTATTGTTCCTTCTAAAGTAATATCATATCATCTACTAACTAAAGTAACATCTAGATCTTATAAATCATCATAATCTATATCTATGTAGCTTGGTGAAGCTGGTGGTGGTGGTGGAGGTTGTTGTTGTTGTCTCTCCAGCCGTGCTTGCCTTATTTCTTGGCGGGCTTGACGTATTTCCTCGCGTTGTTGTCTTATCTGATTCTGCATCTCGGTCACCATGTCTGTTAACTGTTGTATTACCAGTCTTTGGGTAGCAACCACTTGATTGAGGTCAACAGGTGGAGGATTTGGAGGATTCATTTTCTGTTTGTTGTTACGTGATAATCTTTCCTTTCCTGGTATTGACCATGAAAGTTAGAAGCATGTGATAATAGTTTTGCAAAGGAAGCGGAATGGATAAGCTAGTAGTTGGTTATAATCTTATAGATTCTTTGGTAGGGCTTAATTTATGTCCAGATTGGGGTAACCAATCATATAAGGTGAATATCCAAGGGTAAGATAGAATCTGTCAAGATGAGAGATATACATGGGTGAGATAGGCTACAAGATGTAGGTTAAAAGTTTGTTTGTTATTAGGTGGGAATAGAAAGGTCATACTATTCATTATGGCACTATGGGTTGGGTTAGCTCATGGTTGAATTGATCCAATGTGCTAAGATAAGTTAATACATGGCTAGTGGGGTCTAATCTCTTCTACTAGTGTCATTAATCTGCTTAAGTGGACCACATTAAGTTAGATAACATTAGACCACAATAGATCAGGTCACATTAGGTAGGATAAGAATTGGATATGACTAGATTAGACTAGTTTAGGCTTAGATAGGTCCAACTGGGTAGAATATGTATTATTAAGATATGTTAGGATGTTTTAAGATTAATTTGATATGTTATGATGAGATAGAATCTCTTGCTAGGTTAAAATTGAGGGGTTATGCAACTATCAGATAGTTGAGGTAGTTGTATATAGCCAAGTTGATCTATCATTCTTAATTTAGTGCGGGGTGAACTAAGTTAAGACTTGTTCTATAGGGGTAGAGTCTAAACTATTCCATCAGTGTTATCTAACATATTTGATAAGTCACTTTAGATTTGATCAGATCTAGGTTAGATTGGTGTGACTAGTTTGACTAGATAAGATCTAATTTAATTTGTATTAGATCATGGTTGCTATTCTAGAGGGGAATAAATATCCAATTTAGGGCAAGATGAATTCATAAGATAAGATAGAATCTTTCGAGATCAGTTAGGTCTATTAAGATGAGATAAAATCTTTTCAAGATAAGATGGGTATCTTTTAAGATGAGATGGATCTATTAAGATAAGGAGAGGGTCTTTTAAGATAAGATGGATCTATTAAACTTGATATATGTTTAATGGGGAATAATCTATGTTGTCTATTTTATAAGTATTCTCCCTTATGTCTAGGTGTAAGTATAGATGCAATTATGGACATTACTCCACAACCCATCACACTCAATCAAAGATCCAAATCAGACAGATATCATAAGAACAAACATTCAAATACATAGACACTTATAAAAATAGTTTTGTTTTTGTTCCTAGGATTAGGTCTCCTATTCCTAAAGTCACTTTAGGCACAGGATTTCAAAGTGTGAAATCCACATTTGTCTTTAGAAAGAAAAGATAAGAATAATCAGAGTGAAGCGGAAATAGATGAGAAAAGATTAAGTTAAGTTTAGAAATGAATCAGAGTAGCAGAGGTAAGTAGACAAGAGTTGTCCAGTTCTATCTAGGTTTCGTCCTACAGTCAACATTCCTCTGATACCACTTCTGTAACACCCGGATTTTAGGGGTCCAAAACCCGGGGTTAACATAAACACCAGGTATGCTGGGACCAAGTCTCAAACATATGATGTAAAGTGGCACAGGATCGAATGTCACAACTTTATATAAAACAGGAGTTCTATACAAAATAAATAATTACATTATAAGGAGACAACGGTCCAGCAACCCAAAGTTGACTGGGAGACGACGACCTAGATCTCTCACGAACACTTCGCAGCATCCTCCATGAGCATCATCCTGCAGTACCTGATCTTGACCTGTGGTGTATGTGAGACAGCAAGAGTGAGCTCACATACGTTCATCGCTCAACAAGTTGTGGGGAATAATGTGCATGAACTCGCCAAAGGTGGGAGCTCACGTGAAGTGTAAGGCTTACCAAAGAAGATGGTTAGAGCTGAGCATTGCTTTTAAAGTTGGTCAAAATTTTATTAGCAGTTACTAAGTATAAGTAAATACCAAACCCAATTAAGTAATAGAACAAAAGTAATAACAACATCACCTGCGATGCAATGCATATGACAAATTTAATTTAGTTCCATAATTTAATCATGTGAGGGTCCGAGCTGCTCATGACCGTGAGCACGGCTAGTATACCAGTTTTACACTCTGCAGAGGTTGCGCATCTTTACCCACAAGTCGTGTTACCCATCTGCCAAGGGGTCATGAATCCCATACACCTCTACCAAGGAAGTGAGGCAGGGTAGCACTACGAGGCCTTTACAAAGTTCCACTAGCTTCCGAAAACCCGCTACAGTTTATAGGAAGATCCAGTACAGGAATCCCTTGCAGGACCGCCATCGCAGCAAAATCCTCCCGAGGGCACTTCCCGCACTGACCTCTCCCCTACTGCCCTTGCCCCTTTCGGGTAAGGTAGTCTTCCACTAGCTTTCCTAGTTAATCAGCCAAGGGCATCCCATACTACCCTTGTGGTAGCACTGTTTTCCCGGGTGGTCGCTCCATGTTCCAATTAACATTAATGATATCAACATGAACATAAACAGAATAACAACTAGAATTGGAACATGGAGGTAATAAATGATTATCCCAAAACCATATAAAGCAATAGCAAACTACCCAAGTGATTCAGGGGTGAACAAGGTAATGAGATAAACAATCTAGGGTGACCTATTGGGTCCCATCAAAATTAACCTATGCAGATCATTATGATTAATTAGAACATGAGTAGGTGAAAAGAAGTGATCAAGGGCACAACTTGCCTGGGCCTTGAGATTCCAGGTACCAGGATGATCTCCAGGTGATATGTATCCTCACTGCTAGTCGTAGTAATACAAACATACATGGTATAGGCAAATTTAACATTACACCAAACATATATGCAAAATACATATTAATAATCTACATATTAAAATAAGATCACAGGAAAAAGAATTATTAATTTTGTAGAATTTAAGTTATGATTTTCCTAAGGTTTAAGGTGATTATAATATGATTAAATGATAAATAAATTTCCTAACAGAGTTCATGTCAAAACAGTGGTTTTAAATGGTAGAGAATATTATTACAAAATTTTAGGAATTGGAATGACTCAATTTGGAGCTAAAATGAATTAGTTATGAATTAAATAAGTTTCTGGATTTATTTTAACACTAAAAATCATTTTCTAAATCATTTTCTATGATTTTATAACCCTCTGGACTGGGCCTCATTTACAGAAAAGTGCAGGGGTCTCTGTGCAAATAAACCTGAGACACAGAAAACCCTGGGCAAGGACGGCGGGTTCTATTTCGTGAAAGCCGAGGGGCTCTTTTACAAAACGGAATCCACGAAGGGGTATTCTCAAATCAGGGCCGTCAGATCTGGTTTCAACAGTTCAGATTAGATGTACCAATGGAAATGTTCAGCGCTTGATCCTGGCCGCAGGATTCAATATCAAGGGCCCAGATCATAAATGGTGAAGGGGGGTACGCCACGCTTGATCTGAGCCATGGATCAAAACGTCGACGGTCCGAGCTCGATTATGGCGCGATCAGATCACGGACACCCACTGGAGATCCAACGGTGCGCGTGATTTCCTTCCCCACTGACCCAGGTCGAGGCGCCGCCGGAGGGGACACAGACCACGGTGGTCCATCGCCGGCGTCACGCAAACCTTAACTCCACGTGCTCGAACTTCGCTCGGGATACGTCTACACGAAGAGGAAGGAATTGCGAATGTCTGGGTGGGGTTTGTACCAGTTTTCCGGTGATGTGCAGCTCTTCCCACGGCAGCAGCGCAAGACGCGGCGGTGCTTCGACTCCGTCGACGAATTCGCTCGCCAACGACCGTCAATCCCGCCCAGCGAGCCTGGAAACACCCACAGCGGGCAGAACCGAAGCTCCCTAGGTCAGATAAAGGTAGCGGTCGTGGCTTCCTTCTCCCTCCCATGGTTTCGCTCAGCCTGCGCTCGGCAATGGAAGCACCGTGGCCCAGCACCACAACACGTTCGTCATGCGAGGCATCCGATGAGTATGGCCCTGATGCGGCGCGGCTCGGGATTTATACCCCCATGACCCAGATTCAACAGAAGCCGAGCGGAGAGGGCCAACCCCCGGGTTACCAGGCGCGTCAATCCCGCAAGGTTCGCGCAATGAGTTCGGCGCAGGGAGGTTGAAGAGGTCTGACGAAGATGGCCCACACGTAAGCGTGACAGAAAGGATGGCCCCACCCGTCAGTAGAATGAGCGCACGTTGGACCAACAGAGCGTGGCGCGCCAAGCTCCCAGTTGGGCCGAGAGGAGAGATTGGGCCGAGAGCGGGGTGAATTCGGCCCAGGCGCAGATGAGTTTTCTTTTTTTTTTATTTTCTTTTATATTTTGCATTTCTTTCTCCATTTCAAAGTTTACCATTTGAATATGAATTTGTTAGTGAGTTTTACACATAGTTCAAGTTCACAAAAATACCAGTATAAGAATATATATTTATTTATATATCATTATTACTATTTTTTTTTTCTATAGCACATATTCTTTTTCTTTTTCTTCTCTTTTATTTTATATTTCCATTTTCAAATTCTAGTTTTCTAGCTTAAGCTTGTTTCACAAATTTGAATACAAAGTGCAACAATACAATAACTTTATCATGAGATGCATTATTTATTTATTTATTTATTTGACCAATATAATTCCTTTGTTTGAATATGCACAAAATCAAGAAATCACCAATGGTTCCATAATCCTAAAATCTTACATAATAATATTCTATTTATTTATCTTGTTTTTTTTTATATACAAATTTTGGGCTTTACAGGGTAAGTTTTCCGTGACACAGTGAATAGTAACAGGTGGACGGCGGGTTATTTTGCTAAAAGGACAGGGACTCTTTAGCGATTATGCCAGGCCGAAGGGGTATCCTTTGCTACGAGCCACCCAGATTAGATCCAACGGCCCGGATCAGACCACCAACCGGTACTAAACAGAGGCCGCCAGATCTCTATCCTACGGTTCAAATCCGACCACGCCAAGCACCTACCCATGGCCATCGGATGAATAACATACGGTTCGGATTTAATCCCGCGAATGGTTACACTTTACCTAATCGCCACCGTTCATCGATGGATCGACGATCCACAGAACTCCGGCGCGCGCGACCCTCCCCCAACATTACGCGCGCGGTGGTGCCAGAACGCACGCGACGGCGCCATGGCCGGCGTCGCCCAAACTCCGAATCGTGCGCCCAAACACCGATTCGACGAATGCTTCGCAAGGTAGTAACGACGGCGAACATGGCCAAGGGCATCTTACCGGCAATGACGTCGCAGAGGAGTCGGGCCACGGCACGCGGCGGATCCAGGCGAAGAAAACGCTCCGACGAGCAATTAAGGTCGCTCAGCTCGTCAATACGGCCGGTCAGTGCCACGACCACCCTCGCAGCAACCCGGCGAAGGTCCCTGAGCTTATCCTCGACACTGGACGGCGGCGCGGGCGAGACTCACAGGCGCGAACTCGAGGCGGAGGCGGAGCTCTTGCAATGAGTGGGGGACGTCGGGTCGGCGGAGAGAAGGGCACGGTATTATGTGGTTTCCGGGGTCCGCTTTATGGTCTTCGGGAGGTCCGCCTGAAGCGCGCGCAACGGCCGCCGAGGATTTCGCCACGGCGAGCGCGCAGGTGGTTGTGACAGCTCGATCCAATCTTCACGGAGCCGAGCACTCATGGGGGAAGAAGGGATGACCGCCGAGGGCCCACATGCAGTGGAACAAAGGGAGAGAGGACTGACGATGGGGCCCTGAGTCAGCGCCAAGACGTCGGCCGACTCGGCCACGAGCGCGAGCGCGCGCGGCGACTGGCCGGTGGGGCCCGCATGGAAGTGTCGCGGTGGAAAACAGAAAAAGGGGAAAAGAATAGAGTGGGCCGCGCGAGGTGAAAGGGCAAATGGGCTGAAAGGTTGGCTGCCGGCCCAACAGTAGGATTTGTCTTTTTCCTTTTCTTTTTATCTCCCATTTTCTTCTCTTTCTTTCTAAAATCAATTTGAATTCGAATTTAGTTTCAAACCTTGTGCAAGTTTATTCTCCAATCATGTTGTGAAATGAAGAATACCAATTTTTGAAATATATTTATATTATTTGTATCTTCATATCACTTCTCCTTTTACCTTTAAACCCTAGTTTTAAATGTAGGGCTTACTCCAATTTCTAGTCATTTTATATTATTGGTATTTTTATTTAATGCACAAACATAGAAACTCCAACAAATGCACTTTTTTTTTATTTTAGAATAATTGTTTTATTTAGTCAATCTCAATTACATAGGTGCTCTTTTTATGATGCAAATGAGACACACAAAATGGGAATAACTCTCTATTATTCTTTGTATACAATTTTGAGTATTACACGGACCCCTCTGCGTGGGATCCGAACTACCCACAACCGGGTCCCAGGACTCCGGGGCAGAGGATACCCAGACCTTGCTCAGGCAGGGGTCCGATGCCGACATGTATCTAGGCCCAGTCTGGTGCGGACTTGTCCGCATAACGCTACTGCTCCCCACCCAGGCGGGGACCCGATGCTGCCACATGGCTTACCGCGTGTGACGTAAGCCTGTGGGCGGAGCCTGACATAAGGCCTCTGGGCCACGCTGCCTCTGCATTTATTGCAAAGAAGACGCGCCGCCTGTCTATCCCACTGATAGGCGATATGCCCCTTCAGCATTTAATGTGTCCTGTCCATTAAGCTGGCAGGTGGCGTCCAGGCCATCCTGCAGGCGGCGTGCCTGTCTATTCTTGTTGGCTAACAATACGTCTGTGCTGCCGCATGCGCTGCACTCATCATGACTTGCGCGTTACCGAGGACGATGCCGCGAGATATCAATACTGTATGCACTACGGATATTATGGCACTCGGAGATCACCCTGGTGTGGCAAACAGTAGTTCCTTCCTTCCATTTGTCCTTGGGCCCATGTGTCGGGGCTCAGTATCCTTGTATGTGCCCCCCTTGAACTATAAAAGGGAGGGCACACTGTGACTTAGACTCTCAGACACACTTAGACCCAGCTCAGGCTCACAAGTTCATACAAGCTCTCAAGCTCAATACATCACACAGTGGAGTAGGGTATTACGCTCCGGCGGCCCGAACCACTCTAAACCCTTATGTGTTCTTGTGTTCGTTCATCGCTTAGCAGACTGGCAAAACGCTTAGGCCCCTCCTTATTTTAGGATTTAGGGCGGGTGCATTCCGCCACCCGACCGGAGATTTCCTCTCCGATAGTATCCATTTCTCACATTTGGGGAATCCATCGACTGTTAGAAAGAAAAATTGACATGGTAGGTTTTAGCCAAGTATGCTAGTCCCACAGTAAACCACAGAAAGGTAATTTTACTCTGAACAGATGAGGGGGATGTTGTCAGTGATAAAGGATGTGATAGTTTGAAGTTCGTGACTATTGGATCTGAGTCTGACAAAGGCAGTAATAACAGCAACGCAGTCGTTTCTCGAACAATTCAGCATGTATTAGATATGCATAGACAGTTTATATTCTTGTCCAGTATAGGTGATTGTGGCTGCCTAGTATAGGTGATTGTATTCCTTGTATACCAAGCCACACTGTCTATACAAATCTAAGGTCACCCCCTATGTGTGGTGTTTCCCCGAACCTATTCCTCTACATGGCATCAGACAGCCCAGGATCAATCTTCCTAGGCCTTCCTTCTTCCGCTGCCCTTCCTCTCTTCCAGCCAGTGGCGTGAACTCCATTGCACCGCCACCATCACAGCCACAATCACCTATACTAGGCAACCACAATCACCTATAATAGGCAAGAATATAAACTATATATGCATATCTAATAGCATGAACACAAGGTAAAAATTGCAAATATGTAAACATCTAGAGAATTGTTGCTAGTTTCATATCTACTAAGAAGCAACAAGATGCAGAGGACCTTTGTCGTCATTGTCGTCAGGTGGTGTGCCGTCACAGCGTTGTGCTGCACCCCACTGCATCCTGTAGCAGGTGTTGTGCTCGAGGATATGGTGCTGGCTCCAATCCCCCCTGAGCCTAGGGTTGAGGTGGAGTATCCTGGGTGGGTCCTCGCCGTCGACGGCGCGCAGGCCCTGGAGCTCGACCATGAACTGGGACACCATGACGGTGTTTTCCCCCTGGCGCATCTGCGCGAGCTGTGGCACATACTCCCTGTGCGCTGCGCGTGGGGTGCCAACGACGGTGACGGAGGAGCCCGCGGTGAGGCCACAGGGGAGGAAGACGACCCAGCCTCGTGCACGCTGGGAGACCGCAGAGGGGCACTTGGCAGCGTCGGAGGCGCGGGAGGTGGCGGCGAGCAGCGCCCAGAGGTCCCCCGCAAAGGCGGTGGCGTCCTCCCAGGCGGTGAGGCCGAGCGCCCAGGCGTCGTCGGCCATGCGGTCAAGCGCAGAGCGGTTGCGGGACGCGAGGTCAGGGAGGGACACGCGATCGTAGCGGTGCCAGAAGGGGCGGACCGGGAACGGAGAGGCCGTGGAAGTGGCGGTGGTGTCGGAGGACGAGGAGGACCCGAGCGGGGGTAGGTGGTCGGAGGAGGACGATGAGGAGAAGGCGGCGGCAGCGGCAGTGGGGTCGCCCGCGAGGTCGGCGGCGGCCAGGTCCAGCACGCGACGGAACTTGAGGGAGATGAGGAGGAGATAGGCCGCCGCCACCGCCAGCATCAGGTGTGACGGTCGTGCGACGGCCGCACCCGTCGCGCCATTGCCTGCCGCCGCCTCCCTTAGTCATCATACGAGGATGCAAGATGTATTCACGCTTGTGCTTGTGTGTGTGTGTTATGTTTTGGCGGTCTATACCTCTCTATATTGTTCATGTATATATAGTGGCAGACGCAAGAAAAGAATTCATGAGGGACTAATAACTCGCATGATAAAAATCAACCAACACCATAAACAACTATTGTCGCATAGAATTCAAGTTTTATATCAATACATGATACAAGTTGAAAGAAGGAAACTGTCGGTACCCTGAAACAGGGGTACCCTTTACTACATTATGAAGACGCGATGTCCACGTGGCTATCTCTAGTCGCGTGGTGAACAGCACCTGACACCACCACGTGGACGGCTCCGAGGTCGCCACGTGGCCAGAGAAGAAGATATACTCCAAGACGTCAACAGTGGGTCCGGACCCCCATGGGAAAGTGCTGGACCCCTGTACATGTAGACCGAACCCCCAGAAAAGGACCGGGACCCCCACGGGCGTGACCTGGACCCTCGGGATGGGTCCTGGACCCCTCTGTGTGGGGTCTGGGCCGCCCACAACCGGGTCCCGGGACTTTGCGATAGAGAGTACCCAGGCCTTGCTCAACCAGGGGTCCGGTGCCGACACGTATCCAGGCCCAACCTGGTGTGGACCTGTCCGCATGACGCTACTGCTCCCTGCCCAGACGGAGACCCGATGCTGCCACGTGGCCTACTACGCGTGACGTAAGCCAGCGGGCAAAGCCTGACGTAAGGCCTCCGAGTCGCGCGGCCCCTGCATTTATTGCGGATAAGGCGCGCCACCTGACAAGCGATGTGACGCCTCGGCATTTAATGAGGCCTGCCCACTCTGCTGTCAGGTGGCGACCTGTCCGTTCCACTAGCAAGCAGTGTGCTGCCTCAGCATTTAATGAGACCTGTCCACTCCGCTGGCAGGCGGCATGCCTATCTATTCCATTGGCAGGCAGTACGCCTGTGCTGCCACATGCGTTGCACTCATCATGACTCGCGCGTTACCAAGGACGCTACCGCGAGATATCAATATTGTATGCACTACAAATATTATGGCGCTCGGAGATCACCCTGGCGTTGCAGGCAGTAGTTCCATCCTTCCATTTGTCCTTGGGCCCACATGTCGGGGCTCAGTATCCTTATATGTGCTCCCCTTGAACTATCAAAGGGAGGGCACACTACGTTACAAGGCATTCTCATTCAAACTCACACACGCACTTAGACTCTCAAACTCACAAGTCCATACAAGCTCTCAAGCTCAATATAGCACACAGTGGAGTAGGGTATTACGCTTCGGCAGCCCGAACCACTCTAAACCCTTGCGTGTTCTTGTGTTCATCGTCCATCTAGCAACAGGCAAAACGCTTAGGCCCCCTCCTCATCTTAGGATTTAGGGCGGGTGCATTCTGCCACCCGGCCGGAGATTTCCTCTCCGACATTTGGCGCGCCAGGTAAGGGACTAGGCATTAGGTTTTTGCTTGTTTTTCTACTCGACATCATGGTTCATATCGTCGAGCACCATGACTTCATCCCCGAGGACTTCCCGATGGAGGAGGAAGCTGCCTCTTCCATGCCTCGGGCCTCTAGCCGCCCTGCGCCTGGTGCTGCTGCTGTGCGTTCTACGCGGCAGCACACCCCTGCACAGGCGTCCAGGGCATCAAGGGCTGCGCCTGGCGCCTTGTCTACGGCCAGGGAGTTGTTGTGCCACCCTCCTAGCTCCACGGCCTCGCCAGGGGCCATGAAGCAGTGGCGTGACAACATCGACCGCCTGCTCAGCATGGCGCATTCTGGCTCGGCCAGGCCTCGGTCATCCCGACGTCAACATGAGGCATCGGCTTCGGTGCGCTCGCCTTCAGTTAGGGCTGCGCCGACCGAGGACTTACGGGCGGAGCTCAACCGCCGGCATGCGGGAGAGGACGCCCCAACCTCTCTGGAGGGGTCAGACGACTTACGGGCAGAACTCAACCGCAGGCGTGCGGGTGAGGATGCCCATATCTCTCTAGAGAGGGCGCGTGAGCGCCGACAGAACATCGAGGGTCGCAACCTCGACTACGACTTTGCTGCGGTTGCACCACAGACTCCAACGGGCGCCCGGATTCAAGCTGGTGTCCCATTAGCTGGTGTAGGCTGCGCCGCACTCGCGGATCATCTCCGCGTGGCGACGTGGCCATCCAAGTTTCGACCACACCTACCGGAGAAGTACGACGGTACGTCAAACCCGTCGGAATTCCTGCAGGTGTACGTCACCGCCATCACGGCAGCAGGTGGAGACACTGTCGTGATGGCAACATACTTCCATGTAGCCTTGTCCAGGCCGGCCCAGACTTGGCTCATGAATCTTGCCCTAGGATCGATCTACTCCTAGGAAGAGCTCTGCGCGTGGTTCACCGCGAACTTCGCCAGCGCTTATCAACAACATGGCATGGAGGCTCACCTCCATGCAGTGAGGCAGGAACCTGGGGAAACTCTTCGGGCCTTCATCTCCTGCTTCACTAAGGTACGGGGCACTATTCCTCATATCTCAGATGCTTCCATCATCACCGCTTTCCGCCAGAGGGTGCGTGATGAAAAGATGTTGGAGAAGTTGGCCACGCATGACGTGGAAACTGTCACCACACTTTTTGCTCTGGCCGACAAGTGTGCCAGAGCTGCCAAGGGCCGTGCATGGCACTCAGCACCATAGACCGGGGTCGCCCAGGCAGGCAGCTCGGGTGCCGTCGCCCAGGACGGCAAGAACAAGAAGAAGAACCGCGGCCGCGAGAGGTCGCAGGCTGCTGCTCTAGTCGTCGTGGCTGCGGCTGGGGGCTGTACCGAGCGCAACAAGCGCCCACGGCCATAGGGGGGCGACAGCGGCTCATGCCCTGTGCACCCCAACGCTCGCCACAGTGCCGTGGAGTGCCGCGAGATAATCAAGCTCGCAAAGCGCGTCAGTGAGCGGCGCGAGCAGTCCTCCAAGGACGGCTCCCCACCTCATTGCGGCCTGGCAAGGAGAGGGCCGATGACGGCGAGATGGCCGCCGGGGAGCGGGACCTCGGGTACTAGTCGCCCGAGGGGGTCCTGAAGGACGTCTTCACCGAGGGCTCTGACTCCGGTGATGAGAGTGACCGGCGCAAGAAGTTGTACGTCATGTACGGCGGTAGCTGGGAGCTCACCTCCCACAGGAACGTCAAGTCCCTGCGCCGTGAGGTCCTGTCGGCGACCCCAGGGGTCTGGAAGGCTACTCCACATCAACGATGGAGGAGCACCACCATCTCCTTTGGGGCATCCGACTGCCCCGACAATATGGCAGGGGCCGGTGTACTACCACTCATTACCGCCCTTGTCATCGCCAACCTGCGGCTGCACCATGTGCTAATCGATGGTGGGGCCGGCCTCAACGTCATCGGCCATGCTGCATTCAAGCAGCTGCAGATCCCAAGGTCCCGACTGGGACCCTCTCACCCACTCTCTAAAGTGGGCCCACAGCCGGTGTATCCCCTTGGGAGCATCACACTCCCGGTTATATTCGGGACAGAGGAAAACTTCCGCACAGAGAACGTCCAGTTCGATGTCGCGGAGGTTAACCTCCCCTTCGACGCCATCTTTGGCAGGCCGGCCCTATACCGGTTCATGGCCATTGCCCATTACGGGTATTTGATCCTCAAGATGTCGTCCCTACCGGGGTCCTCACCGTGCGGGGCGACCGTGCCGCTGCGGTGGCGGCTGTCGAGAAGCTACACGCCCTGGCGGTGGAGGCTGCTCGCCCCGACGACGGAGGGAGGGACCCCTCGACCTCCGGCACCAAGGCGCCGACCAAGGTGCCAAAGGTGCAGCCATCCGGGGCTGACGACGTCCCCGTCAAGGCTGTATGGCTCACCGCGGATTCCTCCCAGACCACTCGCATTGCGGGTGATCTAGACGAAAAATAGGAACTCGCGCTTGTCGCCTTCCTCTAGGCAAATGCCAACGTGTTCGCTTGGGAGCCATCATAGATGCCTGGGATCCCCAGGGAGGTGATCGAGCACCATCTGAAGATCAACCCTGACGCCAGACCGGTGAGTCAGAAGCCTCACAGATAGTCCGTTGAGCGGCAGGACTTCATCCGTAAGGAGGTCCAGAAGCTGCTTGACGTCGGCTTTGTAGGAAACGGGTGACACCTAAGAGGGGGGGGGGGTGAATTAGGACTTCTAAAACTTTTACTAAACTAGGCCACAATTAAATCCCTAGAGCAAAACCTATGCAAATAATCAAACTAGAATGTGCAAACTAGGTTTTGTTTAAGTGTTGCTATCTCTACCGCAAAGGCTAAGTTTCAATCTACACTAGATAAGTATGTATACAAGATTGAAACTTAAATGCTTAATATAAATGCGGAAACTTAAAGAGCAAAGTAGAGATGCAAACTCTCGTGGATGACGCCGGTATTTTTACTGAGGTATCCGGAACCACGCAAGGTCCCGACTAATCCTCGTTGGTGCCCCTACGCAAAGGGAAGCCCACGCGAGGGCCAAGCACCACGGTCGAGTAACTCCGTAGAGAGCCGCGAGCCTTCTCCACGCGCAAGTGGTGCTCCACTTCCGGCTCCTCTCGGACGCTCCCCACCGTCTCCACTATCGAGCTTCCGGCCGAAACGCCGTGGGCCTCGTTCCCTCCGGTACACGGTGGCGGCCGTGACACAAACGCGGTTGTCACGGTCTCGCAAGACTCTCGCCCCACTCGGTACAATTACAACCACTCATGCAAGAGCCGAGGGGTTGTGTGGTTTTGCAAAACTCACTCAACTAACTAGGGTTCACCTAGAGCAAGCGCTAAAGTGGTTTAACTAACCTAAGCACTTCGCAAAGCACCTACGCTAATCACCGAGTGATTCTATTAAGCACTTGGGTGTTTGAGCTCTTGGAAATGTGCACTATATGCCTTGGTATGTTGCTTGGGCTCCCAGACATTCAAATGGCCGGTTGGGTGAAGTATATATAGGCCCCAACTCAAATCTAGCCGTTGGAGAAAAGCTGCAGTTCTCTGCGGCACACCGGACAGTCCGGTGGTGCACCGGACAGTCCGGTGGTGCACCGCACAGCGCACTGTAGCCTGTCCGGTGCGCCTAGCCGTTGCTTTGTCAGAGCAGGTGACCATTGGCGCCGCAGGCTTTTCCACACCGGACAGTCTGGTGCTCACACCGGACAGTCCGATGGTCTTCTCTCCGGGTGCCACATGGAACTAGCCGTTGGGCTGGAGTTCCCTGGTGCACCGGACAGTCCGGCGTGTGGGCACCGGACAGTCCGGTGTGCCACCGAAAAGTCCGGTGCGCCTTCGCACAGACAGTCCGCAGCAGCACACTTGGACTTTTCTTGGATCTTCTTAATGTCTTCTTTTGAGGTGTTGCTTTCCTCAATTCCTTAGTCCAAGTAAATCTTGCATCCTGTGAACTGCAAACACAAACACTAGAAAACTTATTAGTTCACGAATTGTGTTGTTCATCAAACAACAAAACTCAATTAGCCAAATGGCCCGGGGTCCATTTTCCTTACAATCTCCCCCTTTTTGGTGATTGATGACAACACAACCAAAGCAAGCAAATAATATAAGTATTTGAATGAAAATATGCAATCTACTTGCTAGGATGCATGTTTGTCCCCACAATGATATTATGGACTTAAGCCTCCCCTAACTCCATAATTCACTTACTTCCTATTTTAGGACCAAATAACCAAAACCACTTGAGAAACCATTTGTAGATATAAAATTTTAAAATTTGTGGTGTTTGGTGTTTGATATAGTTTTCATTGCTTTGGTCCCTAAACTTCTCCCCCTTTGGCATCAACCACCGAAAAGGAAGACATTAAAAGCATGTAGGAAGTAAATAAAGGCTTGCCCTCATTTAAGAATTTTATCAGATGATACCACTTGAAGAATACTAAATTAAACCACATGAATGGTACCAGATGAACAGATTACTCCCCCTAAACGAGTGTTCTCTTTAGAAAGAATTTTCTCCCCCCCCCCTTTTAGAGATGAAGAAATACTCCCCCTGAAAGAGATCCTCTACTTAGAAAAAATCATGTGAAAATTAGAGGTACAAGACATGATTTGAAAAGACTAACTTCCCTTATGCATAGGTAAAAGAATATCAGTGTTGGGGACTTGTTCTCAAGTGCTATGAATTAAGAACAAGGCAACACAAAAAATGTAAAACGTTAAGGTCCTTCGTCCTTCGAAACATTATTTCCCTTGGGATATAATGATCTTCGGATGAAGGTTATGAAGGACATACCTTCGGCAACATAACATAACATATGATGATGATGAAGAAATCATATGAAATGTAAAAGATGGGATAAACAATTATGTATCAACTCATTTCCATTTTATTATTATGGAGAATGTAGAAATGATATCAAATTACAAATGTACCTTCAGCTTGAAAGGAGATAAAAGTACAAACACGACGCAAAAGCAAAATGCCCAGTCAGCGTGGGTACTGTTCATCTATTTATAGGCACAGGACGCAGCCTGTGCAAAGTTACATTTATGCCCTTTACAATCGACTACAATACTAGCACAAAACATCATGAGTCCTTAGGTCATTTCATCTTTAAGTCGGTTTACCCCTTCGTCTTGAGATCTGTCACTGTGCCGAAGCTTTATAAGTGATGGCTTCAGTGCTGCTTCTGAGAGATCTACCGAAGGTGCTCTTCTCTCTTTAGGATCTTCGGCTTCGAAGCATACCCCCAACAGTAGCCTCTTCGCGGTGCTAGATCATTTTTCGTAATGAGCTTGATCTGTGAAAAAATCTTCTAGGCTTCGGGATGTCGAAGATCCGAAAACACCTTCCCTGAGCTCGTTGGCGAGAAACGATTAAAATAATCCGGGCGCGAGGTGGCCCCATCTTGCAGCAGTTACGCACGCCCTGGCGATTCACCTTGTCGGACCCTGTGGCCCACCGTTCAGTGAGTGCGGGTGGCTGTTTGTCCGGTGCGGAAGGCCTTGACGATTCACCTTCCCACCTACGGCACTATATAAACAGACGGGTAGGTGTGAAGCTGCCACAACATTCATTGCTATTGCACTGTTTTGCTGCCAAAATATGACCAAAGCCGAAGCTTTGCTTGCTGCATCCTCAACCGAAGCTATTTGCTTTGCTCAAGCTTCGTAAGAAAGAGCTTCGGCAAAATAAAGAAAAATTTTCAACTTCATTGAAAAACAAGAAATTCAATCATCAGATGGCCAGAGTTCGTTCCACAGCTAGGGTTACACACGACGGAGAGGAGGCCGAAGGTGCTGAAACTGCCCCAATCTCCGAAGTGATGAAGCGCTCAAGGCTGGTAACATCTGAAGACGCACCTGCCACTAAAACAAAACAGGCTGATGTTGAGGGGACTGACTCTGAAGATGATTACAGCGTGGTGCCAAGCAAACCCAGCCACCTGGATTTCGGAAAATCCACCATCTCCGAAGATGATTTTCCTAAGCTATTGAAATTGGGCTATTTCAGTGAAGCAAAAAAAGAGCTAGTTCGTTTTGGTGGGGAAGAGACTACTCCGAAGCCAAGAAAGGATGAAGTGGTAGTGTTCAAAAGTTTCTTTAAGGCTGGCTTAAGATTTCCTTTAAACAAGATGATTGCTGATGTATTGCAGAAGTTTGGGATCTACCTTCATCAGCTAACTCCTAACGCTATTGTCCGGCTTAGCGTTTATATCTGGGCTCTCCGCAGCCAAGGGGTGGAGCCATTTGGCGAAGGCTTCTGCCGAATGCACGAGCTTCATTATCAGACGAAAGCTAGAGGAGATGGGCTACATGAAAATTTTGGCTGCTACAATTTTGCCTATCGCAAGAACACAAAATTTCCAGTGATTAGCTATCATAGCAAGTTGCTGGCTGCCTGGAAGTCTGAGTGGTTTTACATCAAAGTTGACGAAGACAAGGAGAAGCTGGTCCAGAGTTCGCTAGAATTGTTCTTTGGAGAGACCAGACCCCAATGCAACATGACACCAGGGAGTCCAAGCCAAATTGCCCTAGCTGAATTTCGAATTATTGCAGACCATATCAGCACTAGGGACTTAGTGCAAGAATTTTTGGCCTTCAGAGTGTTCCCAACTTGGAAGGAGTGGGACATGCCGAAGCTGAAGGGGGAAAAGAAGAAGGGGGAACTTATTCGGTTGCCTTACCATTATAAATTCAAAAAACATTTCAAAGTGCCTTGCCAAGAGTGGCTGGACATGATCAAAGTAATGTGCAATGAAATACTAGGCAATTATTTTAAAAAAGAAGATCAATTAATGACTACGACCTTTGGCACCCGTCCGAAGCGAAGGCTAAATCGAGTAATGGATGCTCTGGACTTCGAGTATCCCGACTACGAGCGGTTAGACAAGGATGCGGAAGGGCAAAAGAGAAAGAGGCTGGCTAGTGCTCTAAATAAAGACGATGAAGAACAATTAAAAAAGAAAAAGCCGAAGCCTGAGCCACAAATAGATGCTTCGAAGAAGAGAAAAGCTACAGCTCCGAAGCAGAAGGCAATTGATGAAGAAGAAGAAACTGCTGCGACACCCTCTGCCACCGACGTGGAGGAAATTTTAAAGGTAATGACTGAATCTTTGCATGTCAAGCTAAGTCCACTGGGGCCGCATCTGACGAAGCTTTTTCAGAAGGAAAAGGAGCCCACAAAAACGAAGGCATCTAGGCCAAAGAAACAAAGAATCATTACAGTGACGGAAGTCATCGAAGGGACACCACCAGGAGCTTTAGCTCCGAAGGGGCCAGCTGTTGAGAGCACGACATCCGCCGAAGCTGCACCTGCAGAAGCCACAGCTACCGAAGCTGTCGAAGATACTCATTTAGAGTGCACGATTGCCGATATTGATAAGATACTGCAAAACATGGCTACAGAAGAAGCTGCTGCAGCCACCGAAGAAACTATGACCTCAGAACCTGGGAAGGAGAAAGAAATAGCCAAAGACACTTCGGAAGACGAAATTTTTAACTTTCGAAACTTAGTTGGTCAAGAGCTGACAAAGGCTAAAAAAGAAGAGTTAAAAGAATATGCTATGTCTTGCGGATACCAGCCGGGAGCGCTTCTCTTCGGTGGCATCGATGACAAAAAATTGGGCTGCATCCGGGATCAGACTGGAGCGAAGGTTATCGGTACTCTATCAAAGAGTATTGGTTTCCCGAAGCTCGAAACAGATATTAGCCACTACCGACGACAACACATCGTCGATAGTTTATTCTATTCCAATTTCAAGGTAAACTTTTCTTTAACTTTTATTATTTCAATAACGAAGATGTTTTCTAACGAAGGTTGTTTATGTGCAGAGTATGCTACTGAGTAAAGCTTTGAAAATGCAGCAAGATTTGGAGGATAAAAAACAGGAAGTTATAATTGAAAACTTAGAAAGCAAGATAAAAGACCAATCAGCTGCTCTTGAAAAGAAAGACTTTGAGCTTCAGACAACCGAAGGCTTATTGGCAGAAGCTGAAGCTAAAATAGCAGAATTAAATACAAAGATTCTGTCCCAGTCAGAAAGCTTCGAACAAGAGAAGCAGAAACTTAATGCAAAATTTGAAGCCGAGGTCCAGAAAAGTTCAGATTTGAAAAAATCATTGGCAAGCCTTCAAAACAAATGTCTGGAGTTCAGTAATCGATGTGTTCAACGGCTGCAGCAAGTCTTCTATTAAGTTGGAGCCAGCAGCGAAAAATTCAATCCTTCGTCTGAGGACCTGCCGGGGGCCTTCGAACATATCGAAGGTGAAATTGATGGCCTTGAAGAAGTTATAGCTGAACATGGTGACTTTTGTGCCCTGGTAGCTTCTCGGGGTACAGCTGTTGCCTTCCTAAAATCCGGCTGCGAACCTGGAAAGATTATCAATAGACCCAATTTCAGCTTATCACCAGCAGACTTGGATGATATTCCCAACCTTGCCCGAAGCATAGCAAATAGATTTATAAAACTGGTATGGACAAAGGGTGGTCGAAGCAAAGCTGGTGATGAGGCTCGAAGTCATCTTAAGCCAGTAACAAAATCATACCTTGTGCTTACCTCTTCCTTCGAACTTGAATTTTGCTTACAATGCTTGAATACGTACAGGATGACGAAGCCGAAGCCGAAGCTAAAGAATGAGAAGACGAAGCCAAAGTTTAATGGATGATGAAGTCGAAGCCGAAGCTCAATGGCTGCTAATGAAGCTTGAATAGATGACTATAAAAAAACTCTAAAAACCCTTGTAACAACCTTTGTAAAGAACAATGTAATTAATTTTTACTTTGTAAACTTTGTTCATACCTTGTAATATATTCTTACCTTTCCATCAATGTATAAAGTGCTTTGGTGTGAACGAAATTAGCATTTTTGAGCCGAAGGCGAAAAACACCTTCCCTTCTTTTCGTACATAGCGAAGCATAAAGACTGCTTCTTTTTCTTTTTGCCGAAGCCTTATTTTTAGAGCCGAAGCAACTGCCTGTGTTATGATGATGATGATCCTATGCATGTCTAAATGAATGTTTATGAATGCAAATGTATGATGTAATGTATGGTGCAAATGAATGTCCAAACACACACATACGAAGCCACAACCATATCCTTCATTTCCTTAGGAATAACCAAAGACTCTTTGCCGTTTATTTTTCGGCTTCACCGCTTATTTTTCGGTGTATTAGCGCTGACTTTTCGCTGTAAGTTCTGCATTCCCTTAGGAACATCTTTTGAACTTCTTCGCCTTCTATTTCGGCGGAATCGCGTTGACTTTTCGCGCTTCGCCTTATATTTCGGCGGAATCAGCGTTGACTTTTCGCTGTAAGCTCTGCATTCCCTTAGGAACGACTTTTGAGCAGAAAACTTACACTGCGCTCCCTTAGGAATAGCTTTTTGTAGCTTCGTCGTGCTCTGCATCCCCTTAGGGACGTCTTTCGAGCTTCTCCCTGTTTTTCTTTTCTCTTTGCACTCGATGGTGCATGCTCAGCTTTTACATTTACATCTTTGGGGGATGTTGCTCTTGTAGAGCTAAATTAAGAAAAAAGAGAAATTACATGCTATGGCCCCATTAAAAACCTTTCTCCCCCTTTGGAAAGGAAAAGGGTGCCATAGGAAAAAATAAAAAACAAAAAGATTACATTAAGCTACACATAATATCGCCGAAGCTCATCCGCATTCCAGGATCTAGGAATGTCATTGCCGTCCATATCCTTCAATCTGTAGGAACCAGGTCTTGACGAAGATACTACTAGAAAAGTTCCTTCCCACTTCAATTGTAATTTGCCTACTGTATCCGGGTTGGCAACTCTCCGAAGTACCAAGTGCCCTAGCCTGATATTTTTTAACCGAACCTTTCTGTCATGCCATTTTATTGTTTCGGCTTGGTATTTATTGATGTTCTACACAGCCTGAAGCCTGATCCCTTCTATAGCATCTTTTGCCACAGAATAATCAGCTTCGTTCTCTGCCGAAGCCACTGTTCTTATTGATCCTGTTTTAGCTTCTTCCGGGGTTATTGCTTCGTCACCAAACAATAATTTGAATGGTGTAAAGCCTGTTGACCTCGACACCGTTGTGTTGTGGCTCCACACCACTTTGATCAATTCATCTGGCCACTTTCCTCTGGGCTGATTGAAGATTAACTTCATTATTCCTATCATTATAATGCCATTAGCTCTTTCGACAAGTCCATTTGACTCCGGATGTCTAACCGATGCAAAATGGATCTTCGTGCCAATTTGTTCATAGAACTCTTTGAAAGCTTCGGCATCAAACTGTGTTGTGTTGTCCACAGTAATAGCCTTCGGCACTCCGAAGCGACAAACAATATTTTGCCAGAAAAATTTCTGAACGGTGACCGAAGTTATTGTGGCTAAAGGCTTCGCCTCAATCCACTTGGAGAAATACTCTACCACCACCACAACATATTTTAGATTTCCTTGTGCTGGTGGAAGTGGGCCTAACAAATTAAGGCCCCACCTTTGCAACGACCAAGTGGGCTGTATTAGCTGAGTCAGAGATGAAGGCTGTTTTTGATCTCTTGCACATTTTTGACAACCTTCACACTTTTGGACTAATTCTGCTGCATCCGAAGCTGCCTTCGGCCAATAAAATCCTTGACGAAAGACTTTTCCCAGCAAAGGCCTAGACCCAATGTGAGATCCACATAGACCTGTGTGTATTTCCTTCATCAATTCTATACCTTCAGCTCTAGATAAACATTTAAGCAATGGAGAACAGACTCCATGTTTGTATAACTCCCCTTCTATTATTACATATGGTCGGGCTCTTGCCTCTACTCTCTTATTATAAGCTTCGTCATCTGGAAGACAATTTCCCTGAAGAAAGGATATAATCTCAGTTCTCCAATCTTCACTATGAACAGGGGATATATTGGGCACTTCTCTTTCAAGAAGTTCCACCGAAGGTGCTCTTATTGTCTCAAAGAATACCTCCGAAGGTAAAGGCAGCCCCTGTGCCGCTGATTTGGCGAATAGATCAGCGTGCTCATTTTCTCCTCGTGGAATATTCTTGACAGAAAACCCTTCGAAAGAAGCTTCAAGCCTTCGAACTGTATCCAAGTATTTCTCAAGCTTCGGATCTCTTGCTCTACAACTCTTCTCAATATGCCCAGAAATAACTTGGGAATCGGTTTTAAGAACCGCCCTTCTTATCCCCATTGCCTTTAACTTCCGAAGCCCCAAAAGCAAAGCTTTGTATTCAGTAATATTATTTGTGCAGCTGAAATCAAGTTTCACTACATAACATGTTTTGACTTTGGAAGGTGCAACTAAGATAGCAGCTGCACCTGCCCCGAAGGTTCCCCAGGAACCGTCGCAGAACACTGTCCAAGCTTCGACATCTTTACTTGCTTCTTCTTCCTGAGCCCCTGGCGTCCAATCAGCGATGAAGTCTGCTAACGCCTGGGACTGGATCGAGGATCTATGCACATAATCAATGGTGAATTCGTTGAGCTCCGCAGCCCACTTTCCAATTCTTCCAGTAGCTTCTCTGTTCCTCATAATATCCTTCAAAGGCTGTGAAGAAGGAACAATTATATGGAATGCTTGAAAGTAATGCCAAAGCTTCCTGGAGGCCATTAAGACAACATACATCACTTTCTCCAATTCTGTATAGTTTTTCTTTGATAAGCTGAGGACCTCAGAGACGAAGTATACTGGGGCTTGCTTTTTGATTTGTCCTTCAAGCTTTTCCTGTACAAGCGCTGCGCTTACTGCAGAATGCGAAGCTGCCACATATAATAACAGAGGAGCCCCTGGCGTGGGTGGAGTTAACGTTGTTAGGTCTATCAGATACTGCTTCAGCTCTTCGAAGGCTTTTTGCTGAGCTAATCCCCATTGAAAGACTTCGGCCGACTTCAGCACTTCAAAGAATGGTAAATTTCTCTCTGCTGATCTAGATATAAATCGATTCAGAGATGCCAGTCTTCCTGTCAGCCGTTGGGCTCCCTTCTTTGTGCTTGGCGGCTCCATCCGAAGAATACCTTCGATTTTATTTGGATTAGCTTTGATCCCTTTTGTTGAAACTAAACAACCAAGGAATTTTCCCTTCTTTACTCCAAAGACACATTTTTCTGGATTCAACTTCAGGCCAGCTTGCCTAAAGTTGGCAAATGTTTCCTACAAATCAAAAATGTGATTCTCTTGATTTGTGCTTTTTACTATGATATCATCAACATATGTTAGCACATTTCTGCCTATCTGGGAATGAAGGACTTTCACTATCATTCTGCTGAAGCTTCCTCCAGCATTCTTGAGCCCCTCAGGCATCCGAAGATAACAATATGTACCACTAGGGGTTATGAAGCTGGTTTTTGGCTCATCTTCCTTCTTCATCCAGATTTGATGGTAGCCTGAATAACAATCTAGTAGACTCATGAGCTCCGACGAAGCTGCTGCATCTACTAGAGAATCTATCCTCGATAATGGAAACTCATCCTTCGGACATGCCTTATTAAGATCAGTAAAATCGATGCACATTCTCCATTTACCATTGGCCTTCTTCACCATAACAGTGTTAGCTAGCCATTCTGGGTATTTTACTTCTCTGATGACTCCAGCACTAAGAAGTCTTTTCACTTCATTCTGAGCACCTTCAGCTTTGTCATCAGACATTTTCTGAAGCCTCTGCTTTCTGGGTCTGAAGGATGGATCAACATTGAGCGAGTGTTCAATGACATCCCTGTTGACACCACAGAGATCGTTGGCGGACCATGCGAAGACATCTTTGTTGTTGAACAGAAACCTTATTAAGCTTTTCTCCTGTTCCTCAGACAATTGAGATCCCAGCAACACCTTCTGCTCTGCTATATCTTCACATAAGGGCATGGGCTTCAGCAGATCGGCCAAAGCAACCTTCTCCCTTCTGTACTTGTATTGCTCACAAGCTTCGGCTCCATCTATATTATGGATTGCTTTTGAATCTATCCAGTTTCCTTCAGCCTTTCTGGCAGCTTCCTGGCTTCCATGAATAGCAATAGGCCCTTGATCCAAAGGTATCTTCATGCAAAGGTATGTTGGATGAAGAATTGCTTCAAAAGCATTGAGTGTCCCACGACCAATAATTGCATTATAGGGGTACTCCATGTCGACAATATCAAACACAATTTGTTCAGTTCTTGTATTGTTGACAAATCCAAAGGTCACTGGCATCATGATCTTGCCGAGCGCTACAATCTGTCTTCCTCCGAAGCCGCAAAGAGGCTGTGTAGCATCATGAATCTTATCCTCTGGCTCTTGCATCTGTCTGAAGGCCTTAGCAAATATAATATCCGCTGCACTGCCTGTGTCAACCAAAACATTGTGAACCAGAAATCCTTTGATAACACAAGAAATAACCATAGCATCATTGTGAGGGTAATCCTTGAGCTGAAGGTCCTCTTGGGAGAAGGTAATTGGGATGTGGGACCATCTTGACTTGATGAAGGGTCCCTGTACCCCAACATGTTGTACCCTTCTCTGTGCCTCCTTCTTCTGCCTCTTGTTGGTCGACTCTAAGGATGAACCGCCTGTTATCGGGAGTACTAGCTTCGAAGCCGAAGCAGCTCCAGCTTGGTTGTTGAACAAAGCCATCAGCTCAAAAAGTGGAAGTGAGTTCACCGGAGGTGGGCGCCAATGTTGGGGACTTGTTCTCAAGTGCTATGAATTAAGAACAAGGCAACACAAAAAATGTAAAACGTTAAGGTCCTTCATCCTTCGAAACATTATTTCCCTTGGGATATAATGATCTTCGGACGAAGGTTATGAAGGACATACCTTCGGCAACATAACATAACATATGATGATGAAGAAGAAATCATATGAAATGTAAAAGATGGGATAAACAATTATGTATCAACTCATTTCCATTTTATTATTATGGAGAATGTAGAAATGATATCAAATTACAAATGTACCTTCGGCTTGAAAGGAGATAAAAGTACAAACGCGACGCAAAAGCAAAATGCCCAGTCAGCGTGAACAGTACTGGGGTACTGTTCATCTATTTATAGGCACAGGACGCAGCCTGTGCAAAATTACATTTATGCCCTTTACAATCGACTATAATACTGGCACAAAACATCATGAGTCCTTAGGTCATTTCATCTTTAAGTCGGTTTACCCCTTCGTCTTGAGATCTGTCACTGTGCCGAAGCTTTATAAGTGATGGCTTCAGTGCTGCTTCTGAGAGATCTGCCGAAGGTGCTCTTCTCTCTTTAGGATCTTCGGCTACGAAGCATACCCCCAACAATGAGTTTACTACTTATGCATTTTTAGCAACATGGAAGTATATGATATGAAATATAGTCTAATCAAATATTGGAGAAGACATGTAAATGATACTAGATGTAGTCTCAAAAGATACTGATTGAAATTCAATGGCGAGCTTGAGAGACATGAGAGTTCTTGGAGATTTTGCAGTGGAAGATTGTTGTCTTTCTCCGGGGACCTCATTTTCCTTACAATGAGACTATCACATGAAATAGACTTGAAAATGTGTTAGTCTCAAAGTATTAGATTATAGAGTAACCTCCCCCTAAAAGTGTGCATACAAGTTTTAAATACTTGTAGGAGACATGCACTTTGATTTGATATCAAGAGGGGCAAATTATCTATAATCCAAACTTTGGCACATATGAGTTAAATGATACAACTTGTAGAAATCAAAGTTTTCAATTGATGCATCATTTACTATGGAGTGATATAGAAGCTATGTGCCGTGCTTAAGTAAACATTTTAAGCAATGTAGGTTTGCTTAAGTGTATGAATTGAAAACAAGCAATCCTACCATATGATTCACCTAGTATGCATAATTTAAAACAATGGTAAATAACAAATGTAATACTAGGCAAGAAAGGTAAACTAGATACAAGGTAAATAGATACGCATATCTAAAAACAAGAAATACAATAAATCTAGTTACCTTAGTCATAGGTGGGAAATTTGGGTCCAAAATTTTCACTAACCCACTTGGCAAGTAAACTTGATCCAGTATGATGTATCCCATGATATACATCCCAATTTTGCCAAGTCTCCAAATTTCCCGACGACCTTCGGTCCACTCACTTCCCTTTCAGGATCCAAACCTTCTTGGTGCTTTTCATGGTTGAAATTATTTCCATTGGCACCCAGATGCGTTTGGCCCCTTTTCCTTTGTTAACTTGCTTGTTGGCCTTGATTGCTATCACCTTTCCATTCTTTTTCTTCTTGATCAAATATGGTGTAGCAGTCTTTTTGTCCACCTTTTTGATGTAGGTGTTGGAGATTTTGCTCGATGGCTTTTGCTTGAGCTTTTGTCTTTGTTTATCCCCGATCATCGCCTTGCATTGGAAAGACTTATGGCCTTCCTTGTGGCATAGCCTACAAATCACAGTTTCTCCCTCCATAGGCTTGTTCACTCCCGCGGTGGTGTTATCCTGTGGAGGTCGGATTTGTTTGGCTTTGCCTTTCTTGTCATACAAAGCCTTGCCAAGGCGAGCCACTTCTTGCTTTAATTGTTCATTTTCCTTTGCAACCTCATCCGAACATGTTTCTACAACAATATTCTTAACAAGAACTTGGTTGCAGGGGTTAGAATCATCAATTAAATCAAAGCAGGAAGTAGAAGCATCTTTCTTAATAATTTTAGGTATTTCAACTAAAGATGCTGCTGGGGTGCTACCAATGTTTTCTAGCTTAGTAGTTAGCTCATTATTGTGTATGCTAAGAATTTTCATTTTCTCTAGCAAATTTTCAATAGCTTCTTGGGAGCTAGCTAACTTAGCCTTAAGTTTTTCATTCTTTTTAATAAGGCTATCATCGGTAGCAGTGGATGGAGCACTAGATTCCAATAGCTCAATTTTAGTTGATAGCTCACTATTTAAGTTTGCAAAAGTTTCAAATTTTTCTAGCAAACCTTTGTAATCATTTTGAGAGCTAACCAACTTATTTTTCAAGGTTTTAAGTTGAGCTTTTTGTTTAGTGCAAACATCCTGAAAAAATTCAACGGCTTCCGCAAGCTCATCTATGGAGGGCTTTCCCTCACCTTCATCATCACTACTACTTTCATCACTAGAGGATGGAATGCTTTTGTTACCTCTTGCCATAAGGCATTTGTGTGATGATCGTGATGAGCGTGACGAGGACCGGTGGCTGCACGTCCTTGGAGGTTCATCTTCACTTGAGGAATCATCCCAAGTTCTAACACTTGTTAGCGCCTTGCCTTTGTTCCTCTCCTTTTTGGGTTTGGCCATATTTGGACAGTTGTCCCTGAAGTGTCCCTTCTCCCCACATGGAGGCATCCTCTCTTCCTTTGCTTTTTCCTGTCAATGTTAAAGAGAAGATCTTCGACCTGCAGGGGCACACCCATTAGATTAATCTTGCGGATCATCCTCATTACCTTTCTAACGCGTCGGATTGTTTCTTCGTCCTTGGAGGATGATGTGCATGGTTGATTATCTTCATCATCATCACTTTCTTCTTCCTCCTCTTCTTCACTTGAGGAACTTGGAGTGGGAGCCTTCTTTTTGCCTTTCCTTTCATCACATGCAAAAGCATATGGTCTTGAGGAAGTTGGCTCCTCTCCCCGACACATTTTTCACGACATCTCAAAAGCCGCGATTTTCCCAATCACAATGGTCGGGGTCATGTTGCTCAAGTCCTCCATGTTGTGAAGGATGGTGATGATGCTCCCATATCTTTGTTGTGGTAGCAGGGTGATAATCTTCCTCACAATGTCCGCATCACCTAGCTTATTAATGCCAATAGAATTGAGCTCATTGATAATTAGATTCAAACGAGAATACATGTCTGTAACAAGCTCATCATCTTTCATAGCAAAAGAATTATACTCATTTAAGACTAGGTAATGTTTTTGCTCATGGACATTGGACGTGCCGTCATGGAGCTCATGCAATTTTAGCCAAATCTCATTAGCAGTTTTCAAGGTAAATACTTAATTAAAAATATCCATGCTAAGGGATTCATACAAGCAATTTTTGGCTCTAGCATTTAAATGAATTTCTTTTTCTTCACTCGTGGTGGGTTTGTCGGGATTTTTGAGGGGTTTCATCCCGTAACAAGTGACTCTTCAAACACCTAGATCAACGACCTCTAGGTAACAAGCCATTCTAGCACTATAATATGGGAAATTAGTGCCATCGAAGTGTGGTGGCCTATGGGTATCCATCCCTTCCTCTAAAAAAACGTCGGCTCTTTTAGCGGTGAAGCTAAAGCGTTTCAAATAAGCTAAACCGGGCTCTGATACCACTTGTAGGAAACGGGTGATGCCTAAGAGGGGAATGAATTAGGACTTCTAAAACTTTTACTAAACTAGGCCACAATTAAATCCCTAGAGCAAAACCTATACAAATAATCAAACTAGAATGTGCAAACTAGGTTTTGTCTAAGTGTTGCTATCTCTACCGCAAAGGCTAAGTTTCAATCTACACTAGATAAGTATGTATACAAGATTGAAACTTAAATGCTTAATATAAATGCGGAAACTTAAAGAGCAAAGTAGAGATGCAAACTCTCGTGGATGACGCCGGTATTTTTACCGAGGTATCCGGAACCACGCAAGGTCCCGACTAATCCTCGTTGGTGCCCCTATGCAAAGGGAAGCCCACACGAGGGCCAAGCACCACGGTCGAGTAACTCCGTAGAGAGCCGCGGGCCTTCTCCACGCGCAAGTGGTGCTCCGCTTCCGGCTCCTCTCGGACGCTCCCCGCCGTCTCCACTATCGAGCTTTCGGCCGAAACGCCGCAGGCCTTGTTCCCTCCGGTACACGGTGGCGGCCGTGACACAAACGCGGTTGTCACGGTCTCGCAAGACTCTTGCCCCACTTGGTACAATTACAACGACTCACGCAAGAGCCGAGGGGTTGTGTGGTTTTACAAAACTCACTCAACTAACTAGGGTTCACCTAGAGCAAGCGCTAAAGCGGTCTAACTAACCTAAGCACTTCGCAAAGCACCTACACTAATCACCGAGTGATTCTATTAAACACTTGGGTGTTTGAGCTCTTGGAAATGTGCACTATATGCCTTGGTATGTTGCTTGGGCTCCCACACCTTCAAATGGTCGGTTGGGTGAAGTATATATAGGCCCCAACTCAATTCTAGCCGTTGGAGAAAAGGTGCAGTTCTCTGCGGCACACCGGACAGTCCGATGGTGCACCGGACAGCGCATTGTAGCCTGTCCGGTGCGCCTAGCCGTTGCTCTATCAGAGCAGGTGACCGTTGGCGCCGCAGACTTTTCCACACCGGACAGTCTGGTGCTCACACCGGATAGTCCGGTGGTCTTCTCTCTGGGTGCCACCTGGAACTAGCCGTTGGGCTGGAGTTCCCTGGTGCACCGGACAGTCTGGCGTGTGGGCACCGGACAGTCCGGTGAGCCACCGGACAGTCCGGTGCGCCTTCGCACAGACAGTCCGCAGCAACACACTTGGACTTCTCTTGGATATTCTTAATGTCTTCTTTTGAGGTGTTGCTTTCCTCAATTCCTTAGTCCAAGTAAATCTTGCATCCTGTGAACTACAAACACAAACACTAGAAAACTTATTAGTTCACGGATTGTGTTGTTCATCAAACACCAAAACTCAATTAGCCAAATGGCCCGGGGTCCATTTTCCTTACAGGCTTCATCGAAGAGGTTCATCACCCGGTATGGCTGGCCAACCAGATCATCGTCCCCCAGGCGAACGGGAAGCTTCGGATGTGCATCGACTACACCAGCCTAAATAAGGCCTGTCCCAAGGACCCGTATCCAGTTCCACGTATAGATCAGATCGTGGACTCTACCTCCGGGTGCGACCTATTGTCCTTCTTAGATGCTTACTCTGGTTTCCATCAAATCCAGATGTCTAGGGAAGATAGAAAGCATACCGCTTTTGTAACGGTGGATGGTCTTTACTGCTATGTTGTTATGCCTTACGGTCTGAAAAACGCCTTGCCAACATTTGTGCGGGCGATGAGTAAGACTTTCGGGGACCTCATCAGGGACAAAGTGGAGGTGTACATCAACGACATCGTAGTCAAGACTAAGGCAAGGTCGACCCTAGTGGAAGACTTAACCTGGTCTTCGACATGCTGCGGGCAACCTGCACAAAGCTGAACCCGAACAAGTGTGTCTTTGGGGTCTCCGTAGGGAAGTTGCTGGGGTTCTTGGTTTCACACCAGGGCATTGAAGCAAACCCAGAGAAAATCAGGGCGATTGAGGCGATGAGGCCTCCGGCTCGAATCAAGGATGTCCAGAAACTTATGGGGTCGTTAGCCGCCCTTAGCCGCTTCATTTCAAGGCTGGCTGAAAGGGCGCTCCCTTCTTCAAGCTCCTGTGAAAATCCGGTCCATTCTCTTGGACCGAAGAGGCCGAACAAGCCTTTCAAGAGTTGAAGCAGCACCTTGTGTTCCTGCCGATACTGGTAGCTCTGAAGCCAGGGGAGCCGCTGTACCTATACATCGCGGTGGCTGCAGAGGCGATGAGCATGGTGCTGGTCGTCTAAAGGACGGCACAAGAAGGCTAGGAACCTGAGGGCCCGGGACTAGCTACAGGGGTCCGGACCGTTCAGAAGCCGGTCTACTACGTCAGCGAGGTGGTCCATGAGGCGAAGACCAGGTACCTTGAAATGCACAAGCTCCTCTATGCTGTACTTATTGCATCCAGGAAGCTGCGCCACTATTTCTAGGCACATAGTGTTGTGGTGGTGACCTCCTTTCCGTTAAGGGTCATCCTCCACAACTCTAATGCCACAGGCAACATCGCCAAGTGGGCGGCGGAACTTGCCGAGTTTCAGCTGGACTTCCAGCCTCGCCATGCCATCAAGAGCCAGGTCCTGGCTGACTTCATCGTGGAGTGGACGCTTCCCTCGAGCGCCCCTAGGGGTCCAAATCCCAACTCGGACCCCACACCTGTGGAGCCTAGGGGTCCAGTCTTCACCGAGCCCCACTGGACGCTCTTCTTCGACGGATCCGCTCGTCAGCAAGGTGGCGGAGCCGGAGTGATCCTCATCGACCCAAGCGGAGATCAAGTGAAGTACATGGTGCACCTTGAGTTCAAGGCCACCAACAATATGGCAGAGTATGAGGCACTTATCTTTGGCTTGTCTGCGGCCCTATCCCTGGGGATCCGCCAGCTCCTCGTGAAGGGAGACTCCCAGCTGGTCATCAAGCAAGTCTGTGGGGAATGTAGCTGCAACGAGCCCAGGCTTGCAGCTTACCTCCTCCACGTAAGGAAGCTGGAGAAGGACTTCACAACCTTGAAACTGCAACATGTTCCTCGGGCTGACAACTCGGTGGCAGATGACCTCTCCGTGAGGGCATCAACTTGGGCACCCGTGTCTTAGGGCGTCTTCAAAAGACGGCTACTGAGACCCACCGCCCAGCCTGCCGAACTGGGCGAAGGGGGCAAGACTAGCACCTCAAAGCTAGCGGTCCCGGTGGCGTTACATCTACAGAACCCACCGAAGGTTGTGTGTGCCACAGGGGGTCCTGCCTACCCCTTAGTGTCGCAGCCAGTATCTCAGAGTGGTCTCGATGCATGGATCTCTGAGATCCAGGACTACCTAAAGGAAAACATCCTTCTTGAAGACCATGTATCCACAGAGCGCATAGTGCGGTTGGCTAAGCACTACACGGTGGTGGAAGGGGATCTCTACCGCCATGGCGCCAATGGCATTCTAATGCGGTGCATTACCCAGGAGGAGGGCTGTGAATTGCTCACGGAGATCCATGGAGGAGAGTGTGGAAGTCATTCATCATCTCGCACACTGGTCGGTAAGGCCTTCCGGCATGGCTTTTACTGGCCAACCGCCCTCCAGGATGCAGCTGAGATGGTAAACTCCTGCAAGGCATGCCAATTCCACGCAAAGCAGATACACACACTAGCTCAGGCTCTGCAGATGATTCCGCCCTCCTAGCCATTTGCTGTATGGGGGGTGGATATCCTAGGACCCTTTCCCAGGGCCGTCGGCGGATACCGGTACCTCTTCATCGCCATCGACAAGTTCACCAAGTGGCCAGAGGCCACCCCTATGGTCAACATCACCCAGGGTGCTGCTGTTGCTTTCCTCAAGTCGATTGTCTATAGATTTGGGGTCCCAAGCCGTATCATTACGGACAACGGGACCCAGTTTACAAGTCGGCTTTTCCAGGAGTATTGCGAGGGCATCGGCACCCAGCTCTGCTTTGCGTCCGTGGCTCATCCAAGGAGCAACGGCCAGGTGGAGAGGGCAAACACAGAGATCCTCAGGGGACTCAAGACACGCACCTACGACTGCTTGAAAAAGCACGGTGCAAATTGGGTCAGTGAGCTTTCGTTCATGCTATGGGGGAACCGGACCACACCCAGCCAAGCTACCGGGGAGACCCCGTTCTTCCTGGTCTACGGTCCGAAGCCTGCCTTCCCCCAGAAATCATTATGGGCTCTCCACGGGTCCAGGCTTTCGATGAGTCTGTGCAGGAACAGCTATGGCGTGAGGACGGGGACTTCATCGACGAGCGTAGATGGCAAGCGGCGATCCGAAATGCACGGTACAACCAGGCGCTCAGGCGCTACCACCAACGGTTCGTGAATAGTAGGGAGCTCAGGGTCGGGGACCTGGTCCTAAGGCGAGTACTGAACCGAGAAGTGCTCCACAAACTGTCCCCCAACTAGGAAGGACCCTTCAAGGTGACGGAAATATGCCAACCCGAGTGTGTCCGCCTTGCTACAACTGAAGGAGAGCCTCTTCCCAATCCCTAGAACATAGAGCATCTCCGTAAGTTTTTCCCATAAAAACAAACCTGGGGATTCACACTACAGGAAACGCCTAAATTTTCGCGGGCCAAAAACCCACGAAAATAAGCTTAAATCGACGAAAATAGCCGCCGAAAATAAGTTCGACGAAAATAGGCAACTATTTCCGTCAGTACCGATGAAAATGACCTATTTTCGTCGGCTTCCCCAAGGCCGACGAAAATAGTTGGTCGGCTGACTATTTTCGTCGGCCTTGGTGGCCGACGAAAATAGGTACGTGATTTTCATCGGCCCCGGTGGTGGCCCACGAAAATAACTGCGTTTATTTTCGTCGGCCTCGGTGGCCGACGAAAATAGCTGGGCATGTATTTTCGTCGGTCTCCAACCAGGCCGACGAAAATTCATGATACCCCCCCAAAACAGATTTTTCTGCACCTTTTAATTGACAGCAAAATACACAATTCACAATATCACAATTCACATATACAGATTCACAAGCAAAATACACAATTCACAAAACACATTCACAACCTTCCATAGTACATAAATAGTCCAAAGTCCATACATAGTTTTCGTGGGAGTTTTGCCCATATACATCCATAGTTTCAAACATTCACAATCAATACACATTCAAACAAACTCACTACTCACTACTCACTGATCCTGCGGGCTGTGGGAGTTTTGGCCACTCCCTCCAGAACCATGGACGAAGAAGTCTTGGACGTTGACAGCACCTTCCGATCCCTGAGCATGTGACGCTGAACCCTGCAATTCATCAATCATTCAAATAAGGCTGTGTTTTGCTATCCCTATACCTATACATTGCTATGTTTGGTCACTATTTGCATAAAACTAAACATGGAACATCACCTGTGATCCATGGTGATGAGGAGGCTGTGCATGCATCCACGGGTACTGTTGTGCTGGCCACCCCTAAGGTGGTGGCACCCACCCCGTCGGTGGCGGTGCCATCCACGCTTGAAATTGTTGAGAGCCCACCGGTGGCTGGGAGACCGGTGGCACCCATCCCGGGACTGGCTGCGATCCTTGGGGTGGTGGAGGCATCCAAGTGCCTGGAGGTGCCTACGTCCACCCAACACCGGTCCACTGTGGCTGTGACGCTGGAGCTTGTCCTGGCCACTGTCCCCATCCTTGTGCCTGCGAGCCATTTTTGATAATAAAAAAAGAGTTGATATGGAATTGAAGTGTTCAGATAGTGTTACCTGGGGAGGGCGAAAAGCGGGCAAGTTCATATCAGGGCCGAGTCGAGTAGTCATTTCCTGCAAATGGATGAAATGTTAGAATTGCAATATTATACTTTGAATTCAATGACACGTGATGAGATAGACGAATTACTTGAAAATAAGAAGCCATATACTGTGTCAGCTGTCCGACCTGCTCCTACGCTGCTCGAGCCTGCTCCTGTGCTGCTCGAGCCTACTCCTGTGCTGCCCGAGCCTGCTCCTCCAGCTGAGCCTCTCGAACAGACTTGGAGGAGCGAGAACTCCCTGCCGAAGACGATGCCTTCCCTTGACCTATTGTCCTGTTATACTCCACAACGCCGGTGCCAAAGGCAAACCTGCATGATACACATAGTTGAGCCATTAAGTGGACACATTCTTGTTAATGAAATTGTCGAATCAAACACAAACACCTCACCTGCCATGCTTTCTACCCCCACCACTGTGGTACAACGCCGAGGCATCTAAGTCTGAATGCATCCAGTCAAAATCAGGCCCATGGCGTTGAGTCATTTCCTCCCCATATGCATTCTGCAAAGAAAGTTAGAGTTGAAGTTAGACACAAAACATGCAATTTAATTCATAAATACAAACTTGTTTACCATTTTCTCCCTTGCCGCCTCACTGCATAGCTCATCAGGGTTCGCCGGATCAGGGCCACGGTGACCACGGACGTAAACCTCCATAAAACTTGGAGCAACTCCACTTTCAGCTTCCTGCATGAAAAAGAAGAGTTAAACCATAGAATTTTAATAGATGTAACATACAAGTTTGATTTATATACTTACCATGCGGCGTGTGGTACCAAGGTGTCCATCGGCGTCGTACCTGTGCCCCGGTCCTTCAGTGCCATGGTTGGCACGGTGCTTCTGGGACTCTGCAATCCACTTAGGCGACGCCCATCTCTTAGCCAACCACCTCCAGGCTTCCATGTCCTTCGCAAGCCAATCCACAATGCTCTCCAGGTACTGCTCCTCTGTAAGGTAGATCTCATTGGCCCCTAATGATTTGCTCATTTTCTGCCCCTTTATCTTCTTGTAGTAGTAGTAGTAGTTGACAGCCGTGATGCGAGCATTGTACATGGCATCCTTGATGACCTTATCAGCGCACTTCCGAAAGTGCCTCTTCACACGTGCCCACTGAGCCTGATCCTTCTCGATCTCATTCGGTAATTGGAACCTCCCCTACATATCAATGGAGAAGTTAAGTTAAAGTAAGATTAGGAGAAGCAATAATTCAGTGAATTGCTTATATACGAAATTAAACTCACCTAGAACTCGTCCCACACAGCCACCTGACAAGTCCTTCGTTTTTGTTCCGAACTTCCCCCTCTGCTACTGCTTTCCCCTGGCTCCCCTGGCTAGACATAGTCCTTCAGACCCCAGTCGGCCCACTGCATAGCCGCGAACCTCTCGCCATTGAGCTCCACCATGCCAGGGTAGTAGAAGCGACAGAGGCTACCCAACACCGCGTTCACCTTGGGACGTCTGCCTGTATCGTCTCAAGTCAAGTCTTCCCATGACCTACAAACATTAATAAAACAAGTAAACCAGTGCAATCACATTCACATTAAAAAATTAACACAACAGAAATAAGCCCCACCATTCTCCATGCGGCCGGATGAGCCTCCTCTTGGCAGGTCTCGGACCAAGCGCATTGCTCTTCTTATACCTAAGTATACAAGTAAATTCAATATGATGAAATGATTAAAAACTAATATCAATTAAACTAATATGCATAATAGTACCAGAAGGAAGTAGAACCATCTGACGCGTCGCCCACACTGCCTGCCCCCATAGGGTCAACCTCCTCATCCTGCACATCAGCCTCCTGCTCACCCTCCTCACCCTACACATGGTCATCCTGCTGAGGAGCCTCCTGCTCACCCTCATCACCATGCACTTCGTCTAGACAGTCGAGAAGTTGCTGTTGCCTCTGTCGGCTCTGTGAGGTGCCCTGAAAAAGCCCACTGCCCGAGCTGTCCTCGCTGGCCGTGCTGCCCCCACTCCTCTTCGATCTCCTATGCTTGAACATGTTCAACTGTAGATAAATTAATGTCAAACCACAGTATATGAAACAAATAATATGAAAATTAATAATGTGAAAATTGCAATACATAGCTTAATTGATTAACTAAAAGAAACATACTAATCAAAAGTCATCCGCATTCGATGATGCTTCTTCGGCTCGTTAAGTATGGACAATGAGAGAACGACAATTACTAACATAATTACGAAACCACTGCACGAAGTTTGGGCCACCTTTCAACCCATCACGTCGAAGATTTTCTAATTGGATGGCCGTAGGTTTACTAGTGGATTTCCAACATTCTTCATCAAACATGCTGGACATATTAGAAACATGGAGATTACACACTAGAGAAATTATGAGATGAGAAAATGGACGTAACTATGAGGAAAACTTACTCGAACGCCTCCTGTGTGCTGTCAATATTGCTATACATATATAGCATTAGCGTGTTCAAATCTGATGCTTCAATGTGACGTACACTCCCTTTTCCAACTGCTTTACCCGGATTAGCAAAAATTTGAAGGGTGCTTTGGGGTGATTCATTTTCGACATGAAGTCGCACTGAAGGCGCAAACACATTGTTGGCTCGAGCGAAATACCTGGTTGAGAATTGAGATATCTCCTTAAGGGCAAAAGCCTCTGCAATACACCCTTCGACTCTAGCCTTGTTGCGAACAGACGCCCTGAGCTTTTTCAATGCCCTTTCTATAGGATACATCCACCTGAATTGCACTGGCCCGCCTACCAAAGCTTCCCAAGGCAAATGCACAATTAGATGTTGCATCACATTGAAGAATCCTGGCGGGAAAACCTTTTCAAATTTACAAATAAGAAATGGAATTTCTTTCTCAAATTTCTGTATCAACCTCTTCGATACCGTCTTTGCGCATACTTCCCTATAGAAGTACCTCAGCTCTGCAAATATGCTCCAAAGCTCATCCTTAAAATAGCCTCGAAACATCACGGGCATCAGCCTCTCCATAATAATATGGTAGTCATGGCTTTTCAAACCGATCAATTTACCGGTCTTTAGATTGACTGCCTGTTTCAGATTTGCCGCATATCAATCTGGAAATTTTAGATTCTTCAACCACTTAAATATTTCTTTCCTTTCATCCGGCTTAAGGCAGTAATCAGCTCGCGGCCTACTCTCATGCCCTTTATCGCTTACTTTCAACTCGAGCATCGGCCTCTTACAAATTTCAGCCATGTCTTTTCTTGCCTTCATATTATCTTTTGTTTTATCAGTCACATTGAAACATGTGCTTATGATGCTTTCAGCAACGTTACGCTCTTGGTGCATCAAGTCTATGTTGTGCGGCATGATCAAGGCTTTTGCATACGGAAGCTCCCATATTGATGAAATATGGGTCCAGTTGTGGTCCTCCCCGTAGCCTTGGAACCTATTATTTTCTCCTTGCTTCAGACAAGCATGCCATGCCATTATCTGCGGTGCAGTTTGCCTCTTTGGTGGCCCATTTCTGATTTTGGCTCCACTTCTGAATGCAGTAAGCGAACTCCTGAAATCATGCTTGAATGGAGTCCAACGTCGATGAGCATCAAAGAATGACACTTTCCCACCATGCTTCAATCTGAATGCATCCGTATCATTCATACATATGGGACAGCACAACCGACTATGAACACACCATCCAGACCAATCTCCATACACCAGCAGATCATGCACTGACCACAAATAAGCAGCGCGTATGGTAAACTCCTTTTCAGTATGGCTGTCATAAGCCTTCACACCTCTCCACAATTGTTTCAGCTCTTCAATTAAAGGGCGAACAAACATATTCAGCTTTGGCCCTAGATGCTCGGGGCCTGGGATGACTAGTGCAAGGAACATGAACTCTTCTTTATTGACCAACTCAGGAGGAAGATTATATGGCACAATGAAGACAGGCCAACATGAGTAAGGGCTTGCACTGCTATTCAAAGGTGTGAATCCGTCCGTCGATAGACCAAGCCGTACACTCCTAGGGTCGTTTGCAAATTCGGGATCAAACTCGTCAAATGCCTTCCATGCATCACCGTCCGACGGATGGACCATTATGTCTGGATCAGTGACGAGACGTACACCATTCTTTGGCCACGTCATATGCAGAGCTATTTCCTTGTTGAGGAACAACCTTGAAAGCCAAGGAATGATGGGCAACCGACGAAGTTGCTTAGCTGTGACCTTCGTAACTACCAATTCACCCTCATCATTTGTCACCTCGACATATCTAGAAGCTTCGCAATGCTTACAACGGTCCAGCTTGTCATCCTCCTTAAAGAATAGCATGCAACTGTTGGGACACACGTCAATCTTCTCATATGTCATCCCAAGACCAGCCAACATCTTCTTTGCGAAGTACATATTCTTTGGCAACTTACGCTTCTCTGGGAGAACCTCGCCCATCAGTTGGACGATGTCGTTGTAAGCACTGTTTGAAATGTTGTGCTTCGACTTTATCGCCATTAGTCTTGTGAGAGTCCCAAGAACTAACATCTGAGTGTGCTCGTGCAGTCTCTCTTCTCCCACGGCGAGTAGCCGGAAGAATTCCTAAGCATCGCGTGGAAGCTGCCCCGGCTCCTCAGCGTTCATTTCAACATCCCTACCAAGATCATGCAACATGTCGTCCATCCTATCATGATCGTCATCAAGTTCCACCTCCGCGTCAACGTGTCTAATAGACTCTCCATGCCGGTACCATACAAGGTAGTTCGGCATAAACCCACTTTTGTAAAGGTGTTTCTCCATTTCTTCCTTCTTCTGAGGCCACTTGTTCTCGCAGCGATTGCAAGGACACTTCACTAGACGACCAGTTGCATCTTTGAAAGCGTGCTCAAGAAAAGCCTTTGTTACACCCATCCATTCATTCGAATGTGCCCCATCCTTTCTCCACCCTTCATACATCACCCTTCGATCGTCGTCCATTTCAAAGGCTAAACAAAAGACAAAGAACATCGACGATCGTCCGTGGCTTAGGTGAACTCCCTATTAGGTAAAGGCCCTAAACCCACCCAAGAGTGTAGGCCGATGCTTGTGATTTGTGACGTGTAGCCTACGATTGCCGCGAAATTTCGGCAGCATAACCCCGCTGCTCTCCAAGCACACGCCTGAACATGGTGTGTTGGAGAACAACTGGGTTACACAACCGAAATTCCGCGTCAATCGTAAGGCACATGTCACAAATCACAAGCATCGGCTTACACTCTCAGGCTGTCCAAAATACGTGGACAATTCCGGAACGGCGAACCTCATAAGCCAATGTGACGTTCGCCGTTCCCGAACGAGTGACGCATACGGTTTGCTACGGTTAACGATTAAAACTAAACTCTGAACATTAAAAAATATCTCGGGGATTAAACAAAAGACATCACCCTCCGATCACCGTCCATTTCAAAGCTAATTAAACAAAAGATAAATAACATTCAAAAGACGGCACGCGCGGGCTCTCTTCTTCACGGGCGGGCGGGGAACTTACTAAGTAATAAATAAATAGTAACTACTTATTAACTAATAACAATATAGTAAATAATAAATGACCACATTGAAATTACGAAAACAATGTATACCTGAGAATAATGTACGAGTCCAGCTAACGGTGGAGAAGGTCAAGTTGGAAGAACACCTATGTACAAAAATTACTATTGTCAATAAAAAAATCGGCAGCACCTCCACTATAAAGTGATGTTTCTAAAACCTGCAAAGAAACAACAACACGATGGTTGCCAACACAGAATACTACATGATAGCTACATAATAAACAATATGCTAACCATGTGATATCAATGTGCTAAACAAAATGCTACAAGTATCCTACATCCAATACACTAACAATATCCTACATCCAATACACTAACAAAACACCTATTTACTAACTATATAATCACTAAATATATATACTAACAAATAAATACCTAGCTAACTATTTATACTAACAAGTGAATAGCTATCAATCTATACATTATATCAAGTAAATTAGCTAACTAATTATTATAAACTAAGTAAAACCATTACCGTGGCAACGGTGGAGGGGGCCGCGGCGTGGGACGGCTACTCGGTGTGGGCGCGGCGTGGGGAGGCGGCTCGGCGTGGCGCGGCGCGGCGAGGGCGGGCGCGTGCGGCGGCGCGGCGCAGCGAGAGCGGGCGGCGACGCTAGCTAGGTTAGACGAGCGAGAGAGAACGTGCGCTGAGGCCGAGATGGACGATTAACGGCCCCCTATTTTCGTCGGCCTCACTGAGGCCGACGAAAATAGAGGCCCGTTAATCGTTTATTTTCGTCGGCCGGGCTGAGGCCGACGACAATACACCACATTTTCGTCGGTTCCGAGGCCGATGAAAATAACTTTCGTATTTTCGTCGGCCTGCCCACGAAAATATTGACTGGCCCACGAAAATAGGCCATATTTTCGTCGGTCACGAGGGCCGACGAAAATAACATTGTATTTTCGTGGGCCGGCCGACGAAAATAGCCTGGCCCACGAAAATTTATGCGTTTCCTATAATGTCAGTTTTCTTCCTTTGTAACTAGGTCGCGCATATATGTATGCCAGCCCGGTGAGGTCCGCCCTCATAAACCTGGTCTGTTGGCCTACACCCATGTATATCAAGTTATAAAGAGAAGATTCACCCATAGATTTGTATTTTGTGTTGGTCTTATTTTGCTTCAATTTACGAGCATGATTTTTTATCTAACCCACCCATCAGTTCCCACCCTTGCTAGTATAATGACATCCAAATTGAGTAGCCAGACTTGTAGTTCGGGACCCCTCGACAGGGGGGTCTGGCAGCATGGGGGCCAGTTCTAGAGAACGGGCACTTGTCTCCTAGGGTGGTCCGGAGTCGTGCAGCCGCTTAGCTTGGTTCCGTACCCAAAGCCTATACGCTCCACCACCCTGTGATGGGTACCCTAGTATTTGGAACTGTAGTCCTATGGGTCCGACAACCTGGGGTCCGGTTCTAAAGAATGAACACTTGTCTCCTGGGATGGTCTGGAGCTGTGTAGCCGCTTAGCTAGGTCCTGTACCCTAAGCCTACATGCTCCACCACTCTACGACGGGTGCCCTAGTATTTGGAGCTATGATCCAGAGGGTCCGTACACATGGATTGGCTTCTCAGTCTAAGTCCTATAGGTCCTATGGCATTAATCAAAGGATAGAAGGTACTAGCTGGCGGGTCCTATGGGTGCACTACTAAAACTGCCTAGCCAAGGCTGTGTGCAGGTCCAGGTCCCAGTTGAGACTGTCTCCTGGGGGCCAGGTCACCAATTCTTTCTTAAGTATACTGGCATCGACACGTCGAGCCTGCATCCTAGGGGGGCTAGGTCACCAATTTTCTCTTAAGTACGCTGGCATCCAGCCTCGACACGTCGAGCCTGCATCCCAGGGGGGGCAAGTACCAGAGAGGGGTTGGTAACGACGCACACAGCAAGGACAAAAAGCAAGCAGATAAGTGCTAATACTGATTAGTACTTAAGAGTATCTTACAGAACCAAAAAATATTACAAGACGCTTCCTAGCGGGACCCTTGCATTCTCTCTGCAGATCTGCCTACTCATCATCCGTAGGATCCCGCTGGAAATGTTCGGCCACCTGTTCCACAACATCTAGTACAGCCTCCCGGGCGGTGTCTTCGGTGTCGGCAACTGGACCTGCGAGCACCGGCTCCAAGGAGATGGCCGGGTCGTGGCTCCGGAAGCACGTCAGGATGTATTCTATCACCGCCCGGCAGAGCCTGCTGCCCTCAGCCTCTAGGCGGGCGCCCAGAATCTGGTCCAGGCGACGAAGGCGGTCCGCGGCGGAGTCCAACACCAGGAGCGTGTCGGAGATGGTCGCCGGCGGCCCCGACACCGGGATGGGGCTCACCCCCAGCGGCACCAGTGTCGTGCTCGCCTCGCCGGCCCATGCGGTGATGCGCTGGACCCCAGCGTGGTGCTCCGCTTGAAGGTCTTCAAGCGTCTTCTTCATTGCCTCCACCGCCTAGGGGCCCGGTGCTGCCTGCGCCGCCTGCACCGCCTGGAACCGGCAGACCTGCTCCTCCAGCGCCCGCTCCTTCTCCTCCAGCGCCCACTCCTTCGCCTAAGCCTCAAGCTCATACTCGACCGGCGACTTCTCCCGCCCTTCTACCATTTCCTCCTTGAAGGCGAGGTCCGCCTCCCGCCTGGTGAGGGCCGCCTCCTGCCGGGTGAGGTCTGCCTCCCGCCTGTCCAAGGATTCTCCTCTTGCTTTTAGCTTCTCCTTGGCGAGGGCGGCGTCGCAGGCCTTGCCATCGAGCTCCCGCTGCAACCTTTGCAGGCTCTCCACGGCCACGGTCTGCTGGGTCCGCTGCTCCTCCAAAATTGCGTTCATGGCGCTCAGCTTGGTACTCAGCTCAGTGACGACCTCCTCCCTCTGGTTCAAGTAGTCCTCCTTCTTGGCCAGCTTCTTCTCCTTCCGGGCCACCTCCAGCTCCCGGGCGAACACCCTCTAGAGGTCCTTCTTGTAGTCTTGGCGGTCCCGCGCCAGCTCAGACCGCTCGAAGGCGAACTGGCGGGACGCCGTCTTAGTGCGCTCCTCCAGTTGGGTACACCAGTCGCTGAGGCACTGGTGTTCGGCCTCCAGCTGAAAGGGAAATGTGCCCTTGGGCCATTTCTAAGTATTTTGGTGATTGAGTGCCAACACAAGTGCTTTTGTGTTAATCTATGCAAAGTGGTGGACAAAGTGCAAATCATGTCAAAAGGTATGTTTCTAGACTTACTACATTGTTTTATGGACTAATGTATTGTGTCTAAGTGCTGGAAACAGGAAAAATCAAGTTAGAGAAGAGATGGCTTTGTTCTGCCAAAGTCTGCTTAGTCTGGGTGCACTGGACTGTCCGGTGGTGCACCGGACAGTGTCCGGTGCGCCAGACTGACTCTAGCAAACTTGCTACTCTCGAGACTTCGACGACGGTGTATGGCTATAATTCACCGGACTGTCCGGTGGTGCACCGGACTGTCCGGTGAGCCGTTCACAGGCGAACTCGTCACTCCCGGGAGTTGATTAACGGCGTACGACTAAAATTCACCGGATTGTCCGGTGGTGCACCGGACTGTCCGGTGAGCCAACGGTCAGCCGGGGCAACGGTCGGCCGAGGATTCCGCGCATGACGCGTGGCCGAGCCAACGGTCACATTGGTGCACCGGACTGTCCGGTGTGCACTGGACAGTGTCTGGTGCGCCAACAGCTCTCAGACTCCAATGGTCGGCTTCGCCAAATAAGGAAGGATATCTGCACCGGACTGTCCGGTGCGCCAGGCGACAGAAGGCAAGATCAGCCTTCCTGGAATGCTCTCAACGGCTCCTAGCTGCCTTGGGGCTATAAAAGGGACCCCTAGGCGCATGGAGGAGCACACCAAGCATACTCAAAGCATTCCTAAGCACCAAGACTTCGATTCCACGCATTTGTTTCTTCGTGATAGCATCTAGAGCTCTTGTTGAGTTGTGAACTCGTCGGGTTGTGTTGCGAGCTCTTGTTGCGATTTGTGTGCGTGTTGACATTCTGATTTTATGTCTTGTGTGCGTTGCTCATCCCTCCCTTACTCCGTGCTTCTTTGTGAACTTCAAGTGTAAGGGCGAGAGGCTCCAAGTTGTGGAGATTCCTCGCGAACGGGATTAAGAAAAGCAAAGCAAAACACTGTGGTATTCAAGTGGGTCTTTGGACCGCTTGAGAGGGGTTGATTGCAACCCTCGTCCGTTGGGACGCCACAACGTGGAGTAGGCAAGCGTTGGTCTTGGCCGAACCACGGGATAACCACCATGCCATCTCTATGATTGATATCCTTGTGGTTATTGTGTTTTGTTGAGACTCCTCTCTAGCCACTTGGCATTATTGTACTAACGCTTAACCAAGTTTTTGTGGCTTAAGTTTCAAGTTTCACAGGATCACCTATTCACCCCCCCTCTAGGTGCTCTCAATTGGTATCAGAGCCGTTCTCTTCACAAAGGGACTAATCGCCCGAAGAGATGGATCCTAAGGGGAAGGGAATCGTGATCAACGATAAGGAGAAGGAGCCCTTCGTCAACGAGCCGAAGGATGACAAGCCTACTGACTCGGGCTCCGGCCACAAACGCAAAGATGGGAAGAAGAAGAAGACGAAACGCATCAAGGAGATCGTCTACTACGACGATAGCGATGAGTCCACTTCTTCCCAAAAGGACGACTACGACTACGAGAAACGAAAGACGGTTAATTCGAACTTTTCTTTCGATTACTCTCGTATTCCGCAGAGTTCAAATGCACATTTGCTCTCCATCCCTCTTGGCAAACCTCCACACTTTGATGGGGAGGACTACGGATTTTGGAGTCACAAAATGCGTAGTCACTTGTTCTCTCTCCATCCAAGCATATGGGAGATTGTTGATAATGGAATGAAATTTGATAGCTCGGATAGTCCTATATTTATTAATGAACAGATTCATAAAAATGCACAAGCTACTACTGTGCTGTTAGCCTCTTTGTGCAGGGACGAGTACCATAAGGTGAGCGGCTTGGACAATGCCAAGCAGATCTGGGACACCCTCAAGATCTCTCATGAGGGGAACGACGTCACCTTACTCACCAAGATGGAGTTGGTGGAGGGTGAGCTTGGAAGATTTGCGATGATAAGGGGCGAGGAGCCAACCCAAACATACAACCGGCTCAAGACCCTTATCAACAAAATAAGGAGCTACGGAAGCACGTGATGGACGGACCACGACGTCGTCCGCCTAATGCTAAGGTCCTTCACTGTACTTGATCCACATTTGGTTAACAATATTCGTGAAAATCCTAGGTACACCAAGATGTCGCCTGAAGAAGTCCTTGGAAAGTTCGTAAGCGGGCGAATGATGATCAAGGAGGCGAGGTACGTGGACGACGCGTTGAACGGTCCAATCCATGAGCCTCAACCCATTGCTCTCAAGGCAACGAGGAGCAAGGAGGCGCTACCTATCAAGGTGGCGCAAGTTGAGGCGGCCGGGCTCAATGATGAAGAGATGGCCCTCATCATCAAGCGCTTCAAGACGGCGCTAAAGGGTCGCAAGGGACAGCTTAGCAAGACCAAGACAAAGGGGAAGCGCTCATGCTTCAAATGTGGTAAGATTGGTCATTTTATTGCTAATTGTCCCAATAATGAAAGTGACCAGGAACAAGGGAGCAAGAGGGAGAAGAAGAAGGCATACAAGAAGGCTAAGGGCGAGGCACACCTTGGCAAGGAGTGGGACTCGGATTGTTCGTCATCCGACTCCGAAAATGAAGGACTCGCTGCCACCGCCTTCAACAAGTCATCCCTCTTCCCCAACGAGCGTCACACATGCCTTATGGCAAAGGAGAAGAAGGTATGTACTCGAGACAGTACTACTTATGATTCTTCTAGTGATGATGAGTCTAGTGATGAAGAGATAGATTACTCTAGTTTGTTCAAGGGATTGGATAGAACTAAAATAGATAAGATTAATGAATTGATTGATGCCTTGAATGAAAAGGATAGACTTTTAGAAAAAACAAGAAGACCTTTTATATGAAGAGCATGATAAATTTGTTAGTGCACAAAATTCACTTGCTCTAGAAGTTAAAAGGAATGAAATGCTTTCTAGTGAAGTATCTACATGTCATGACTCTATCTCTAGCTTAAAGAGAATTAACAATGATTTAAATGCTAAACTAGAAGTAGCAAATAAATCTAACTCTTGTGTAGAACATGTTATGATTTGCACTAGGTGTAAAGATTTTGACATTGATGCTTGTAGTGAACATCTAGTTTGCATTTCTAAATTAAATGATGAATTGGCTAGTCTTAATGCCCAACTTAAGACTAGCAAAAGTGAATTTGATAAACTAAAATTTGCAAGGGATGCCTACACGATTGGTAGACACCCCTCAATTAAGGATGGTCTTGGCTTCAAGAGGGAAGCCAAGAACTTAACAAGCCATAAGGCTCCCATCTCCGCCAAGGAGAAAGGGAAGGCCCCTATGGCTAGTAGTGTGCAAAAGAACCATGCTTTCATGTATCATGATAGGAGACATTCTAAGAATGCCTTTAGAAGTTATGATGCTTTTAATTTTCATGCTATGACTGCTTCTAGTTCCCATGTTATGCATGATAGAAAAGTTGCTAGGAGAAATGTTGTTCATAATATGCCTAGGAGAAATGTTGTTAATGCTCCTAGGAAAGTTAATGAACCTTCTACAATATATCATGCTTGCAATGCCTCATTTGTCATTTGTAGAAAGAATAAGAAGGTGATTGCTAGGAAGTTAGGGGCAAGATGCAAGGGAGATAAAACTTGCATTTGGGTCCCTAAGACGATTGTGACTAACCTTGTAGGACCCAACAAGAGTTGGGTACCTAAGACCCAAGCCTAAATTTGCCTTGCAGGTTTATGCATCTAGGGGTACAAGCTGGATTATCGACAGCGGATGCACAAACCACATGACGGGGGAAAAGAGGATGTTCTCTTCCTACGTCAAGAACAAGGATCCCCAAGATTCAATAATATTCGGTGATGGGAACCAAGGCAAGGTAAAAGGGTTAGGTAAAATTGCTATTTCATCCGAGCACTCTATTTCTAATGTGTTTTTAGTTGAGTCGCTTGGATATATTTTGTTATCTGTTAGTCAATTATGCAATATGGGATATAATTGTCTATTCACAAATGTAGATGTGTCTGTCTTTAGAAGGTGTGATGGTTCACTAGCTTTTAAGGGTGTACTAGACGACAAACTTTATTTGGTTGATTTTGCAAAAGAAGAGGCCGGTCTAGATGCATGCTTAATTGCTAAGACTTGCATGGGCTGGCTGTGGCATCGCCGCTTAGCACATGTGGGGATGAAGAACCTTCACAAACTTCTAAAGGGAGAACACGTGATAGGTCTAACTAACATACATTTCGAAAAAGATAGACCTTGTGCAGCTTGTCAAGCAGGGAAACAGGTGGGAGGCTCTCATCACACCAAAAATGTGATGACCACATCAAGACCCTTGGAGATGCTTCATATGGACCTCTTCGGACCCGTTGCCGATCTAAGTATAGGAGGAAGTAAGTATGGTCTTGTTATAGTTGATGATTTTTCCCGCTTCACTTGGGTATTCTTTTTGCAGGATAAATCTGAAACCTAGGGGACCCTCAAGCGCTTCCTCAGGAGAGCTCAAAATGAGTTTGAGCTCAAAGTGAAGAAGATAAGGAGCGACAACGGGTCCGAGTTCAAGAACCTTCAAGTGGAGGAGTTCCTTGAGGAGGAAGGAATCAAGCACGAGTTCTCCGCTCCCTACACACCACAACAAAATGGTGTGGTAGAGAGGAAGAACAGGACACTCATCGATATGGCGAGGACTATGCTTGGAGAGTTCAAGACCCCCGAGCGTTTTTGGTCGGAAGCCGTGAACACGGCTTGCCACGCCATCAACCGGGTCTACCTTCACCGCCTCCTCAAGAAGACTTCATATGAGCTGCTAACCGATAACAAACCCAATGTGTCTTATATTCGTGTATTTGGGAGCAAGTGTTATATTCTTGTGAAGAAAGGTAGAACTTCTAAATTTGCTCCCAAAGTTATAGAAGGGTTTTTATTAGGTTATGATTCAAATACAAAGGCGTATAGGGTCTTCAACAAATCATCGGGTTTGGTTGAAGTCTCTAGCGACGTTGTATTTGATGAGACTAATGGCTCTCCAAGAGAGCTAGTTGTTGATCTTGATGATGTAGATGAAGAAGACGTTCCAACGGCCGCAATGCGCACCATGGCGATTGGAGATGTGAGGCCACTGGAACAAAAGGAGCAAGATCAACCTTCTTCCTCAACAATGATGCATCCTCCAACCCAAGATAACGATCAGGTACCTAAAGTGGAGGCGTGTGATCAAGGGGGAGCATAGGATGTTCAAGTTGAAGAGGAAGAAGCACCTCAGGCACCTCCAACCCAAGTTCGAGCGACGATTCAAAGGGATCATCTCGTCGACCAAATATTGGGTGATATTAGCAAGGGAGTAACTACTCGTTCTAGATTAGTTAATTTTTGTGAGCATTACTCCTTTGTCTCTTCTATTGAGCCTTTCAGGGTAGAAGAGGCCTTGCTAGATCCGGACTGGGTGTTGGCCATGCAGGAGTTGCTAAACAACTTCAAGCGTAATGAAGTTTGGACACTGGTGCCTTGTCCCAAGCAAAATGTTGTGGGAACCAAGTGGGTGTTCCGCAACAAACAGGACGAGCACGGGGTGGTGACGAGGAACAAAGCTCGACTTGTGGCAAAAGGTTATGCCTAAGTCGCAGGTTTGGACTTTGAGGAGACTTTTGCTCCTGTGGCTTGGCTAGAGTCCATTTGTATCTTGCTAGCATATGCCGCTCACCATTCTTTCAGGTTGTACCAAATGGATGTGAAGAGCGCTTTCCTCAACGGGCCAATCAAGGAGGAGGTGTACGTGGAGCAACCCCCTAGCTTCAAGGATGAACGGTACCCCGACCACGTGTGTAAGCTCTCTAAGGCGCTCTATGGACTTAAGCAAGCCCCAAGAGCATGGTATGAATGCCTTAGAGACTTTTTAATTGCTAATGCTTTCAAGGTTGGGAAAGCCGATCCAACTCTTTTTACTAAGACTTGCGATGGTGATATTTTTGTGTGCCAAATTTATGTCGATGACATAATATTTGGTTCTACTAATCAAAAGTCTTGTGAAGAGTTTAGCAGGGTGATGACACAGAAATTCGAGATGTCGATGATGGGCGAGTTGAACTACTTCCTTGGGTTCCAAGTGAAGCAACTCTAGGACGGCACTTTCATCTCCCAAACGAAGTACACGCAAGACTTGCTAAAGCGGTTTGGGATGAAGGACGCCAAGCCCGCAAAGACTCCGATGGGAACCGACGGGCACACCGACCTCAACAAAGGAGCTAAGTCCGTTGATCAAAAGGCATACCGGTCTATGATAGGGTCTTTACTTTATTTGTGTGCTAGTAGATCGGATATTATGCTTAGCGTATGCATGTGTGCTAGATTTCAATCCGATCCAAGGGAGTGTCACTTGGTGGCCGTGAAGCGAATTCTTAGATATTTAGTCGCTACGCCTTGCTTCGGGATCTGGTATCCAAAGGGGTCTAACTTTGACTTGATTGGATATTCAGATTCTGACTATGCTGGATGTAAGGTCGATAGGAAGAGTACATCGGGGACGTGCCAATTCTTAGGAAGGTCCCTGGTGTCATGGAATTCTAAGAAACAAACTTCCGTTGCCCTATCCACCGTCGAGGCCGAGTACGTTGCCGCAGGACAGTGTTGCGCGCAACTACTTTGGATGAGGCAAACCCTCTGGGACTTTGGCTACAATCTGAGCAAAGTCCCACTCCTATGTGATAATGAGAGTGCTATCCGAATAGCGGAAAATCCTGTTGAGCACAGCCGCACAAAGCACATTGACATCCGGCATCACTTTTTGAGAGACCACCAGCAAAAGAGAGATATCGAAGTGTTTTATGTTAGCACCGAGAACCAGCTAGCTGATATCTTCACTAAGCCTTTAGATGAGAAGACCTTTTGCAGGCTGCGTAGTGAGCTAAATGTCTTAGATTCATGGAACTTGGATTGATTTATAGCATACATGTGTTTATGCCTTTGATCATGTTCCTTATGCATTTTGTTGTTTACTTGTGGTGCTCAAGTTGTACAAACACTCCCTGGACCTCACAAGTCCTTTTTGCAAGTGATGCACATATTTAGGGGGAGTTGTGTTACAACTTGACCCTTTGAGACTAACCGTGTGCTTGAGTTTGCTTGTTTTAGTATCAAAGGAGGTTTGAAAGGGAAAAGGTGGACTTGGACCATGAAAGACTTCCACTGCACTTCGATGAGAGGGTAACTTATTCCAAGTTCATCTCATGTACTCCTATTGCCTTTGTAGTCTTATTTGAAGATTTTGGTGAGGCAATGGGGTTAGAGGGCCAAGATTGATCCCATTTTGGTGCTTGATGCCAAAGGGGGAGAAAATAAAGGCCAAAGCAATAGATGGATCAGCTACCACTTGAGAAATTTTGAAAATAGTAGAATAGAGCTTTTGGTTTGTCAAAACTCTTTTATTGTCTCTTTTGTCAAAAGTTGGCCTCTTGTGGGGAGAAGTGTTGATTATGAAAAAGGGGGAGTTTTTGAAATCCTTGATCAATTTCTTTTGGAATACATCTCTTTATGTCTCTACAAGTGAATTTGACTTAGAGATAGGAATTTGAGTTTGATTTGCAAAAACAAACCAAGTGGTGGCAAAGAATGATCCATATATGCCAAATATGAATCAAAACAATTTTGAGTTCTCATTTACGTTGATATTGCACTTGTTCTAGTTGCTTTATGTTGTGTTGGCATAAATCACCAAAAAGGGGGAGATAGAAAGGGAAATCTGCCCTTGGGCCATTTCTAAGTATTTTGGTGATTGAGTGCCAACACAAGTGCTTTTGTGTTAATCTATGCAAAGTGGTGGACAAAGTGCAAATCATGTCAAAAGGTATGTTTCTAGACTTAGTACATTGTTTTATGGACTAATGTATTATGTCTAAGTGCTGGAAACAGGAAAAATCAAGTTAGAGAAGAGATGGCTTTGTTCTGCCAAAGTCTGCTCAGTCTGGGTGCACCGGACTGTCCGGTGGTGCACCGGACAGTGTCCGGTGCGCCAGACTGACTCTGGCAAACTTGCTACTCTCGGGACTTCGACGACGGTGTATGGCTATAATTCACCGGACTGTCCGGTGGTGCACCGGACTGTCCGGTGAGCCGTTCACAGGCGAACTCGTTGCTCACAGGAGTTGATTAACGGCATACGGCTAAAATTCACCAGACTGTCCGGTGGTGCACCGGACTGTCCGGTGAGTCAACGGTCAGCCGGGGCAACGGTCGGCCGAGGATTCTGCGCGTGACGCGTGGCCAAGCCAACGGTCACATTGGTGCACCGGACTGTCTGGTGTGCACCGGACAGTGTCCGGTGCGCCAACAGCTCTCAGACTCTAACGGTCGGCTTCGCCAAATAAGGAAGGATATCTGCACCGGACAGTGTCCGGTGGTGCACCGGACTGTCCGGTGCGCCAGGCGACAAAAGGCAAGATCAGCCTTCCTGGAATGCTCTCAACGGCTCCTAGCTGCCTTGGGGCTATAAAAGGGACCCCTAGGCGCATGGAGGAGCACACCAAGCATACTCAAAGCATTCCTAAGCACCAAGACTTCGATTCCACGCATTTGTTTCTTCGTGATAGCATCTAGAGATCTTGTTGAGTTGTGAACTCGTCGGGTTGTGTTGCGAGCTCTTGTTGCGATTTGTGTGCGTGTTGACATTCTGATTTTGTGTCTTGTGTGCGTTGCTCATCCCTCCCTTACTCCGTGCTTCTTTGTGAACTTCAAGTGTAAGGGCGAGAGGCTCCAAGTTGTGGAGATTCCTCGCGAACGGGATTAAGAAAAGCAAAGCAAAACACCGTGGTATTCAAGTGGGTCTTTGGACCGCTTGAGAGGGGTTGATTGCAACCCTTGTCCGTTGGGACGCCACAACGTGGAGTAGGCAAGCGTTGGTCTTGGCCGAACCACGGGATAACCACTGTGCCATCTCTGTGATTGATATCCTTGTGGTTATTGTGTTTTGTTGAGACTCCTCTCTAGCCACTTGGCATTATTGTACTAACGCTTAACCAAGTTTTTGTGGCTTAAGTTTCAAGTTTCACAGGATCACCTATTCACCCCCCCCCCCTCTAGGTGCTCTCACCAGCCCCTCCCACTCCCGCCGGATCGCCGCCTCGGTCTCTTGAAGGGCCTGATGCGCTCGAGACAGCACCCAGGGGAGGGGAACCGGCGCCGCTTCTGGCTCGGTGCCGGACCGGAGCCGCCACCCAAAAATCACCTTCGTTTCCTCCGGAGTGGGCGGCGGGACGGAGCTGGACGCGCCCCCGCGTCGACCTTGATGATGGGTGCGGATGCAGCTGGTGCCTCCTCTGCCGCTGCCAACGGAGCAGTGGGGACCCCCTCCGTCGCTGCGGCACCGCTGGACGTCGGTGGCTCAGCTGCTGCCGAACCCCCAGCTAGAGCATGGGAGCCCGGTGACGCCTGCTGCTGGGCGCCTGACCCGCCGGTGGGCACGGCCTTTGAGGCAGAGGGGGAGGAAGCCCTGGCAAACAAGGATGGGTTGAGACCTGTTGGCATGATAACTACACTCGCAAGAACAAGGATGGGGCAACACTTACTTGGAGCCCTGGACTTTCCAGCGACCCTGGAAGCGGGACGTCCGCTGTTGTTGCTACTGTTGTTGCTGCTGCCGCTGTTGTTGTTGTTGTTGCTGCTGCTGCCCCCGGGTGGTGACGGCGGGCCCGATGGCGGTGGCGGTTGCGGCGGCGGTGCACCCGATGGTGGTGGTGGCGGAGGACTGGGACGCCTCTGCGCCCTGGGCCTGGGAGCCAGTCTCGTCGGCCCCACCGGCAATCCTCTGCCGCTTCTGGGTGCCGGCCTCTTCGGTCCCGCTGGGGGGGTCCGACAAAAACAAGCCGTCGGCACGGCGCAGCCAACGCCGCCTCTCTTCCTCCGACCCCTGGTGCCACCCGAGGCGGAAGAGTTGCTCGCAGCCCCTTTGCCCTTATCCAAGGGGCTGGGGACCATGGGGGAACTCCGGAACCCGCACCGGCGGGCTAGGAACCTCCGGCCGGTACACTGGGGATCTAGATCCTATGGTGGGGGTCCTAGCCACCGGTCTGGCGAACCGTCACGCCGCTCTCGTCGAGGGTCGGCAGCCAGTCCAAGATCGCCGCCCTTAGCCCTACGTCGTCGCAGAGCGGAGGGATGCCCTGGGGAGGGATTAGGGTCTCAGGGATGAAGGACTCACCTATGATCCCCTTCACCAGGACTTCTAGCTTGTCCCAAGACAGGTCGGACCCTGGCCCACGCTAGATCCGACCGATGTCGTTTGGACAAGTGAACCAGCAACACAGACGTGCCCTCTGTTGCAGCGGCGCAATCCAGCGCTTCAAGAAGTCACCGACCACGTGCATCGACGTTAGGCCACCGGTTGCCAGGCTCTTGATCCTGTCCAGCATGGGCTCAAACTCTGGCTCCAGCGACGGCTTGGCCTTCCATTGCTTCTGGTCGAGCCGTGGCCCGTCGCTCGGCAGCGCTAGGCGGTCGTTGGCCTCCGTGCTGGCAATCATCCAGTCGACACGCCAGTTTTCCCACCTCGCGCCGCCGAGGGAGGAGATGTGTAACACCCCTGGTGTTACTATAACTAAAACTTGAGCATGACATCATAAACATTGGCATTGCATATGTTTGACACACCTAGAGTGCATTCACTAGGTAAAAATTTCAAACAAGTTGTATTGTTCTGGTGTTATGCAAATAAGACCCTGGAATAGGATACTTAACCCTAAATAGCGTTTAAATGGGTAAAACATAACCCAAATTGAGTAAACCCAAAAGCTTTAGTGAAATAGTCATAAAATTCTCCCAAGAATGAACTTGAATTACGTTTGTACCCCTGGGATACCAAAAACCCTAATTGGAACCCTGGATAACCCTAAATCCAAACCCCAGGGGCCTTTGTGCAAAAACAGTGCACATTTGGACTAAAGTGTGAAAACTACTATGTTAAAGCATATTAAGTCACATGGTTCACATTTATGAAGATTTACAAGCTAAACCCTAGGTTTTGGACTAAATTGCAAAAAGACCCTAATTGTGATTTCACTCTAAGTCTGAAAATCAGTGTTGTAAGCTCAAGTTTGGGGCTTTATAATTTTTAAGTTAGTAAGAATTTGCCCTAGGTCACCACATCAAACTTGTAGACCTAATAAAGGAGAACAACTTTGCTTAAGAGTGTAAGCATAGTTGTTAAGAAGAAACTGGAGATAATTAAGTCTAAAGTCTAGCTGTCAGGCTGATACAGTCTGAATCTCAGACTAACAGTGACTTTGATCCAAGTTTGAGAGCCATTTCGACTAAGATCCAGTGAGAATCTACCTAGGGTTGCTATAACAAAGTTGTAGAGCTACTATAGAGGAACAACTTTGCTGCAGAACTTGGTATGAGTTGCCATGAAGATTTGGGAGAAAATCCAGCCCAAAGATTGACTGTCAGGTGCACTGAAGGAGTATCCCATGGTACAGTAACCGCCTGGATCAATTTCAGTGATCCTCACCGCCGACGACCGATTCTTCACCGCAATTCGTGTCACCGGCGACTGGATTCGTGCCTGGAGTTGATGGATAGCGTCGCTGGGTAAACGATCATCGCCGTCGATGAGCTGGACGCCACTCCGGCTAGCCACGGTACCTCTCCCCTTACTCACCGCCCTCGGATAAAGATTCTCACCGCCATTAAGCCGTCGCCGTTGTCCGCTGCGTGTCCAAGCCTCGCTAACGCATCACCGTAAGCCTTAGTGACTCTCAGTTGATCGCCGGAATGACCGCCACGGTAGAGGTGTAAGACCCAAAAAAATTGTATAATTTTTTTTTAATAATAAACAAATATAGTTATTATAGTACATTGGGGAAATAAGAAAATTAATTTGTAATTGAGTCAACTATTGTTAGAAACAAATATGAGAAGGAGAATAACATAGTAATATTTAAAATGAGGTGGTTTATATTCACATTTGTATTTCAATTGATACAATTGGCAAATCTGAAAATTAAGACAAGAGTATACATTTGAGTTTGAATAATTGAATGTGGAAATAAGCTAGAAGTAAGAAATGAGTAGACACAAAAAAGAGAATAATTATAAACAAATAAATAATAGGTGTTATCTTTATATTGGGATTTTTAATGAAGTTTGGAATCTGAAATTCAAAACAGGAAATTGAATTTGGTTTAAGTATTTCAAATTAGAAATAGAAAAGAAAATAGAAAGGAAAAATAAAAAGGAAAAAGATAAAAGCTTACCTGGGCCTCGTACCTGGAATTTGGCCCATCTCCGGAAAGGCACGCCGCGCGGCCCAAACTCGCCTCTCACGCGCGCTCACCCGCGACCTGGCGCCGACAACCCGGGCCCGCATGCCAGCCCCTCTTGCACGCGCCTCAGCTCTCCCTTCGCTGACATGTGAACCCCACGCGCCAGCACTTGGACTTCTTCACTGACCGGTGGGTCCACCTCGTCAGCCGTCTTCCTCCCGGACTCCGCGGCCGAGCTCAACAGAAGTGCGTGCGATATACTCGCCGGCCAACCAACGGAGTCCGTGAATCGACCCTCTAACCAACCGGCCGAGATCCTCGTGCCTGCCTGCTCCTATTTAAGCACCGGTCGTGGCGTTGCCCTCGCTCCATCGTCAGCCGACCATGAGCCTCCATTGCCGCCGTGGTAGAACTTAGTCCGCCGCGCGCTAAGAGCCTCTCGCCGTCGATTTGACCTCCGTTGAAGTGTGCGGGTTCACCTCCGTGATCCCTCGAAGCCGTTGCAAGGATCTCCCGGGCTTGTCTTCGTCCCTCGAACACCGGATTGCTCATCGGAGCCGTGATTCCGCGCCTCACCGTGGACTGAGTCCTCCTCGCCATCCTTCCTGGTATGGACTACCTCCACTGATTCGCCGTGTTAGTAGCATCGCGTTGCTCGGTCCAATTTGGGGTTTGGCAGTCGGGTGAGGTCAATTAGGCACCTCATCGGCGTGCACCACCGTGTGAATTGGGCGGCGCCGCCGTGCGTGCAAGCCCTGTTGGGGCGAAGAACGTGGCCCGTTGGATGACCAAGCGACGGCTGGATTAGATTATAGCGTACCGGTTCGGGCAGTCTGATCGTGAGTCGTTGATCTCAAGATGAACAACTCTGGTGGCGTACCGTTTCAAGGCACAGAACGAATCATCGGATGCCTTTGGATCGCGATCGCACGGTTTAGAACAGATCAAGCTTCATAAAATCTGGGCCCCTAGTGTCTAATCCAACGGCTCATAATAGATCTTACCCCTTCGCCGTGCCCATTTGCTAAAGAGCCCCTGGCAAATAAAAGAAATAACCTGCAGTCCTTGTTCTACTGTTATCTGAGTCTGGTAGATCTTGTGAATTCGCCCCTGGCTTTTCTAGAATTTGGCGCCCTGTCCAGAAAATTAGAAATTCAGTAAAAGTAATTAGAAAATGATTTTTAATGCAAAAATAAATGCTAGAACTTGTTTAATTCATATAAAATTCATATGATGTCCAAATTAGTTCATTCCAGTTTCTATAATTCCATAATATTATTGTTTATCACACAGTACCATTGTTTTGACATGAATGTTGCAATAAAATTTATATCCAATTTAATCCTGTACAAAACACATAAAACCTTCAGAAATTCATAACTAAATAACTATAACTCCAAATTTAGTGATTCTTGTTCCTACGATCTCGTAGCAACGCGTAGATTATTATTATTCAGTTTGTACTTATGTTTGGTGTAATGTTAATTTTGCCTATACAATGTTTATTTGTATTGCTACGACTAGAGCAAGGTCACTTGTCATCTGAAGAGCAAGTTGGTACCTGGAATCTCAAGGCCCAGGCAAGTTGTGCCCTTGATCACTTCTTTTTACCCACTCATGTTCTAATTAATCATAATGATCTGCATAGGTTAATTTTGATGGGACCCAATAGGATACCCTAGTTTGTCTATCTTTATACCTTGTTTACCACTGAACTTTTTGGGTAGTACTTGCTATTGCTTTATGTGGTTTTGGGTATAGAGATACACATTACTATTCATGATTATACTTTTATTGTCAATTGTTATTTACTGTTCATGATAAGATCATTATGTTAATTGGAACATGGAGAACCACCCGGGAAAACAGTGCTACCACAAGGGAGGAATGGGACCCCTTGGCTGATTAATTAGGAAAGCTAGTGGAAGACTACCTTACCCGAAAGGGGCAAGGGCAGTAGGGGAGTGGTCAGTGTAGGGAGGCCCTCGGGAGGATTTTGCTGCGATGGCGGTCCTGCAAGGGATTCCTGCATTGGAGCTTCCTATAAACTGTAGCGGGTTTTCTGAAGCTAGTGGAACTTTGTAAAGGCCTCGTAGTGTTACCCTGCCTCGCCTCCTCGGTAGAGGTGTATGGGAAGTCGCGATCCCTTGGCAGATGGGTAACATGACTTGTGGGTAAAGATGCACAACCTCTGCAGAGTGTAAAACTGGTATACTAGCCGTGCTCACGGTCATGAGCAGCTCGGACACTCACATGATTAATTTATGGAACTAAATTCAATTTGTCATATGCATTGCATCGCAGGTGATGTTGTTACTTTTGTTCTACTAATTAATTGGGTTGGTATTTACTTATACTTAGTAACTGCTAATAAAATTTTGACCAACTTTAAAAGCAATGCTCAGCTCTAACCATCCTCTTTGGTAAGCCTTACACTTCACGTGAGCTCCCACCTTTGGCGAGTTCATGCACATTATTCCCCACAACTTGTTGAGCGATGAACGTATGTGAGCTCACTCTTGCTGTCTCACACACCCCACAGGTCAAGAACAGGTACCACAGGATGAGGCGCTTGAAGGATGCTGTGATGTGTTCGTGAGAGGTCTAGGCCGTCGTCTCCCAGTCAACTTTGGGTTGTTGGACCGTTGTCTCCTTGTAATGTAATTATTTATTTTGTATAGAACTCCTGTTATATATAAAGATGTGACATTCGATCCTGTGCCATGATTCATCATATGTGTGAGACTTGGTCCCAGCACACCTGGTGATTATGTTTACGCCCAGGTTTTGGACCCCTAAAATCCGGGTGTTACAAGAGGCCACGAATCCCCTGCGTCAGTAACCTCTCCCCTCTCCGGCCGCCATCGCGCCATCTTCAATTCAAGCGCCACCGCCCCCGGAGCCTATAAATTGAGTATGCTGTCGTCTTCGCAAGGTAGTCAAACAACCCAGACATCAATCCGTGCCCCGAATTATCCACCCGAGAGCTTCAATTTGGGATTTCCCCCAAATCCATCCAAAGCACCATAGAACCGAGCTCACCGTGGCCAGTCCTCCACAGGTTTAATCATACCATCCTTGTTCTTGTTTTAGCATCTTTGTGTGCTGGTGATGCTCACCAACTCGCCCAATTGAGCTAAGATCCCATGAATCACCGGGAACGTGTAGATTGTTAGTTCATCCGCGCGCTCACCATGGCCAGAGACATTGGTATAGTTGTTTATGAAATTAACTTAGGGAAAACCTTCACTTGGCCTTGAATCTGGTTTAGACCAACGTAGGGCGCCAGTACTTGCCCCAATCGGCCAGCTTACGAGCTCACCGGAGCTCGGTCGTGCTCGACGCCGTCGGGGATCGGGCAGTGTAAAGGAATAGAACTTCGAGGGCCTTAGTGCAAACTGTCAGTGACTCTGAGTAACAGTGAAGGAACCCGTTCCCAGTTAGTGAAAACCCCGAGGGCCTTTCTGCGAAGTTTCCACCGCGGGCGTGGGCGCGCCCTTTTCCTGTGTTTGTTGGGCCGGCTGGGCTAGAATTGGCCCAGTACTATTGAAGCTTTTCCTTTTTTTCAGTAGAACTTTGGAAATCCGTAGAAAATTATAGAAAAATCCTAAAATGTCAAACCAATTTTCATAGATTTCTTATTTTCCTTAGTATTTAATAAAAATAGTTGTATGATTTTTAGGACAAATAGGGAATTTTGGGTTATTTAAAATAGCCTAAAGTATTGTTTCTGGATTTTTAGAAAATAGATACTAAGTCCAAAAATCCCCAAACTTTTTATATGAGCTCTACACATTATTAAGAAGCCTTGGGTAGAGTTTGGTTTGATTTGGGCCTTGTTTGATAACTAGAACCCAAAACCCTACCCCCTGCCCTTTGAATTCCTTTACTGACTCCGGAAACCCTAGTTTCCCGGAGAACCATGAAGGAAAATTGTATTCAAGAACCTTAGATAATAAATTCTTATTATCTTTGTACTCTCATGAGCATTACATGACATTCATTCTTATATACACATATATATGGTGATGTTTAGAAAACGAAGAGGAAGTCGAAGTAACAGAAGAGAAGACACCACCACCTTCGAAATCTCAGGTAGGAAATTGTTTCTATTTTGATATCTGCGGATCCGTGCCTGACTCACCTATCAACGAAGGCAAGCCCGGTGCATTTGCCACCTTCCTTGATGTTTTTAAAATCTTTCTCACTTGATTAATGCATTAGGTGATAGGAGTTGAATGCTTAAACAATTCCTGCATTATCTTCCTTGAACTTGATTACCTTCCTTGAAACCCTGTTTTTACAAAAGGTAGCAAAACAAAAGGTTTGTTTTACAAAAGATGATTGGCAAAGTGGGAAGGATGTTTTTGAAAATAAAACTTGATGGTGGATCCATCATGACCGTGATGGGTTCAACATCGGAAAAGATGTACCTCTGCCAGGTACCAAACTTTGGGTTTTAAATGATTAAGCTGAGACCGGGCGGGTGACTTGCACGAGAAGAGAGTCTCGGTGTAGTGTCTCCGTCTGAGTCGATTAAGGACCGTGTCGATGTAGACCTGCTGACCGAGGACCCTTTAACTGGTCACATGCCTCGTCATGGGTAAGACTTGCCTCGGGCAGACTAAGGCCAAAATAAGATAACACAGATTGGGCGTGGAGCGGTGGCGAGAGTAGTGTGTACCCTCCGTGGCAAGAGGCTGGACGGTGGTGTATCTGTGCTCTCGGTTCGCGTGAACCTGATCTGGTCTTAAGAACCTCGGTGGCGGGTTGACATATGCAAGGGTTAAGTGCTACATATGTCGTGTGATTGGAGATCCTCAGCTGAGTATAATCGATTCGGATCGTCGTACCTCCGCGGTTATGGAGACTTGGCCACTGACCTATACGTAGAACTCCAGTAAAGATGAAGGACTTGTTAAGAAATTAGCTAGTATAGGTTAAGTGATTGAACTAGGTTAGAAAGAACTCTAGATGCAGGTAATTTTACCTAACTTGACAATAAAATTGGATTTTTAAGGATCCACTTTTAGTAAGCATTTATGCAAAACAGAGTCTTTGATCATTGAGAAACCTTACCTTGACTCCCTTATAACCAGCATACCCTTGAGAGTCTTTTCTTTAGTCGGGTAAGACTTGCTGAGTAATTCCATACTCAGGGTTTTATTCCCTATTATTTTTAGGTGAGGAATCAACAAATTTTTTTTGCTTTTGTACCAAGGTGGTGTCAAATGAAGAAAAGCAAGAATGAAGCGGCGGGAGGACCTAGTCCTCCATAAAAACTTTTATGTAAGAACTTATTGGGAGGAGTTTTTACCTCCCTTGGTATTGTAATAATAAGTACTCTGCACTCGTGTTTTTATGTAATTACTTCCGCATTTATGTATCTCCAATGTTCTGTAATGTCTGTGTGACGGGTAAAGCGCTCTTGGGAAAGGTGAGAAAAGCAGATACCGAACTTGTCAAGTGATTCAGGGGCATCTACAGGGTTGTCTGAGGTCCGTTGGACAAGGACAACTGTAGGTGGGCCTAATGACTTGGGGGGTTCCGTCACAAGATGTAAGAGCCGGCCGAATCCGCCCTTATCTGGAAGTAGTAGGCACCAAGGTGGTCCTTCGCCTTCCCAGACCTCACCAGCACAAAGAAATGGTGGAAGAGGGCGGTGCAGGGCGCCACCCCCACAAACATCTCGCATAGGTGGGCGAAGATGGCCACATAGAGGTGAGAGCACCTAGAGGAGGGTGAATAGGTGACCCTATAAAAATCAAATACTTGTAGCCACACAACTTGGTTAAGTGTTAGCTCAATAGAATCAAGTGGCTAAGGACCAAGCTCTTGTGAAACACAATGGTCACGAAGAAAACAAGCACAAGAGACACGGTGATTTATCCCGTGGTTCGGCCAAGTATAACACTTGCCTACTCCACATTGTGGCGTCCCAATGGACGAGGGTTGCACTCAACCCCTTTCAAGTGATCCAATGATCAACTTGAATACCACGGTGTTTTCCTTTCTTTTACTATCTCCCGTTTGCGAGGAATCTCCACAACTTAGAGCCTCTCGCCCTTACAATTGATGATCACAAAGAAGCACGGAAGTAAGGGAGGGGAGAGCAACACACACAAGACTCGAAGCACGAGCACAAACACACACACACACAAGCCACAACTTGAGCTCACAACACAATGCGAGGAGTTCTCTACTCAACTAGAGCTCAAGTCACTATCACAAAGAATCAAATGTGCGAGAATGGAGTCTTGGTGCTTAGAGATGATCAAAAAATGCTTGGGTGACTCCTCCATGCGCCTAGGGGTCCCTTTTATAGCCCCAAGGCAGCTAGGAGCCGTTGGAGGCAATTTGGGAAGGCAATTCTTGCCTTCTGTCGGGTGGCGCACCGGACAGTTCGGTGCACCACCGGACAAGCACTATACATAGTCCGATGCAGATCGCCTTCCTAAAATGGCACAGTCGACCGTTGCAGAATTGTAGCTGTTGGCACACCGGACACTGTCCGGTGCACATCGGACAGTCCGGTGCCTCCTGCCGACCGTTGGAGCGGGCCAAGCATCGCCCGTGGATTTGGCGGCCGACCGTTGCGCTGGCGGCCGTTGGCTCACCGGACAGTCCGGTGCACCACCAGACAGTCCGGTGAATTTTAGCCGTACGCTGCCGATGAATTCCTGAGAGTGGCCAGTTCGCCAGAAGCCAGCCTGTCGCACCGGACACTGTCCGGTGTGCCAGACTGAGCTAAGTCTTGGCTCCTTCGAGCCAAGTTCTTTTCTTCTTCTCTTTTCTCTGATTCCAGCACTTAGACAAATATATTAGTACACAAAAACCAATGTACTAAGTCTAGAATCATATCTTTGCTTTGATTATCACTTTTCTCTTGATTTAGCACAAGAGGGCTCATTTCAATGTGTTGGGCACTTAATCACCAAAACATAATGGAAATTGCCCAAAGGCACATTTCCCTTTCAATCTCCCCCTTTTTGGTGATTTATGGCAACACATCCAAAAGCAGTGCAAAACATGCAACAACGATTCAAATTGAAGACCAAATTGTTTTGAACTCTAATTTGGCATATTTGGATCATTCTTTGCCACCACTTGGTTTGTTTTTGCAAATCAAAATCATTTTCCTATCTCTAAGTCAAACACACATGTTTAGGCACAAAGAGAGATATTCCAATTGAAAAATTGATCGAGTGCCAAAAACTCCCCCTTTTTCTCATAACCATTAATTCTCCTCGCCAGAGACCAAATTTTGACAATAAGAGTATTTTGACAAAACAAAAGTTCTAACTCTACTATTTTCAAAATTCTCAAGTGGTAGCTGATCCATTTGCTTTGGCCTTAATTTCTCCCCCTTTGGCATTAAGCACCAAAACGGGATCATTATTGGCCCTTAAACCCCATTGCCTCACCAAAATCATCAATTAAGAGTAAAAAGGCAATAAGAGCATGGAGATGAACTTGGAGTAAATTACCCTCTCATCGGAGTGCAGTGGAAGTCTTGCATGGTCCAAGTTCACCTTTCCCTTTCAATCCATCTTTGAGACTAAATTAAGTAAACTCAAGCACACGGTTAGTCTCAAAGGGTCAAGTTGTAACATTTCTCCCCCAAAATATGTGCATCATTCACACATGGACTTGTGAGGTCCGGGGATCCTTTGCACAACTTGAGCACCATAAATAAGCAATAATATGCATAAAAGAGCATGATCAAAGACATAAAACACATGTATGCTATAGATCAATCCAAGTTACGCGAATCTAAGACATTTAGCTCACTACGCAGCCTGCAAAAGGTCTTCTCATCTAAAGGCTTGGTACAGATATCGGCTAGCTGGTTCTCGGTGCTAACATAAAACACTTCGATATCTCCCTTTTGCTGGTGGTCTCTCAAAAAGTGATGTCGGATGTCTATGTGCTTAGTGCGGCTATGTTCAACAGGATTGTCCACCATACGGATTGCACTCTCATTGTCCCATAAGAGTGGGACTTTGCTCAGATTGTAGCCAAAGTCCCGAAGGGTTTGCCTCATCCAAAGTAGTTGCGCGCAACACTGTCCTACGGCAACATACTCGGCCTCAGCGGTGGATAGGGCAACAGAAGTTTGTTTCTTTGAACTCCAAGACACCAGGGACCTTCCTAGGAATTGGCACGTCCCTGATGTACTCTTCCTATCAACCTTGCACCCGGCATAATCGGAATCTGAATATCCAATTAAGTCAAAGGTAGACCCCTTTGGATACCAGATCTCGAAGCAAGGCGTAGCAACTAAATATCTAAGAATTCACTTAATGGCCACAAGGTGACAATCCCTTGGGTCAGATTGAAATCTAGCACACATGCAAACGCTAAGCATAATATCCGGTCTACTAGCACATAAGTAAAGCAAGGAACCTATCATAGACCGGTATGCCTTTTGATCAACGGACTTACCTCCTTTGTTGAGGTCGACATGTCCATCGGTTCCCATTGGAGTCTTTGCGGGCTTGGCGTCCTTCATCCCAAACCGCTTGAGCAAGTCTTGTGTGTACTTCGTTTGAGAGATGAAGGCGCCGTCCTTGAGTTGCTTCACTTGGAACCCAAGGAACTAGTTCAACTTGCCCATCATTGACATCTCGAATTTCTGTGTCATCACCCTGCTAAATTCTTCACAAGACTTTTGGTTAGTAGAACCAAATAATATGTCATCGACATAAATTTGGCACACAAATAGGTCACCATCACAAGTCTTAGTGAAAAGAGTTGGATCGGCTTTCCCAACCTTGAAAGCATTAGCAATTAGAAAATCTCTAAGGCATTCATACCATGCTCTTGGAGCTTGCTTAAGTCCATAGAGCGCCTTAGAGAGCTTACACACGTGGTCGGGGTACCGTTCATCCTCAAAGCTAGGGGGTTGCTCCACGTACACCTCCTCCTTGATTGGCCCGTTGAGGAAAGCGCTCTTCACGTCCATTTGGAACAACCTGAAAGAATGGTGAGCGGCATAGGCTAACAAAATGCGAATCGACTCTAGCCTAGCCACAGGAGCAAAAGTCTCCTCAAAGTCCAAACCTGTGACTTGGGCATAACCTTTTGCCACAAGTCGAGCCTTGTTCCTTGTCACCACCCCGTGCTCGTCCTATTTGTTGCGGAACACCCACTTGGTTCCCACAACGTTTTGCTTGGGACATGGCACCAGGGTCCAAACTTCATTTCGCTTGAAGTTGTTGAGCTCTTCCTGCATGGCCAACACCCAATCCGGATCTAGCAAGGCCTCTTCTACCCTGAAAGGCTCAATAGAAGAGACAAAAGAGTAATGCTCACAAAAATTAGCTAGACGTGAGCGAGTAGTTACTCCCTTGCTTATATCACCCAAGATCTGGTCGACGGGATGATTCCTTTGAATCGTCGCTCGAACTTGAGTTGGAGGGGCCCGTGGTGCTTCTTCCTCCACAACTTGTTCTTCTTGTGCTCCCCCCTGATCACACGCCTCCTCTTGAGGAACCTGTTCTTCATCTTGAGTTGGGGGGTGAACCAATGTTGAGGAAGAAGGTTGATCTTGCACTTGGTGCTCCTGTGGTCGCACATCTCCAATCGCCATGGTGCGAATTGCATCCATTGGAACACCATCTTCATCTATATAATCAAGATCAACTTGCTCTCTTGGAGAGCCATTAGTTTCATCAAATACAACATCGCTAGAGACTTCAACCAAACCCGATGATTTGTTGAAGACTCTATATGCCTTTGTATTTGAGTCATAACCTAGCAAAAACCCTTCTACAGCTTTGGGAGCAAATTTGGAATTCCTACCTTTCTTCACTAGAATGTAACATTTACTCCCAAATACACAAAAATAAGACACGTTGGGTTTGTTACCGGTTAGAAGTTCATACGACGTCTTCTTGAGGAGGTGATGAAGGTAGACCCATTTTATGGTGTGGCAAGCTGTGTTCACAGCTTCCAACCAAAACCGCTCGGGCGTCTTGAATTCTCCAAGCATCGTCCTCGCCATGTCTATAAGTGTCCTGTTCTTCCTCTCTACCACACCGTTTTGCTGTGGTGTGTAGGGAGCGAAGAACTCGTGCTTGATTCCTTCCTCCTCAAGGAACTCCTCCACTTGAAGGTTCTTGAACTCGGACCCGTTGTCGCTTCTAATCTTTTTCACCTTGAGTTCAAATTCGTTTTGAGCTTGCCTTAGAAAGCGCTTGAGGGTCCCTTGGGTTTCTAATTTATCCTGCAAAAAGAATACCCAAGTGAAGCGGGAAAAATCATCAACAACAACAAGACCATACTTACTTCCCCCGATGCTGAGGTAGGCGACGGGTCCGAAGAGGTCCATGTGAAGTAGCTCCAAAGGTCTTGATGTGGTCATCACATTCTTGCTGTGATGAGCGCTTCCCACCTGTTTGCCTGCTTGACAAGCTGCACAAGGTCTATCTTTTTTGAAAAACACATTTGTTAGACCTAACACATGTTCTCCCTTTAGAAGTTTGTGAAGGTTCTTCATCCCAACATGTGCTAGACGGCGATGCCATAGCCAGCCCATGCTAGTCTTAGCAATTAAGCATGCATCTAGATCGGCCTCCTCTTTCAAAAAATCCACTAAATAGAGTTTGCCATCTAGCACACCCTTAAAAGCTAGTGAACCATCACTCCTTTTAAAGACAGACACATCTACATTTGTAAATAGACAATTATAACCCATGTGGTACAATTGACTAACAGACAGCAGATTATAGCCTAGCGACTCTACTAGAAATACATTAGAGATAGAGTGCTCAATAGTGATGGCTATCTTGCCTAAGCCTTTGACCTTGCCTTGATTCCCATCTCCAAATATGATTGTATCTTGGGAATCCTTGTTCTTGACGTAGGAGGTGAACATCTTCTTCTCCTTCGTCATGTGGTTGGGGAAGAGAGACAACTTGTTGAAGGCCGAGGCGGCGAGTCCTTCGTCGTCGGAGTCGGATGAAGAGCAATCCGAATCCCACTCTTTGCCAAGGTGCGCCTCGCCCTTCGCCTTCTTGTAGGACTTCTTTTTCTCCCTCTTCCCGCTCTTTTCTTGTCCCTGGTCACTATCATTATCGGGACAGTTAGCAATAAAGTGACCAGTCTTACCACACTTGAAGCAGGAGCGCTTTCCCTTTGTCTTGCTCTTGTTGGGATGCTCCTTGCGTCCTTTTAGCGTCGTCTTGAAGCGCTTGATAATGAGGGCCATTTCATCCTCATTTAGCCAGCCGCCTCAACTTGCGCCACCTTGCTAGGTAGCGCCTCCCTGCTACTTGTTGCTTTGAGAGCAACGGTTTGAGGCTCGTAGATGGGCATTGGGCCATTCAATGCCTCATCAACGTATCTTGCCTCCTTGATCATCATACGCTCGCTTACAAACTTTCCGAGTATTTCCTCGGGCGTCATCTTTGTGTACCTAGGATTCTCATGGATTGAGTTCACAAGATGAGGATCAAGAATAGTGAAGGACCTGAGCATAAGTCGGACGACGTCATGGTCTGTCCATCTCGTGCTTCCATAACTCCTGATCTTGTTGACCAGGGTCTTGAGCCTGTTGTACGTTTGCGTTGGCTCCTCTCCCTTGATCATTGCGAACCTCCCCAGTTCGCCTTCCACCAACTCCATCTTGGTGATCATGGTGGCGTCGTTCCCCTCATGACAAATCTTGAGAGTGTCCCAAATTTGCTTGGCGTTGTCCAAGCCGCTCACCTTATTGTACTCGTCCCTGCACAAGGATGCTAGCAAAACAGTGGTAGCTTGTGCATTTTTATGGATTTGCTCATTAATGAAAAAGGGTTGTCAGTACTATCAAAAAGCATTCTGTTCTCAACAATCTCCCAAATACTTGGATGGAGAGAGAATAGGTGACTACGCATTTTGTGACTCCAAAATGGGTAGTCTTCTCCATCAAAGTGCGGAGGTTTCCCAAGTGGAATTGAAAGTAAATGAGCATTGGAATTAAACGGAATACGAGAATAATCAAAAGAAAAATTCGAATTAACCGGTCTTTTTCTCGTCGTATTTGTTGTCTCTTGGGGAAGAAGACTCGTCGCTGTCGTAGTAGATGATCTTCTTAATGCGCCTCTTCTTCTTCCCATCCTTCTTCTTATGACTCGAGCCAGAGTCCGAGGGCTTATCATCTCTTGGCTCGTTGATGATGGACTCCTTTGTCTTGTCATTGACCACCATCCCCTTTCCCTTAGGATCCATCTCTTCGGGCGATTAGTCCCTTGCGTGAAGAGAACGGCTCTGATACCAATTGAGAGCACCTAGAGGGGGGTGAATAGGTGATCCTGTAAAAATCAAATACTTGTAGCCACAAAACTTGGTTAAGTGTTAGCTCAATAGAATCAAGTGGCTAAGGACCAAGCTCTTGTGAAACACAATGGTCACGAAGAAAACAAGTACAAGAGACACGGTGATTTATCCCGTGGTTCGGCCAAGTATAACACTTGCCTACTCCATGTTGTGGCGTCCCAATGGACGAGGGTTGCACTCAACCCCTTTCAAGTGATCTAATGATCAACTTGAATACCACGGTGTTTTCCTTTCTTTTACTATCTCCCGTTTGTGAGGAATCTCCACAACTTGGAGCCTCTCGCCCTTACAATTGATGATCACAAAGAAGCACAGAAGTAAGGGAGGGGAGAGAAACACACACAAGACTCAAAGCACAAGCACAAACACACACACAAGCCACAACTTGAGCTCACAACACAATGCGAGGAGTTCTCTACTCAACTAGAGCTCAAGTCACTATCACAAAGAATCAAATGCGCGAGAATGGAGTCTTGGTGCTTAGAGATGATCAAAGAATGCTTGGGTGACTCCTCCATGCGCCTAGGGGTCCCTTTTATAGCCCCAAGACAGCTAGGAGCCGTTGGAGGCAATCTGGGAAGGCAATTCTTGCCTTCTGTCGGGTGGCGCACCGGACAGTCTGGTGCACCACCGGACAGGCACTGTACATGGTCCGATGCAGATCGCCTTCCTAAAATGGCACAGTCGACCGTTGCATAATTGTAGCCGTTGGCACACCGAACACTGTCCGGTGCACACCAGATAGTCCGGTGCCTCCTGCCGACCGTTGGAGCGGGCCAAGCGTCGCCCGTGGATTTGGCGGCCGACCATTGCGCTGGCGACCGTTGGCTCACCGGACAGTCCGGTGCACCACCGGACAGTCCGGTGAATTTTAGCCGTACGCCGCCGACGAATTCCCGAGAGTGGCCAGTTCGCCATAAGCCACCCTGTCGCACCGTACCGGACACTGTCCGGTGCACCACCGGACAGTCCTGTGTGCCAGACTGAGCTGAGTCTTGGCTGCTTCGAGCCAAGTTCTTTTCTTCTTCTCTTTTCTCTGATTCCAGCACTTAGACAAATATATTAGTACACAAAAACCAATGTACTAAGTCTAGAATCATACCTTTGCTTTGATTATCACTTTTCTCTTGATTTAGCACAAGAGGGCTCATTTCAATGTGTTGGGCACTTAATCACCAAAACATAATGGAAATTGCCCAAAGGCACATTTCCCTTTCAGGAGGATAGAGTGGGAGGTGAGGTCCTGAAGCTGGAGGCCGAGCTCCTCCAACAGCAGCAAAAAGAAGAGCGAGATCGGCAGCGTCAACCCGCAGGAGAGGTAGGAGATGAAGAGCAGGAACTCCCCAGCGGCGAGATTGCCAAGGGGAGTGGCGCCGGCGTGGATCCTCCCAGCGAACGCCGGCGCGCTCCATCCGAGCAGGTTGTGCAACAGGTTGAGTGCCTCCTCGAACTGGTAATGCTCGGGACGAACCAGCGTGGCCATGGCGACTTCGGCAGCGGAATACTGAAGAGCGCGAATGCAAAGGGGCGTAGAGGGCTCGGAGGCGAAAGGGCGCAGCAGTTGGAGAGAATGCAAAAGCATAACTACTGCATGCGGGGAGAATCCCTTTTCAAGGAAGACTCCCTCGCTCGCGCCCCGGAAAATTCCGTCCGACGCGCACCTAGCGCCCAAGCGACTCAGTCATTGACATGGGGGCCCAGGCCCGCAAGTCATGTGGCTAGGGTGCCAGCCTCTGAGTGCGAAAAAGATGAACCGTCGCGCACAATCATGCGCCGCCTCAGGGCCGCTGCGGGGGAATATTTTTAACCTAGGCGGTGGCAACAAGGCGCCCCGCGCGTGGCCCGACGAAACCGCCATGCGTGGGGGCCACGCATCAGTCAGCCGCGAAGACAGACACGACAGTTGATGTGACCGATGGCAGACTGACAGCACGTGCGCGCCGAGTTAATGCGGCGCGCGCTGAGGTGGCTCCCCAGTCACCGGTCATGCCATGCTAACGCAAGGTACAAGTTTTGGCCCCACCTGCAGGCTCGCATCCTCCCCTGAGGTGGGCCCAGGGGCCACTGTCGGTACCCTGAAATAGGGGTACCCCTTACTACAGCATGAAAACGCGGTGTCCACGCGGCTATCTCCAGTCGTGTGGTGAACAGCACCCGACACCACCACGTGGACGGCTCCGGGGTCGCCACGTGGCCAGAGAAGACAATATACTTTAAGATGTTAATAGTGGGTCCGGACCCCCATAGGAAAGTGTCGGATCCCTGTACATGTAGACTGGACCCCTAGGAAAGGACCGGGACCCCCACGGGCGCGACCTGGACCCTCGGGACGGGTTCCGGACCCCTATAAGTGGGGTCCGGGCCACCCACAGCCGGGTCCCGGGACTCTGGGACAGAGAGTACCCAGGTCTTGCTCAGGCAGGGGTCCGGTGCCGACACATGTCTAGGCCCAGCCTGGTGCGGACCTGTCCGCATGACGCTACTGCTCCCTGCCCAGAAGGAGACCCGATGCTGCCACGTGGCCTACTGCGCGTGACGTAAGCCAGCGGGCGGAGCCTGACGTAAGGCCTCCGAGTTGCGCAGCCCCTGCATTTATTGCGGATAAGGCGCACCACCTGACAAGCGATGTGCCGCCTCGGCATTTAATGAGGCCTGCCCACTCTGCTGTCAGGCGGCGACCTGTCCGTTCCACTGGCAAGCAGTGTGCCGCCTCAGCATTTAATGAGACATGTCCACTCCGCTGGCAGGCGACATGCCTGTCTATTCCATTGGCAGGCAGTACGCCTGTGCTGCCGCATGCGCTGCACTCATCATGACTCGCGCTTTACCAAGGACGCTGCCGCGAGATAACAATATTGTATGCACTACATATATTATGGCGCTCGGAGATCACCCTGGCGTTGCAGGCAGTAGTTCCTTCCTTCCATTTGTCCCTGGGCCCACATGTCGGGGCTCAGTATCCTTGTATGTGCCCCCTTGAACTATAAAAGGGAGGGCACACTACGTTACAAGGCATTCTCATTCAGACTCACACACGCACTTAGACTCTCATACTCACAAGTCCATACAAGCTCTCAAGCTCAATACAGCACACAGTGGAGTAGGGTATTACGCTCCGGTGGCCCGAACCACTCTAAACCCTTGCGTGTTCTTGTGTTCATCGTCCATCTAGCAACAGGCAAAACGCTTAGGCCCCCTCCTCATCTTAGGATTTAGGGCGGGTGCATTCCGCCACCCGGCCGGAGATTTTCTCTCTGACAGAAACTATATGAATAAAAAAGCAAACGTATCATTAGGTTCTTATCGACCGAGGCAATTGTATCCTTCTAGTTTTGAGACGTTGAAATCGTCGAATAATGAGGTCATCATCAATGGATTTTAAGACCTCTTTCTGAGTATAACAAACTATCAAATCATTCAACCAATCATCTTCAATCTTATTACACAATTCTCTCTTAAGTATATTCATAGCTGAAAATGTTCTGTCAACACTTGCCCTTGACACAGGTAATAATAGGTCCAATCATAATTTTCATAGTTCTTGAAAATGTCTTAATCTCTGGCCATATTGTCTGCAAGGAAATTATAAACCTCTTGGTTGGCATGGACGACCTTTCAAAATATATGCCCTTCTCACTTCATCTTGGACATTTAAATTATACTCACCAATTTGTCTTCTTATTGTTGGATCTGCAACTATTTCATCTGAATTAAATGCCCTTCCAACATTTGATTATTCTAAAATTCTTGTTTGCACAATTGGCGTATCGTTCACATTGGTATTATCCTGACCACCAGTTGTAGAACCCCTTGAAAGCGATTGAAAAAATCTCCTCATTTATCTAAACAAAGAGGAACAATAATCATCAACAAATCTAGGCAAATCTAGGAGTACAACTTGTCTGCTTACCTAGTTACCTTGATACCTTCCACTGGTGTGCTGAAGGCTGCAGCGGCGGGCTAGCGGGCGCACTGGAGCCTAGAACGCTGGAAGGGGGTTGTAGTCGACGTTGTGTGCCTACGCCTAAGGAAAGAGTGTGACGCGTGCGGCACACCTATGTGAGAAGCCGAGAAGTGGATGGGATGGGGCGGGTGACTTAATCCGGACAGGAGAAGCTTTTTGGAGAATTCACTTATGCGCGGACTATCCGGGGACCTCAGAATTAATCAACTAGACAAACTAGTTAGTCCATTAAGTTGTGATGGTAATCAATCATCAAAATCAATTTAGAGAAAGTAGTAAAGGTTATTTCCCTTTAAATCTCCCCTTTTAATGAACAGTCGGGCTCTAATACCAATTGAAAGTCGCCTAGAGGAGATGAATATTTCCTAAGCAATATTTCCAACGGGCGAACGGTTCGTGCCTAGGGGCAAACGGTCCGCGCCTAGTCCCAGACGGTGTTCCCCTCTCTTTCGGATAGTCCGTAGTAGAAATGTGAGTTTTGCATAGTTCTTGTCTGAGGCTCACCGAGGTGTCATGGACAGTCCACCCGGAAGGGCTTAGACGATCCACACATAGGTGAATTATCCAAAAAGCTTTTCCTATCTAGAATAATCTACAGTATTCTAGACAGACGACTTAGAATGAAGATGGTTAGTCTTATGCACCTGAGAATTAATCAACTAGGCAAACTAGTTAGTCCATTAAGTTATGATGGTGATCAATCATCAAAATCAATTTAGAGAAAATGGTAAAGGTCATTTCCCTTTCAGCGGGCTGGCGGGGGGCGACGCCACGCCGTGTTTGTGAGTGGACAGGGTGCCGCCGCTATGGCCGTCGGCATTGGGAATGGGAAACCACCAAACCAGGCGTCGGCGTTGAGACGGGAAAGCATACATCGACATCAAGAACATGAAGGGAGAATCAAGCGACTAAGGCTTCAATGCGGGTGTACGACAACTTGAATCGACATCAAGAACATGAAGGGAGAATCAAGCGACTAAGGCTTCAATGCGGGTGTATGACAACTTGAGAAGCAAAGAAAATGTGCTGTCAAGGCTCACGTGTGTGCGGGTTAGTCCGTTAGTGGACAGAGAGGGGCCCACGAAGCTGATTTTAGTCCATCATATCATTCACATTTTCTATAATTTACAGTAAATATATATTACATATATAAGTAGTTTCAAAAAATCAGGAGGGCCATGGCTCACTTTGCCCCTTATGGATTCACCCATGTGTATATATTACCGTGTTAGCGCTCTAGTGCAATGGTCTTAGGCCTATGTCTCTCTCTATTCTCTCCGGTACATTCAGTACTACGGTGGTGCACACTTATAAAAACTAGTGCTAAGAAACTCAAAAGAGTCCACAAAAAGTTTAAAAGGTTGAAAAACACAAGCCGGAGAGTTGATAAATGTGAACTATGCAACTTTTGTTATACACCGATAGTTCGATGTGCATCGGGGCACCTAGAAAACTTACAAAAAAGTCCAGTTTTAGTTTTACACTCACCGGCATATTTAGTGCTATACCGAACATGACATCGAAATAGGCACCCGAAGAGACTGTAAACTGTGCAATTTGCACTCATCTGACGTGTCATATCTGACACCGATCACATGTAAACATATATCTATACCTACGTGCATATCAATATTTATATTTATATATACCTAAAAGAACAAATTATAATTTAGAATGAAGAGAATTCGAGGTTATAGAACTTATTATTAAACTAGGTGTATACACGTGCGTTGCTACGGAGTCAACATATAATGATAAGTTATATTGGCATGCAGAAACATTAATTATTGTTATACTTTCTTATTAGCATCTTTTAGAGATTAAAAAGAGTTACATATATTAAAAGATATATAGGTATGTGTCCTTGCTTTGCCATACAAATTAAAAAATATCAAAAAAATATTTATACAAAAATATAATAGATATGTAAGCATGTACATATGTAGATAATGTCATGAATTCCAATATACAATGAAAGGATGAATATATTCACATCCAATAAAATCAATACCAACAACATAAGCAAAAAAACTGACTATATTGTGACATACTGACCACCAAATCAATTTTAAACACTATGCAATTTAAGATACGCCTGTAACAACACAGGTGATGTCTAGGTGGGTGAGTGACTTCGGGGGCTCCCATAGGAATGCTGGAGGCACGAGGCGACGAGGAGGTGGGAGGCCTCCTAGAGGCCGATGTCGATGAGGGATCAGGCGTCGTCGAGAGCCAGCACCATGGTTGTGACCCAGTTGTCGTAGGTTGGCTTCAAGCCCTCATAGCAGAACTTGTTGGCGAATGCGAGGAGCTGGGAGATGATGTCGGGCGAAAAGTTGTCCACGTGGTTGTAGGTGGAACCAGCTGGGAGATGATGTCGGGCGAGAAGTCCACGCGGTTGTAGGCGGAACCAGCCGTCCTGGATGCGATCGCGACGCACGGGGCCCAAATATTTACATTTTATTTTTAAAAAAGTGAAGCCCCCAAAATAAAAAATGATATGGATTTGTGATTTCTCGTCATAGAACGAACAAAAAATTCACCAGGGCCAAGAGGAAGAGATATCTCAATGATTAGCCCTATAAAAAACTATCTATATAACAAAGATAGATGAACAATATGAACATGACCTAGAGACTGCTAACACATGTGGGGTCAGGTGTACGAGCAAAGAAAGCTTACATGTACTAAATCTAAATTTCAAAAAAGTCAAAAGCATGTCAAGAATGAATAAAAACTAATCTGAGAAAATAGACGAAAGCATGTCAAGAATGAATAAAAACTAATATAAAAAACAGACAAAAGCATGTCAAGAATGAATAAAAAATATGGTTAATCTGAAAAACATGTCTAGATCAACCACACATTAAGCAAATAAAGGTGGCCTATCTTAATCTAAAAGAAAATATCCAAGTAAAGAGAAATAGATTGTCCAAGCAAAGAAAGCTTACATGTACTGAATCTGAAAAGGACAAAAACATGTAAAGAATGAATAAAAACTATGATGAATCTGAAAAATGTGTCAAGATTGATGACTCATTAAGCAAATAAAGATGGCTTGCACTGAATCTAAAAAAACTCTCAATGTGAGAGAAAGTACATAGAAACATGTCAAGATCTGTTGATTATCGGAAAACAATTTTTGATGCAAATGTGAGAGAAAGTATAACTTACATAGACACCCCCTAGTTTTAGTTCAAGATTCGTGCCCATGTCCTCCCCGCAGCGGCGTCCTCGGAGGCAGGATCTTCGAGTAGGTGGCTTGCCACCGTGGATAGCGAACCAGCGCGACTACCACCCCTTGCCCAGGTCCTCCACACATTAGTTGGTATAGCTTTCTAAAATCGTTTAGGAGTGATGAATCATCAAAGCCACTACTGGACACAACCACCAATTGTGCAAAAATAAGGGGGATTCTCAGGTACAAGATAATTTATCCATGAGTATCTTCAGAAAGAGCCATGAACGTGTCCAATATTTGTAATATTGTCTGCAATACTTGGTCCATTTCATACGGTCTTTTGGTTGCTTTCTGTAAAATTTTCACATGTCAGTACCCAGTATCACTAAAGGGAAATACACAATCAGGAAGGTAGGAACACATTTCCTAATGGTACTATGGTAGCCAGATGGTTACTTCTAAGAGCCAGCCAAAGCGACCATGCAATGTATCACTAATTTGAGGCAAATTTAAGCAGATACCCTTATGAACATTGTACTAAGAATCGTAAACTATTTAAGGAATAAACTGAATATGATGGAACAAAATCAAAACTATCTAAACGAGATAGCTAGAAAACCAGCTGGCAACCAACTCATTGAAAGGCATTTAATGGTAGCATGTTCACAGTTGGGTTTCAAAGAAAAAGAGAAAATGATACATTGTGTACAAAACCAAGAAATTTATGCTGAATACAGAAGTGTGGATCCTCTTCATGGTACAGTTCACACAAATTTCAACACGTAACATAAACAAGCATTTTGCTAGAAAAATAGATGCATACTACACAAAAAGAAAAATGTGTGTTAGGAGAAGATAAAGGTGCATGTCATATGTCAAGTATTTTGGGTTGAAATTGAAATCCTATAAGGTCAAGTATTTTGAGACACAAGGAGTATCATATGGATAAGGGAAGATATATTTACTCTTTAAGGACTTCAGTTGCTGCATGTTGCATTTGCACTATGAATGCAGTGATTTTGTCAGTGACAAGATAATCATCCATTGCAACCAAGGTCTTGTGTCCATTTCCATTAAAGGCGTCAGATTCTGCCTATAAAAGAAATGAGACATTCCCATGTCAGGAAGCAACTTGAATCCAAGTTAAGTCAGTGTTCTAACATAATTTCAATTATCAAAACATCTAGAGTGCTTGAAAGCCATTCATACGAAAATGCTTGAGCATAGAATGAGGAGGCTGGAGCATAGATGTACTTGTAAGTGTGCACCATTTGTACACTGGGCAAAATCCAAGTAGAGATGGCTACCTAATATGGTGACATGAACTCTAACATACAAGCTAAGCAATGTCATTGCCCACATTGGAGAAACTGTTTTTCTGAAACCTAAGAAATCAGAGAAAAGCCACAAAAACAATAACATTGTTAGAAATGCATATTTATGATTAGACAATGAATAGACCCAGCAAGTCATGCATAGCGTAGATAATATAAGAAATACCATACTCATAATTTTAATCTCCTTCCAAGTTTCATACTTCTCCTTTGGTGTCAATGCACTTGAGTCTACCTTCCCTTACCGTAGCTTGTCAGTCAATTTTGAAATATCCAGTTGGCTTGTTATCTTATCACTGAGATGATGCATGGCCAAAGACAATGTGGTAGTGTCGCAAATCCTCTTCACCTACTCAAAGTGTTCTTGTAGCCTACAACAAAATGGAAGCATGCAAAAGAATTAGAACACGAGCTGCTTTACTAAATACGACACTTGCTTATTCTGAAATAGATACAACTTCCATGATGAGGAGGCGGAGGTGTCGCTGCGAGCTGCTGCAAGTGATGTTTTCCTAGCATTTTGGAGCTCGACCAAAGAAAGCTCCATCTCTTGCTTGAAGAAGAGACTGCAGATGTAAAAAAAGCATAAAGTAGTTATTCAAGCAGACAAGCTCCTTGAATAGAAAGGAATGACATATTACATCAGTTGATCCATTTTAGAAGTGTTACATGCGTCCTAGTAATGCTCAACCACCCAACAAGTGCATGATAATGCCTATACTATATGCCAGTGATTGAATTATAACAAATAACTATGAGCATCAAGTTAATTCTAGAGTACCACCAAGAACATAGTAGCGCTAATAGATACTTATACATAATATGATATCTAGGCATAGTAGAAGGGGTAACTGGAATAGTAATATGGTATTTGGTATGATGTATCTAATTTAGATCATCTTTTTTTTACTTCTAGGTACTAATTTAAACCAATGTGACTCTATTCTTTAGTCCTATTTTTTGTTTTCTCCTTGCTAATAATTTTATTTATTCTCAAGCAAAATAGCACATGCATTTTCGAGTGTAAGGATTTCATAGATAAAATGAGCATAATTCCTAATTCTTATGCTGGTTTACACATGTGTATAACAGACGTCCACTGTGTGAGTACGCAAGTGGATCTGAACTTGTAAAAAACAAATGAGTAAAGCGCGGAGACGGACCTAGGATCTGTGTACGGGAAAAGAGGGAGAGATGGGATTCGTCATCTATAGGAGTTTTGAATGCATTGCCCACGGTATATATCCAGGCAAAAAGAACAAAAAACTCTTGGAGTATTCTGATGCCACTTCTGGCTTTAGCTCGAGCGTAGGCCACAAGAGTTGCAGCATCTACTCCCTTAACTCTCTATGCATCTCCAGTTCGAGCTCCAATTGCTCTGCTTCCTCCCTTAGGACCCGCTTCCTCCTTCAGGATCCAAAACCTGCAGGAACACAAACTTGTGTAACCAAAAACTGAGCAATAACAACAATAAATATAAAACTGAAAGAATAGATTCTGGAGTTGTAGACTGAGGAGCACCACCATATTCCATCAGAGTGGAGGCAACAAAAGATCTAGATTAGCCAAATCTCTACGCCAAGCTCATTTGAGACATACAAAGTGATTTCTCATCATCACATCTAGCTCCTGCCATATAAAAATGTCGTCATGAATACATGTTTTGGCCCCCCCAAAATATACAAGAAAAAACAGCATGAGACAGAAAGATACACTTTTCAGGAACTAAACATTAGTCTTAACTGTGACCATTTAAAAATACGACTCCTTGTTTAGTGGCCAAATTCATGTTGCATCCTTGTTTTGTTGAGGATCCTGGAAGCTACATTCGTTAAGTAATTTAGAGAAGATGCAGCATCTTAGTGGACAGATTCACTCATTTGAGCAAAGCACATCACGAATCTAGAAAAGGGGAACAAAGATTTCAAGCCCTCGAGGTACCTTTCGATGATATGAGTCTTGTTCCTGGTGCGATGGTAGCAATGACTCACCCATGACGGCGGTGACCGATGATACCTCTGTGCTCCGGGTCTAACCTCACCGCACCGTCTCGAGGTCGGACGAGGCTCTCTCCTCTTCGACGGACTTCGGAGCTGGTGTCAGCTCCGCCCCATGACTGTGACTGCGCGTCGTTCACCACCGCCGCCAGCAAGGTTCGGCTCGAGGACCGGATGCAGCACGCCCTCACCCTGAAGAAGTAAAAGCGAGAAGGGGATCGATCGAGTTACCTACGGGGCCGGGCGGCTGAGCTCGCATAAGGCGCAGTAGTCGTCGGTGTGGAGCCAGGACGCGGCGGGCGGTCATGGCGGTGAGGAGGGGGCGACAGTGGTGGAGAGGAGGTGCGTGATGTAGTGGCAGATGCGCATGGCGCTGGTCGGCCATGGGGTGGGGGCCGCCGCAGAGACGGTGGTTGGTTGTGTGTGGTGTGGGCATACCAGCATACGCATGGGGGAGCCGCGGGGTTCAGAGGTGGGCGGGTGTGGGCTAGGCGGCATGCTACTGCCAGGGGGACGAGAGGCGACCGACGGCTGCGAGGAAGGATCTAGACACCGGGGATGGGGCAGGGTGGATCTAGGAGACGTGGCAATCAGAGGTGGTTGCCAGGGGAATGGGAGGCGGGGCGACTGCTGTGGAGTGAGGAGGCTCCCGTTGCTCGGGCAGGGATGGTACAGATTGACACGGATGGTACAGATTGAAGGGAGGCATAACACGGGAGGCAGAACATGGAGAGGAAGCCTACCCCCTTACCTTCTTCATAGTAGTAGAGATTTATAATAATATGTACAACGCCCTCACGCCCGCAGCTGGTAAGAGGTCGTCAATTCTGTGCCATGAAATTTCCTAACAGATCCGCAGAGGAAGATATCTCAGTGGATCATTTTATACTTTTTTAGAAGGAAAAAGAAAACAACAGAAACAAAAAATGTACAACGAAGGGCAATCGACCAAGGAGAGCAGCAATAAGCCTTGGAAAGTAAAGGTGCATCACTGCCAATAAAAGCTGATGGGAACAAGATTCAGAAATCAGAACTATGCATACACTGATTTCCTTCTTGGTTTGAGGTGCAAACACAGTGTCTCTTTTAACCCCTGTTATGATGTAGAGCCTAACCCTTTGTTGTCCAATTGAAACTTCAATGTATTCATCCAAATTTAATAGCCTAGAAACATCACACCCAGTTTCCTCTAGAACCTGCATTGTTATTCAAGTAGCTGTTAATTAGCAAAAAACTACTTATATGCTGAACAAAAGGAACTAACAAATATAAGCATTATAAGTGCTCCAGATCGGAGAATGGATGAAATATTATCGACACAGTTCTTCAAGTAGCTTATGCAAAGTATTGGCTTTATCATATGAAACCGATCTACTCGATAAAATTATGTAAGAGGAAATGCCTTCAACAAACTAAATACTTCGATCAGGTTTTTTCCTTCATGTGGAAAAGAAATGTTAGACTGGTAGTTCACTTGTTATATTTAATACTGATATATATTGCTGATAGCATAAAGGACAAAGATTGCTCCTATAGACCACAAGGATGCCCGCTGCAAATGAAATGTATACATGTTTAACCAAACAGACATTTGCCGTGAAGAAGAGATAAAAGTATTAGAAGATCTAGAGATATGAAAAATGCAATTTGTAAACTCTAACCAAGCAGGGACTATGATCATATAAAAGTAGCGAATGGTGTTGAATGGTATCAAAGAACATATACATAATATATTTCATTGCTGCAAGAATAATATGCTTCAAAGAAATTGTAGGGTGCACTCAAAAAGGAAAATAAACTGCAGGCATGAACATGATACAGGCAGAAGTTTACTTCTCTAACAGCACATGTGTGGTCTTCCTCATCTTTATTCCTCTTTCCACGAGGAAAGCTCTAGCTGGCCCCAGCCTTCCATCCTTTAACAAGCAAGCACTACAAAGAAGGGGGGAAAAGATAATTGGTCTTGAAAAGAAACACAACCCCAAGCCCACCCCACCCAAACAAAAATTGAGCTCAAAAGAGTAAAAAAATCTAGAGTTCATGTATGTGTCTAATTTTATTGCAGAACAACGTGTGAAATTGTATGTGTAAGAAAATATATAGGAGATTTGCAGTGAAAACACCACATCCTAGTATCAGAAGTCACAGTTTTTCCTTCAGTAGATAGGACCAGCTATAACTCAGAATAATGTATGCCTACTGATTTTAAATGTAAGGAAAATGATATTGTTCAACCTACAATCGACATGGAACTCTAAAATGCAATATGTTGGGGCAAAACAAATATCAGTAAATTACCTTCTCACAAGTGTCGTCTAGGATGATGGCGCCGGACACAGGCACACGAAACTTGTAGTTGTTGAAGTCCTTGTAGATATCATCCAGGTGCGCGATGTAGGGCCGGAGAGCAGTGCAGCTCTTGAACACTGCACACACCATCGATCCAATACACCATATCAACGCAACGGAACTGGAGTCAGTGACCAATCCAACCATAATCTCATATGCATCCATGCACAGGCGGGCTTACTGAGGGAAGTGAAGTCCTTGAAGGAGAGGGACTTGAGGTTGGGGTTGTGCTCAACGGAGTTGTCCTCATAGAACCAGTGCGCCTGCTCCAGCAGGAACAGGATCCGCTCGAATGACTCCAGCTCCTCCTTGGGCACATTCAGAAGGAACCGACTGCAAAGGTGACTCAACTCAGATTTATTTAAGCAAATCCGATATGAACTTGAGAGGGGTCTAGGACTTAGGGAAATACCTGCAGAGATCGTCAAGCAGCTCTTACGGCGGCAGCTGCCCCCTCGATGAAGACCGGTTCAGTCCCCCGCCACCCGCCATCGTCATCCACCGGCCAGCGCGCCTTCTAAGAGCCTGTTTGTTTGAGATAAGAGTTTGGTTGTGAGCAGTTAGTTCGGAGAAGTTCGTAGGCATCAAATACTTGGATGTTATTGTAGATATCATCCAGGTGCGCGATGTAGGGCCGGAGAGTTTGGTTATGAGCAGTTAGTTCGGAGAAGTTAGTTCTAAGGAACTCGCAGCAGGAAGAACCAAGGTCTGAAGCATCCACAGCAGCAGCGCCCTCGCGCCCGCGTAGTCCTGAGCCCGCATCCTCGCCGTGATCGTGTCCCGCTGCGCCGCCTCTGTCTCCCCATCCTCCATCCTGCGCCGGAAGAACCAAGGTCGGAGGCCAGCACTGCGCTTGCGCCGCGGATTCCAATTGGGATTTAAGCGAACTAAACGCGGCAGAGCCTAGCCTAGGCGTTCCATCAGACGCGAATGAGGAATGGGAAAGAAACGAAGATCTGTGTCCTTACCGAACTGATCGATCCTGCTTTGCGAGCCTGCGGCGCCCAGGGGTCGACGCGAATGGAGGAAGCCGTAAACCCTAGCACCCAGCCATGGATTATCTCGCGGAATGTGAACCGATTGGATCAATGCCGGACGTGGCTTCTAGATGTGGGGGCTTGCGGGAAGAGGAGTGAGGTGGAGGTTGACTGGTTGAGGTGAGGGAGGCCATGGCGAGCGGCGGAGGCAGGTGAGGCTAGGGTTGCCGGGTGGGCGACCGAGCGTGGCTTGAGTGGGGGCGGGTGAGCCGGTGAGGCGGGGGGTCGGGGCGCACGAACGGACGTGGGATGTTGGCCGATCAGGCGGGAGAATAGGCGCACGGACGGACGGTGTGGATTTTATGATATAGATAGACGGTGTAGATTCATGGAAGGCAGAACAAGGGGAGAGCCTACCCCTTGCAGCCTTAATATGTAGTATAGATACAATTCATACATAAATTGGATTGAATACAACTTAGATATAACCTAGTGTCATCAAATGAAAAAACTTTAACCAACATGATTTGGATCCTTATCGGAAGATAAACAAACAAGCAAACAAATAAATCACCGTACAAATTAAAATTGTTTCTTTAAATTTGAAAGCAGCTAACTTTAATTTAGTGAATATTTGGTGTAGTGGAGTGTCAATGCTTGAAAGATCCGTAGGTCTGCAGTATGGTTGAGATGAAGGTGATGAAGGCGACGAACTCGGCGACGACGGCCCATGGCACGGTGAAGTAGTTGCGCTGCACGTCCGCCCACATCATGAAGAGCGGGTGCTGGCTCCGCTCCCGCAGCTTGTTCAGCGTCAAGCCCAGGTAGCTCTTCTCCACCTCCGCCGCCGCCTCGCTCGCCGCGCCCACACGCTTGAAGAACCGCGCGATGTCCTCCTTGCTCTCGCTCCCGGCGGACTGCACCACCTCCGCTGCCACCAGCACGCCCGCGTCCTCCGGCAACTGTACCAGCTTCGCCATGAGCCACACGTACGCCGACACGTCCCCGGCGCGCTGGTCCGCCGACTGCTCGAATGCCATCAGGTTCAGCAGCAGCGGCGCCGTCCGGAAGTCGATCCGTAGCTGCGGCAGGTGCAGCCGGTCCTCGTGCGCCAGCTTCACGGCCAGCGGCACAGGGCCCAGCACCGACGCGATGTCGGCCGGGGCCTTGCCCGCGCTGCCGCCGCGCGCCTTCTTGAACCGCACCCACATCCGCTTCAGGTCGCTCGCTGACGGCAGGTCCTCCCGCCCGTAGCTCGCGCGCCACCGGCTATCCTCTGGCAGGATCGGGTACAGCAGCGGCACCAGGAGCAGCAGCGGGAGGCGCCGCAGCAGCCGCGCTGTCTCCTGCATCATCTCCAGCGCCGCCGCGTCCTGGAGCCGCTGCGACGGCTCCCACCTGGTGCGCGCCGCGGTGACCATCGCGTGGAGCAGGTGCAGGATGTGGCAGACGTCGTTCGCGGCCGGCAGCCCGACGACGTTCATGTCGCGGCCCTTCTCGCCGGCAAGGTAGTACAGCACCAGCTTCATGAGCAGCTCCGCCGGCTGGTACGCCGTCGCCCAGGTGTTGAGCTCCTCCGACAGCCTGGTGCTGTTGATGAGGTCGACGAGGACGAAGAACGGGATCTGGTTCTCGGCGAGGACGAGGTCGATGGACAGCTGCGCGGGTCCGAACGGCGTGGCGTACAGCGACGCCTCCTCCACTGACGCGGCGACGTTAACGAGGTGTTCGATGATGAAGCAGCCATCGAGGACAAGCATCTGGATGAAATCCTCGGCGCTGATATCCACATCCTCGGCGGCGTACATGGCGCGGGCCTCCCGCTCGCGCGCGGCGACGAGTCGGATGTAACCCTCGATGACGGCGAGGTGGCGCGCGGGGTCCGAGTGGCCGCGGGAGATGAGGCTGTGGAGATAGGCCATCTTGAGCCGGTATCCGGCGCGAAGTCGCTTGTCTGCGGCGTGGAGCGGGCCGATGGCGACGAGGCCCGGTCTGTATGCGTCCTCGTTGAGCACGCGGACGTGGTCGGGGACGCGGGACACGCGGAGGGCATTCACCATGATCCGGTGCTGCTCCGTCGCCGCCGCGTCCTCCTGCTGCTGCGTCAGGCGGCGCGCCAGGCTTTCCACGTGCACCGTGATGTCGTCGCTCGCCATGGCCCCTGGCCAGAAGCTCATCTGGTTGGCTAGCTAGCGATCCACGGCCGCGGCACTGTAGTAAGAGGTCGCCATGCATGCGCGTGGACATGTATTATATAGCTCGCATTCGAGTGGCGAATCGATCAAGATAACGACATGGATGCAGAACCCCCTTTAAGTTTTTAACTGAGATTGGTTAGAGACGATGATGACATGAACACGCAAGAATTTCTGGAGTATACGGTCTCTGGAGTGATGGAGCAGCTCTGCAGCTGGTAGCTAGATTCGTAGCTTCCGTTGGTTACAAAGATGGCATGAGCTGCTACTGTGAGCTACTGTCAGGCTGTGAGCTGCTGCTAGCAGAGGACATAGGATAATTCTTTGCTTTGCTTGTGGGATGCAGAACATTAGGCTATGCGTAAGCTTGTCGTTCTGAGTGTATTCTACTATTCTTCTCCCAAATCACAACGTTTTTTTGGATGAAAAACATGATCTAATTCTGGAGGCAATCCACCAGGACCTTTTCTTCTGCAAATAACTGGATCATGTTGAAACTCATTTTGTTCAACCCAGTATATTGGTGGACGTAGAACATGAATTTTTCATAGGGGCAAGAAAACCACGTGACAAAATCAAGCAAGACTATAAAAAACTAATATTACATAGAATTTGAATTTCATATCAATACACGATACAAGTTCAAAGAATAAAACTATATGAACAAAAGAAGCAAGCATACTGCTAAGTTATTGCTGACCGAATCGAAACCATACATACATGTTGAATATCTATCTCCTCGAAGAGGACGAGGACACCGGGAAGGTGGCGGTGTTAGGCTGCCTCTTCGGCAAGGAGCCAGGACTCGATGGTTCACCAAGCTCGCCAACCATCGAGGATGGGTCGCATCGCCACGACGAGCGAGATCAGGCTTGCTAGGCACGCCGATGCTGCGACAATGACAAGCGAGGTGAGAAATTATAGGTCATGGCTGATTCCTGATTTGGTCTACCTAAAACTTCATTTTTCTATAATTAACATTAAATAAACATTAGTTGCATAAGGTTTTACAAACGTGAGGGGGCATGACCCACTTTGCCCCCCCTATGGATCCGCCCCTAGTACATATCATGTTGTGGCTCACAGTACAGACTATTTGTTCAACAAATGGAACTATAGAGGACTTAGGCCCTATTTGTTTACTCTTTTTATATAATTCTTGCAGTCCCCGACTCCTCGTATCGCATATACTAATAAGTATGAAATCAAGAGAGAAATGTTGGGTTGATCTCAACGTTTGGTTGGGGTCTATTCTAACCAGTTATATCCTAACAAAATCTATTCTAAGCCTACTCTATCATGTCCTAATCAGGGGCACAACAACTCGTGACGGTAGTGGCCCCCCTTTCACACCGCCACAATAAAAGGTTGGACGGGGCCACACGAGAACCAACGCTCCCTATCCAGACAAGGCAACGATTATTGAGCTGGTGGTGGAAGAGTTTAAGTGTTAAATGTGACCTACGGTTGGATCACGATCTAATGGGTCGGATGGTAAAAGTGAAAGTTCAGTACGAACTGGTAGAGGAGAGCAGCTAGTTTAGAAGGAAAAGAAAAAGGGCGCCTACTCAGTGGTAAGTTAGGTCATTCCTTTCCGGCTATCAGAAAAGAGTATGATCGAGGGTCCCATAAGGCAAAGGGAAGGTGCTCCCCCGACCTACTACCCTCGGAGAGATTCCTACGGTTGCAATGGTGAGTTGTGAACTTTGTAGAGCTTCGTTCTAGTTCCATCATTTTTCTGCATTCTTTCTAAAGTGCTAGTTTCCTCTATTTCTAATATCAGAGTAACACGGGAATTCTCTCTGGGAATCCGCTCCCCCTGCTTGCTTGTATTGGGCATTTGGCAGAGGCAGGTTCTCCATCATTAAGAGGCACGCTTGCACAGAAGGACTGCTTGCGTAGCAGTCGTTGTCTCCAGACAAACCCTATACACCTTGTTCGGTTATTTCTATCCCATGTGGATTTGATAGGATTGGGAAAAAATATGAATGATTTAAACTTATTCAGCATTGGAACTCACTCAATCCCACCCAATCCATATGCATTGAGAGCAAGGTTCACCGTCCCACGTGAATCCCTCGCACGTGAATCCCTCGCCTGCATCACGACGTCACCAGGAAAGAACTACCCTAACCTAAAGGTAGTTCTAACGTAAAAGCGAGTTCGTCGAATCGTGAAGGTAATCTATTCTGAGTTTTACGCATCTAGTGTTTAGGGTTTAAAGGCAAGATCCTTAGAGTTCTAGCAGCCTCAAACCAAACGGGCCCCACAATCTTGTTAGCATGCAAAGATGATGCAGTTGCAAAGCTATCAATAGACTGAAATTAGGTGAACGACAAGTCGCCAGCAGGATCTGATGTAATGCAATCAACAGAATGTTGCGCATCTCATTACTGTACTGGCTTGTTTTATAGGGGTATCTAACTTGGTGAAGATCATGTAACTGTGTTTTGGCTTTCAAGAAGCCCCTCCAATGAAATCAGGTGTAGAAATGGTATCTAACTTTAAGTTTGCCCTGTAAAATGGCAGATTTGCTATGTATATGTTCGTCTGTATACCCAATGAACTTTGTATCCAGATCACTGTGTTGTTTCATTGGGTGTTGATCTAATGGATCAGACTGAAAGTTTGCGACTCATGTTGATCCAATCGAAAACGTGTATGTGTCTGCAACATAGAAATGGTATTACCAAAATTATTTGATCTTGCTGCACGAAGACTGACAAAGGCAACACACCATGCCCAACGTGCAATAATCTATGATGTGCAGTCTTTTACAGGGAGCATATCAAACTTGGGGGCAACTGAGCTCATCTGGGCTGCTATTTCTTCCGATCTCTCTGCGCCGCCTCGCGTTTGTGCAGATGTCCAAGCACGGTTCCTTGAGGGCTTTGTCAGTATCAAGAGGTGGAGGCGGCACCCCGAAGTTGAACTGCGATAAACATCAGCGTAAACTTTGGTGTGCTTTGTTTTTTAATTTTGATCGTATATTGTACAAAAAAACATGTACAGATGGCAGGCGCAAAGTTCTTTTATCATAACAATCAACACCCAAATGTCTTTGAAGAAAGTCCGAAAATTTGGAACCATTTACCTGACAGCTATAGTCTTCAAAATTTGGCTCCATGTACAAATCAACACCCATGTGATCTTTGAAGAAAGTCTGAAAATAGAGAGTGTAATTTATTCAAGGACTGGGGAGGAGTGTGTTGGGTAGACACAAATCCAGCATTCCAGACGTGCAAACATGAACAAACCTGTGTTGGCAGTTTGCATGTGTTGATGCAAATGCCAAGGCACTTGCTCTCTTCCAGGTACTTGCATTTCTCAACGAACACCTGGAAGTTTCATCGTCAAGGGAGAAAGCATGGTTTCAATTTCGAAGTCCTGAGTCTTAGTGAAAAAAATAAGTCAAGGAGTTGAAACTTGGAACATATCGATACCCCACTTGACCAAGATTTTCCATCAGGCAGAGTAACTGAATTAACTGAGCATGAGCCCATCAACCATTGACATGAAATTGCTGTCGCCCTAGCTTCTCAAGAAAATGCAGCAACACCAAAGCAAGCAAGTTAAGAAGAATGCACTATTATACATGGAAATGCTGTACTTACGATTAGAAGTAGACTCACCAAGCATCATAGCGGCTAGTTGGCCATTAGCAATTGGCGCTAAAAGAGCTTTGTAAAGAACAAGCAAGAGAGGTGGAAACAGTGACTGTAGTACTCGGACCTGGAGATTGTAAAAAAAAAAGAGACACAGAAAACTAAGGCTCATTAGCTATAAAAGTTTCCGTGACAACAGATGCACAAAGACTAGCGGGGGACAAGAGAAGTGATATACAGCAGCCTGCTCAGTCTCCAAAGCACTCTTTCCCTTGACCATGAGACGGTTTGCTACCTCCATTAGTCCAGCATACCCAGGCTTTTCAGAATCCCATCCAACCTCCTACAGCCTTTCAGAGAATCAACAGAATGTAATTGCACTGCATGTCTTGCTTTTATGCAAAGCTGTGATATTCCATATTGACCTAAAACTTAACAGATACTCGTGAACAGGGGGTTGGCTTTCTGAATTCTAAGTACTTGTACCTTGTCCTAAAGCACAGGAAATTTCTTTTGTAGCCACTTCCAGGAAATTTTTCAGCTCGTATGCAAGTGTGTACATTTCTCATTCAAATATGACAGTGAGATTATTCTATGTTTCTGGAGTTGCAGTCTGTCTAGAAACTATGATAACATTTAATCTCATATTGGATCGGACCTGCTTAGTTGTTTTATGATTGAAAGCACCCCTCGCCTCGCTCACACAACAAATAAATAAATAAATAAACTGAAAACAAATTATTCTTCAAAAAATAGAGCATTCAGCTCAGATTTCAACAAAACTAAATGGCCATTTGTAGAAATACAAAGTTCCAAGCTCGATTAAAGTAATACGATAAACTAATAGCTAGCACAAGTTCAGTTATGCACGTGGCGTCAATTCATCAGGATTTGTCAGACTGTTGATCAAAATTACCCAGCAGAACTGAACCTAGCGATGAATGGATTATTAATGTTCAGAAGATTCCATTATCTGCCATGCTAGAACTCTATACTAAACACAAAAATGTTTTTTTGGTTCTCTCTTATTTAAGGAAAAGAAGCTAATAACACGGTTAAGGCTCTGTTTAAAAGCAATCCAGTTTTTAAGAAACCGGTTTTTATCTTTTAGTTAGGAAAGAACGGTTTCTCGGTTTTCAAGAAACTGAGAATATAATTTCTATAAACTAAGTCGGTATGTTTGGACTCAATTTCTATAAACCAATTTATTAAAAAATGGGTCCTTCCAAAGTTTCAAAAAAAACTAATAACACGGTTTGGCATCATCTAACTGGAGGGAGGAAGTAAGGGATCGGTGGATGGAGTGGAACTCGCCTTCACCATCTTGCTCCGGAAGAAGGCGAGGAGGAGGTCGTCCGCGAAAGAGGGCCGGTACTCCCCGCCCTTCTCTGGCGGCACCGCCGCTGCATCGACCTGCATCCAAATAAAGTCACTCTAACAACCAACCACCAGCGCCGGCACAGACGCACAGGGCACAGTTGGTGTGGAATAAATCACCTGTGGCGAGGAGCAGCGGAACCGGCGGCTAGGCTGGCGACCGAGCTGGAGATACGAGGGCTGGCACGAGGAGCAGGAGGCCGCGCAAGAAGGCTGGCCGCGGGAGGCGAGGGGGAGGCCGCGTGTCGCGAGCGGCGGCGCCATGGACACCGGAGAAAGACAACCGCTGCCAGCCAACCAGTGGCTGCCGCCGTGGTGGTGGGGGGAACGCAGGGAGGAGAATAGCCGGCCCGCACGGACCCACAGGTCAGCGAGCCTCTCCAGCTGTGGGACCCACACATGTGATACGTTACAGTTACATACGCTGTACTCTATAGACTGCATGTCACGCTGAAATTTTTAAGATCAGCGTATTATTACATATCTAGATGAAAAAAAAGCTTAAAAAGTATAGTATATTAGTTAAGGAGGACAGAGCCTATAATTATAATTATATTTCCACCAGTTATTCGCTAAAAGCTCCATGGCTTATAATTACATTTCCATCTGTTAGGCTATTCACAATGAAGGTTTCATGGGGTGTTTCATGTATTAATTAGTCTGCCACATCAGCTATTTTGATGACATGTCATATTATTTAAGAAGAAAGAGTTTCATGGAGTTTCATGGGGATGAAACCATGTTAACTCGTTTCCAAGATCTTAGAAACTGTGTGAAACCTCCACTGAGAGTGTTTTGTTTCATCTTCATATAATTGAGTAAATTCTATTGGTTATTTATATGCAGCATTTAAGAAGTATGTTGACATATGAAATAGTGAGATGAAACTCTCTATTGAGAGAGAGTATTTCATTCATCCATAAATCTGATGTGGCATTTTTGGAAACAGTGACATGAAATCCCCATTGTGAATAGCCTTATCTAAAGTCTTAAAACCCGACCCCCTTTCGGCGCCTCCCCGCGTCCTGCGGGCTATGCGGCCTGCTTCGCCCGACACGTGCAGACACGCGTTCTCTGTAGACCCACATGCAGCTAACATTTTTGTATTTCTTTTGTACTCCAATCCTACCGAGACGGTGGAGTTGGTGGGAGGCTGGGAGCGGGTGGGCCAGATCCGCCGCACGTCGCCTCGGTCGTCCTCACTCAACGGGGATTTCTCTGGCCGCGGCCGCCTCCGTCCGTCGGCGGGCCCGTGACTGCCACGTCCTCTTCGTCCATTGACGCCGGCATCGGCCCGGCGTTGCCCTCGTGTGTCATCGTCGTCACTTCGGGGGTCATAATCTGTTTCCGTCGATTGACGTCGGCGCCGGCCTAGCGTCGCCCTCGTGTTGCATTAACTGCGACATCTTTGCTTCGGATTCGGTTCCCCTCGATTCCTCTCCCGTTGATTGCCTCGCCCGGGTCCGGGGTCACCGGCCGGCGGGGGTTGATTGGGTCGGCGGTTATGGGGAAAGGGGCGAGGAGGTGCAGCCGTGCGTCTGGCGCCGGCGGGGGTGGACGCGGGAGCAAGCGCCCGCGGCGGGCCGAGGAGGAGGAACAGGAGGAAGAGGAAATGGAACCGCTGGTGGGGGAGGAGGAGGTGGCGGCGCTGGAGGGGGAGGACTATTGCTTCGGCTGCAAGGACGGCGATGACCTCCGCGTCTGCGATTTCAGGTTCGCCCCCTACCCCTCCGACGAGCCCAGTACTTCCCTCGTCTCATCTCATGATCCCGCATGAGCAGCATGCTTTGGGTTTTGGGAATCTACAAGTCCGGAGGATGCCTGTGTGATGGTGAGCGCTGTGGCATTGCTAGAGCAGGTTTAGGGACCGTGTGGAATGCAGTAATTTTACTGGAACTAGAAGTGGTTCAATTTCACATGGGGAAAAACCCTCGCAACAGGAAAAAAAATCCCGCATTCCAAACAGGTAGTTTTTTGTGCTCTGCAAACTTTGACCAGCGACGCTCCTGTTGGTACCACTATAAGACCGGATGCCTCTATTGCCGTTGATCAGGCCCGTCTCCAGAAAAATGAGGCTCCGGAACGAGACTAAAATAGAGGCTCTAAAATTACAAAAATAATATGTATTTAATAATGTATACTTCTGAACTATAGTGCTTACCTCTTGTTCTACTAAAAAGCAACATCCGCCTTGTGTTTCTTGAAATAAAATCTTCAATTACGCCTTCATTAAGTGAATCCCATATTCTTGGATCAAATATATCAGACTGAAAAGAAGTATTAATATCATCGACAATATTAGCATCTGGAATTTCATCCAGGCCTGTTACAGGAGCCTCGACACCTTTATCTATTTCTGCAGCATTACCTTCATTAGTCTCTCTCACAACATATCTATCAGACTGAAAAGACTATTAGACTGAAAAGAAGTATTACCTTCATCTACTGCATTGGGAGCATCCACAACCTGTATTGGGTCAGGGTCATCACCATGATCGTCGTCGATATTAACACCATTAGTTTCTCTCACAACAAATCTATCAAGAGCTCCCTTTTGAGATTGAGCTGCTGCTTCTAATCTCTGTTTCTTTTTACGTTTTTCAGCACCAGAATCATACTTCCTATTTCGTGAATACATGATCCTAATCCCTATGGTACAAACCAAAAAATAATTAGTTGGATACATAATCCTAATCCATATGGTACGAAGTAGATTGTTCAATACTCAATAGAGACGAACCTGTTTGCTTGTATTTTGTTCAGGTCTTCAAAACTCAGGAGGTCCTCGCGACGTTCCTGATCCCGTCGTCAGTGGCGGCGCTCTGGCCTCTGGTGTTTGGCTGTTCGCGCGGTGCCCTCTGGTGTTGGCAATTAGCATACGATGCATCTGGATTCTGGCCTATGGGCATCTGGCGGACTGGCCGAGCGCCACTTGCAGCTGCCATCTGGTTGGGCCTTCTCATGTAAGCAAAGTAGCAGCAATAGCTAATGGTCATGGGCTTTAAGTATTTGGATTTTGGAGGCCCTGTTAACTTTGGGGGCCCTATGCCATTGCCCAGATGGCACTTGGCCATCGACGGGCCTGCCGTTGATCCTTTTTCTATTAAAACCTAAAGGGATTTCACGCCCTCTTCGGGCTTCACGGCCTCACGTGTACTTTCAGGACCATTTCTCTTGAGGCATGTCCACGACGCTGGTTCCGAATTCCTATGTCCGTGGGCGCGATAGCTGGTTGCCTGGTTTTGTGCCGTCTTTCCAGTACCCCGCCTCCATGCGAGCCAAGCGGCTGGCCCCTCCCACCCCAAACCCTATGTGGCTACTCCGCCGTCTCCACCGTCGCACCCGCGACCGACCACCGCCGCATTCGACCTCGCCGCACACAAACGGTGTGCTGCGGAGGCCGCTGCTCAACACAGGCAGCTGGTACCGGATCAGGTTGCCATAGTCCAGCATCGCGCCGTGGAATCTGACCTCTCTCTCTCTCTCTCTCTCTCTCTCTCTCTGAGGAGCGGGCGCCCTTACATCCACGCCGCCACTAAAATCGTCGTTCGAGCCCTCACAATCTCTCGTCTACTCGTGAGAGTGGACGCCGACATAGCGGCGTGCCAGTGCGGTGGCTTGGGGAGGTCCAGGGGCCCAGAGGTTCACGACAGTCCTTCTCGGCGTGGCCTTGGGGAAGACAAGAATCCACGGTGGGTGATTCTCATTTCTGACTAGCAATTCCATGTGCTTATGGGCCACGACATAGTCACTCGTGATACAGCAATGCGTGCTACAGTTTGGCTTTCACATTTAGTGGATTATTGAATCAAAGGTGCAGATAAATTATCTTGCAATATCTTCCTTGTATTTTAATACTTTTGGTCTAATGGTCCATTGCGGATCTCTGTTTGATCTACTGCGTGCTCAATTTACACTACATGAGGTCCACACATATGCACTAATTGCCTAATTCTAATTTTATCATCAGATCACAACGGTGATGCCTCATCACTTTATACAGCTTCATGCTGCTTTGAACTTTAAAGATGTCAGTTCTACCCTACTCTGAAGCATTAATTTCATATGTATAAGGTGGAGTCAAATTCCATCTTGCAAAATCCTTCAATGCCTTGCATTATGGTGTTAAATATTTCAGATTGTTGAATTTGATTATAACAATACTAATGATGCTGATGAATCATGGTTTGAAAATGTTGTTGTCTAAACAATTAGACAATTATTCTTTTTTCTCACTCTTTCTACTTCGTCGGAAATTGAAAGTTTGGAAATGTTGTTGTCTAAACTCCATGCCCTGCAGGTAGGGAATGCAGAACAAATGTTGAGTTGGAGCCTATTTTTCAACTCATTAAAGAAAGCAGCAGGCCACAATGATCGTCAGTGGCGTGCGCCAGAAGAGTGCGGAAGGCGACGATTCCATGTGCGCCAGAAGAGTGCGGAAGGCGACGATTCCATGTGCGCCAGAAGAGTTGTGATTCCAAATTGGAGAAACAGACAAACAAGCTTTTGAAAACTTTCTAGGCATCAACAGTGGACGATTAGGTTTGGGTGGTGGCATGTAGCTTGTTGATTATTGCTGTTGCAGCATGCATGCCTATAGATCGATATATGCCTATCAAACCCAGAAGCGGCAGAATGTGCGAAAGGCTGACAATTGAGATTGTAGGTGTTTATTTTGAAGCAAGCTCATTATCATGTTTTAAGTGAGCATGGATCTATGTGATCATTTGTAACAATCCTTAGTTCAGGCCACAGACTGTTGCCAAACATTTGATTGTTGTCAATACTAATCTTAAGGTACTTCTGGACCTTCTAATTTTGTGTCTGCATCAAAATGTTTGTCTTATGCCCTATAACATACGGTTTAAACTGTCCAGCGCCCGATAGGGCGCTTTCTTTTCTAGTTTGCTAAAAGCTCCATGGTTGCTACCGCCAAATTGAAGCTAAGAGCTGCTACACCTACTAAAATAATGTACTACATCCGTTCACAAATAATATATGACATTCATTATTTTTTTCGAAAACTTTGACCACTCGTTTTATTCAAAAATGTAAAATTTTAAGCTAAGCATAAACTACCTTAAGTGATAAAACAAATCACAAAAAACAAATAATAACTCATTTTTTAATAAGATCGATCAAGATTTTTTTTAAAAGTCAACGATATCATGATGTCATATGTTTATAAACGAAAGGAGTATCTTTTAAAGAGCCCAAGACAACCAACTGAAAAACATATATTCGCTTAAGGTAGGTGCTTTTAATCCAAAAGCAACGGATTTGACTACATTTCCGTGGTTAATAAAAAGAACGTGGTTAATTATTTCATTGCTATTACAAAAGCAACGGATTTGACTACATTTCCAATTCCTTTTAAACAAATTGCTCTTCGTTAGTATGACACTTTGTTATACATATCAAAGAAATATTTTGATATTAAGTTGCACTTTGTGGAAATTAATTTGTGCCTAAAAGGGATCTCTTGGTCCATAAGAATTTGGTACATCAAGTTAACTTTAAAATTTCCACTCTAATATAACCTCCAAGAGAAAATGTTACTTTCCTCATCTAAAGTCTTAAAAGCCACGGGAATTCTAGCCCCTCCTCGGGTTTCACGCGTCCGGAGAGTTCGGCATGCCGGCACGTGCCCAACTACCCATTCATGGACCCGAGATATTTCTTCAATTCGATGGAGACATTCGCGTCCACGTCCGCTCCCCCGTATCCGATCCATTGTACCTCGCGAGCGATAAGGCGACTAACTTCATGGATCCATTGCTCCTCGTCCCTGCGCCGCCGCCGCTCGATGGAGCCAGCCTCATCGTCGCTCAGAAGCAAGTCTTTGCCCCCCTTCCCACCCCCCCCCCCCCCCCGCCCATGTACACACACGTTCGCCAGATCCCCTCTGTCTCCACCACCGTGATCGAGCAAGTGGGTCAAGTCGCTGGTGGCCCTCAAGGCGCCCGAGAAGGCGACGGGGGCATAAGGGTGGCCACACGTAGTGTCTCAGGTGGAGCTAGTCGGTCATGTCCATGGCGAGCGCCAGCGAGGGCAGTGCGCTGGCGTCTGAGACTTCTGTGGTGTCAGCTGACTCGTTCAGGGTGGCGCCGGCCAGAGGGTTTTGCGTGGCGACGGGCTAAGACAGCGAGCCACGAGACGCACAGGCGAGCTCGGGCGCGCGCGACAGGCGGCACGGTTGGACCATTGGCCCTTCCATCCTTCTCCTCCCCCTTCCACTTCACAGACATTCCCCAAGGCCACTCTCCATCAGGTCCATGTCAGCCCACTGGCCTCTCTGCTTGCCTCTGCGGCCACTGCTCGACTCTGCGGCTGTTTACCCCGCCGCCTTTTCGTTTCTGGACCAAGGCCTGGTCAAAGAATCGTAGCAGATCCGTGGAGGGAGGGCTAACGGTGGCCGATATGATTCACCCACGGTGGCAATACTCCTCATGGTGAAGGTCGGGTCATTGCGGGAGCTGGCGATGCGCGGTCGGAAGAGGAAGCCGTGAAGGCACCTTGATTCGGTGAAGTGGAAGCTCCACCCTCCATTGCTCCTAGTAAACAAGAAAGCAATCAGGTAATCACACCACATGAGAAAGCAATCAGGTAATCACGCCGCATGAACTAGGTGCCCTGCTATAATAGTTCTGAATTTATGGTTGCTACTTGCTACCAGTCGCAACTCCTTGTGGTTTGTTATGGTAGGTACTCTGGAAGTTTCACAATCAGTTGTTTCAGTTGTGATTGAGGGTCAAACCCGTGAGCTAGAACCATCTGCAAATATGTATTCTTTTATCTCGGACTCTCGGTCCATTAGCATCTTTCCTAAAACATGTTACAGTTCAAATACACTAGCAGACGGTAATGCTTTACTGTTATTTTATTGCAACAAGCTTATAATTATTGTATACTATTGGACACATAAACAAGGTATTACCTCCACTTCTGAATGGCAATTCACCATGATATTAAAAATATTATCAAGGCCACCCGGCTGCCTTAATGTTTCTTTGAAATTTCCTCTAAGTTTCAACACCATGTCAGATGTATTTGTGAAAATGTTATAGCACCTTTGATTGATGATGGCAAGCCTTGCTACTAAATCAGGTTTATTAAATTAAAGGTAATACTTGGAGCTCCAATACCTCTTCAGTTATCTTGGAACAATTACTGTAACATATATTTGTCTTGCAGCAAGGTTTATTAAATTAACTAACTTCTAAATAAACGAAGGAACACAACTTACTTTGCATTCTAAAACACATACACGTTATCGAGTTCTTCAATTGTATTATCCAATACTTTTACTTTTGCATCCTTCCCTTCATCATATGCCTTCTGAATTTCTATCTTTGATTGTCAAGTCTGCAGAGCTTGCCTATTTGTGAATACCAAAAGTTGGTTCAAACCCGTCACATGTGTTGCAATGTAAACGTCTGGTGTCCTTTTTAGGTGTGCTCTTTTGATTTGCCCTTTTTACTCTCTACTGAAGCTGACTAATTATAACATTTTAGGAAAGCAGTGAGTCCTATTGTGCTGTAAAATTAAGAGAAAACTGCTAGACAATTAACTCTCCGGTTGTCCTAAAAACACAGTATTTGGCTGATGTAGTTTTTTTGTTCAGACTGATAAACATGGGAACTTGAAGAGCTGTTCTACAGTTTCATGCTGATAATGCGAAGCAGAGTGAAATGATTGTGACCTTTGCCATGCGTGCTGGTTTTGCTGGTGGATTGGTTGACTGGCCTCATATTCAGTTACCACGTAACAATGGAGTTTTAACAATCCTATAGATTCGATGTCTATGCTTGTGAGCATGCCTTTCTTCTGATGGTTCAAAAGTGAAGAAGTCCTACCTTGTCCTCATTTGTGGTACATCAGGTTTTACCTACTCGTAAAAAAGGAATATTATTTAAAAAACTACATTAACTACCTTGTGAATGCATTGAAGAATAAACTAACATGTGATTGGTTCGAACCTGTAAGATGTTCGCCTCATAACAAGGAAACAAGTACAAGTGACTCTGTAAAATACACTATTAGTAATTCAGAAAAGCCTGATTGATGAATGATTACTTGAATTAAATTTTATAAGTTACATCAGAACATGTTTTAACAGTTTGGATCCTAACTAGCATTGTTAGTTGAAAGGGAAATAGGGTCAAACCGTTTCCTATATGAATTTTGGTTGTTGAATTGCCCAACACAAATAATTGGACTAACTAGTTTGCTCTAGATTATGAGTTCTACAGGTGTCAAAGGTTCAATACAAACCAATACAAAGTCAAAGAAAGGGTTCAAATAAAAAGAGCAAAAGACAACTGGAGGTTGCCCTGGTCTGGCGCATCGGACTGTCCGGTATGCCACCGGACAGTGTCTGGTGCACCACCGGACAGTGTCCGGTGCACCAGGGTGAATCCACTCTGAACTTGCCAGCTTCGGGTTTTCGGGGAGCCGCTTCGCTATAATTCACCGGACTGTTCGGTGTGGCACCGGACTGTCCGGTGTGCCAGCGGAGCAACGGCTATCTGTGCCAACGGTCGTCTACAAAGGAACAGCGAAACGCTACAGTGCGCGCCTACGCGCGCAGAAGTCAGAGCAGGCATCAGAAGGCGCACCGGACAGTGAACAGTGACTGTCCGGTGCACCACCGGACTGTCCGGTGGCCCCATAAGTCAGAGCTCCAACGGTCGAACTCCAACGGTTGGGTGACGTGGCTGGCGCACCGGACAGTGTCCGGTGTGCCATACGACAGCAGCCCCTCCCAGCGGCCACTTTGGTGGTTGGGGCTATAAATACCCCAAACACCAACACTTCAAGGCATCTGAAAGGGAATTAGGCTTACACCTATTTCCTAAAACTAATTTTGGTGGTTGAATTGTCCAACATAAATAATTGGACTAACTAGTTTGCCCAAGTCTATAAGATCTACAGGTACCAAAAGTTCACAATAAGCCAATCAAAAGATCAAGAGAAAGGGTTCAAACAAAGGAGCAAAGAGAGAACCGAAGGCACCCTGGTCGGGCGCACCGGACTGTCCGGTGAGCCACCGGACAGTGTCCGGTGCACCAGGGGACTTGAAGCCAAACTCCTCACCTTCGGGAAAACGCAGAGTCACTCCGCTATAATTCACCGGACTGTCCGGTGTACACTGGATAGTGTCCGGTGTCCCAAGGATGAAGAGACTCTGAACTCGTCGGCTTCGGGAATTCGCAACGGCTAGTCCACTATAATTCACCGGACATGTCCGGTGTACACGGGACTGTCCGGTGTGACAACGAAGCAACGGCTACTTCAGGCGCCAACGGCTACCTGCAGCGCATTAAATGCGCGCCAGCACGCGCAGAAGTCAGGCACGCCCATGCTGGCGCGCCGGACACTCCACAGTGCATGTCCGGTGCGCCACCGGACATCCAGACGGGCCCAGCAGTCAGAGCTCCAATGGTCGGAACCCTAACGGCCTGGTGACGTGGCTGTCGCACCGGACATGTCCGGTGTGCACCGGACTGTCCGGTGCGCCATACGATAGACAGCCTCCACCAAACGGCTAGTTTGGTGGTTGGGGCTATAAATACCCCAACCACCCCACATTCAAGGCATCCAAGTTTTCCACTTCTCAACCACTTACAAGAGCTAGGCATTCAATTCTAGACACACTCAAGTGATCAAATCCTCTCCAATTCCACACAAGGCTTTAGTGATTAGCGAGAGAGATTTGCCGTGTTCTTTTGAGCTCTTGCGCTTGGATTGCTTCTTTCTTTCTCACTTGTTCTTGTGATCAAAGCTCACTTGTAATCGAGGCAAGAGACACCAATTGTGTGGTGGTCCTTGCGGGGAAGCTTTGTTCCCGATTTGATTTGAGAAGAGAAGCTCACTCGGTCCGCGAGACTGTTTGAGAGAGGGTAAGGGTTGAAAGAGACCCGGCCTTTGTGGCCTCCTCAACGGGAAGTATGTTTGCGAGAACCGAACCTCGGTAAAACAAATCCGCGTGTCACACTCTTCATTCGCTTGCGATTTGTTTTGCGCCCTCTCTCTCGGACTCATAATTATTTCTAACGCTAACCCGGCTTGTAGTTGTGGTTAATTTTGTAAATTTTAGTTTCGCCCTATTCACCCCCCTCTAGGCGACTTTCAATTGGTATCGGAGCCTGGTGCTTCATTAGAGCCTAACCGCTCGAAGTGATGTCGGGAGATCACACCAAGAGGGAGATGGAGACCGGTGACAAGCCCACTACGAGTCACGGGAGCACTTCATCGGAAGAGTCCCGCACCAAGAGGAAGGAGAAGAAGAATAGCTCCTCCAACAAAGGGAAGGGGAAGGAGAAGAAATCCTCTTCCCACAAGTCGCATCGGAGAGGCGACAAGCACAAGAGGATGAGGAAAGTGGTCTACTACGAGACCGACACTTCATCAACATCGACCTCCGACTCCGACGCTCCGTCTGTTACTGCTAAGTGCCAAGAGCGCAAGAAGTATAGTAAGATCCCCCTACGCTACCCTCACACTTCAAAACATACTCCTTTACTCTCCGTTCCATTAGGCAAACCACCGGTTTTTGACGGTGAAGATTATAATATGTGGAGTGACAAAATGAGACACCATCTAACCTCACTCCACACAAGCATATGGAATGTTGTTGAGTTTGGTGTACAGGTACCATCCGTAGGGGATGAAGACTACGACTCGGACGAGGTGGCCCAAATCCACCACTTTAACTCCCAAGCAACCACTATACTCCTCGCCTCTCTAAGTCGAGAGGAGTATAACAAGGTGCAAGGGTTAAAAAGTGCGAAGGAATTTTGGGACGTACTCAAGACCGCGCACGAAGGAGACAAGGTGACAAAGATCACCAAGCGGGAAACAATCGAGGGGGAGCTCAGTCGCTTCATGCTTCACCAAGGGAAGGATCCACAAGCTATGTACAACCGCTTGAAAACCTTGGTGAACCAAGTGCACAACCTCGGGAGCGAAAAATGGGATGACCATGAGATGGTCAAGGTTATTCTTAGATCCCTCGTATTTCTTAACCCTACACAAGTGCAATTAATTCGAGGTGATCCTAGATATAAGCTAATGTCTTCCGAGGAGGTTATAGGAAAATTTGTGAGCTTTGAGCTAATGATTAAAGGCTCAAAGAAAATCATCGAGCAAGGCACTTCCTTCACACCCGAGGCACAACCGGTCGCTTTCAAGGCGGCGGAAGAAAAGAAGGAGGAGGCTACTCCAAGTCGAACACCCATCGACGCCTCCAAGCTCGACAATGAGGAGATGGCGCTCATCATCAAAAGCTTCCGCCAAATCCTCAAGCAAAGGAGGGGGAAAGACTACAAACCCCACTCCAAGAAAGTATGCTACAAATGTGGTAAGCCCGGTCATTTTATTGCTAAATGTCCATTATCCAGTGATAGTGATAGGGGCGACGACAAGAAGGGAAGAAGAAAGGAGAAGAAGAGGCACTACAAGAAGAGGGGCGGCGATGCCCATGTTTGCCGGGAGTGGGACTCGAACAAGAGCTCCACTGACTCCTCCTCCGACGAGGACGCCGCCAACATCGCCGTCACCAAGGGACTTCTCTTCCCCAACGTCGGCCACAAGTGCCTCATGGCAAAGGACGACAAAAGGAAGAAGGTTAAATTCAAATCCTCCACTAAATATGAGTCCTCTAGTGATGATAACGCTAGTGATGAGGAAGATAATTTGCGTACTCTTTTTGCCGACCTCAACATGCAACAAAAGGAAAAATTAAATGAATTGATTAGTGCTATTCATGAGAAGGATGATCTCTTGGACTCTCAAGAGGACTTCCTTATTAAGGAAAACAAAAAGCATGTTAAGGTTAAAAATGCCTATGCTCTACAAGTTGAAAAATGTGAAAAATTGTCTAGTGAGCTAAGCACTTGCCATTAGACTATTGACAACCTTAGAAATGAGAATGCTAAATTGTTAGCTAAGGTTGATTCACATGTTTGTAATATTACAACTTCCAATCCTAGAGATGATAATGTTGATTTACTTGCTAGGATTGATGAGTTGAATGTTTCTCTTGCTAGCCTTAGAAATGAGAATGAGAAATTGATTGCTAAGGCTAAAGATTTTGATGTTTGCAATATTACTATTTCTAACCTTAGAAATGAGAATGATATACTACATGCTAAGGTTGTAGAATTAAAATCTTGCAAACCCTCTACATCTACCGTTGAGCATGTTTCCATTTGCACTAGATGTAGAGATGTTGATATTAATGCTATTCATGATCACATGGTCTTAATTAAACAACAAAATGATCATATAGCAAAATTAGATGCTAAAATTGCCGAGCATAACTTAGAAAATGAAAAGTTTAAATTTGCTAGAAGTATGCTCTATAATGGGAGACGCCCTAGCATCAAGGATGGCATTGGCTTCCAAAAGGGAGACAATGTCAAACTTAGTGCCCCTCCTAAAAATTTGTCTAACTTTGTTAAGGGCAAGGCTCCCATGCCTCAGGATAACGAGGGTTACATTTTGTACCCTGCCGGTTATCCCGAGAGCAAAATTAGGAGAATTCATTCTAGGAAGTCTCACTCTGGCCCTAACCATGCTTTTATGTATAAGGGTGAGACATCTAGCTCTAGGCAACCAACCCGTGCTAAGTTGCCTAGAAAGAAAACTCCTAGTGCATCAAATGATCATAGCATTTCATTTAAAACTTTTGATGCATCTTATGTTTTAACTAACAAATCCGGCAAGGTAGTTGCCAAGTTTGTTGGGGGCAAACACAAGGGCTCTAAAACTTGTGTTTGGGTACCCAAAGTTCTTGTTTCTAATGCCAAAGGACCCAAAACCGTTTGGGTACCTAAAGTCAAGAACTAAACTTGTTTTGTAGGTTTATGCATCCGGGGGCTCAAGTTGGATCATCGACAGCGGGTGCACAAACCACATGACAGGGGAGAAGAAGATGTTCTCCTCCTACGAGAAAAACCAAGATCCCCAACGAGCTATCACATTCGAGGATGGAAACCAAGGTTTGGTCAAAGGTTTGGGTAAAATAGCTATATCTCCTGACCATTCCATTTCTAATGTTTTTCTTGTAGATTCTTTAGATTACAATTTGCTTTCCATAACGGAATTATGTCAAATGGGCTACAACTGTCTATTTACTGATGTAGGTGTCACTGTCTTTAGAAAAAGTGATGATTCAATAGCATTTAAGGGAGTGTTAGAGGGTCAGCTATACTTGGTAGATTTTGATAGAGCTGAACTCGACACTTGCTTAATTGCTAAGACTAACATGGGTTGGCTCTGGCACCGCCGACTAGCCCATGTTGGAATGAAGAATCTTCATAAGCTTCTAAAGGGAGAACACATTTTAGGACTAACAAATGTTCATTTTGAGAAAGACAGGATTTGTAGCGCATGCCAAGCCGGGAAGCAAGTTGGCACTCATCATCCACACAAGAACATCATGACTACTGACAGGCCACTGGAGCTCCTACACATGGATTTATTCGGCCCGATCGCTTACATAAGCATCGGCGGGAGTAAGTACTGTCTAGTTATTGTGGATGATTATTCTCGCTTCACTTGGGTGTTCTTTTTGCAAGAAAAATCCCATACCCAAGAGACCTTAAAGGGATTCTTGAGACGGGTTCAAAATGAGTTCGGCTTAAGGATCAAGAAAATTAGAAGCGACAACGGGACGGAGTTCAAGAACTCTCAAATTGAAGGCTTCCTTGAGGAGGAGGGCATCAAGCATGAGTTCTCTTCTCCCTACACCCCACAACAAAATGGTGTAGTGGAGAGGAAGAATCGAACTCTATTGGACATGGCAAGAACCATGCTTGATGAGTACAAGACGCCGGATCGGTTTTGGGCCGAGGCGGTTAACACCGCTTGCTACGCCATCAACCGGTTATATCTACACCGAATCCTCAAGAAGACATCCTATGAACTCCTAACCGGTAAAAAGCCCAATATTTCATATTTTAGAGTTTTTGGTAGCAAATGCTTTATTCTTGTTAAGAGAGGTAGAAAATCTAAATTTGCTCCTAAAACTGTAGAAGGCTTTTTACTAGGATATGATTCAAACACAAGGGCATATAGAGTCTTTAACAAGTCCTCAGGACTAGTTGAAGTTTCTTGTGACGTTGTGTTTGATGAGACTAACGGCTCTCAAGTAGAGCAAGTTGATCTTGATGAGATAGGTGAAGAACAGGCTCCGTGCATCGCGCTAAGGAACATGTCCATTAGGGATGTGTGTCCTAAGGAATCCGAAGAGCCTCCACATGCACAAGATCAACCATCCTCCTCCACACAAGCATCTCCACCAACCCAAAATGAGGACGAGGCTCAAGTTGATGAAGGAGAAGATCAAAGAGATGAGCCACCTCAAGATAACAGCAATGATCAAGGGGGAGATGCAAACGATCAAGACAAGGAGGATGAAGAACCAAGGCCGCCACACCCAAGAGTCCACCAAGCAATCCAACGAGATCACCCCGTCGACACCATCCTCGGCGATATTCATAAGGGGGTAACTACTCGATCTCGTGTTGCACATTTTTGTGAGCATTACTCTTTTGTTTCCTCTATTGAGCCACACAGGGTAGAGGAAGCACTACAAGATTCGAATTGGGTAATGGCGATGCAAGAGGAGCTCAACAACTTCACTAGGAATGAGGTATGGCATTTAGTTCCACGTCCTAATCAAAATGTTGTAGGAACCAAGTGGGTCTTCCGCAACAAGCAAGACGAGCATGGTGTGGTGACAAGGAACAAAGCTCGACTTATGGCCAAGGGATACTCCCAAGTCGAAGGTTTGGATTTCGGTGAAACCTATGCACCCGTAGCTAGGCTTGAGTCAATTCGCATATTATTAGCCTATGCTACTTACCATGGCTTCAAGCTTTATCAAATGGATGTGAAGAGTGCCTTCCTCAATGGACCAATCAAGGAAGAGGTCTATGTTGAGCAACCTCCCGGCTTTGAAGACAGTGAGTACCCTAACCATGTCTATAGGCTCTCTAAGGCGCTTTATGGGCTCAAGCAAGCCCCAAGAGCATGTATGAATGCCTAAGAGATTTCCTTATTGCTAATGGCTTCAAAGTTGGTAAGGCCGATCCTACTTTATTCACTAAAACTCTTGACAATGATTTGTTTGTGTGCCAAATTTATGTTGATGATATTATATTTGGGTCTACTAACGAATCTACATGTGAGGAATTTAGTAGGATCATGACACAAAAATTCGAGATGTCAATGATGGGGGAGTTGAAGTATTTCTTAGGATTTCAAGTAAAGCAACTCCAAGAGGGCACCTTCATTTGCCAAACGAAGTACACTCAAGACATTCTAAACAAGTTTGGAATGAAGGATGCCAAGCCCATCAAGACACCCATGGGAACAAATGGGCATCTCGACCTCGACATGGGAGGTAAGTCCGTGGATCAAAAGGTATACCGGTCGATGATTGGTTCATTACTCTATTTATGTGCATCTCGACCGGACATTATGCTTTCCGTATGCATGTGTGCAAGATTCCAATCCGACCCTAAGGAATCTCACCTTACGGCCGTAAAGCGAATCTTGAGATATTTGGCTTATACTCCTAAGTTTGGGCTTTGGTACCCTCGGGGATCCACATTGATTTGATTGGTTATTCGGATGCCGATTGGGCGGGGTGTAAGATTAATAGAAAGAGCACATCGGGGACTTGCCAGTTCTTGGGAAGGTCCTTGGTGTCTTGGGCTTCAAAGAAGCAAAATTCGGTCGCTCTTTCTACCGCCGAAGCTGAGTATATTGCCGCAGGCCATTGTTGCGCGCAATTGCTTTGGATGAGGCAAACCCTGCGGGACTATGGTTACAAATTAACCAAAGTTCCTCTTCTATGTGATAATGAGAGTGCAATCCGCATGGCGGATAATCCCGTTGAGCACAGCCGCACTAAACACACAGCCATTCGGTATCATTTTCTTAGGGATCACCAACAAAAGGGGGATATCGAGATTGCATATATTAATACTAAAGATCAATTAGCCGATATTTTTACCAAGCCACTAGATGAACAAACTTTTACCAAACTTAGGCATGAGCTCAATATTCTTGATTCTAGGAATTTCTTTTGCTAATTTGCACACATAGCTTATAAGTATACCTTTGATCATGTCTCTTTTATATATGCTATGACTAATGTGTTTTCAAGTATATTTCAAACCAAGTCATAGGTATATTGAAAGGGAATTGGAGTCTTCGGCGAAGACAAAGGCTTCCACTCCACTCTACTACTCATCCTTCGCCGTCGCTCCGCTTCACTCTCCGTCTTTGGTATAATCTTCACTCATATGTTTTATTTGCCAACGGGGAGAAAATAGTTAGACTAGGGCTTATATCTCACTCAAAGTATCCGTTTTTGGCGATTCATGCCAAAGGGGGTGAAAGTATGAGCCCAAAGCAAAAGGACCGCACCACCACCCTAATTTTAAAAATTGATGATTTTCAATTGGTAAATTTCAAATTGGTATCTCTTTGTGTTCTAAAGGGGGAGAAAGTAGTATTTTCAAAATTGATATCTTAAAACCCTCTTGAACACTAAGAGGAGAATTTATTTGAGGGGGAGTTTTGTTTAGTCAAAGGAAAAGCATTTGAAACGAGGGGACAAAATTTCAAATCTTAAAAATGCTTCACAAAATCCTATTCACTTGCCTTTGACTATTTGCAAAAAGAATTTGAAAAGGATTTACAAAAAGAATTTGTAAAAACAAAACATGTGGTGCAAGCGTGGTCCAAAATATTAAAAATAAAGAAACAATCCATGCGTATCTAGTAAGTAATATTTATTGGCTCAATTCTAAGTAACCTTTGTACTTGCATATGCAAACTAGTTCAAATTTCTGCACTTCTATATTTGCTTTGGTTTGTGTTGGCATCAATCACCAAAAAGGGGGAGATTGAAAGGGAATTAGGCTTACATCTATTTCCTAAAACTAATTTTGGTGGTTGAATTGCCCAACACAAATAATTGGACTAACTAGTTTGCCCAAGTCTATAAGATCTACAGGTACCAAACGTTCACAATAAGCCAATCAAAAGATCAAGAGAAAGGGTTCAAACAAAGGAGCAAAGAGAGAACCGAAGGCACCCTGGTCGGGCGTACCGGACTGTCCGGTGAGCCACCGGACAGTGTTCGGTGCACCAGGGGACTTGAAGCCAAACTCCTCACCTTCGGGAAAACGCAGAGTCACTCCGCTATAATTCACCGGACTGTCCGGTGTACACCGGATAGTGTCCGGTGTCCCAAGGATGAAGAGACTCTAAACTCGTCGGCTTCGGGAATTCGCAACGGCTAGTCCACTATAATTCACCGGACATGTCCGGTGTACACCGGACTGTCCGGTGTGACAACGAAGCAACGGCTACTTCAGGCGCCAACGGCTACCTGCAGCGCATTAAATGCGCGCTAGCACGCGCAGAAGTCAGGCACGCCCATGCTGGCGCGCCGGACACTCCACAGTGCGTGTCCGGTGCGCCACCAGACATCCAGACGGGCCCAGCAGTCAGAGCTCCAACGGTCGGAACCCTAACGGCCTGGTGACGTGGCTGTCGCACCGGACATGTCCGGTGTGCACCTGTGGGGGATAGATATCCCCCGGGTCCACTAAAAGAGTAAAGAACCTCACGAAAGGCCCAAGGGCCCAATAAATCGTAAGGTTATTCTTTCGTGGGCCTGGGGAGAAACAACCAGTAATGCAGAGCGACATGAGGCCGGATTGGTGCAAACCCGGACGGCCCATAGCGTCGAGCGAGTAACCGCAACAAAGATCCGACTTTCCCGCGTTGGAGCCTCCATGCACCGAAGCCACGTGAGGATAAGTCGGCGAGGGTTACGTAAAGGATAATCTCAAGAGGTTCACTATCTTATAGCCACTTGTTGTTATCTTATCCATGTGTACTGCCCCACGGTCGAGTATATAAGGCCTAGGGGGCACCCCTTCAGAACGATCGACCCATTACTTAGCCACCCACACCAACTCTCTGTATTCTTGATCTAGAGAGCTCTCTTGTACTCATATCCACCAAGCATACTCATCAGGACGTAGGGTGTTACGCATCACTAAGCGGCCCAAACCTGTAAATCTTGTCCACCGTCCCTCGTGCGATCGGCATGAACCATTTTGCTACAGTTGTCAACACCTTCCTACTCCTAAAACACCTTGAGGGGCAACCCCAGGTGTGCGGTCGGACCCAAAACACCGACAGCTGGCGCGCCAGGTAGGGGGTGTGTCGACAATCCAAGCTAGCTCAATGGCCATCTCCTTCTACAGCAAGATCACCCTACGCCCCGGATCTATGTTCTGCTTCGGAACAATCTCATTCGTAGCAGACGAAGAAGGAATTCTGCACCGTATCGCGGATCCGCCGGAAAAGGAATCTTCCCCAACAAACTCCGAAAATACCGGAGAAGTGCAACCTCCGGCTCTCCGAAAGAAGATCACTACGACGGCAGCACCGTTCTACCCCGACGTCCTCTTCATCGGAAGAGCGGAGTCGCCCGCCATCTCCGACGACGAGCCGACTGTACCCGGGGAGGAACCACCTCAGCGAGAGTCCCGTCGACGGAGGAACCGGCGCAGGAACGTTCGACGACATCACGCAGCCGGAGAGCAGAATCCAGAACAACCTGTCTCGCGAGACGAGGTCTCGGAGGTAGGAGAAACCCCGGAAGAACGCGTCTTCAGAGAGCGAAGGAACTCCCGACGACGTGATCGTCGGCGAGCTCAGGAACATGCTGAGCAGGATGCGAGGCAACGTCGAGAGAATCCATTCTTCGGGCGCAACCTGAACCCCGACTTCGCCCGAGCCATGAACACGCCGAGCGAAGTCGGAGGGGTGCTGGCTCGGATAGCTGAAGGACTTCCTCGGACTCCTGACGCCGAAGGCTACCGATGACTGCTCACCCAGGCGGCCAACCATCTTCTACCGCTCGCCCACCCGCCGAACGATCTGCGACACGCCATCAACAGTCGCCGAGACGCGCGAAGCTCCATCAATGCTTCGCGGGAACGGCGGCATGAGAACGAGATTCGTCGTAGAGAGGAATACGACAGGGATCATGGCATCCCGACTCAGAGCCAAGCCACCAGGACTGAGTCGGCAACGGCTTCAACTGGCGGAACCACCCGGGGACGGTCGAGGAATCACGATCACAACTCCCCTCCCCGGGACATACATCGACCCCGACGACAAGAGGACACGTGCGAAGTGTCCGCCCTTACTCCGCGCCTTAGGGCCATCCAATGGCCTCCCAACTTCAAGGTATCCAATGTTGACAAATATGAACCTAAGCAGGATCCGTGGGGTTGGCTAGCCATCTACACCACCGCTGCTCGAGCCGCCGGGGCGTCCGAAGACGTGATGACCGCGTACTTACCCATCGTCCTTGGGCAAGACGTGCTGCAATGGCTGCGACATCTACCCCGACACTGCATCGATGTCTGGGGCGACTTCAGTCGGCGCTTCACCGCCAACTTCCAGTCCCTCTCCGACAAGCCGGCGCAGCCGTGGGACCTCAAATCTATCAAGCGCCGAGGGGACGAAACTCTCCGGTCGTACCTCAAGAGGTTTCAAACCATGAGGAATCGTATCCCCGATGTCACGGAGGCGGCCGTGATCGAGGACTTCTACCGAGGATCTAATGATTCAGCTTTCGTCCGAGCCATACTACAGAAAGCGCCGACTACCTCCGAGGAGCTATTCCGGGAAGCCGACCTCTACATCACCGCCGACGAGCGAGCCCAGGATCTCATCGGAGGAGCAAAGCCCGCACCGGCAGCATCACGACGCGACGCGAACCAGCAACCTGACAAGCGGTGGGAGAAGAGGCCACGCGAAGAAGTGCACGCTGCCGGACCACCCGCCTCTCGCGCTCGAGGAGGACCTCGCGGAGGCGAACGTACGCTGGACGACATCCTCGACGCCCAGTGCCCGTACCACAAGGACATGCGCCACACTCTTCGTAACTGCCGAGACTTCAAGCACTCCGTCGGACACGGCCGACCCTTTCAACCTCTACCTCCTCCTCCGCCGAGGGGAGGACCAGATGAACCACGACAACCCCATCGGCAGGAGGAGGGAGGAGGAGGAGGAGCTTTTCCGCGCGTTGACAGGGAGGTCAACGTCATCTTCGGCGGACACGGATCGCAGGAGAGCAGAAGACAGCAAAAGCTCAACGATCGCCAAATACTGGTGGCGACCACCGGCCCTCCCGCTCCATACCGGTGGTCGGAGCACCCGATCACCTTCACTCGGGCAGATCAATGGCTCAACTTCGACCACCCGGGCAAATACCCGCTTCTCGTCGATCCGGTGATCCGAGAGAGCCGGGTGAAGAAGGTATTAGTGGACGGGGGGGGGGGGGGGGGCAGCATCAACGTCACCTTCCCCCGGACACTCCAAGGCTTGGGAGTTCACCTCAAAGAGCTCCACGAGTCAGACACTCCTTTCTTCGGCATCGTGCCGACGGAAGGGAAATACCCGCTGGGCCACATCTACATGCCAGTAACCTTTGGAACTCCGGAGAACTACAGAACCGAGTTCCTGAGGTTTGAAGTGGCAAACTTCGACTGCGGGTACAACGCCATCATCGGGAGGCCTGGATTGGCCAAGTTCATGGCCATTCCGCATTACACATACATGATACTGAAGATGCCAGGGCCACAAGGGATCATAACTGTGCGCGCCGACTTCCAAGGCGCCGCAGAATGTTTCCGAGTGGCTATTCAAGCAGCCCTCACCGCCAAGCCATCGACAGCTCCCTCCGCAATGGCGAACTCTAAGCCTGAGGAGGACCTCGCAATACCGGCGAATGAAGCTCAGACCGCGACCTCTATGCGGCCGACTGAAGAAACCAAGAGAATCAACCTGGGGTTCGCCGATGAGCGCAAGACGGCTATCATCAGCTCCAGTCTGGATGACAAATAGGAAAGCGCGCTCGTCCGGTTTCTGCAAGACAACCGAGATGTATTCGCATGGCAACCTGCGGATATGCCGGGAGTCCCAAGAGAACTGGCCGAGCACAAACTGAAGGTTTTTCCCCAGGCGAGGCCGATTCGACAAAAGTTACGTCGTTTCACGCCTGATAAGAGGGAAGCCATTCGCGCCGAGTTAGCTCGCTTGGTCGCGGCTGGATTCATTAGAGAAGTATTACATCCCGAGTGGTTAGCCAATCCTGTTCTTGTACTCAAAAAGAATAAAGTGGACTGGCGCATGTGTGTTGATTATACAGATCTCAACAAACACTGTCCGAAGGATCCTTTTGGGCTCCCAAGGATAGATCAGGTGGTGGACTCCACCGCTGGATGTTCTATGCTGTCTTTCTTGGATTGCTATTCCGGGTACCATCAGATCAGTCTGGCAAAGGAAGACGAAGAAAAGACGGCATTCATTACCCCGTTTGGTGCTTTCTGTTATACCTCCATGCCGTTTGGCCTCAAAAACGCTGGAGCGACTTACCAGAGAGCTATTCAAACATGCTTAGCCGATCACTGGGGCAAGCGCGTGGAGGCTTATGTGGATGATGTGGTGATCAAAACACAGGACTCAAAAGACTTCATCGAAGATTTGCAACTGGTTTTCAACAGCCTGAGGCGGTATAGATGGAAGCTTAATCCCGAAAAATGTGTTTTTGGGGTACCAGCCGGAAAGTTGCTCGGATTTATTGTCAGCCACCGGGGAATTGAGGCTAATCCGGATAAGATTGAAGCTATCATGAAGATGGAAGCACCTCGATCGCAGAAGAAGGTTCAGCGACTTACGGGATGCATGGCAGCTTTAAGCAGATTTATATCCCGGCTGGGAGAGAAAGGTCTGCCATTTTATAAGTTACTCAAGAAGGTGGATAAATTTCAGTGGACTTCAGAAGCACAAGAAGCTCTAGATGCTCTGAAAAAATTCCTGACAACGCCGCCAGTACTGAAACCACCTCGGCGAGCCACGCCAACTCAACCAGCTGAAGATTTGCTGCTATATATCTCTTGCACGACTCACGTGGTAAGCACCGCGTTAGTAGTCGAGCGAGTAGAAGAAGGACATGCCTACCCAGTACAACATCCTGTCTACTTCATTAGTGAAGTTCTAGGCCCCTCAAAGAAAAAGTACCCTCAAGTTCAGAAACTATTGTATGCAATACTTCTAACTGCCCGCAAGCTGCGTCACTACTTTGACGACCACAAAGTCATAGTAGTCACAAGTTTTCCAATAGGGGATATTCTTCACAACAAGGAAGCCATCGGTCGAATAGCCAAGTGGGCCTGCGAGCTGGGATCTCATGACATCGAGTTCCGACCTCGCACCGCCATCAAAACTCAAGCACTGATTGATTTCGTATCGGAGTGGACTGAACAACAAGTACCAGACAACCTGGAGACTGCAGAAGTATGGCGAATGTATTTTGATGGCTCACTAAAACTGCAGGGAGCAGGAGCGGGGATTCTCTTCACTGCACCTGGAGGCGAACACCTCAAGTATGCCCTCCAGTTGCTATTCCCGGCCTCCAACAATGCAGCCGAATATGAAGCTTTGATCCATGGATTGAACATTGCCATATCATTGGGCGTCAAAAGATTAATGGTATACGGGGATTCTCTGGTAGTCATCAGCCAGATAAATAAGGAGTGGGATTGCTCAAACGATTCGATGGGAAGATACTGCACTGCCGTCCGAAAGCTGGAAGATAAATTCGAAGGCCTAGAATTTCATCATGTGGAAAGAGATCGGAACACGGCAGCTGATGTACTGTCCAAGCTAGGGTCCAGTCGATCTCAGGTCCCACCCGGGGTTTTTGTGCAAGAAATTCTGCAGCCAAGTATCTCAATGGATCAAATAGAAGAGTGCAACATCATAGATCAATCCGAGTCAGATCCCGATGACTGGAGAAGGCCAATCATTAAGTACATAAGGAATGAAGAAGAACCAGACGACAAGAATTCGGAAGAGCGCATTGCCAGACAGTCGGCTCACTATACCCTTATTGGAGAGACATTATACAGAAGGGGTGCGTCAGGTGTCTTCATGAAATGCATCCTCCCATCTACTGGAAGGCAACTCCTGGAGGAGGTCCACGCTGGACAATGCGGAATACATGCAGCCTCCAGAACACTGGTCGGGAAGGTCTTCAGGTCAGGATTTTATTGGCCAACAGCAAAGAACGACGCAGCCGAGTTAGTTCAGAGGTGCGAAGCCTGCCAATACTTGTCAAAGCAACAACACCTGCCAGCACAGCAGCTGCAGACCATACCAGTAACTTGGCCTTTTGCATGCTGGGGACTGGATATGATTGGGCCTTTCAAGAAAGCTCAAGGGGGATACACTCATGTATTGGTAGCAATTGACAAGTTCACTAAATGGATAGAATTCAAGCCCATTGCTTCCTTAACTTCTGCTAAGGCCGTGGAATTCATACAAGACATAATATTCAGGTTCGGGATACCAAACAGCATCATAACTGATTTAGGATCCAACTTCACGAGTTCAGAATTCTTTGACTTCTGCGAGCAAAAGAGCATTCAGATCAAGTATGCATCTGTAGCCCATCCAAGAGCCAACGGGCAAGTTGAGCGAGCCAACGGGATGATATTGGATGCACTCAGGAAAAAGATTTTCAATAAGAATGAAAAGTTCGCAGGAAAGTGGATAAGGGAATTACCCTATGTTGTTTGGAGCCTAAGAACCCAACCTAGCCAAGCTTTGCATGGAAACACTCCTTTCTTCATGGTCTATGGGTCGGAGGCAGTGCTGCCCGCTGATCTCAAGTTTGGGGCGCCAAGGCTGATCTTTGAAAGTATAGCAGAAGCGGAGACCACCAGGCTGGAGGACATAGACGTACTCGAGGAAGAACGGTTAAACGCAGTAACCCAATCAGCAAGATACCAGCAGACTCTAAGGCGCTATCACGACAAGGCTGTACGGCAACGATTCTTCTCAGTAGGGGAGCTCGTCCTTCGCCGAATTCTAACGGGAGAAGGACGACACAAGTTATCACCCTTATGGGAAGGACCCTTCATAGTAGCAGAAGTCACTCGGCCCGGATCATATCGCCTCACTCAGATGGATGGCACAGAAGTTGGGAACTCCTGGAACATAGAACACCTGAGAAAGTTTTATCCTTAGCCGTACCTCAAAACTGCTGGGATAACGGTGATGTACTCTGTAAAGTGGAAATATGTCATCAATAAAGAAAAGGTCTCAAGGATACTCAATTTATTTACGATCGACTTGCATTCTTACTTAACTCGGGGTGACCACTATGCCCTGCTAACGGAGCAATCGGCTTAAGTCGGCAACGACTTAAGGCGGTGCAACATGCTCACGCTTACTTAACTCGGGGTGACCACTATGCCCTGCTAACGGAGCAATCGGCTTAAGTCGGCAACGACTTAAGGCGGTGCAACATGCTCACGCTTACTTAACTCGGGGTGACCACTATGCCCTGCTAACGGAGCAATCGGCTTAAGTCGGCAACGACTTAAGGCGGTGCAACATGCTCACGCTTACTTAACTCGGGGTGACCACTATGCCCTGCTAACGGAGCAATCGGCTTAAGTCGGCAACGACTTAAGGCGGTGCAACATGCTCACGCTTACTTAACTCGGGGTGACCACTATGCCCTGCTAACGGAGCAATCGGCTTAAGTCGGCAACGACTTAAGGCGGTGCAACATGCTCACGCTTACTTAACTCGGGGTGACCACTATGCCCTGCTAACGGAGCAATCGGTTTAAGTCGGCAACGACTTAAGGCGGTGCAACATGCTCACGCTTACTTAACTCGGGGTGACCACTATGCCCCGCTAACGGAGCAATCAACTTAAGTTGGCGGCAACTTAAGACCAATGCAACACGCTCGCGCCTATATAATTCAAGGGACGATTTCCATATCCCACAAACAAAATTCTCAGTCATCATGCGTCATTACTACCAAACTCATTAACTAAAAAATTCTGATACAATGAGAGAGTAACTATGTCATTCAAATAAACTGGTGTCCTCTAACAAATATTCAATCATACAAGCTGCGCGCTTGGAGCACGCGAAATGTTTTCTCTATTTTGCAATGTCTTTTCCAGGAGCAACTGACGAAGAAGGACGACTCGAGGAATCAGGGGCAGCGTTCACGTCAGCCCTTATATCTTCAGGAACAACTACGCCAGGTCTCCTCATCAGGATTCGTCCCGCTCGAATGGCCTTATCCATGGCCCTATCGCGCTGGGCTCTCAGAGTACTGGAAGTCTCTTCAGCAACCTTGACAGCCAACTGGGCAGCCTCTAGCTCCTGGGTAACAGATTTCTTGGAAGCACGTAGATTCTTGATGACAACGTCTTTAGCCGATATCAACTCCCTAAGACGAATCACATCATCCAAGGACTCCTGCAGCTTATTGCGAAGATTTTTTAACTCCTCCATGGAAAAGCGATGACTCCTCTCCAGGATGGTCAGCGAGTTGCTAGAATCACGATACAACCTATCAAGATTGTCACGAGAAGCGGCAAGGATACGTTTTTCTTCCTGCAAGCACAAGTCAGTTCCTTCAGAAAACCAGGCAAATAATAGGAGTACAGCAAGGCGAAAGCGCAGTTTCGTATATCACCTTTTCAGAGTCGAGCTGAGCATGCAGGGAAGAACTCAACGCATTGGCGTCATCTAAGGCGGCAGAGACCTGACTCAGCTCAATCTGACCTTGAGAGTACTTTTCCTCAAGATCAGTGCATCGCTGAGACAGTTCAGCCCGATCTTGAGAATGTTTTTCCTCAAGAAGCGCAATCTGTCGAGTCATTCCTAGCAAAAGATAACCAAACAAAACGAGGTCAGAAGGTAAAACAGTCCACAACAAGCGCGAAGAAAAGAAAAAAGGGCACTAACCAGCGTTAGTCGCCTCCAACTCAGATACACGACGATGAAGTGACACTGGATTCCAACACGAAAAAGACGAAGCCACTTCTGGGATAGGAGCACCATGCAATTTCAGCTGGCTGGTCATCCCATCCACCAAAACCTGATAAGAAGAACAGATGAGCATAATGGCAAAAGTTCATGCAATGTAAAAATCAAGCTAAGAAACAGCACAGTACCTGGAGGTTGGAGAAGAACGAAGGGATCCCCAAATCAGGAGAAATCAGATGATAACCAGGCGCAAGGTCATCACCCGAAGCAGCTTGCAACGGAACAGTGGGAATCAGTTCAGCGCCTTCAACAGAGCCGGATACTCGATCAGCGGGGACGCTGCCCTCCAAAGCGACGCCCCGGTCCAAAGTTTGGGCCACCACCATGCAGCCAGAGTGTGGAGGTGACCCTGCGTGAACGTCCATGGAAGTGCCGGAAGGAGACCCTGTTTGGGCACCCTCGGGGACTGGGCCATAGTTGGCACTGCCCACTTGAGCTGGATTATCCCCGGCAGCACCCTCGGGGGCTGGGCAGTAGCTCACACCCTTCGCCCGAGCTAAGTCATCCCCGACGACACCCTCGGGGGCTGGACATGTGTCAACACCATTCTTGAGGTCCAAATTTTCAGCAGTAACCACCTCTAAGGTTGATGGGCCCTCGGCTACTTCCATGGAATCAAGACAATCCAAGTTAGCATCCCGACCCTCGAGATCGCGCTCTAAGGTTGACGAGGCACGGGATGACCTCAACCCAGCGTCCGGCACGGCACCACAAGCTTCCGTTACATCATCATCCACTGGCCCTGATAACAAGTCCTCTGGGACCATATCCTCAAGAGTTCGATCAAAGTCGGCCAGGGATATGTTTTGCAAACCAACAAGGGCAGATAAAGCAGGAGAAGGAACTCCACTACTTCCCCCACTGGCAAGGAATTGCCGACTGTTCTTCCGAGTCAGAGGGACCTCATTCTCTTCCTCTCCGTCGTCTTCATCAGCAACACTGGCAACACCCCCATTGGGATCAACGACAGATGGATTACACCCATTGGGTTCAGCAACAGACATACCACACCCATTGGGATCAGCATCGGTAAATTCGGGCACAGGAACCTCCTCAGCAGCAGGACCCGAGGGACCAGCACCCTGATCCAAACTAGATACTCGCCGAAGGCGTCTTCTTTTCTTTTTCTGCTCGTCAGCAGGAAGATCAGCTTGATTAACTCGGCAAGGACGCCTCGAGCGAACACGGACAGGTCTCTGAACATTCAAGGTTATACCAACCTCAGGGAGAGGCGCCATTGCCAATGTCTCAGCAGGAGTAGCGTCAGAGGAATCCTCAGCCAACATATCAAGCATAGCATTCATTTCTGCATCATTAGGATCCAAAGGCACCTCGAAATAGACTTGTCGTTCATCATCAGGAATTTTCCCAAGTGAGGCAACCAAAGCATTGACTTCTTCATCAGAGGGCCGCGTTCTAAGGCCCAAATTGCCATCAGTCGCAGGTGGATTTGACACGAAGAGAGTGAAGGCTTTGGCAGGAGGCAGATTCTAGGCCGAGTACGCCACTGGAGCACCAACATTGGATACTTTGCCTCTGAGAATCATCTCCAGTCGGCTCACCAAATCTGCAGAAGGGATTCTCTTGTTGATAACTCGGGTTGGGTCGGCTAGCCCTCGATACAGATAAGCCGGGTGGACCCTATCTTTCAGTGGCTGAATGTTTTTGAAAACGAAGTCAGCAACTATAGCTTCAGCAGTTAAACCCCTCTCTTTCAATAGCCCAACTTCAGCTAGCAGCACACTGGCCTCAGCCACCTCCTCGTCTGTAGGAGACTCGGTCCAGCTCGGGGTGCGAACGTCTGGCTGTCTTCCCGACCGGGGGGGAGAGAATTTCCATAGTTATCAACTATAAACCACTCCAGGCGCCATCCCTTAATGCTGTCTTTAAGGGGAATCTCAAGATATTCAGTTTTCCGTCCCCGGCGCATCTCCAAACTGGCACCCCCAACCAACTGATGTTGTCCCCCGGCCATCCCAGGGCGACAATGATACAGATGTTTCCACAAGCCAAAATGCGGCAGCACGCCGAGAAAGGCTTCACATAAGTGGACGAAGATGGAAATTTGCAGAATTGAGTTAGGGTTCAGATGGGTGAGGTTGATGTGGTAGAAATCAAGAAGACCGCGGAAAAAGGGAGAAATAGGAAGGCCAAGGCCGCGGAGAAGAAAAGGAGCGTAAACCACGGACTCGTGGGTATCCTCCGTCGGGACCGTAGTCCCGTGGCATATCCGCCAAGAACAGAGTTCCCGTGGAGGAAGAACCCCGATGGACACGAGGTGGAGGAGTTCGGCTTCAGAGATGATGGACATGTGGTTACCTGCAAAGAGCAACTGGCTGTTGGGATCAATTGGAGGAATCACCACAGCGGAAGAGCTCGTGATTTTCCTCTTGGGAGCCATCTCGATTTCACCAGTGAGCAGATTGGAGGCGAGCGCAGAGAGGATTTGGAAGCAGGAATGCAAGAACTAGGGCGCGGAAAGCAAAGGCGGCTAAAAGTGCAGCTCTTATGGGATATTCTCGGACCAGATACCGTTTCAAAAAGTACCCAGTCATCACCCGGCAGTTATTTCCGAAATCCCAGCATGCCACGTGGTCATTCGGCAGTCATTTCCAAAAACTGGCGGGCCATCTCTTCACTCGGGTGTTAATCCTCAAAATAACTCGGCGTTGCCTCTAAAATGCCGACGTCACTACTCAGTCACTCGGCGTTACCTCTAAAACGCTGATCTTGAGTTCAATCGTTCGGCATTACTTCTAAAATGCCAACGTTGACCTTCAATCACTCGGCGTTGCCTCTAAAACGCTAATCTCGAGTTCAATAACTCGGCGTTGCCTTTAAATGCCGACGTCACTACTCAGTCACTCGGCGTTGCCTCTAAAACGCTGATCTTGAGTTCAATCGTTCGGCATTACTTCTAAAATGCCAACGTTGACCTTCAATCACTCGGCGTTGCCTCTAAAACGCTAATATCAAGTTCAATAACTCGGCGTTGCCTTTAAAATGCCGACGTCACTACTCAGCTACTCGGCGTTGCCTCTAAAACGAAGATCTCGAGCTCAATCGCTCGGCATTACTTCTAAAATGCTGACAACGACCTTTAATCACTCGGCGTTGCCTCTAAAACGCTGATCTCGAGTTCAATAACTCGGCGTTGCCTCTAAAACGCTGATCCCGAGTTCAATAACTCGGTGTCGCCTCTAAAATGCCGACGTTACTACTCAGTCACTCGGCGTTGCTTCTAAAACGTTGATCTCGAGTTCAATCGTTCGGCATTACTTCTAAAATGCCAATGTTGACCTACAATCGCTCAGCACTACTTCTAAAAACATTGATACAGACTGCAATATTGCTCGGCGGCTACTTCTGGAAGCGTCAGTATGATGATCAAGCTGTTCGTCTATGGTCTCAAAAGAATCAGATTTATAGTCAAACAAAACGAGTTATCAAGAGGAAACCAAATTCATTCTTCATTTAAGGGAAGTGGCAATACTTACAAATCAACTCATTTTGAGTTGATACTCCCCTACTGCTACTACTACTACTACGCTACACTATACTACTCTACATTACTAATACTACTACATTATTTAACTATACTATTTCTAATCTATACTAATATCTAAAAAGACCAGTGGCATCTAGCCACTGGCCCTGCCCCTGCTGCTGCCGCCGCCCTTGGTGCCGCCCCTGCTGCTGCCGCCCTTGGTGCTGCCCTTGCTGCTGCCGTTGCCGCCGCCCCCGCCACTGCCGCTGCCGTCGTCGTCGTCGTCGTCGTCGTCGTCGTCCTCGCCCTCGCCGCCGCCGTCTGAGTCCTCCTCATCCGAGGAGTACTCGGACTCATCCGAGCCCTCGAGCCCGGAGCGCTCGACGGCCCGGATGTACGTCCAGACCTCCGCGGCTATCCCCTGGGAGTCGTCCGAGTCATCGGACGACGCCGGGGGAGAGACGGGAGCCGGAGACCCCTCGGACTCGGAGGAGAACTCCTCCTCCGAGTATTCCGAGTCGCCGAAGTCCTCAGACGGAGGAGTCGGCTCGCGCTTGCGCTTGTTGTTTTTTCCCATGGTGGAAGCAAGCGGGAAAGAAGAGAAGGAAGCAGTAAGGAATAGCGAAGAGATGTGAAGAAACCAGAGGGGTAACAGCGTTATTTATAGAAGAGAAAGGCAACCGCTCACCTCCAACCGCGGTCACTGAACAGTCGCAAAGCATTCAATATACACTTCCACCCGTCCGAAGACACGTCAGGCGGCTGGCGCCGTTTCATGCAGCACTACACCCATTGGGACTCCAGTCAACAGCGCAAAGGATATGATTACACTCGCCGTCCCATCACATTACAACTCAGAAGCAGCCGGTTAAAACACTCAGCGTACCAAGCAGTCCCTTGCCCACACCCATTGGGGGGGGACGCCCAGGAATTGTCAGTATATTTTTCAAATTGGTCACATCTGTGCAGAGCATGCAGTGAATGCCTCAAGACAAAAATGAGATATCAACAAGAGTTAGAGGGAAGCCAAGTATAGCCAGCAGAGTGCAAAATATGGTCGATAGACATGACTTGAAGACTAGACAGAGAACGTCCATCGAATGTCCAATCAGTTGCAGAGCAAATAAACTACGCTACCTAGCAAGATATGGAAGGATTGCAAACTCGGCTGCAAAAGACAAAATACATGCTGACCTCTGAAGCATAATATTGATGACATAGCATGGATGACATCATGCCAACTCTTTAATAAATAGAAAGAGTAATCTTCAGCAAAAAGACATAAAAAGAAGACCTTCAAGCGAATTATTCTCAAGAAATTCACTTGAAGGTCGGGGGCTACACCCATTGGGTGCACCTTCGGTGCACCCCATGGATTATTATTCTAAGCCGAGATCACGCTGATTTCTAAGAGCATGGGACAGGATCAAAGAGCCAATCTTCAACCAAAGTGAAGGAACACGAATGGAAATAATCTCCACTGAAGACCTTCGAGTAGATTATTTTCTAAAATCTACTCGAAGCTCGGGGGCTACACCCATTGGGTGCACCTCCGGTGCACCCAATGAAGTTCAGAATCCTTCAAATAGGAATGCCGATCTCTAAGGCACAGGCACGAAACTAGGTTTTGGTCAACAAGTGATCGAAGCAGGAGAGAACAACAAGAAGCCGTTTTTCTTCAAATCACCTGCAAGCTGGACCTGGGATCTTTGGGTTGATTACCTCTAAATTAACCCAAAGATCGGGGGCTTGTGGGGGATAGATATCCCCCGGGTCCACTAAAAGAGTAAAGAACCTCACGAAAGGCCCAAGGGCCCAATAAATCGTAAGGTTATTCTTTCGTGGGCCTGGGGAGAAACAACCAGTAATGCAGAGCGACATGAGGCCGGATTGGTGCAAACCCGGACGGCCCATAGCGTCGAGCGAGTAACCGCAACAGAGATCCGACTTTCCCGCGTTGGAGCCTCCATGCACCGAAGCCACGTGAGGATAAGTCGGCGAGGGTTACGTAAAGGATAATCTCAAGAGGTTCACTATCTTATAGCCACTTGTTGTTATCTTATCCATGTGTACTGCCCCACGGTCGAGTATATAAGGCCTAGGGGGCACCCCTTCAGAACGATCGACCCATTACTTAGCCACCCACACCAACTCTCTGTATTCTTGATCTAGAGAGCTCTCTTGTACTCATATCCACCAAGCATACTCATCAGGACGTAGGGTGTTACGCATCACTAAGCGGCCCGAACCTGTAAATCTTGTCCACCGTCCCTCGTGCGATCGGCACGAACCATTTTGCTACAGTTGTCAACACCTTCCTACTCCTAAAACACCTTGAGGGGCAACCCCAGGTGTGCGGTCGGACCCAAAACACCGACAGCACCGGACTGTCCGGTGCGCCATACGACAGACAGCCTCCACCAAATGGCTAGTTTGGTGGTTGGGGCTATAAATACCCTAACCACCCCACATTCAAGGCATCCAAGTTTTCCACTTCTCAACCACTTACAAGAGCTAGGAATTCAATTCTAGACACACTCAAGTGATCAAATCCTCTCCAATTCCACACAAGGCTTTAGTGATTAGCGAGAGAGATTTGTCGTGTTCTTTTGAGCTCTTGCGCTTGGATTGCTTCTTTCTTTCTCACTTGTTCTTGTGATCAAAGCTCACTTGTAATCGAGGCAAGAGACACCAATTGTGTGGTGGTCCTTGCGGGGAAGCTTTGTTTCCGATTTGATTTGAGAAGAGAAGCTCACTCGGTCTGCGAGACCGTTTGAGAGAGGGTAAGGGTTGAAAGAGACCCGGCCTTTGTGGCCTCCTCAACGGGGAGTAGGTTTGCGAGAACCGAACCTCGGTAAAATAAATCCGCATGTCACACTCTTCATTCGCTTGCGATTTGTTTTGCGCCCTCTCTCTCGGACTCATAATTATTTCTAACACTATCCCGGCTTGTAGTTGTGGTTAATTTTGTAAATTTCAGTTTCGCCCTATTCACCCCCCTCTAGGCGACTTTCAGCATCCAAGTTCTCAGCCAACACATTCAATACAAGAGCTATAACATTCAATATAAGACACAATTAGAGCGAATCAAAATCTCTCCAAGTCCCAATTCCACTCAAAAGCAATAGTGACTAGAAGAGAGAGTTTTGCCGTGTTCATTTGAGCTCTTGCGCTTGGATCGCTTTTCTTCTTCTTTCTTCCTTGTTCACAACTCAATTGTAATCAAGACAAGAGATACCAATTGTATGGTGGTCCTTGTGGGGACTTAGTGTCCCGATTGATTGAGAAGAGAAGCTCACTCGGTCTAGGTGACCGTTTGAGAGAGGGAAAGGGTTGAAAGAGACCCGGTCTTTGTGACCACCTCAACGGGGAGTAGGTTTGCAAGAACCAAACCTCGCTAAAAATAAATCACCGTGTCATCCACCTTATTTGCTTGTGATTTGTTTTCGTCCTCTCTTTCGGACTCGTTTATATTTCTAACGCTAACCCCGGCTTATAGTTGTGCTTAAACTTTATAAATTTCAGATTTGCCTATTCACCCCCTCTCTAGGCGACTTTCATTAGTTGCTTTTTATCACTCTTTGAACGCAAGAGTTTTCAGTCTGCTCTCTGTAACTACCTATGAAGATAGGTTTCTTTCACACAGTGATAGAATTTAGAAGTTTCAATAGGCCAATGAATTGGATTTATTTCTGCTCTGTTGGGAAGGGCAGTGAGTGGTGCTGCTACAGTCTTAGGAATGATGGTAAAGATATTGAGCCTTTAGTTTTATTCCAAAGATGATCTTTGTTACTTGTCATCCTTACACAACCTACATTAGTTTCTAATGACTTTTCGCCTAAATTTGGTGCCCTGATGTGTTTATTTAAATCTTACTATTACCATCTAATTAATATAGTTGCATAAAACCATATTGGTTCGTCGATATTAGCTTCTATCTTAAACAACTGTAGGGCGCCCGAATGGGCGCCTAATGTTCTAGTTTAAATTAACGTACGCTACATTTGTCAAAATGCTAGCCACTCAACGAGTTTAGCGCTAAAATGGTAAACTTTTCTTTCTTTTTCTTTTTACTAGACATGGTGAAATAAGCTTCTCTCCTGTATTCATACTTGTATTCTTTGCTCTAAAACACCGTTTTTTAAGTAGAAACATTTATTTAAGCCCTCAAACACAAATTTGGGAGTTAATTATAATTTATAGAGAGGGTGAAATGCTAATGTTTAAACACTTTTGTTATTTATAATTCGTTTTACTTTTCGTCAAGTTTGACAAGCGCATCTTATTCAAAAAAAAGTGTCTAACAAAAAAACACATGTCTAATAGCCTTGTTCCCATTTTCCCCGTGTTAACGGTCGATCATAGTCATAGCGTTATTTATGATATTTTTTTGAACTGTTTCCATGTTTCAGATGTCCCCACACGAGGCTTGTTTGGTTATTATAATTTCATATGGATTGAAGTTTTTTGGAATGGATTGAGATATGTTTTAACTTACTATTGGTATTTGTCGGCGTTCCGAGACCGGGGGGTCCCCGAGCCGACGAGTGAGTGTGCCGCGTGCCCCAGCCCAGATGGGTCGAGCGCGTGGGCGAGCGCGAAGGGGGGAGAGAGAAAGCGAGAGAGAGCGAGGTGGCCGGAGCCGGGTCGTGAGGGAGTCGGAGAATTCCCGCGGCCTTCGTGTTCGTCCCGCGCCCAGGTCGGGTGCGCTTGCAGTAGGGGGTTACAAGCGTCCGCGCGAGGTGAGGGGAGCGGGCGGCCCCGAGAGAGCGCCTGCCCCTGCCCTTCGTCCCCGCGAGGCCAACCTTTTCTAAGAAGGCCCTGGTCCTTCCTTTTATAGTCGTAAGGAGAGGATCCAGGTGTACAAAATGGGGGTGTAGCAAGGTGCTACGTGTCTAGCGAGGGAGAGCTAGCGCCCTAAGTACATGCCAAGGTGGCAGCCGGAGAGATCTTGGCACCCTGTTGGTGTGGCGTCGTGGATGTTGGAGGAGTAACGGAGCCGGACGGAGGGACAGCTGTCGGAGTGGCTGGGCCCTTGCTGACGTCCTCCTGCCTTCGTAAGGGAGCTGTGAGCCGCCGTCGTCATGGTCTAGTGGGGCGCCATCATTGCCTATCTGGCGTAGCTGGCCAGATGGGACGCCGGTCTTGTTCTCTGCGACCCAAGTCGGCTCAGGGCAGGGTGATGATGACGCTTCCTGTTGACGTGGCGGTCTTGTGTCCTAGGTCGGGCGTCGTGGAGGCTCCTCCGAAGTCGAGGTCGAGTCCGTCCTGCATGACAGAGGCCGAGCCCGAACCCCTGGGTCGGGCGAGGCGGAGGTCGTTCGGCAGAGGCCGAGGCGGAGTCCGAGCCCTGGGTCGGGCGAGGCGGAGTTCGTCGTCTTCCGGGGCCTTAGCCCGAGTCCGAGCCCTGGGTCGGGCGGAGCGGAGTTCGCCGTCTTCCGGGGCCTTAGCCCGAGTCCGAGCCCTGGGTCGGGCGGAGCGGAGTTCGCCGTCTTCCGGGGCCTTAGCCCGAGTCCGAGCCCTGGGTCGGGCGGAGCGGAGTTCGCCGTCTTCCGGGGCCTTAGCCCGAGTCCGAGCCCTGGGTCGGGCGGAGCGGAGTTCGCCGTCTTCCGGGGCCTTAGCCCGAGTCCGAGCCCTGGGTCGGGCGGAGCGGAGTTCGTCGTCTTCCGGGGCCTTAGCCCGAGTCTGAGCCCTGGGTCGGGCAGAGCCTCCTATGGCACCTCTGGCGAAGTCTGGTCGCCCGTTGGTCTTACCTTTTGCGTTAAACGCCCCGGTGACTTGGTCGGTTGGCGCGGTGATTTAGTCAGGGTTACTTCTTATCGAAGGCGGGGCCTCGGGCGAGCCGGTGATGCGTCTGCCGTGAAAGAGGAGACCTCAGGCGAGACGGAGTCATCTTAGGGTCAGCTGCCCTCGCCCGAGGCTAGGCTCGGGCGTGGCGTGATCAAGTCGCTCGTATGGACTGATCCCTGACTTAATCAAACCCATCAGGCCTCTGCAGCTTTATGCTGATGGGGGTTACCAGCTGAGAATTAGGCGTCTTGAGGGTACCCCTAATTATGGTCCCCGACAGTAGCCCCCGAGCCTCGAAGAGAGTGTTAACACTCGCTTGGAGGCTTGCGTCGCACTTTTTTGCAAGGGGACCAGCCTTTCTCGGTGGTACTTTGTTCCGGTGGGTGCGCGCGAGCGCACCCGCCGGGTGTAGCCCCCGAGGCCTCGGAGGAGTGGTTTCACTCCTTCGAGGTCTTAATGCCTTGCGTAATGCCTCGGCTGGTCTGGCGGTTCCCTCATGCGAGCAGGGCGTAGCCTAGGTGCACTGTCGGGGCCCAAGTTCTCGGGCTGGTATGTTGACGCTGTCAACGGTTTGGCCGGAGCCGGGTTTGCGAGAGCAGCCCCCGAGCCTCCGCACGGAGCGAGAGGACGATCAGGGACAGACTCGGCTTTTTTATATACGCCCCTACGTCGCCTTTCCGCAAGGAGGAGGGGGGGAGTGCGCCATGTTACCCTCGATGGGCACCGAACATGGTGTCTCCGGTGAGCTGCAATCGGGTAATCCGAGTGGACGTCCGTGCCCCGTTCGTTGGGGGTCAGCTAGGGGCCCGGAGGCACGCCCAAAAGTACCTGCGGGTGATCTGCCGGACCCGGTCCCCTAGCGACGGGGTCCGAGGGCTCGTTGCCTCCCTCCGATGGGATTCCGTTACAGAGTCGTTCCCGCTGGTCTCGGAAATGTCCTAGGGTACCTCGGGAGCGCAGCCCGAGCCTTGGTTATGTATCGAACGTACCCCTGGTCATCCCTCGCTCGGCGTCTGAGGCGACTGTGAACCCTTCGACAGGCCAGCCTTCGAACCCCTGATCAGTAATGGGCGCGGAGCCCTAGTAGCCTGAGGCGGTCGTGGAACCTTTCGGGAGGCCGACCTTCGAACCCCTGACCAGTAGTGGGTGTCGGGCCCACGCGATCTGAGGCGGCTGTTGAACCCCTCGGGGGGCCAGCCTTCGAACCCCTGATCAGTAGGGAGGCTCGGAGCCTAGTTCCTTCACGGGGAAGGATCCCTTTGGGGGTATCCCCTTTCCCGGTCCCTGTTGCAAGAGATAGAGAAAGAAGGAAAAGGGAAAAAGGATTCGAAATTGAACGTCGTGGCGTACCTTTTTCGGCGTGGTTGTTTTGGCGAAGGCGAAACGTCGCCAGCCGCTCCCGCCCGTAGCGCTGTCCGTCGAGCCGCGGAGTTAATGCGCCGGGGTGAGTAGTTGGCGAGGTTGCCGTTGCGCGTGCGCGAGCCGTTCGAGGTACGGGTCACGGGCGCGTCGTCTTCACGCCGTGAGAGGGGGATTCTCTTGCTGCCTCCGGATGGGACATGAGCTTGGCAGATGGCGTGACCGCTGCTCTCGCGCGCCTGCCACCGTCATTACTGCCGGCCCATTTTTGACCGCGTTTGACCGCTGCGCCAGGCTGGCGCTGCTGGGTCGCGGGCTGGGTCGCCTCGAATCGCGGCATCGGTTCCGCAATCGAGGAGGTGCGGTGGTGGAGCGAGTGGCACAGCGGCTCGCATGCAGCACCCGGCGCGCCAGTTGCACGACGCGTGGGCTTGAGCCGTCGCGCTGGCCTGTCAGGAGTCGGAGAGGCGCGTCCACTTGGCGCGGTTGCATGCCGCCTGCATGGCCGCCTGCCCCTTTCGCCCGCTGGTCTGGGCGAAAGTGGAGGATTACTTGTAACCGCTGGGTGGTTGCGTGCGTCGTGCGCGACGGTTCGGCTTCTTCTGCTTAGAGCCGGTCTGCATGGCAGGCGGGCCCCAGCCCCCGCGCCGCAGGGGAGGACTTTGGAGGCGTGTAGGAGAAGACTCAGCCCGTGACGGTTGAGGATGCAAGCAGGGGGAGTTGCCTTTAAAAGGAGGGCGACCCCCTTCGTAAGGTGACCATGTCTCCTTCCTCCCCTATGCATTGTGTCTCTCCATCTTCCGAGCCCCCGGACGGGGGGAACCGCCGTCTTTTCGCTCCATCGCTGGAGGAACGCAACTCCGTGGGAGTTGGTACCTTTCAGCCATTATTCGGCTTCAAGGATTTTCATCATGCAGCCCGGCTGCACCCCTCCACCGGCGGTCACCCAGGGTGGTGACCTCCGGCTTGATGGTGGGGGAAAGCGAGCCGGGCTGCGGCATCCGCCCCTTCCTCAGCCTCAAGGATTTTCATCACCAGGGCTGAGGAGGGGCGTGTGCTGGGTCGGGGTTGGCCCCTGCGCGGGTGGTGACCCGCTCCTTCCCTCAGTGATCGGGGGGAAGGGCGGGAGTCGTCCGTGGCGCCAACAGCTGCAGCGTGCCCGGCTCTCTGAGCCGAGCAATCTCGGAGCCGCCCCCGGTGTCGCCTCCCGCCACGGCAGCTGGAAGAGGTTCTTCCGCCGGCGCGACGGCCGAGGTTGGCCACGGACCGACCTCCGACTCTACGGCCTTCTGCCCGTCCTTGCCTCTCGAGTTTGGGCAAGGGCGGGGGCCTCCCAGCAGCAGCATCCGCCCTGAGGCCATTACTGCTGCTGTTGGGCCCCCCAGGACAGACGTCTTCATCGTCGCCGCTGCCGGGGCGGGCGGCGACGTGCCGTTCGTCGGTCTTCTGCTGCCCCGCAGGCCCTCCCCCATCGAGTGGGGTTGTTCGTACCTGCGGGGGGGGGGGGAACCGGAGTTCCGTTTGTAATGGCACTTCGAGTGCCGGGTTTTTTGTTCATTTCGGCTTTCGGGGCCTGAACATGTATGTAACCACGGCACGGAGCCGTGTTTTTTCCTCATTTCCGAGCACTAAGACTCGTCTGCTGATTGTCTGAACCGCTTCACTAAGCATGAGTCGCCCCGTGTCAAGGTGACGAGTGAGGTATCCGTATCCCGGAGGCGTAGGAGTCCCTCGGCTCGGTCGGCCCTGTTGTCCGAGGCTCCTCTAGCTTAGTTAAAGAGACCCCTCGGCCGCTCTTCGACGAGCCGAGGCCAGGGGTAGCGATATCAGCACGAGCAGAGGCGGAGTTGGCTCGGGAATGGAACCTGGTTGGCCGGAGCCTAGCCAGGTTGTCCGTTGGCAGGATTGTCGTCGGAGTTGCTCAGCCGAGGCTTCGGATCGAGCTGGCGCCCTCGGAAGGCGGTCGGCCGAGGCCCCGGAGGTGGCCGGCCGAGCCGTCCGCTCGGGCCGAGTTCTCGGAGAAGTCCCTGGCAGAGATTGCTTGAGCGTGGTGATGACGTCGTCCTTCGGAGCGGAGGCCCTCGGACCGCGTCGCCGTCCGAGGCTAGGTCGGGCCTTGCCGAAGGTGCTGTCGATGCCGAGGGTGTCATCGCCCTCTTCCAGCGTCAAGATCCGAGCCTGCAGGGTCAAATCGTCTTGTAGCGTGGGCCCTGTGCGGCCATCGAGGCCAGAACACACACCCTTGCTGCGTTATAAAGTTGCGCCTCTTTTCCTCTTGTTTCGAGTATCTGGACTTTTTGTCGGTAGCAGGGATGTTAGTGCGAGCAAGAGTTGCTTCTCGCGGAAGGTGATGAGTGAGGTATCCGTATCCCGGAGGCGTGGGAGTCCCTCGGCTCGGTCGGCCTCGCCGCTTACGCGTACTTTTACCCGTCCATGAGGCCCTGTCACCGACTCGGTCGAGAAGGCTCGAAGAATCGCTTCGACAGAAGAGCTTCCGTACGTAAAGACTCGTTCGATCCGCGGATTCACCTTATCCGAGCGCGAGTTACTTATCGCAGAAGGTGATGAGTGAGGTATCCGTATCCCGGAGGCGTAGGAGTCCCTCGGCTCGGTCAGCCTTGACTGCTTACGTGTACCCCGTCGTTTCCAGGACCCACTTTTCGAAGTAGTCAAAAAGCACGAAAGATGTTCTGGTAAAAGAGATTTTCTTTTTGAGGAAAACTTTGACGCAGAGGGGGTTTCCCCCCTTTTAGCCCCCGAGGGAGGGTCGGGCTTTGCCGAGGCGAGGCCGACCCTTCCTTGTTGACTAAACTTTGCGTGGGTGCGAGGTATATGAATAACTTGGAAACATCTTAAGGGTAGAAGCGACGTAGCTGTTGGATGTTCCAAGCGTTGCCGTAGACCTCGCCCTGACTGTTGGCCAGCTTGTACGTTCCGGGCTTCAGGACTTTGGCGATGATGAACGGCCCCTCCCAGGGGGGCGTGAGCTTGTGCCTCCCTCGGGCCTCCCGCCGCAGCCGAAGCACCAGATCGCCCACCTGGAGATCTCGGGGTCAGACCCCTCGGGCGTGGTAGCGTCGCAGGGACTGCTGATACCGCGCCGAGTGTAGTAAGGCCCTGTCCCGAGCCTCGTCCAGCTGGTCCAGCGAGTCTTCTCGGCTAGCTTGGTTGCTTTCTTCGTTGTAGGCCCTCGTCCTCGGGGAGCCGTATTCCAGGTCCGTGGGCAGGACGGCCTCGGCCCCGTAGACCAGGAAGAACGGCGTGAAACCCGTGGCTCGGCTTGGCGTCGTCCTCAAGCTCCAGACCACCGAGGGGAGTTCCTTCATCCATCACTTGCCGAACTTGTTGAGATCGTTGTAAATTCGAGGCTTGAGCCCTTGTAAGATCATGCCGTTGGCGCGCTCTACTTGCCCATTCGACATGGGATGAGCTACGGCGGCCCAGTCCACCCGGATGTTGTGATCCTCGCAAAAATCCAAGAATTTTTTGCCGGTGAACTGGGTGCCATTGTCGGTGATGATGGAGTTTGGGACCCCGAAGCGATGGATGATGTTGGTGAAGAACGCCACCGCCTGCTCGGACCTGATGCTGTTCAGGGGTCGGACCTCGATCCACTTGGAGAATTTGTCGACGGCGACCAGCAGGTGCGTGTAGCCCCCGGGCGCCTTCTGCAGGGGGCCGACGAGGTCCAGACCCCACACAGCGAAGGGCCAGGTGATGGGTATCGTATGCAGAGCCTGAGCGGGCAGGTGGGTCTGCTTCGCATAGAATTGGCACCCTTCGCAGGCGCGGACAATTCTAGTGGCGTCAGCCACCGCCGTTGGCCAGTAGAAGCCTTGGCGGAAAGCGTTCCCGACGAGGGTTCGAGGTGCTGCATGATGACCGCAAGCCCCCGAGTGTATTTCCCGCAGGAGTTCCTGACCTTCGGCGATGGAGATGCATCGCTGGAGGATGCCCGAGGGGCTACGGTGGTAGAGCTCCTTCTCATCGCCCAGCAAGACGAACGATTTGGCGCGTCGCGCTACCCGCCGAGCCTCGGCTCGGTCGAGGGGCAGTTCTCCTTGGTGGAGATATTGCAGGTACGGGGTTTGCCAATCTTGATCTGGCACGACCCCGTTCTGCTCCTCCTCGATGCGCAGTGCTTCACCCTCGGGCTCCGAGGGTTCCTCGGGTTGAGCCGAGCATGGCTCGGGCTGGGCCGAGGTCACCTCGGACGAGGCCGAGGGTGCCTCGGGCTCGGGCGCGTCGCCTATCTTGACGGAGGGTTGGTGCAGATCTCGGGAGAAGACGTCCAGGGGAACCGTCGTTCGCCCCGAGGCTATCTTCGCCAGCTCGTCCGCAGTCTCGTTGTAGCGCCGGGCGATGTGGTTAAGCTCGAGCCCGTAGAACTTGTCTTCCAGGCGTCGAACCTCCTCACAGTAGGCCTCCATCTTCGTGTCGCGGCAGAGGGAGTTCTTCATGACTTGGTCGATGACGAGCTGCGAGTCGCCGCGTGCATCGAGGCGTCGGACCCCTAGCTCGATGGCGATTCGCAATCCGTTGATCAGAGCCTCGTACTCAACCACATTGTTGGACGCCGGGAAATGGAGGCGGAGCACGTAGCGCAGGTGTTTCCTGAGGGGCGAGACGAAGAGCAGGCCCGCGCCGGCCCCCGTCTTCATCAGCGACCCATCGAAAAACATGGTCCAGAGCTCTGGTTGGATCGGAGCCGTTGGCAACTGGGTATCGACCCATTCGGCAACGAAATCCGCCAGTACCTGGGACTTGATGGCCTTCCGAGGGGCGAACAAGATTGCCTCGCCCATGATTTCCACCGCCCACTTCGCGATCCGCCCCGAGGCTTCTCGGCACTGGATGATCTCCCCCAGGGGGAAGGATGACACCACAGTCACCGGATGGGATTCGAAGTAATGTCGCAGCTTTCGCCTCGTCAGGATCACTGCATATAGCAGCTTCTGGACTTGTGGGTAGCGGATCTTGGTTTCGGACAGCACTTCGCTGACGAAGTAAACTGGCCTCTGAATGGGCAAAGCATGCCCCTCTTCCTGCCTTTCGACCACGATCGCGACGCTGACCACCTGAGTGGTTGCGGCGACGTAGACCAGGAGGGCTTCTCCATCAGCTGGGGGTACCAAGATGGGCGCCTGGGCCTCGGCCTCGGGAGTCCAAGTGAAGCACTCGGCCTTCCTTAAGAGGCGGTACAGGGGCAGGCCTCTTTCGCCGAGGCGCGAGATGAAACGGCTCAAGGCCGCGAGGCATCCCATGACCCTCTGTACACCTTTTAAGTCCTTGATGGGCCCCATGTTTGTGATGGCCGCGATCTTCTCCGGGTTGGCTTCGATGCCCCGCTCGGAGACGATGAATCCCAAAAGCATGCCCCGGGGCACCCCGAAGACGCACTTCTCGGGATTGAGCTTGACGCCCTTCGCCTTGAGACACCGGAATGTCAGTTCGAGGTCGGAGAGAAGGTCAGAGGCTTTCCTCGTCTTGACTACGATGTCATCGACGTAGGCCTCGACCGTGCGACCGATGTGTTCGCCGAACACATGGTTCATGCACCGCTGGTACGTTGCACCCGCGTTCCTCAAACCGAACGGCATTGTGACATAACAGTACATGCCGAAGGGCGTGATGAAAGAAGTCGCGAGCTGGTCGGACTCTTTCATCTTGATTTGATGATACCCTGAGTAGGCATCGAGGAAAGACAGGGTTTCGCACCCTGCAGTGGAGTCCACGATTTGATCGATGCGAGGTAGAGGGTAGGGGACCTTCGGACATGCTTTGTTGAGACCAGTGTAGTCTACACACATCCGCCATTTCCCCCCTTTTTTCCTCACAAGCACAGGGTTGGCAAGCCATTCGGGATGGAATACCTCTTTGATGAACCCTGCTGCCATCAGCTTGTGGACCTCCTCGCCTATCACCCTGCGCCTTTCCTCGTCGAATCGGCGCAGAGGCTGTCTGACCGGTCGGGCTCCGGCCCGAATATCCAGCGAGTGCTCGGCGACATCCCTCGGTATGCCGGGCATGTCCGAGGGACTCCACGCAAAGACGTCGGCGTTTGCGCGGAGAAAGTCGACGAGCACTGCTTCCTATTTGGGGTCGAGCCCGGATCCGATCCGAATCTGCTTGGAGGTATCGCCACTGGGGTCGAGAGGGACGGCCTTGACCGTCTCCGCTGGCTCGAAGTTGCCGGCATGTCGCTTCACGTCCGGCACCTCTCGGGAGAGGCTTTCCAGGTCGGCAATGAGGGCCTCGGACTCGGCGAGGGCCTCGGCGTACTCCACGCACTCCACATCGCATTCGAATGCGTGTTTGTACGTGGGGCCGACGGTGATGACCCCGTTGGGGCCCGGCATCTTGAGCTTCAGGTAGGTGTAGTTGGGGATGGCCATGAACTTCGCGTAGCATGGCCTTCCCAACACTGCGTGGTAGGTTCCTCGGAACCCGACCACCTCGAACGTCAAAGTCTCCCTTCGGAAGTTGGAGGGTGTTCCGAAGCAGACAGGGAGGTCGAGCTGTCCGAGGGGCTGGACGCGCTTCCCGGGGATGATCCCGTGGAAGGGCGCAGCGCCTGCTCGGACGGATGACAGATCGACGCGCAGGAGCCTGAGGGTCTCAGCGTAGATGATGTTGAGGCAGCTGCCCCCATCCATCAAGACCTTGGTGAGCCTGACGTCGCCGATGACGGGGTTGACGACGAGCGGGTACTTCCCCGGGCTCGGCACGTGGTCGGGGTGGTCGTCCCGGTCGAAGGTGATGGGCTTGTCGGACCAGTCTAGGTAGACTGGCGCCGCCACCTTCACCGAGCAGACCTCCCGACGCTCTTGCTTACGATGCCGAGCCGAGGCATTCGCCGCATGCCCTCCGTAGATCATGAAGCAGTCGCGGACCTCTGGGAACTCTCCTGCTTGGTGATCCTCCCTTTTGTCGTCGTCGCGGGCCTTGCCACCCTCTGCGGGTGGCCCGGCCCTGTGGAAGTGGCGCCGAAGCATGACGCACTCCTCGAGGGTGTGCCTGACGGGCCCCTGATGGTAGGGGCACGTCTCCTTGAGTGCCTTGTCGAAGAGGTTGGCGCCTCCGGGGGGCTTCCGAGGGTTCTTGTGCTCGGCGGCGGCGATAAGGTCTGCATCGGGAACGTCGCGTTTCGCTTGCGACTTCCTCCTGCCTTTCTTCTTGGCGCCGCGCGGAGTGGACGCCTCGGGAGCATCTTCCGACGGGCGGCCCTGGGGCTGCTTGTCCTTTCGGAAGATGGCCTCTACCGCCTCCTGGCCGGAGGCGAACTTGGTGGCGATGTCCATCAGCTCGCTCGCCCTGGTGGGGGTCTTGCGACCCAACTTGCTCACCAGGTCACGGCAGGTGGTGCCGGCGAGGAACGCGCCGATGACATCGGAGTCGGTGACGTTGGGCAGCTCGGTGCGCTGCTTCGAGAACCGCCGGATGTAGTCCCGGAGAGACTCTCCCGGCAGTTGCCGACAGCTTCGGAGGTCCCAGGAATTCCCGGGGCGCACGTACGTGCCCTGGAAGTTGCCGGCGAAAGCCTAGACCAAATCTTCCCAGTTGGAAATCTGCCCCGGAGGCAGGTGCTCCAACCAGGCACGAGCGGTGTCGGAGAGGAACAGGGGGAGGTTGCGGATGATGAGGTTGTCATCGTCCGTCCCACCCAGTTGACAGGCCAGGCGGTAGTCCGCAAGCCACAATTCCGGTCTCGTTTCCCCCGAGTACTTTGTGATAGTAGTCGGGGGTCGGAATCGGGGCGGAAACGGCGCCCGCCGAATGGCTCGGCTAAAGACCTGCGGACCGGGTGGTTCGGGCGAGGGACTTCGATCCTCCCCGCTGTCGTAGCGTCCCCCACGCCTGGGGTGATAGCCTCGGCGCACCCTTTCGTCGAGGCGTGCCCGACGGTCGCGATGAGGGTGCTCGTCGCCGAGGCGGCCCGGGGCCGCAGGCGCGGTGTTGCGCGTGCGCCCGGTGTAGACCGAGGCTTCCCGCGTGAGTTGGGAAGTCGCGGCACGAGGTTCCGAGGGGTACCCCTGCCTTCGGGAGGCAGAGCTTTCGGCCCGCCGGGCCGCAGCGCCTTCCAGGAGATGCTTGAGTTCTCCCTGGATTCGCCGACCCTCGGTGGTTGATGACTCCGGCATCGCGCGGAGGAGCATCGCTGCGGCGGCCAGGTCCTGACCGGTTCCGCCGGATGCGGGTGGCGGTCTGTCCCTGGCATCGTTGGTGATGCGGTGCTGGAGACCTTGGGGCAGGTGACGTATTCCTCCGGCCGGGGGCTGGCTCGCCCATACCTGCCCGATGTTTTGGCGGATTGCCTCGAGCGCTCCCGCTCCCTCATCGAGCCCGGCCTGCGCCCCGCGGACTTGCTCGAGCTGTGGGTCGTGACCCCCCGCCAGAACGGGGACCACAGCTAGCTCCCGCGGGATGTCGGCGCGAGGCGCTGGCCTAGGGGGATCACCATCCTCCGGCATGCCGAGACAGCCGCCTCCGGAGGGATCCCCTAGCTCGATGTGGAAACATTCGCGGCTCGGGCCGCGGTCCTCGTCGTCAAGGCTGCGGCTGCCGTCGGAACAGTCGGAGAGGCAGTAGTCACATGCGGTCATGAAGTCCCGCATGGCACTGGGGTTGCCAGATCCGGAGAAATCCCAGCAGATGCTGGGGTCGTCATCTTCCTCGGACCCAGAGGGTCCGTAGGTCGAGACACCCGTCAATCGGTCCCAAGGCGACCGCACACGAAACCCCAGAGAGGTTGCACTCGCCTCAACGTGAGCGCCCGCCAAAGCGAGGTCGCCAGGCGGGCTGAGGTCGAGTCGAAATGACGGAAGATGGGTAGCAGTCGGTACCTTTTTGTCGACGAGGAGCGATGAAGTCACGTCGGGGGCTGATCGCGCCGTCGTCCTGGGTGCGAGGGCGACGTACTGCAGGCCCTCCGTGAGCGTGCTGGCGTCGTCCACCTGCTCGGGGTCGACGTGTTGCGGGGGGATGCTGCTCGCCTTTGCCTCGAACGCGAGGGCGACGCTTGGCGTGTCCTCCGTTGGGGCGCCGGGGATGTCGATTTGCTCGACAGCCGTCGGAGCGCGGCCTCCCGCTCGGCCCTGGTTGCCCCGCCTCCTCCTCCTCCGATGGCGAGGGAGAGGATGGGGCGAGCTCGAAAGTTGTCCTTCCCCCACGCGGGAAAGGCGTCGTCGATTCCGCCGCCGGCGGGCGGGCTGTCCGCCACCATTGTCGCTGTCGCGCGGCGGTGGAAGGAGTATCATGTCGTAGTTGCCGTCGAAGGACATGAACTCGAGACTCCCGAAACGGAGCACCGTCCCGGGTTGAAGAGGTCGTTGGAGACTGCCCATCTGGAGCTTGACGGGAAACTGCTCGTCAACACGCAGCAGGCCCCTACCTGGCGCGCTAACTGTCGGCGTTCCGAGACCGGGGGGTCCCCGAGCCGACGAGTGAGTGTGCCGCGTGCCCCAGCCCAGATGGGTCGAGCGCGTGGGCGAGCGCGAAGGGGGGAGAGAGAAAGCGAGAGAGAGCGAGGTGGCCGGAGCCGGGTCGTGAGGGAGTCGGAGAATTCCCGCGGCCTTCGTGTTCGTCCCGCGCCCAGGTCGGGTGCGCTTGCAGTAGGGGGTTACAAGCGTCCGCGCGAGGTGAGGGGAGCGGGCGGCCCCGAGAGAGCGCCTGCCCCTGCCCTTCGTCCCCGCGAGGCCAACCTTTTCTAAGAAGGCCCTGGTCCTTCCTTTTATAGTCGTAAGGAGAGGATCCAGGTGTACAAAATGGGGGTGTAGCAAGGTGCTACGTGTCTAGCGAGGGAGAGCTAGCGCCCTAAGTACATGCCAAGGTGGCAGCCGGAGAGATCTTGGCACCCTGTTGGTGTGGCGTCGTGGCTGTTGGAGGAGTAACGGAGCCGGACGGAGGGACAGCTGTCGGAGTGGCTGGGCCCTTGCTGACGTCCTCCTGCCTTCGTAAGGGAGCTGTGAGCCGCCGTCGTCATGGTCTAGTGGGGCGCCATCATTGCCTATCTGGCGTAGCTGGCCAGATGGGACGCCGGTCTTGTTCTCTGCGACCCAAGTCGGCTCAGGGCAGGGTGATGATGACGCTTCCTGTTGACGTGGCGGTCTTGTGTCCTAGGTCGGGCGTCGTGGAGGCTCCTCCGAAGTCGAGGTCGAGTCCGTCCTGCATGACAGAGGCCGAGCCCGAACCCCTGGGTCGGGCGAGGCGGAGGTCGTTCGGCAGAGGCCAAGGCGGAGTCCGAGCCCTGGGTCGGGCGAGGCGGAGTTCGTCGTCTTCCGGGGCCTTAGCCCGAGTCCGAGCCCTGGGTCGGGCGGAGCGGAGTTCGCCGTCTTCCGGGGCCTTAGCCCGAGTCCGAGCCCTGGGTCGGGCGGAGCGGAGTTCGCCGTCTTTCGGGGCCTTAGCCCGAGTCCGAGCCCTGGGTCGGGCGGAGCGGAGTTCGCCGTCTTCCGGGGCCTTAGCCCGAGTCCGAGCCCTGGGTCGGGCGGAGCGGAGTTCGCCGTCTTCCGGGGCCTTAGCCCGAGTCCGAGCCCTGGGTCGGGCAGAGCCTCCTATGGCACCTCTGGCGAAGTCTGGTCGCCCGTTGGTCTTACCTTTTGCGTTAAACGCTCCGGTGACTTGGTCGGTTGGCGCGGTGATTTAGTCAGGGTTACTTCTTATCGAAGGCGGGGCCTCGGGCGAGCCGGTGATGCGTCTGCCGTGAAAGAGACCTCAGGCGAGACGGAGTCATCTTAGGGTCGGCTGCCCTCGCCCGAGGCTAGGCTCGGGCGTGGCGTGATCAAGTCGCTCGTATGGACTGATCCCTGACTTAATCAAACCCATCAGGCCTCTGCAGCTTTATGCTGATGGGGGTTACCAGCTGAGAATTAGGCGTCTTGAGGGTACCCCTAATTATGGTCCCCGACAGTATTTAAGTGTTGTTACCCTGTTTGTTTGAGTTCAACATAACCCGATATCACACTAAAAATAATACTAGTATATTTAAATTTATTACTATTGATATTTAAATATAAATCCTTATCATTATTATTTATATTATATTTTGTGAACCAAACAACATCTCAATAAGAGTTCAGCTGAGAAGAAACCATGCCATGCCATGCCATGCCATGCCAGATAGGAAAACAAGTTCTTGGTCAGTGTTGACCTGCTATTATGAAGCATAGCAAGGCTATGAGTAAAGTTGGCCACGTCGATTGTCGTCCCATAATAAGCGGCGTGAGGACCTTATTTATCTCGGTTTTCGTCGGTGGGTCTGGGTCAATGCTGCTCCACTCCTCTCCTCTTGTGTGCTTGCCACGTACACCGGCAGACAGGTGTAGCACTCACTCACGTACGGTCACTGTGACCCTCTCCTCTCCGTGCTATCGCTATGGCTCCTCCACGACCTGGCAGACACGTCTTCCCCCGCGCTCACCAAAAGGACGTAGACCTTTATTTCCGTGTACTAAATAAATCGATCCACCAACAAAAAGAGATAGAGAGAGAAAGCATTAGATCATCTTCTTTTTTTTTCCTTCTTCTTCTTCTTCTGCGAATAACATTAGATTATCTTACCTTGGCTAATTTATAAATAGAACAATAATATCAGCGTATACGACTCAAAATAAATAGTATTATACAAATTTAGTCTAACTTAGTGATATATATAGTGTTATTCCAGTTGACGCTACTACTCGAGGGTGTTGTTTAGTTCACGAAATGTAACGTAAATGGTAATGATTTACATTTAAATACCGACAGTAACAAGTTTGAATAGTCAGGTACCAATTTTTAGTGTTATATCTGATTACGGTTGGACTTAAACAAAAATAATTTAATGTTATCAGTTATCCATTATATGTGAACTAAACGGCACCTAGGTGTGTGCGTGACAAGTTCTTTGTTGGATAATCTATTATTCACTCACTCAAACACCACAAGCTAGAGCTAGCTAATAGAACGGATATCTATTTTATATCGTCTATGAATAATACTTCCTCCAATTTTTTTATTTGACATTTTATACTACATTTTTTTGTACTATTTGGCGTCGATGTACTACATGTTATGGGAGTTTCTGTATTGTAATGGCATTACCAATAAATAATGACAAATGTATGGATATAATCTGCTGTTGTAATCTAGTTTTCGCTTCATATATCAAAAGCGTTAGGCATAGTATATACTTCGCAAAATAGGCATTGGTAAACGTCGGTGCCAGCCAGCTTAAACTTTAGTCGTGGAAAAAAAATCATACATACTCCTACAGTGCCTATACTGCTACACGTACAATTCCAACCCACGGCGTTGATCAAGACGACATCTTTGTCTTTTTAAAGTATAGTGCTAAACCTTAGAACATAGTACCCTAAATCCATCATGTTTGCGTTGCCGCTAGCTCGTTCTCCGTGGGCTCCCACTCACATGCATCCCCGCTCGACAGAGCCAGAGAAGAGAAGGAACCACGGACAAAGTTTTTTTTTAAAAAAAAATGTATATATAACATCTTCGTGCTTGCTTGTATGTGTTGCATTCCATCAACAAAATAGCATTTTGCCGAATTCTGGCCCTATCTTTATTTTATATGACTACGATCAAATTCCGGACCGTTCGACTTCAGCAAAAAGTACAGATTGAAATTATATACTGTACAAAGCGAGGCAGTATATTCGAGGCACTCTCTTGAGTTTATTTATATAAAAATGAAAAGCAAGAAGAAAGGCCTAAAACTATCTATAATCTACAAAGTTTCTTTCTCTATAATCTACAAAGGCCTAAAACTATCTAAATATATATAAAGTTTCTTTCTCTATAATCTACAATGGTGTTCTCCAAAGAAATTTTCAGTGAATACGAAGACCACTCCTTCATTCACTATGTGTCGAGATCCTCACTCCTCTATTTTTATACTTTAGATAATAAATTAAGTAAAATAAATCTGAACTATTAAGATTTTTAAGAGTATGATAAATATGAAACGTACATAAACCTTAAGTATAGCTCTAGTATGAGTTTCAATGTAGAGATAATAAAATATAGAGTATCTTTACGGAGAGAAATAAAAGAGGATACAGTTGGCCCTAGAATTATCCACGATGAATTGTTCACTGGTTTGGACATCCGATCCCTATCTCTATGAAGCTATACATATCTCTGTCTTCATCTTCATACTCACAACGGGTATATATACAATTCATCCTATACACACATCATCATTTGGATATTACGTCTTCAATGGATCCCCATAACCGACAAGACAAGCATGAACACAGTATATTATACAATACATTACAAATAAATCTAATATATATAGCTAGTTTGGAATTTAAATCTCTTCCGAAATTCCTCGGAGAATTTTGAAGGGAATTTAATTTTCTAAACTAACTCTAAGGGCTAATTTGACAACCCTATTTTTAAATGGATTTTTATTGGAAATTAATTTATTTTTTCTTGAAAAAATAAGGATCCTTTGAAAAAATAATGTTACTAAACTAGTCGTAATAGAGAAATTCTGTATAAGTTATCGTTTATTGGATCCCTGTTGACACCTATAGGCTGGAGTAGGGGTGGAAACAGATCGAATACGTATGAATATGAATTCAAATGTCACAGTTTACCATATTTTAGTCTGAATTCGAATATCTTTAGATATGAATACAAAATGGATAGTCGAATCCGAATTCTTATTCGGATATGTACTCAATTCAACTCAAACAACATCCCCTAAAATTTAACATAAGTATATATGGATTTTTATTTAAGTACAAGTATATAGATAGTCAATAGATACTTAAAATAAACTTAAATTAAAATATATTTCTCGTGTTCCTTCATATCCAAGTCAACAAAACTATATAAATAATATTTTTAAACTATCGAAGCATGTAACAAAAGATAAACAACAACATATGATATTTAATAAGTGAACAAATACAATTAGAATTGCTATAAAATAGTAAATGTACCAAGAAAAACAAAATTTTCCGTTCTAAAATGAACGAAAGTCCTATATAAATGTGTGTACCAAAACTTAAATGAAAACATGAAGAAATTTATCTATATACTGTAAAGTGGAGAGTTATAGTTGAATGTTTATGGAACTTCGTTGAGATGTGTTCACTATATAAGTAAAGTGAAGAGTTATAATTGAATGTTTATGAAACCTATTAAATTTTATTATTGAATATCACTAGAAATATAAGGTTGATATATTTATTTATTTATCATATAAATATTTTTTTAATATTTTAAATGATATATATCGTTTTTTTAGTATATTATTTGTTGGGTACCGTAACTAGGGGTACCACCAACACTCATAATCACGGCCGGTAAACACCCTCAGAGCAAACCATAAAGGCTTACGGCTCGGATCAAAGTCAAAGCTTCGTCTACCAAGGGACGCAATCTCGCCTCGACCCAAGCCCAGCCTCGGGCGGAACAGTGGTCCAGGACGAATCCACGTCTCGCCCGAGGGTCTCCTCAGACAGTGAGCGCACCCTCGGCTCAGCCAAAGGCAAGCCTTGTCGTGCAAGCGACCTTAGCCAAATCGCCTTACCAGCCGACCGTATTGCATGCGCATTTAATGCTGGGATCGCCTGACACCTTATCCTGACACACGCGCCTCAGTCGGCAAGGTCGAAGTGACCGCAGTCACTTCGCCCTTTCACTGACCGATCTGACAGGAAAACAGCGCCGCCCGCCCCGCTCCGGCTGCTATGCCAACCACCCGGGCGAAACCGACAACGGTCAAGTTAAGCCTCGGGCGCAACAGGAAGCTCCGCCTCGCCCGACCCCGGGGCTCGGCCTCGGCCTCGGGAGGAGATCTCTGCCTCGCCCGACCCCAGGGCTCGGCCTCGACCTTAGCCTCGGGAAGAGTCACATCCTCGCCAGACCCTGGGCCTCGGCCTCGGAGGAGCCGCCGCCTCGCCCGACCTCAGGCTCGGATCAACCGCGCCACAAGGGATGCATCATTACCCTACTCCTAGCTAGCTCAGGCTGACAGGCAACGAAGGAACAAGACTGGCGTCCCATCAAGCTTACCCCAGTAACAGGCAATGATGGTTCCCCGCATGCAACCATGACATCGGTGGTTCTTAAGAGCCCTACGGAAGCAAGGAGACGTCAGCAGGATCCATGCAGCGCCAACAGCTGTACTGCTACAGGGCTCAAGACACTTCTCCGACGGCCATGATACTACCTCTACAGGGCTCGAGACGCCCCCCCCCGACGGCCACGTTGTTATCTGTATAGGGCTCAGGGCACTTCCCTGCCAGCCACGTTAGCTCCCAGCTACACCCCATTATACAGCTGGGCATCTCCTTATGTCTATAAAAGGGGGTGTCCAGGGCCTCACTAGAGAAGAGAGGGGAAAAAGAACGAACATACAAGCATACGAACACACGAACGCACGGCAGAAAAACGAGTAGACGCACGACAAAGGGACGGGAGAAGACGAGCGAGGGCTGGACCCTCTCTCTCTCGCTCTCTCCTACTCGCTCTCTTTCGCCCGCGCTCTCTCGCAACGCTTGTAACCCCTACTACGAGCACCCTGGTGCAGGATAATACAAGGCTCATTCCCCCACTTGTGTTCCATCTCGCACCAACCCATCTGGGCAGGGACACGCAACGACAAATTTACTCGTCGGTCCAGGGACCCCCCGGGTCCGAAACCCCGACAGTTGGCGTGCCAGGTAGGGGCCTACTGCGTGTTAACGAAGACTTTCCCGTTGAGTTCCAGATGGGTAGACTTCAGCAACCTCTTCAGCCCGGGACGGTGCTCTGCTTCGGGAGTCTCGAGTTCATGTCCCTCGATGGCAGCTACGACATGGTACTCCTCCCTCCGCTGCACGACGACAACGACAGTCAACGGCTCGTCTGGCGGAGGCGACCTTGTGAATCATCTAGGCCCCTTTGGTAATGTTTTGGTAATTAATGACAACTACTTGTGGACTAATAATTCTTGGAGAAATAAGAATGTAGGTTGAACCACAGAGAACTGAGAAGTCTTGAAGACTTATAAGCATTGGTTGTGGATCTGGTGAAGGCAAAGGTATAACATAGGTTTTGTTTTTTTTTGCCGGTCACCAGGTGTTTAGAGAAGAAATTGACTGGATTGGTAGGCTAGATAGCCGTACTATTAAGAGGGGTTAATGACTTTGTTCTGTGTAAGACTTAGTGCCTCATAGAGCATCTAGTGGTTGCATTTGCATGAGGACTAGCTGCGCTTCCGTTTCCGAAAGTTAAAATCTTTTCAAAAGCGAGTTTGAAAAGTGTCTAAGTCTTAGGGTCGGCGGACCGTCCGGGCCAAGTGGCCGGACCGTCCGCGACCCATCCAGAGGGGTCCTGTGTCTGTTCTTTTCGGGCTGGTTCTGTATGAGTGCACTGCGGACCGTCCGGGCCTTAGGGCCGGACTGTCCGCAGTCATGTCCAGAGAAGGATGTCCTCGGTCCAGTCCCTGATTTATTAGGCGGACGGTCCGCCTGTGAGAGGCAGACGGTCCGCAAGTGTCTAACTCGTTTTTGGACAGGGACTGTGTGCTTTTACTGATTTGTACTACGGACTGTCCGGGTGGCCAGTCCGGACAGTACTGTCTCAGGTCGCGGACCGTCCGGGATTTATAGCCGGACGGTCCGCACGTGTTAACTTGTTGTGATCCGAGGCTCGGGTGTTTCATGCTGCCAGGTCGCGGACGGTCCGGCCTTGAGGGGCGGACTGTCCGGACCCACCTTTTGAGTCAGCTCTGACATGTTTTTGAATGTCTTTATAGCCGTTATATGTACGGCGGACCGTCCGGCCCTAGGGCGCGGACGGTCCGCGTGTGCGCAGAATTGCTACCTTTTGCACATAACGGTTGGATTTTAGTGGGGGTCTATAAATAGAAGGGTAGCTCGTGTGAGAGAGCTCTCTTGGCCATTCCTTGCATACATTGAGCTCATTTGTGATCCTCCAACTCACTCTCTCACACTCTTTGCTTGAGATTGCATTCTAGTGAGAGATTGAGTGTTCCTAGTGCATTTGCATCATTTGGTGATTCTTGAGGCACTAGGTGGTACTCCGAGCAAGCGTCGTTGGCTTGTTACTCTTGGAGGTTGCCGCCTCCTAGACGGCTCGGGTGATTGTCTCCGTCGAGCTCTCCAAGAAGATTGTGGAGAAGCCGCGGTGTGGATTGTGAGGGGTTCGCGCCTACCTCGCCGGAGCGGCAAAGGTGACATTAGTGGAATCGAGGTATTGAGTGATTTCTTGTCCACTTGGCTCAAAGATCAAGTCGTGTCTTGATAGAGGAGCAAGTGAGAGCTTGAAGTCCACCTCAACGTGGATTAGGGGTGATCGGCAAATCACCGATACCACGGGATAAATTTCGGTGTCTATTGTTTCTAGCATTACTTATTGCATTGCAATTGATTAGTGCTTTGCTTATTGTTCTTCAAGCATTCAATTTCCGTAGTTGTTTTTCATACATTGTTTACTTATTGATACTAGATAATTTACTTCTCTTGTTGCATTGATTAAATTTATTGAGTATTGTTGTTTTTAGTCAAAACCGTCTATTCACCCCCCCTCTAGCCGGTGTCCTTGATCCTACAAGTGGTATCGGAGCCAAGGACTCCATTGTTTGTGGATCTAATCATCCCGGAGTGGGACAAAATGGCTAGTAACAACAATGTGCACATTGGGAAGCCACCGCACTTTGATGGAAGCAATTATGATTATTGGAAAATAAGAATGTCAATGCATCTTAGAGCAATGGGTGGAAAAATTTGGCCAATTGTTAGGGATGGATTTGTTGTATTGAAGGAAGATGAACCATCCGTTAGTGATAATGAGAATATCCTCACAAATGATCAAGCCATGAATGTCTTTTATGATGCTCTTGATATAAATGAGTTCAATCGTATCAAGAATCTCACAACCGCTCATGAGATTTGGATAAAACTAATGGAAATTCATGAAGGAACTACAATTGTGAAGAGTGCCAAACTATATGTGTGCAAAGGGAAGTTTGAGCAATTTATTATGAAAGAAGATGAGAGTGTATCCGATATGTTCAATCGGTTGAATGAGATTGTAAATGAACTCAAGGGACTTGGTTTTAATGTACCGGATGTGGATTTCACACACAAGTTCCTTAGATCTCTTCCGGAGAAATATGAGACTATTGTGACAATGCTAGTAAGGAGTGATCTATCTACAACTTCTCCAACCGAAGTATTGGGAGAAATTCTCACTCAAGATATATTTAAGAAGTCTCAAGCCGATGCCTTAAGTTTGGCAAAGAAGGTGAAAAATGAATCTATTGCTCTCAAAGCCAAGGCCTCAAAGGCAATTGAAAAAGAAGATAGCAATGATGAAGAAAATGAAAGTGAGAGTGATGGTGACATGGCTTTATTTGTAAGGAAATTCAATAAATTCATGAAGATGAAAAGAGGTCAACCTAGAAGAGGTCAAACATCTAGAAGAAATGCCTTCAATGATAGAAAATGTTTTGAGTGTGGAGAACCCGGTCACATTGCCATGAATTGCCCAAGCAAGAAGAAGAAGGGCAAAGATGAAAGTGACAAGAAGAAAAAGAAGTACTATAACAAGAAGAAAGATGGCAAAGCCTACTTAGTTGAATGGGATTCGGATGATAGCTCGAATAATGATGATGATGACACCTCATCTAAGCTTAATGCCGGAATTGCTATCAAGGAAGCTCCCTCCCTCTTCTCATCTCCCCATTGTCTTATGGCAAAGGGAGATGCTAAGGTAAAAATCATCACCGATTTAAATGATATAAAAGATGATGATGATATTGATGATGTTGATGATGATGGCTATTCATATGATGATCTTGTTAGAATGCTAGGTGAGGCCGATGACTACATGCACAAAGAAAAAGAAAAATTTAAGACCCTGAAGGAATTGTATAAAAACCTCCAAGTGTCTTTTGAGGAGCTCAAGACCTCTCACAATGACCTCAAAGAAAATTGTGAGAAGCTTGTGGATGCTCAAAAATCATCTATTGTGCATGAAGTTGAGGTGGTCACTAAGGATGTTGGAGTCACTTGTGACTTACTTGATAGTCTTACAAGTGAACCACTACCTACTAACTCTATTTGTGATAAATGCAAAATTTCTCTCATTGATAACATTGCTTTTGATGAATCAAAAATTATTGTTGAGAATGGAGTGTTAGTAGATAGAATAAATGCTCTAACTCATGATCTAGAAAAGGCATATGGTGGTAAGACTAAATTGGATTTCATATTGGGAAGTCAACGATGCTCTCTTAACCGTGAAGGTCTTGGATATGTTCCTAAGAAAGGAAAGAATGCTTTTGTAAAGCAAAAGACATTGTTTGTGAAAGAATGTGACAAAGTGTGTCACAAGTGTCACAAAAAGGGGCATGTTAAGAAAAATTGTCCTAAGTTCAAAAATGTATCCTCCACTTGTTTTGAGCATTGTTATGTTCTTTCTCATAATGCAAAAGGTGTTCATGCTAAATTTGTTGGTACTTCAATTGTTGGAAACAAAAAGAAAGCTATTTGGGTGCCAAAGACCTTGGTCACTAACATCCGAGGACCCAAGCAAGTTTGGGTACCTAAAAGAGATTGATTTCCTTTTGTAGGTAAACTACAAGGCGGGAGGGAATCATTGGGTGTTGGATAGTGGATGTACTCAACACATGACCGGGGATATGAGAATGTTTACCCAAATGAGTGAGGAAGATTGCTCAAATTATGATAGTATCACATTTGGAGATAATCGTAAAGGAAAGGTTAAAGGTTTGGGTAAAATTGCTATCTCAAATGATCATTCTATATCAAATGTGCTATTGGTTGAGTCTTTGAATTTTAATTTACTTTCCGTAGCTCAATTATGTGATTTAGGATTTTGTTGCAATTTCACAGTTGAAGATGTCATTATCTCTAGTGTTGATGGTAGCAATCTTAAATTTAAAGGCTTTAGACATGAAAATCTTTATCTTGTTGATTTCTCATCTAATGAGGCAAAGCTCACAACTTGCCTATTTTCAAAAGCTTCACTAGGTTGGTTATGGCATAGAAGACTTGGTCATGTTGGGATGAAGCAACTCAATCGGTTAACCAAACATGACTTAGTTCGAGGCTTAAAAGATGTGAAGTTTGAAAAGAACAAATTATGTAGCTCTTGTCAAGCCGGTAAGCAAGTGGCAAATACTCATCCAAATAAAAGTCAAATGTCCACTCATCGACCTTTGGAATTACTTCACATGGATTTATTTGGGCCCACATCTTTTGTAAGTATTGGTGGTAATTCTTATTGTCTTGTGATTGTGGATGACTATTCAAGATTTACTTGGGTTTATTTTCTACGAGACAAATCCAATGTGTTTGAAACATTCAAGTCATTTGCTATATTGGCTCAAAATCAATTTGATTTCGACATCAAAAAGGTTAGAAGTGATAATGGGTCGGAATTCAAAAATGCAAGAATTGATCAATATTGTGATGACAAGGGTATCAAACATGAATTCTCTTCCAAATATACCCCGGAACAAAATGGTATTGTTGAAAGAAAGAATAGAACTCTTATTGACATGGCTAGGTCCATGTTAGCGGAATATAGTATATCGGATTCTTATTGGGCTGAGGCAATAAATACCGCTTGTCATTCATCAAATAGATTATATTGTCACAAGCTTTTGAAGAAAACTCCATATGAATTGCTTATTGGTAGAAAGCCAAATATCTCATATTTTAGGGTATTCGGTTGCAAATGTTATATTTTGAGAAAGGGGAGCCAGCTTTCTAAATTTGAAAAGAAATGTGATGAGGGTTTTCTTCTTGGATATTCATCAAATAGTAAGGCTTATAGAGTCTTCAACAAAACTCATGGTATTATTGAGGAAGCATATGATGTTGAATTCGATGAAACAAATGGGTCTCAAGATGAGAGTGATAACCTTGATGATGTTGGGGGAACTCATTTGATAAATGCAATGAAAACAATGGCCATTGGTGAAATAAAACCAAAGGAGGATGATGATGAAAATAGTGTGGTTGTCATTCCTTCATCCTCAACTATAAATGAAGAAGATCACCAAAGCCAACAACTCAATGAAACCATGGATACAAATGATCAAGGTACTTCAAGACCTTCGGTTCCTTCTAATGCTCCAACAAGCAATTATCAAACGGTATCAAGAATTCATCATTCCATTGTGAAGGATCACCCGGTTGATCAAATTGTGGGTGATATTAGTAAGGGTGTTCAAACTCGCTCTCGCATAGCTTCGTTTTGTGAACACTTCTCTTTTGTATCTTGTATGGAACCTAACCGTGTAGATGAAGCTCTACTTGATGTTGATTGGGTGAATGCAATGCATGAAGAATTAAATAACTTCGCTCGAAATGAAGTTTGGGAGCTTGTTGAGAGACCAAAGAACCACAATGTTATTGGTACAAAATGGGTGTTTCGCAACAAGCACAATGAAGATGGTGTGGTAGTAAGAAACAAGGCAAGATTGGTTGCACAAGGATATACTCAAATTGAAGGATTGGATTTTGGGGAGACATTTGCCCCCGTAGCAAGATTAGAAGCAATCCGGATTCTACTTGCTTATGCTTGTGCACATAATATCAAGCTCTACCAAATGGATGTAAAGAGTGCCTTTTTAAATGGTAAGATTAGTGAACTAGTGTATGTTGAACAACCTCCCGGTTTTGAGGACCCCAAAAGTCCTAACCATGTGTTCAAGCTTTCTAAAGCTCTCTATGGGCTTAAGCAAGCTCCACGCGCTTGGTATGAAAGGCTTAGGGATTTCTTGCTTTCCAAAGACTTCAAAATTGGGAAGGTTGACACTACTCTATTCACTAAAAGAATTGGCAAAGACTTATTTGTTTGTCAAATTTACGTTGATGATATTATTTTTGGATCTACTAATGAATTATTTTGCGAGGAGTTCGGAAAAATGATGTCAAAAGAATTTGAGATGTCTATGATAGGAGAATTGAGCTTCTTTCTTGGCCTTCAAATCAAACAATTGAAAGATGGTATTTTTATAAGTCAATCAAAATATTTGAAGGACATGCTCAAGAAGTTTGGTTTAGAAAATGCTAAGCCTATCAAGACTCCAATGGCAACAAATGGTCATCTAGACTTAGATGAAGGAGGTACTATGGTTGATCAAAAACTTTATCGTTCAATAATTGGTAGTTTACTTTATATTACCGCATCTAGGCCCGATGTTATGTTTAGTGTATGCATGTGTGCTCGATTTCAAGCTTCACCTAGAGAGATTCACTTGAAGGCCGCAAAGAGAATTCTAAGATATTTGAAGTATACCCCCAATATTGGTCTATGGTATCCCAAAGGTGCTCACTTTGAATTAATTGGATATTCGGATTCGGACTATGCGGGGTGCAAAGTTGATAGAAAAAGCACCTCCGGTTGTTGTCAATTTCTTGGTAGATCTCTTGTTTCATGGTCTTCTAAGAAACAAAATTCGGTTGCTTTATCTACCGCCGAGGCGGAATATATATCGGCCGGAAATTGTTGTGCTCAACTATTATGGATGAAACAAACTTTATTGGATTATGGAGTTATTTTCAAGAATGTGCCTCTCATGTGTGATAATGAGAGTGCGGTAAAATTGGCTACAAATCCGGTCCAACACTCAAGAACCAAGCATATTGATATACGGCATCACTTCTTAAGGGATCATGTTGGCAAGGGAGATATTTGTATTTATTCCATTGGAACGGATGATCAATTAGCAGACATTTTTACAAAGCCTTTGGATGAAACAAGATTTTGTTCCCTAAGAAGTGAAATGAATGTGATCGATCTCTCAAATGTGGCTTGAAGTTGATCACACATGTGTCGTCTTGCATCTCGGGTCTAAACATGCTTTTTATGCTATTTATTTGGTATTATTGGTGCATTTCTCATTTCTAATTGTTCTCGATAGTTTAATTCAAAAGTTTTGCACTCCTCAATTACATAATATGTATATGCATGCATACTAACACTAGGATTGGTCGAAATGTCCATATATAAGCACCAATTCGGATTCGAAATTCAAAATCAGCAAGTGGACAGAAAATGGAAAAATGAGTATCAGGCCGCGGACCGTCCGCCCATGGACCGCGGACCGTCCGCCGCATCAGAACCTGGACAGTCCGGGCAGCCTCGCAGACAGTCTGGCATTATCAGGGCGCGGACCGTCCACCGTCCCCGCGCGGACCGTCCGCGACAGGGCAGTAAAATTACCCAGCGCCCGCAGCCTTGTCATTTGTGCTCATTCGCTCGTTTGCTCTTGCTCTCCACTCACCCAGTCCTCTCCTGTGACGAGTGTGCGCGGACGGTGCAGTGAAGTTGTGTGCGGACAGTCCGACAGTTTGTGGCAACTCTCCATCAACATGTCTTCATCACGGTATCTTCAAATCTTGTGGATTTTATCATATCTCTTCACTTTTGAGATTATATGGGTTTCCTCTCCGATCTGAAATTGAGCAGTCGGTTTCAAAATCTAATTGGTGGGATTGTTGGTTCTCCTCAATATGACTGCTATGCAAAATTTTGAACTGGTTTAGACGCGTATTATCTGCAAAATCATCAACTTCAACATTTGTGGCGGCTAGGGTTCTTGGGAGTCGCCTCTGGTCGGTCGCGGACCGTCCGCCTGGTGGACGCGGACCGTCCGGGCCTCTGGCGCGGACAGTCCGGCGCCCCAGCGCGGACCGTCCGGACCCTGGCAGAGCATTACAGTTCCATTCCTTTTATAAATGGTGATTGGTTTCAATTATTTATCTATGGATGTTTGTCACATTGTTGCAGTGGTCTTGGTGGTCTACGCAAGAAACTTGCAGGTCGCTTTAAATCCAAGCGCCCTCGAGGAAATGATGATGATTATGTACCAACCACTGATTCAGAGGCCCAATCCTCAGCTGGGGGCACTGAATCCATGGATGCTGAAGATTTTCCTCATGTTCATCCTGATTATCCCATTGATATCCAAGGATGGACTTACCCAAAGCGGCGATTTTCTATGGCTGAGTACTGCTCCAGACGGACTGTGAACCAGTATACTCTGCCATCTGATACACACATCCAGTTTTTCCACACGCAGCTGCAGTTTGATGTTTTCTGGGGCACCCTGGTGGATACTAATTTTCATAAGCATCAGGTGATTGATTGGTCCTTCCTGCTCAGTCAATCAGTCATGGAGGGTCTGATCCCTAAGTTTGAAACCTGCGGACTATATCAGTTTATGGGGCAGCGCACAGATTTCAATGAAATGGCTGTTAAGCAATTCCTGGCTACCTCAGAGATTGATATTGAAGAAGAATCTATCACCTGGATGACTGGCTTCAAGCGCTATTCTGCTTCTTTTGCTGACTTTGCAGCTGCCAACAGTCTGAACTATGGCACTATTTATGCTGGATTGGATCTTTATACTGAAGATAATTTTGAGGATTTTGTGCAGTTTTATGAGCCAGCCAGACTTGGTATACCCAGGAGATTTGGAGAGACAGCAGGACTCAGACATCATCCTGCTGTAATCAACAAGATTGCCAGAGTCACCATCCTTCCCAAGAGTGGTGATAAGAGTAAAATCAGGGATAAGTTCTGGAACATCATCCAGCATATCATGAATGGTGAAGTCATGAATATTGTTCTTTTCATGATGCGACAGCTTAATGATCTGAAGATGGATAAGAATCAAAATCTGGCGTATGCTCCTTACATTATGGCTCTCATCAAATCCAAGACAAGATTTGAGGGCCCATGCGAGATTGTTCACACCCCATTCAGGCCTTTTAAGAATGAGATAGGGTTTCTCACCAGGCCACTCACCCCATTCCCAGATGATGAGGAAGACCCTGGCTATGAGGGTGGAGCAGCTCCTGATGTTGAGGGAGAGCAGATGCCTCCACCTCTACCTCCTCCTCAGCCTCAGCATTATTGGGAGCCTGCTCCAGGATACTTTGATCCTTATTTTCACAATATGCAGCAGGGCCTTGAGACTCACATTGATACTCGCTTTGATGGCCTGATGACACAAATGGATCACCGTTTCGATGCCATGCAGTCTCAGTTTGAAAATAACTGGGATGCACTCAACTCTGAGTTTTCTGATTTTTGTGATCAGATTCACACTAATATCACTGATCCCATCATGACCAGGCTGAATAATATGCAACAGAGCTTTCAGGACAACATGGGTGCTCTCTCCAGTCAGTTTGATAATCTCTCTACCCATGACAACATGCAGGAGATCAGTCAGAGGCAGCAGCAGCTCCAGCAGGATTTTGGCCAGTTCTCCTCCCTGTTTGACACCTTCAGCACTCACTACTACAACATGCATCTGCCGCCAAGCGATCAGTGAGGCCTCTCCTTTGTGGCAATTGATGCCAAAGGGGGAGAGAGGTGATAAGTGATGAGAAGTTGAGTTTTGAGTTGTCTGGAGAAGTTGAGTTTTGAGTTGTCTGGCGTCTCCTTCAGGGGGAGTTGGTGGTTCTATGTGGACATTAAGACCATGCATATGCATTTTACCTTTTATGTCGCTTGCATCAGTTTATGTCTTACGCATTTGGAACTGGTTGAACTGTTAACTCTATGTCGTATGTCTGTGGACTATCATCTGTAATATTCTGTGGGATGAACTATGTTTTAGTTCAAATTACTCTATGTGTGGTTAATCGAGGAGTGATTGTAATTGCTGCGCTCACTCTATGGATCATCTCTTGTATGCCTCGATAACCATGTTTGTAGGAAAGTCTCCATCAAGCTCTAATATATTATGTGTTATATCTTCAACTTCAAATAATCCTGCACACACTTAGGGGGAGTCTTTCTTACATACTGAGTTTCTTTATTGGGATTTATCTATCTCTCGGACAGAACTTCAAATCAAGATAAGTCCTATGAAACTCATCTCCATGATCTATCTTATTCCTTAGGTATGAGAGAGACTTGGAGAAACTAAACTTCTCTTTAATATACAATGTGGTGTTGTCATCAATTACCAAAAAGGGGGAGATTGTGAATCATCTAGGCCCCTTTGGTAATGTTTTGGTAATTAATGACAACTACTTGTGGACTAATAATTCTTGGAGAAATAAGAATGTAGGTTGAACCACAGAGAACTGAGAAGTCTTGAAGACTTATAAGCATTGGTTGTGGATCTGGTGAAGGCAAAGGTATAACATAGGTTTTGTTTTTTTTTTGCCGGTCACCAGGTGTTTAGAGAAGAAATTGACCGGATTGGTAGGCTAGATAGCCGTACTATTAAGAGGGGTTAATGACTTTGTTCTGTGTAAGACTTAGTGCCTCATAGAGCATCTAGTGGTTGCATTTGCATGAGGACTAGCTGCGCTTCCGTTTCCGAAAGTTAAAATCTTTTCAAAAGCGAGTTTGAAAAGTGTCTAAGTCTTAGGGTCGGCGGACCGTCCGGGCCAAGTGGCCGGACCGTCCGCGACCCATCCAGAGGGGTCCTGTGTCTGTTCTTTTCGGGCTGGTTCTGTATGAGTGCACTGCGGACCGTCCGGGCCTTAGGGCCGGACTGTCCGCAGTCATGTCCAGAGAAGGATGTCCTCGGTCCAGTCCCTGATTTATTAGGCGGACAGTCCGCCTGTGAGAGGCGGACGGTCCGCAAGTGTCTAACTCGTTTTTGGACAGGGACTGTGTGCTTTTACTGATTTGTACTACGGACTGTCCGGGTGGCCAGTCCGGACAGTACTGTCTCAGGTCGCGGACCGTCCGGGATTTATAGCCGGACGGTCCGCACGTGTTAACTTGTTGTGATCCGAGGCTCGGGTGTTTCATGCTGCCAGGTCGCGGACGGTCCGGCCTTGAGGGGCGGACTGTCCGGACCCACCTTTTGAGTCAGCTCTGACATGTTTTTGAATGTCTTTATAGCCGTTATATGTACGGCGGACCGTCCGGCCCTAGGGCGCGGACGGTCCGCGTGTGCGCAGAATTGCTACCTTTTGCACATAACGGTTGGATTTTAGTGGGGGTCTATAAATAGAAGGGTAGCTCGTGTGAGAAAGCTCTCTTGGCCATTCCTTGCATACATTGAGCTCATTTGTGATCCTCCAACTCACTCTCTCACACTCTTTGCTTGAGATTGCATTCTAGTGAGAGATTGAGTGTTCCTAGTGCATTTGCATCATTTGGTGATTCTTGAGGCACTAGGTGGTACTCCGAGCAAGCGTCGTTGGCTTGTTACTCTTGGAGGTTGCCGCCTCCTAGACGGCTCGGGTGATTGTCTCCGTCGAGCTCTCCAAGAAGATTGTGGAGAAGCCGCGGTGTGGATTGTGAGGGGTTCGCGCCTACCTCGCCGGAGCGGCAAAGGTGACATTAGTGGAATCGAGGTATTGAGTGATTTCTTGTCCACTTGGCTCAAAGATCAAGTCGTGTCTTGATAGAGGAGCAAGTGAGAGCTTGAAGTCCACCTCAACGTGGATTAGGGGTGATCGGCAAATCACCGATACCACGGGATAAATTTCGGTGTCTATTGTTTCTAGCATTACTTATTGCCTTGCAATTGATTAGTGCTTTGCTTATTGTTCTTCAAGCATTCAATTTCCGTAGTTGTTTTTCATACATTGTTTACTTATTGATACTAGATAATTTACTTCTCTTGTTGCATTGATTAAATTTATTGAGTATTGTTGTTTTTAGTCAAAACCGTCTATTCACCCCCCCCCCTCTAGCCGGTGTCCTTGATCCTACAGACCTCCACGACGGCATCTCCTCGCGGCGGAAGAGGAGCACTCAGGTCATCCCCGCCACCCTCCTCGCCGGAGGAGACGGAGATGGGGCAACCGTGGCCACGCAGGAGGCAGCACCTTATCGGCTGTCAAGCTGGATCGAGTTGACGACGCCGGCACTCCTCCAGGGGACATGTCGGGTGTTGTCCTCGCGCCTGAGACAACGACGAGCGCCGCTTCCCCGCAACGTGCTAGCCCCAAGTGGACTGACGATGCCGGCACCCTCGCAAAGGACCTGCTGGGTGTCACCCTCGTACCTGAGATGACGGTGCGTTCCGTCCCCGACATGACTTCACCACCGTCCATCGACCAAGAGGTATCGTCCGTATTCCACCCTGTTCCCTTTCGATTTAGTTTCGATCCACCTAGCGACCCCGCTACGGTGAGCGCTTTCGCAAGGGCTTATCCAAACCTTCCGGGGTACCATATGTGGTCAACCTAGGACCGATTGACAGCCGTATCAACCTCCGGACCTGAAAGTTCCCTTTGCCCGGGAACAGGATCTGGATGTCGCCTAGAGGGGGGGTGAATAGGCGGATAAAAATTATCACTTTGAAAACTGAAATTCTTGCTCTACTCGAAGGCTGGATCGCAGTGGAAAGAAAGACCCTTCGAGTAGGTTGCAGCGGAATAGAAGATCCTGTCTCAAAATGTCCTGCACTTCAAATATAACTTGTACCACAGATAAGCATTAAAGTGCAGATATAAAGAGTAGATACGGCAGAGAGACAGCACACAGTACAGAGCGAAGCACAAAGACACAGGGATTTATCCCGAGGTTCGTCCAAGCCTGAAATGCTTGCCTGGTCCTCATTGGAGTTAGCCACACCTAGGCTTGGAGTCTATTTCAACTCCTTCCTCCGTTTGCTCAGATCTGTCAGTATGACAGATAGAGCCTTCCACTATGTTGAGTTGGGTTACAACAAAGCCAAGGCTGCTTACAATCTTCTTGACAGCACTCCGGCGAAGTAACGATACGCTCAAGACTATGCTCTAGCTCTTAGCAGCACTCCTCCGCTCTCTAAAGGCTTATACCTTTGCCTTCTACACAAACTAGAGAGATTCACCCAAGAGGGAGAGTGAGAATTGATCCGAGTGATGTATGCTATTGTTGGCTGCACTTCACACTCTGTTTGAGACGCCTAGAGATCCCTTTTATAGGCCCAAGGGGCCTAAGAGCAGTTGGAAGCAATCCAGGAAGGCAATTCTTGCCTTCTGTCGGGTGGCGCACCGGACAGTCCGGTGCACCACCGGACATCCACTGTTCACTGTCCGGTGCGGATCTCCTTCCTAAATTGGCGCAGTCGACCGTTGCAGACTTGGAGCCGTTGGCGCACCGGACATTGTCCGGTGCACACCGGACAGTCCGGTGCCCCCATCAGACCGTTGGCTCGGCCACGCGTCACGCGCGGATTGCGCGGCCGACCGTTGGCTCGGCCTACCGTTGGCTCACCGGACAGTCCGGTGCTCCACCGTACAGTCTGGTGAATTTTAGCCGTACGCCGCCGATGAATTCCCGAGAGCGGCCAGTTGACAGACGCTAGCCTGGCGCACCAAACACTATCCGGTGCACCACCGGACAGTCCGGTGTACCCAGACTGCGCAGAGTCTTGGCAGCACCAGCCAAGTCTTTTTCCTTTGTATTTTCTCTTCTCTTCTTCTTCTTTCTGTTTCTAACACTTGGACAAATATGTTAGTACACAAAGACCAATGTACTAAGTCTAGAAACATACCTTCTCTTTAATTTTCACTTCTTTAACATTTGGCATGATTGAGAATGATGTTGGACTCATAAATCATCAAGTCAGCTTGACTTGATCTAGATTGACATTTCTGAGCTCCAACATCCTGCAAAGGTCACATAGAATATCTCCAAGCATAGGAACAACCCAAACTAAAGGTCAAGGTGCACTTAGCTCTTTTGGGCTGCTTTCGATTCTGATTTCAACATTTGTTCTCCTTCTAGTGACCTTGTTCACTCTTTGAGCTTGGTCTTAAGCCTTATGACTTACACCACATAATTGTAGATGTTACCTCATTGGTTGTAAGTCATGTCCTTATGTAGTGTTCCTTGATGCACCATAACTCTTCTTAACTCGATCAACCCTGATTCCGCAACTCTCCTTCTTCACCCCTGGCTTTGGGTTCCTGGTCTCCTTGACTTTCTCCCGTGCACTCGGTACCTTGAAGCTCTTCTTGCTTCCATCCTTGGTTCGATCAGTTGTCTCCAAGTTATGCACATCAAGTCTCACTTAAGCATTGTCCACCTTTCCTATGATGTCCATTATCTATAGATATTTCCGTCTTTGGACCATCACACCTGTTTACTTGTGTTGAACCCTGTTAGCTTTGCATTCAGCACATATTCAACACTTATCACACTTGTTAGTCCTTTAATTGAGTTGTCATCCAAACACCAAAACCCACAAGAGAGCTTTCAATCTCCCCCTTTTTGGTGATTGATGGCAACACAATTAAAGCTTACATAAGAATAAGGTTTAAAGCACAAATTTTGAATACTAAGTTTATAGAATGCTCCCCCTAAATATGTGCTTACATCAAAATCTTAATTTTGGCCTTATATGCCAAATTGCACATACTTAGGCTAATTCGAAGCATTACTACACCTTAGCACCTGTGGGATGCATTGTGTCACTAATTAAACCATGATGCGTATGACACACAAATACACAGAATCAGAGTTAAACACCAATTGAATAGATCTACCACAGAAATATCAACCTATCACTATTCACCATTAAGATACCAAATTAAACAATTTTAAAGCACCAGAATCACATGAATATCTATTACATGATAAACACAGTAGATATTAATTGATTCATATCAATGGAAGCACTAATTTTGCATTAACACCATATTATGCAACACCAAAAACACATGAATATCTATTACATTATAACTACATTATAAACACAGTAGATATCAATTTATTCATATCAACGGAAGCACTAATTCAGCATATAATACAACAAGCATATGATTAGAATTATCAATAAAACTAACACAAATTAACACATTCTTCCTTAAGACCAAGAAAACTCAAGGAAACCCCTTTAAGATAAGCTTTCCTCTCAGGTTGAGGTAAGCTTTAATGCACAAATTCTCCCCCTTTGACATCAAACACCAAAACCATATTCAAGCAAGAACATAGAATGATGTCAAGGGACAGCAGGGTATTGAGCAGGTAAAACACACTAACAATACTCCCCTTACTCATTAAACATATGCACCACAAGCATTGGAGGAAAATTAAGATACGTACACGCAAAAGATCAATACTTCCTTTTGTACCTCTACCATGTTGTGGTGTACTTTCCATCTTGAAAGATTAATCTCTATGGAGCTCCTCCACACTTGTGCCTGGTCCTTTATCCTAACCTTTCCTTGTTGAACTTAAGATACCAAATACTTGACTTATGGAGATACCCAAGTCCTGATTGCTTCATTTCCTGCTCATCTTCCCTTTTCCACCTTGAGACTATACAAGATCACTCAAGAAACAATTAGTCTTAAAAGACACAAGTTATGTGTGCTCCCCCTAAAGTTGTGCATCAAGTATTTGAACGACTTGCACTTTGCACATTCTAGCTTCCTCAGAACTAGAGGGGATCACAACATATCTTGGTCAAGGCATACTTTATCAATTTTATCATAAAGAGATACCAATTGAATAGTTGACTTAATACAACAATGCATGCCTCAAGGAGTATAACATTTTACAAGCAACCTAGGCATGCTTCACACATGATGATCATTGCACCACATATACCAATTGAAAACGACAAGATCATGCATATAAAGCTCAATGTCTAAGCACATCATTATTGAAAGCGACAAGATCATGCATATAAAGCTTCAATGTCTAAGCTCACCATTATTGAGAAGAATTTTCTTAGGTACACCAAGAGAAACAACATTTCAAAGTATAGAGCACCTAAGCCAAGATACTACCAATTCAAAGGTAAGAACATAGCTGTAATCACAATCAATGAAACTTCAAGATTTTTAATGAAATTGCATAGTTCCATTATCCATACCTTTCCCTTTTACCTGAATACCATGAGATCCATTCTTTTAGGTTGTGTAGAGTGAGAGCACCTGTTGTCACCAATTGAGTGCTCCTTTTGCTCATGCACCTCATAGCTCAAGAGGGTGCATTGAAGGCACATACCATTGTTATACATAGAGTGCCAATACCAAGTAATTATGTGAACATGGACTAAACAACAACTATCATGCTTGCACTTGGTTAATCATTAAACATCACATAGCATGACTTACAAAAGGATACAGGTTTATCCATGAACACACAAAGAGTTAATCATGGTAAATATATCAAACGATAAGCTACCCATTGAATGATTCAAGAGATATAACACACAATCATGATTAAGCAAGCATCAATGTGGTCTTTGAAATCATGAATCAATGATTAAAAAATATTCAACACAAGCAATCTCAAAGGCATAACTATTCCAAGGACAGGTAGCACAACAATCAAACTTAAGAGCATTACTGATTTGCAATAATGTACTTAAGATACACGAGTACCGTCCTTTGGAGAGCAAGTTGCATATTCTCATTAAGGTCCTTTGCTTGATTCACCAATAATGATTAAGGACCTCTACAACTTATTTTGCTCAAGATGAACATGGGATTAGTGTTGCACAATAATTCAACCTTGGGTCAATAAATAGACAATAAAATTGACAACTTAAGCATAGAGTTTGAAATAACCATCTTAAGCTCTCCCAGGGTCTCCATTCCATCTCGAGGCACCTGCATGGTCTAGTTGGCACAGTTTGGTACCATCTTGGGATGGGTCCATGATGTTCAACTAAAAGTGCCTTTGGTACCCAAATAGCCTTTGTGCTAGTTCTAGGTGATCTCATTATTGATCTAGTACAAGTGTATGATTTGGGTCTCCTAAGCGAATGAGATAGATTTACTTGCATAGGAGCCTTACCCTTTTTACATACCTTGGATGGATGACCCTGCTCACCACGCTTGTAGCAGAGGCGTCGCTTAACCTGACATGTCGCTTGCTGTTTGTCTTCTTTCCTAGTGGGGGTCATCCCGGAGAGTGCACGTGCTTGATTTATCATTAGCGGACAAGAAGTGATCGTATGGTTCTTGTCATTGCATCTGAAGCATCTCCTTATCCCTTCATCCTTGTCATTGTATGGACACGACGCAATGAGGTGTCCTGACTTATTGCACTTAAAGTACCTCCTTTTCCCTTTTCTCTTTTTGTTCTTGGATGACATAGAGAAATGGTCAGTGCAAACAACATGACTAATTGAATCTTTACCTTTTTCCAAGCTCATGTTGATTTCTTCACTTATTGCTTTAGGAACATCTTTCTCAAGGAGTTTGACCCTTGCTGCGGTTTTTCCTTCCTCAAGCTTCTTCACCACGTGTTCGTAGATATCTTGAGGAAGTCGAGCAAGGCGTCTTCTCCTTAATTGTCTTTGTTTCTCGTTTCCAAGCAATGTCCTTTTTGACCCTACAACTTGTTGCTCATTCAAACATTCGCTTCCTCTTGAGTGACAGGGGTTAGCACATGGTGATATATTATCCAAATGTGCACTTGTGCAAGAATGAGGTTTACATGAATTTAAGTTTGTAATTACAACCTCATGAGCAACATCAAGCATGATATGGTCATCAACTAGTTTACTATGAGAATACGACAACATATCATACTTTTCACCTAGAGCAAGTTTTTCTAAATTTATCATTTCTACTTGACTCCTAAGCATAGAATTTTCAGTTCTAAGTTGAGCAACATTAGATAATACATCATGATTATTTCTTTGCTCAATTAAAACAGATTCATACCGTTGGACCAAATTCTCATGAGAGTACTTTAGCTCCTCATGTTCTTTGGTCATGTTCTCCAGGCTGTCGTTGGTTTTGATGAGAGTCTCCTCTAGCCTGAGAAACGTTTCGCCTTGTTCCTTGTTCCTTCTCAACAGCTTAACAAAGAGCGCTTTGTCTTCTTTGTTGAGATGGGTGTAGAAATGGCGAATCTCCTCTTCTTCCACGCCGTCGGTCTCATTTTCCCTGTTATTAATATCAGTGGAAGCAATACAGGAAAATGTACCTTGTGGTGATGGAGATTCATCCTCGCTATCATCCTCATATTCCTCCTCATCATTGCTTTCGTCTCCACTATCATAGTTAGCAATAAGACATTCATAACTAGTGGAAGACGAACATTTCGGTGAGGTAGATTCATCGTTTGGTTGCCATCGTTTTTGTTCTCCCTTTGAAAGGTTAGTATCACAAGCAATATAGGGAGTTGAAGCAGTACAATTTGACTCAGAATATTTTATTCTAATTCTATTCCATAGATCATGAGCATCAACAAATAAATCACTATCACTACTCATGATGGCAAAATAGGCACTTCTAGAAAGAGAGTCAACTAAGATGTTGCAAGCATGGTGATTGATAGATAGACATCTTAGTTCATCATTAGAAGGATTTTGACTAATGTTAGAGGGAAAAATACTTCTGTTAAAGATCTGTCTCAAATTAGGATCAACATGCATGAAAGCATTATAAATAGAGACAAACCAAGATTTATAATTAGAACCATCGCCTAGTAGAAGTTCTACAGTTACCTCTTGTGATGACATCGTCATCTCCGGACGGCTAAGCCCACACTGGAGAGGCCTAGCTCCGATACCAATTGAAAGTTCCCTTTTCCCGGGAACAGGATCTGGATGTCGCCTAGAGGGGGTGAATAGGCGGATAAAAAATTATCACTTTGAAAACTGAAATTCTTGCTCTACTCGAAGGCTGGATCGCAGTGGAAAGAAAGACCCTTCGAGTAGGTTGCAGCGGAATAGAAGATCCTATCTCAAAATGTCCTGCACTTCAAATATAACTTGTACCACAGATAAGCATTGAAGTGCAAATATAAAGAGTAGATACGGCAGAGAGATAGCACACAGTACAGAGCGAAGCACACAGACACAGGGATTTATCCCGAGGTTTGGCCAAGCCTGAAATGCTTGCCTAGTCCTCGTTGGAGTTAGCCACACCTGGGCTTGGAGTCTATTTCAACTCCTTCCTTTGTTTGCTCAGATCTGTCAGTATGACAGATAGAGCCTTCCACTATGTTGAGTTGGGTTACAAAAAAGCCGCGGCTGCTTACAATCTTCTTGACAGCACTCCGGCGGAGTAACGATACGCTCAAGACTATGCTCTAGCTCTTAGCAGCACTCCTCCGCTCTCTAAAGGCTTATAGCTTTGCCTTCTACACAAACTAGAGAGATTCACCCAAGAGGGAGAGTGAAAATTGATCCGAGTGATGTATGCTATTGTTGGCTGCACTTCATACTCTGTTTGAGCTAGGAGTCGTTGGAAGCAATCCAGAAAGGCAATTTTTCCTTCTGTCGGGTGGCGCACCGGACAGTCCGGTGCACCACCGGACATCCACTGTTCACTGTCCGGTGCGGATCTCCTTCCTAAATTGGCGCAGTCGACCGTTGCAGACTTGGAGCCGTTGGCGCACCGGACACTGTCCGGTGCACACCGGACAGTCCGGTGCCCCCATCAGACCGATGGCTCGGCCACGCGTCACGCGCGGATTACGCGGCCGACCGTTGGCTCGGCCGACCGTTGGCTCACTGGATAGTCCAGTGCTCCACCGGACAGTCCGGTGAATTTTAGCCGTACGCCGCCGATGAATTCCCGAGAGCGGCTAGTTGACAGACGCCAGCCTGGCGCACCGGACACTGTCCGGTGCACCACCGAATAGTCCGGTGTACCCAGACTGCGCAGAGTCTTGGCAGCTCCAGCCAAGTCTTTTTCCTTTGTATTTTCTCTTCTTTTCTTCTTCTTTTTGTTTCTAACACTTGGACAAATATGTTAGTACACAAAGACCAATGGACTAAGTCTAGAAACATACCTTCTCTTGATTTTCACTTCTTTAACATTTGGCATGATTGAGAATGATGTTGGACTCATAAATCATCAAGTCAGCTTGACTTGATCTAGATTGACATTTCTGAGCTCCAACATCCTGCAAAGGTCACATAGAACATCTCCAAGCATAGGAACAACCCAAACTAAAGGTCAAGGTGCACTTAGCTCTTTTGGGCTACTTCCGATTCTGATTTCAACATTTGTTCTCCTTCTAGTGACCTTGTTCACTCTTTGAGCTTGGTCTTGAGCCTTATGACTTACACCACATAATTGTAGATGTTACCTCATTGGTTGTAAGTCATGTCCTTATGTAGTGTTCCTTGATGCACCATAACTCTTCTTAACTCGATCAACCCTGATTCTGCAAGTCTCCTTCTTCACCCCTGGCTTTGGGTTCCTGGTCTCCTTGACTTTCTCCCGTGCACTCAGTACCTCGAAGCTCTTCTTGCTTCCATCCTTGGTTCGATCAGTTGTCTCCAAGTTATGCACATCAAGTCTCACTTAAGCATTGTCCACCTTTCCTATGATGTCTATTATCTATAGATATTTCCGTCTTTGGACCATCACACCTGTTTACTTGTGTTGAACCCTGTTAGCTTTGCATTCAGCACCTGTTCAACACTTAACACACTTGTTAGTCCTTTAGTTGAGTTGTCATCCAAACACCAAAACCCACAAGAGAGCTTTCAGGACCAGCGGGTTCCGAGGAAGAGGACGACCCCAACTTCGGTTGGGATTTCTCTGGCCTCAGTGATCCCGGTGCCATGCGGGACTTCATGTCCGCATGTGACCACTGCCTCTCCGGTTGCTCTGACGATGGCCACGGCCTTGACGATGAGGGTTATGGCCCAAGTCGCGAATGTTTCCACGTCGATCAGGGAGATCACGACGAAGGCAACCACCTCGGTATGTCGGAGGTTGACGATCCCCCTGGGCCCGCATCTCGCGTTGACATCCCGCGGGAGCTAGCTGTGGTCCCAGTCCCTGCAGGGGTCGGGACACACAGCTCGAGCAAATCCGCGAGATGCAGGCCAAGGTCGACAAGGAAGCATGGTGGCTTGTGCAGCTCCGACAGAACATCGAGCAGGAGTGGGTAGGCCGAACACTCGCCGGAGGAGCCCGTCATCGGGCCCGGGACGTCCAACGCCGCATCGTCGACAATGCCAAGGCAGCGCTGCCCTCGGCCATCAGCGGGTCTAGCCAGGACCTAGCTGCAGCGGCGATGCTACTTCGAACCATGTCGGAGCCATCCACCACCAAGGGACGGCGTATCTAGGGCAAACTCAAGGATCTCCTGGAAGGTGCCGCAGTTCGACGAGCCGAGAGCTCTGCCTCCTGAAGGCGAGCTGACCCCTCGGAGCATCACGTGGCGTCCTCCCGACGCATGTGGGAGGCCTCGGTCCATCCTGAGCGCACGCGGGATGAGGCACCTGCCGCCCGGGATCGCCTCGACAACGGGCATCACCATCGCGACCATTGAGCCTGCCTCGAGGAGAAGGTGCGCCGAGGCTACCATCCTAGGCGCGGGGGACGCTGCGACAGCGAGGAGGATCGGAGTCCCTCGCCCAAGCCACCCGGTCCACGAGTCTTCAGCCGGGCCATACGACGAGCGGCGTTCCTCGCCCATTTCCGAGCCCCGACTACCATCACTAAGTACTCGGGGGAGACGAGGCCGGAGTTGTGGCTCGCGGACTACCAACTGGCATGCCAGTTGGGAGGGGCGGACGATGACAACCTCATAATCCGTAATCTACCCCTTTTCCTCTCCAACGCTGCCCGGGCCTGGCTGGAGCATGTGCCTCCTGCGCAGATCTCCGACTGGGACGACCTGGTCAAGGCTTTCGCGGGAAATTTCCTGGGCACGTACGTGCGCCCTGGGTACTCATGGGATCTCCGAAGCTGCCGCCAGCAGCCTGGGGAATCCCTCCGAGAGTACATCCGGCGGTTTTTGAAGCAGCGCACCGAGCTGCCTAACATCACCGACTCGGACGTCATCAAAGCTTTCCTCGCCGGCACCACTTGCCGAGACCTGGTGAGCAAACTGGGGCGCAAGACTCCCACCAAGGCGAGCAAATTGATGGACGTCGCCACCTAGTTCGCCTCGGGTCAGGAGGCGATTGAGGCCATCTTTCGAAAAGACAAGCAGCCTCAGGAGGAGTCGAAGGAAGACGCCCCTGAGGCGTCCGCCCAGCGTGGCGCGAAGAAGAAGGCCAAGAAGAAGGCACAAGCAAAGCGCAATGCCGCCGAAGCGAATCTCATCGCTGCTGCCGAGCACAGGAACCCTCGGAAGCCTCCTAGAGGGACCGGCGCGTTTGACAAGATGCTCAAGGAGTCGTGCCCCTATCACCAGGGTCCCGTCAAGCACACCCTTGAAGAATGTGTCATGCTCCGGCGCTACTTCCATAAGGCCGGGCCCCCGGCAGAAGATGGCAAGGGCCAAGGCAACATCAAGAAGAAGGGCGGCAAGGAAGAGGAGTTCCCGGAGATTCACAACTGCTTCATGATTTACGGCGGGCAGGTGGCGAACGCCTCGGCTCGGCACCGCAAGCAGGAGCGCTGGGAGGTCTGCTCGGTAAAGGTGGTAGCGCCAGCCTACCTAGACTGGTCTGACAAGCCTATCACCTTTGACCGAGGCGACCACCCCGACTTCGTGCCAAGCCCAGGAAGGTACCTGCTCGTCGTCAATCTGATCATCGGCAACGTTAGGCTCTCCAAGGTCCTCATGGACGGAGGCAGCAGCCTCAACATCATCTACGCCGAGACCCTAGAACTCTTGGGAGTTGATCGGTCCGAGGTCCGGGCCGGTGCGGCACCCTTCCACGGGATCGCACCCGGAAAGCGTATCCTGCCCCTCGGGCGGATTGACTTGCCTGTCTGCTTCGGAACTCTCTCCAACTTCCGAAAGGAAACCCTCACCTTCGAGGTGGTTGGGTTCCGAGGGACCTACCGCGCGGTGTTGGGAAGGCCATGCTACGCCAAGTTTATGGCCGTCCCCAACTACACCTACCTCAAGCTCAAGATGCCAGGCCCCAATGGGATCATCACCATCGGCTCCACGTACCGCCACGCGTACGAATGCGACGTGGATTGCGTGGAGTACGTAGAGGCCCTCGTCGAGTCCGAGGCCCTCATCGCCGACCTGGAACGCCTCTCCAAGGAGGCGCCCGACGCGAAGCGGCATGCCGGCAACTACGAACCAGTCGAGGCGGTTAAGTCCGTCTCTCTCGACCCCAGCAACGACGTCAGCAAGAAAGTCAGGGTCGGCTCCGAGCTCGACCCCAAATAGGAAGCAGTGCTCGTCGACTTTCTCCGCGCAAACGCCGAAGTTTTTGTGTGGAGTCCCTCGGACATGCCAGGCATACCAAGGGATGTCGCCGAGCACTCACTGGACATCAGAGCAGGAGCCCGACCTGTGAAGCAGACCCTGCGCCGTTTTGATGAAGAAAAGCGCAGGGCCATAGGCGAGGAGATCCACAAGCTACTCGCGGCAGGGTTCATCAAAGAGGTATTCCATCCCGAATGGTTAGCTAACCCTATTCTTGTAAGGAAAAAGGATGGGAAATGGAGGATGTGCGTAGACTACACTGGTCTAAACAAAGCATGTCCGAAGGTTCCCTACCCTCTGCCTCGCATCGATCAAATTATGGACTCCACTGCTGGGTGCGAAACCCTGTCATTCCTCGATGCCTACTCAGGCTATCACCAAATCAAGATGAAAGAGTCCGACCAGCTCGCGACTTCTTTTATCACACCTTTTGGCATGTATTATTACACTACAATGCCATTTGGTTTGAGGAATGCAGGCGCCACCTACCAGAGGTGCATGAACCATGTGTTCGGAGAACACATCGGCAGAACGGTCGAGGCTTACATCGATGACATCGTTGTCAAGACAAAGAAAGCCTCCGACCTCCTCTCTGACCTTGAAACGACATTCAAGTGTCTGGGAGCGAAAGGCATAAAACTCAACCCCGAGAAGTGTGTCTTCGGAGTCCCCCGAGGCATGCTCCTAGGGTTCATCGTCTCCGAGCGTGGCATAGAGGCCAACCCGGAGAAAATCGCGGCCATCACCAACATGGGACCAATAAAAGATTTGAAAGGAGTACAGAGGGTCATGGGATGCCTTGCGGCTCTGAGCCGTTTCATCTAACGCCTTGGCAAAAAAGGATTGCCCCTGTACCGCCTCTTAAGGAAGACCGAGCGCTTCACTTGGACCCCCGAGGCCGAGGAAGCCGTCGGAAACTTAAAGGCACTCCTTACAAATGCACCCATCTTGGTGCCCCCCGCCGCGGGAGAAGCCCTCTTGATCTACGTAGCCGCAACCACTCAGGTGGTCCGCACCGCGGTCGTAGTCGAGAGACAAGAAGAAGGGCATGCACTGCTCGTCCAGAGGCCAGTCTACTTCATCAGCGAAGTGCTATCCGAGACCAAAGTCCGCTACCCGCAGATCCAGAAGCTGCTCTACGTAGTGATTCTGACGCGACGGAAGCTGCGACACTACTTCGAGTCTCATCCGGTTACTGTGGTGTCATCTTTTCCCCTGGGAGAAATCATCCAGAGCCGAGAGGCCTCGGGTAGGATAGCAAAATGGGCGGTGGAACTCATGGGCGAAACACTTTCATTTGCCCCTCGGAAGGCCATAAAATCCCAAGTCTTAGCCGACTTCCTCGCTGAGTGGACTGACACCCAGTTACCGACGGCCCCAATCCAACCCGAGCTTTGGACCATGTACTTCGACGGGTCGCTAATGAAAACCGGAGCAGGCACGGGCTTGCTCTTCATCTCACCCCTCGAAGAACATGTTCGCTACGTGCTGCGCCTCCATTTCCCGGCATCAAATAATGTGGCCGAGTACGAAGCCTTGGTTAATGGCCTACGCATTGCCGTCGAGCTAGGGGTTCAGTGCCTCGATGCTCGTGGCGACTCACAGCTCATCATCGACCAGGTCATGAAGAACTCCCACTGCCGCGATCGAAAAATGGAGGCCTACTGCGACGAAGTTTGGCGCTTGGAAGACAAGTTCTACGGACTAGAACTCAACCATGTTGCTCGACGGTACAACGAAACTGCAGATGAGCTGGCGAAAATAGCCTCGGGGCGAATGACGGTTCCCTCGAACGTCTTTTCCAAGGATATATATTAGCCATCCGTCCAAGTCGACGACGCGCCCGAGCCCGAGGAGGCCTCGGCCCAGCCCGAGGTACCCTCGGACGCCGAGGGCGAGGCCCTGCGTGTCGAGGAGGAGCGGAATGGGATCACACCGGTCCCGAACTAGCAGACCCCGTACCTGGAATATCTCCTCCGAGGAGAGCTGCCCCTTGACAAGGCCGAAGCTTGGCGACTGGCTCGGCGTGCCAAGTCGTTCGTTTTGCTGGGTGATGAAAAGGAGCTGTATCACCGCAGCCCCTCGGGCATTCTCCAGCGATGCATATCCATTGCCCAAGAACAAGAGCTGTTACAAGAAATACACTCGGGGGCTTGTGGTCACCATGCAGCACCTCGAGCTCTCATGGGAAACGCTTTCCGACAAGGTTTTTACTGGCCAACCGCAGTGGCCGACGCCACTAGGATTGTATGCTCCTGCCGGGGGTGTCAATTCTACGCGCGACAGACGCACCGGCCCGCTCAGGCACTACAGACGATACCTATCACTTGGCTGTTTGCTGTGTGGGGTCTGGACCTCGTCGGTCCCTTGCAGAAGGCACCCGGGGGCTTCACGCACCTGCTGGTCGCCATCGACAAATTCTCCAAGTGGATCGAGGTCCGACCCTTAAACCAGCATCAGGTCCGAGCAGGCGGTGGCATTCTTCACCAATATCATCCATCGCTTTGGAGTCCCAAATTCCATCATCACCGACAATGGCACGCAGTTCACCGGAAAAAAGTTCCTGGACTTTTGCGAGGGCCACCACATCCGTGTGGACTGGGCCGCCGTAGCCCACCCGATGACAAATGGGCAGGTGGAGCGCGCCAACGGTATGATTTTGCAGGGACTAAAACTGAGGATCTACAACGACCTCAACAAGTTTGGCAAGCGATGGATGAAGGAGCTACCCTCGGTGGTCTGGAGTTTGAGGACAACGCCGAGCCGGGCCACGGGCTTCATGCCGTTATTCCTAGTCTGTGGGGCCGAGGCTATCTTACCCACGGACTTGGAATACGGTTCCCCGAGGACAAAGGCGTACGACGACCGAGGCAACCAGACCAGCCAAGAAGATTCCTTGGACCAGCTGGAAGAGGCTTGGGACGTGGCCTTACTACACTCGGCGCGGTATCAGCAGTCTCTACGACGCTACCACGCCCGAAGGGTTCGGCCCCGAGGCTTCCAAGTGGGAGACTTGGTGCTTCGGCTGCGACAAGATGCCCGAGGGCGCCACAAGCTTACTCCTCCTTGGAAGGGGCCGATCATCGCCAAAATTCTGAAGCCCGAGACATACAAGCTGGCCAACGATCAAGGCGAGGTCTACAGCAACGCTTGGAACATCGAACAGCTACATCGCTTCTTCCCTTAAAATGTTTCAAGTCGTTCATATTCCTCGTTTTCTTTACATAAATAAATAAAGTCTAACCGTCAAGGAAGGATCAGCCTTGCCTCGGAAAAGCCCGACCCTCCCTCGAGGGCTAGAAGGGGGGAACCCCCTCTGCGTCAAAATTTTCTTCAGAAAAGTTTTCTACCAAGAAAAGTTTTCTACTGAAACAACTCTCGTGCCTTCCGACTATATCGATAACGAAACCCTAAAAACGAGCAGGAGAGACCTTAAGCGGCAAGGCCGACCGAGCCGAGGGACTCCTACGCCTCCGGGTACGGATACCTCACTCGTCACCTTCCGCGAAAAGTAAATCACGCTCGGATAAGCGGTTCTGCTATCGAACAAGTCCTAACGCTCGGGTAGAAAACGACTTTCGTGCTTTCGACTATATCGATAGCAGGGTCCTACGAACGGGTGAGAGAGCACGTAAGCGGCAAGGCCGACCGAGCCGAGGGACTCCTACACCTCCAGGATACGGATACCTCAATCATCACCTTTCGCGAAAAGTAACTCACGCTCGGATAAGCGATCCTGCTACCGAACAAGTCCTAACACTCGGGTAGAAAACGACTTTCGTGCATTTTTCGACTATATCGATAGCAGAATCCTACGAAAGGGTAAGAGAGCACGTAAGCGGCAAGGCCGACCGAGCCGAGGGACTCCTATGCCTCCGGGATACGGATACCTCACCCATCACCTTCCACGAAAAGTAACTCTCGCTCGGATAATACGATTCTGCTGCCGACGAACAAGTCCTAAATGCTCGAAACAAGAGGAAAGAAAACACAACTTTATAATCTGAATGCTAAATATGTTTAGGCCTCGGTGGCCGCAAAAAACATACGCATACTTCAGATGAACTGTTCATGCAGGCTCAAACATCAGCAGGGAGAGGAGCAGCACTGAAAGTCGCCTAGAGAGGGGTGAATAGGGCGAAACTGAAATTTACAAAGTTAATCACAACTACAAGCCAGGTTAGCGTTAGAAATATAATCGAGTCCGAGAGAGGGCGTAAAAACAAATCGCAAGCGAATAAAGAAGTGAGACACAAGGATTTGTTTTTCCGAGGTTCGTTTCTCTCAAACCTACTCCCCGTTGAGGTGGTCACAAAGACCGGGTCTCTTTCAACCCTTTCCCTCTCTCAAACGGTCCCTCGGACCGAGTGAGCTTCTCTTCTCAATCACACGGGACACAAAGTCCCCGCAAGGACCACCACACAATTGGTGTCTCTTGCTTTGTTTACAATTGAGATGTTCGCAAGAAAGAATGAGAAAAAGAAGCAATCCAAGCGCAAGAGCTCAAATGAACACAACAATCACTCTCTCTAACCACTAAAGCTTTAAGTGGAATTGGGAGAGGATTTGATCTCTTTGGTTTGTCTTGTATTGAATGCTAGAGCTCTTGTAAGGTGTAGAAGTGTAGAAACTTGGATCACTTGAATGTGGGGTGGTTGGGGGTATTTATAACCCCAACCACCAAACTAGCCGTTTGGTGAAGGCTTCTGTCGCATGGCGCACCGGACAGTCCGGTGCGCCACCGGACACTGTCCGGTGCGCCAGCCACGTCACCTGGCCGTTGGGTTCCGACCGTTGGAGCTCTGTCTTGTGGGCCCGCCTGGCTGTCCGGTGGCGCACCGGACAGACCCTGTAGGCTGTCCGGTGTACCACCCGCGCGTGCTCTGCTCCTCTGCGCGCGCTGGCGCGCATTTAATGCGTTGCAGTCGACCTTTGCGCGCGAAGTAGCCGTTGCTCCGCTGGCTCACCGGACAGTCCGGTGTTGCACCGGACAGTCCGGTGAATTTTAGCGGAGCGGATTCCCGAAGCTGGCGAGTTCAGAGTCGCTTTCCCCAGGGCACCGGACAGTCCAGTGAATTATAGCGAAGCGCCTTTGAGATTTCTCGAATGTGAAGGAAGAGTTCAGCTTGGAGTCCCCTGGTGCACCGGACAGTCCGGTGCGCCAGACCAGGGCAGCCTTCGGTTGTCCCTTGCTCTCTTTGTTTGAACCCATTCTTGGTCTTTTTATTGACTTATTGTGAACCTTTGCCACCTGTAGAACTTATGGACTAGAGCAAACTAGTTAGTCCAATTATTTGTGTTGGACAATTCAACCACCAAAATCAATTAGGAAATAGGTGTAAGCCCAATTCCCTTTCAATCTCCCCCTTTTTGGTGATTGATGCCAACACAAACCAAAGCAAGTATAGAAGTGCATAATTGAACTAGTTTTCATATTTGTAAGTGCAAAGGTTACTTAGAATTGAGCCAATAGAAATTCATAAGATATGCATGGATTGTTTCTTTATAATTTTAACATTTTGGACCATGCTTGCACCACATGTTTTGTTTTTGCAAATTCTTTTGTAAAATCTTTTCAAAGACATTTTGCAACTAGTCAAAGGTAAATGAATAAGATTTTTGAGAAGCATTTATAAGATTTGAAAATTTCTCCCCCTGTTTCAAATGCTTTTTCTTTGACTAAACAAAACTCCCCCTCAATAAAAACTTCCTCTTAGTGTTCAAGAGGGTTTTAAGATATCAATTTTGAAAATACTACTTTCTCCCCCTTTTGAACATAATAAGATACCAATTTGAAATTCATTAGTTTAAAATTAGGTGGTGGTGCGGTCCTTTTGCTTTGGGCTTAATACTCTCTCCCCCTTTGGCATGAATCGCCAAAAACGGATGTTTGAGTGAAATATAAGCCCTTTCATGAACTACTTTCTCCCCCTTTGGCAAACAAATAATATGAGTGAAGATTATACCAAAAGACGGAGAGATGCTCGGAGCGACGGCGAAGGATGAGTGATGGAGTGGAGTGGAAGCCTTTGTCTTGGCCGAAGACTCCTTTTTCCCTTTCAATCTATGACTTATCATAAAATGGACTTGAAAGAACACATTAGTCATAGCACATGAAAGAGATGATCAAAGGTATATATGTGAGCTATGTATGCAAGACATCAATAAAAATTCCTAGAATCAAGAATATTTAGCTCATGCCTAAGTCTGGTAAAAGTTTGTTCATCCAATGGCTTGGTAAAGATATCGGCTAATTGATCTTTAGTATTAATGTATGCCATCTCGATATCTCCCTTTTGTTGGTGATCCCTTAAGAAGTGATACCGAATGGCTATGTGTTTAGTGCGGCTATGCTCAACGGGATTATCCGCCATGCGGATTGCACTCTCATTATCACATAGAAGAGGAAAGTTTGGTTAATTTGTAACCATAGTCCCTAAGGGTTTGCCTCATCCAAAGTAGTTACGCGCAACAATGGCATGCGGCAATGTACTCGGCTTCGGCGGTAGAAAGAGCTACGGAATTTTGCTTCTTTGAAGCCTAGGACACCAAGGATCTTCCCAAGAACTGGCAAGTCCCCGATGTGCTCTTTATATTAATTTTACACCCTGCCCAATCGGCATCCGAAAAACCAATTAAATAAAATGTGGATCCCCTAGGATACCAAAGCCCAAACTTAGGAGTATAAGCCAAATATCTCAAGATTCGTTTTACGGCCGTAAGGTGAGCTTCCTTAGGGTCGGCTTGGAATCTTGCACACATGCATACGGAAAGCATAATGTCCGGTCGAGATGCACACAAATAGAGTAAAGAACCTATCATCGACCGGTATACCTTTTGATCTATGGATTTACCTTCCGTGTCGAGGTCGAGATGCCCATTGGTTCCCATGGGTGTCTTGATGGGCTTGGCATCCTTCATCCCAAACTTGCTTAGAATGTCTTGAGTATACTTCATTTGGCTAATGAAGGTGCCCTCTTGGAGTTGTTTCACTTGAAATCCTAAGAAATACTTCAACTCCCCCATCATTGACATCTCGAATTTCTGTGTCATGATCCTACTAAATTCTTCACATGTAGATTCGTTAGTAGACCCAAATATAATATCATCAACATAAATTTGGCATACAAACAAATCATTGTCAAGAGTTTTAGTGAATAGAGTAGGATCGGCCTTTCTGATTTTGAAGCCATTAGCAATAAGGAAATCTCTTAGGCATTCATACCATGCTCTTGGGGCTTGCTTGAGCCCATAAAGCGCCTTAGAGAGCCTATAGACATGGTTAGGGTACTCACTGTCTTCAAAGCCGGGAGGTTGCTCAACATAGACCTCTTCCTTGATTGGTCCATTGAGGAAGGCACTCTTCACGTCCATTTGGTAAAGCTTGAAGCCATCGTAAGTAGCATAGGCTAATAATATACGAATTGACTCAAGCCTAGCTACGGGTGCATAGGTTTCACCAAAATCCAAACCTTCGACTTGGGAGTATCCCTTGGCCACAAGTCGAGCTTTGTTCCTTGTCACCATACCATGCTCATCTTGCTTGTTGCGGAAGACCCATTTGGTTCCTACAACATTTTGATTAGGACGTGGAACTAAATGCCATACCTCGTTCCTAGTGAAGTTGTTGAGCTCCTCTTGCATTGCCACCACCCAATCCGAATCTTGAAGTGCTTCCTCTACCCTGTGTGGCTCAATAGAGGAAACAAAAGAGTAATGCTCACAAAAATGTGCAACACGAGATCTAGTGGTTACCCCCTTATGAATGTCGCCGAGGATGGTGTCGACGGGGTGATCTCGTTGGATTGCTTGGTGGACTCTTGGGTGTGGCGGTCGTTGTTCTTCATCCTCCTTGTCTTGATCATTTGCATCTCCCCCTTGATCATTGTCGTCATCTTGAGGTGGCTCATCTTTTTGATCTTCTTCTTCATCAACTTGAGCCTCATCCTCATTTTGAGTTGTTGGAGATGCTTGCGTGGAGGAGGATGGTTGATCTTGTGCTTGGATGGGCTCTTCGATTTCCTTAGGACACACATCCCCTATGGACATGTTCCTTAGCGCAACGCACGGAGCCTCTTCATCATCTAATTCATCAAGATCAACTTGCTCTACTTGAGAGCCGTTAGTCTCATCAAACACAATATCACAAGAAACTTCAACTAGTCCAGTGGACTTGTTGAAGACTCTATATGCCCTTGTGTTTGAATCATATCCTAGTAAAAAGCCTTCTACAGCCTTAGGAGCAAATTTTGATTTTCTACCTCTTTTAACAAGAATAAAACATTTGCTACCAAAGACTCTAAAATAAGAAACATTGGGCTTTTTACCGGTGAGGAGTTCATAAGATGTCTTCTTGAGGATTCGGTGGAGATATAACCGGTTGATGGCGTAGCAGGCGGTGTTGACGGCCTCGGCCCAAAACCGATCCGATGTCTTGTATTCATCAAGCATGGTCCTTGTCATGTCCAATAGAGTTCTATTCTTCCTCTCCACTACACCATTTTGTTGTGGCATGTAGGGAGAAGAGAACTCATGCTTGATGCCCTCCTCCTCAAGGAAGCCTTCGATTTGTGAGTTCTTGAACTCCGTTCCGTTGTCGCTTCTTATTTTCTTGATCCTTAAGCCGAACTCATTTTGAGCTCGTCTCAAGAATCCCTTTAAGGTCTCTTGGGTTTGAGATTTTTCCTGCAAAAAGAATACCCAAGTGAAGCGAGAATAATCATCCACAATAACTAAACAATACTTACTCCCGCCGATGCTTATGTAAGCGATCGGGCCAAATAAATCCATGTGTAGGAGCTCGAGTGGCCTGTCAGTCGTTAGGATGTTCTTGTGTGGATGATGAGTGCCAACTTGCTTCCCTGCTTGGCATGCGCTACAAATCCTGTCTTTCTCAAAATGAACATTTGTTAGTCCTAAAATGTTGTAACACCCACTTTGTAATTGCTAGATAAAGTACCAATAGAGAAAACAATTTCTCTCTTTTTGTGAGTTGATCTTTATACATCATCACATGTGAACACCATATTTTAAAACAGATAATTATAAAATATAAGCCACTAAATCATTGCATCATACTAAGATTTTTATTTTGTGTGCATTTTATGACAATATAATAATAAATGTGACAAGAAATATATTAAAATCCAAAGTAGAATTTAAAATCCAAAAAGGAATTGTGGAATTTAGGAAAGAGAGAAATAAGAATTTTGTGGATAAAAATAAGTAAATAAAAATATATTATTCCTCCACTGGGAGCTTGAATTTGTATACTTGACTTAATGTTGAAATTCAAATTCAAATTTTAAATTCAAAATAGTTAGAAATAAAATAAAACAGAAAATAAAGGATAAAAGAAAAAGAAAAGGGAAAGGGGGCTTACCTGGGCTGGAATACCTGTTTTCGGCCCACCTAACCCACCCCTGTGCGCGGCCACTTTAATGCCTGGCGCCGACATGTGGGGACGCCTGGTCAGCTGGGTTGCTCGCGTCGCGTGGGACTCGGTCTCGCTGCACTCGGGGACCCGCTGGTCAGCTCCTTGGCACGTGCCTGGGGGATGTCTGTCTCACCGGCTTGTGGACCCGCCCTGTCAAGACTATCTTCCTCACCAAACCGAACACCACGATGTTGTCGCGCGCCTGCCGACCTTGGTTGTTGCTTCCTTCCCGGAATTTTCGCGCCTCTCAGAGTATAAAGCTAGGGTCCCGGTTCCACTCTACCCTCCATCCGACCCGGGGACATCTACGGCGTGCTGTGGATGGTGGCGCTGTGGAAGGTCCCGCCGCGGGGGAAAATGGTGCCGCCGTCGTTGGCCAAGCGATTTGTCATCTCCCAGGCCTCGAGAACCGACCGGAACTTTTCCTTGGGTCGCCTGGAACTTGCTCGTGCCCTCAATCAGCGAAATCAGTGGCGGGGGAGCCCGGGATTGCTCGCCGTCGCTCCATGGCCGCCGCGGGCCGCTGTCTGCCGTGGACACTCGTCGTTGGGTCGTCTCCCGCTCTGGTAAGTCCTCCGTTGGATTCGTGGAACCCATGGCATCGCGCAGCTTCGTCCGATTAGGTTTTAAGGCCCTATGTCGCCGACCGCATGTGCGCCGGTGAGCTCCACCACCGTGGAGCTTCCTGTACGCCGTGTCCGGACAGCGTGGGGAGGAAGACAGCCGTTGGGCCGTCCGATCCTAGCCAACGGATAAGATTAGATCTGGGGGAGGTGTAACGCACGGCCGTTGGATCGTGGGCGTGTGGCCACGATTAGATGTGGATACCGGTTCGCCCAGTGTGGTTATGGACCGTTTGATCTCGATCGTGTGGCTCTGGGGGGATCTCGACTTCTTTAAATCCCTGCCCTTGAATTTAGATCCAACCGCGGGGATCGCGTACCGGTTCGTGGGGCTCGGGATTTAATCTTGGCCGTTCACACTTGATCAGACGGCTCTGAATCAACGATACCCCTTCGCCGTGGCCACTTTCTAAAAGAGACCCTGCCTTTTCTTGAAATAAACCCGCCATCCCCGTTTTACTGTTTCCTGAGTCTCGGGAATCTTGCGCCGAGCCCCCTGTGCTTCTGTTTAATTGAGGCCCAGTCCGGAGAGTTATAAAATCAGGAAAATTAATTAGAAAATGAGTTTTTAATATAAAAATAATTCCTAGAATTTATATAATTCATAGAAAATGCATATGAACTCCAAATTAATCCATTCCACTTCCTATAATTTTGTAATATTATTGTTTATCAATTAGTGCCACTGGTTTTACATAAAAGTCACATTAAAATTGTTAACTTAATTAATCTTGTACTAAGCACATAGAATCTTTGGAAATCCATAACTTAAAATCTACAACTCCAAAATTAATAATTCTTTTTCCTGTGATCTTATTTTGATATGTAGATTATTAATATGTATTTTGCATATATGTTTGGTGTAATGTTAATTTTGCCTATACATTGTTTGTTTGTATTGCTACGACTAGCGTGAGGTCACGAGTCATTTGAAGATCATCCTGGTACCTGGATTCTCAAGGCCCAGGCAAGTTGTGCTCTTGATCACTTCTTTTTACCCAGCCATGTTCTGATTAATCATAATGATCTGCATAGGTTAATTTTGATGGGACCCAATAGGTTACCCTAGTTTGTCTATCTTTATACCTTGTTTACCACTGAACCTTTTGGGTAGTACTTGCTAGTGCTTTATGTGGTTTTGGGTATGAAGGTATATTATTCATGATCACACTTTTATATATGTTTATTATTACTGTTCATGATAAGATCATTATGTTAATTGGAACATGGAGCGACCACCCGGGAAAACAGTGCTACCACAAGGGAGGAATGGGACCCCTTGGCTGATTAATTAGGAAAGCTAGTGGAAGACTACCTTACCCGAAAGGGGCAAGGGCAGTAGGGGAGTGGTCAGTGTAGGGAGGCCCTCGGGAGGATTTTGCTGCGATGGCGGTCCTGCAAGGGATTCCTGCATTGGAACTTCCTATAAACTGTAGCGGGTTTTCGGAAGCTAGTGGAACTTTGTAAAGGCCTCGTAGTGGATCCCTAGCCATTCACCTCGGTAGTGTCTAAGGGCCTTGCAAACCCTGGCGACATGGGATACACGACTTGTGGGTAAAGGGTACAACCTCTGCAGAGTGTAAAACTGGTATACTAGCCGTGCTCACGGTCAAGAGCAGCTCGGACCCTCACATGATTAAATTATGGAACTTAAACTCAATTTGTCATATGCATTGCATTGCAGGTGATGTTGTTACTTCTGTTCTACTATTTAATTGGGTTGGTATTTACTTATACTTAGTAATTGCTAATAAAATTTTGACCAACTTTAAAAGCAATGCTCAGCTCTAACCATCTTCTTTGGTAAGCCTTACACTTCACGTGAGCTCCCACCTTTGGCGAGTTCATGCACATTATTCCCCACAACTTGTTGAGCGATGAACGTATGTGAGCTCACTCTTGCTGTCTCACATACACCACAGGTCAAGACCAGGTACTGCAGGATGAAGCGCTTGGAGGATGCTGCGATGAGTTCGTGAGTGGTCTAGGTCGTCGTCTCCCAGTCAACTTTGGGTTGCTGGACCGTTGTCTCCTTATAATGTAATTATTTATTTTGTATAGAACTCCTGTTATATATAAAGATGTGACATTCGATCCTGTGCCACTATACATCATAAGTATGAGACTTGGTCCCAGCATACCTGGTGTTTATGTTAATCCCGGGTTTTGGACCCCTAAAATCCGGGTGTGACAGAAGTGGTATCAGAGGAATGTTGACTGTAGGACGAAACCTAGATAGAACTAGACAACCATTATCTACTTACCTTTGTTACTCTAATTCTTTCTAAACTTCTCTTAATCTTTTCTCATCTATTTCCGCTTTACTCTGATCAATCTTACCTTATCTTTCTAAAGACATTTGGGGATTTCACACTTTGAAATCCTGTGACTGAAGTGACCTTTAGGAATAGGAGACCCAATCCTAGGAACAAAACAAAACTATTTTTATAAGTGTCTATATATTTGAATGTTTGTTCTTATGATATCTGTCTGATTTGGATCTTTGTTTGAGTGTGATGGGTTGTCGAGTAATGTCCACAATTACATCTGCATATACATCTAGGCATAAAGGATAGCATTTGTAAGATAACTAGACAACCTAGATTATCCCCATTGGAACATATCTAAGCTTAAGAGATTTATCTTATCCTAAAAGATCTCATTCTAACTAATTCATCTTATCTTAAAAGATTCTCCCTTATCTTAATAGATCCATTTCATCTTAAAAGATACTCATCTTATCTCGAAAAGATTTTATCCTTATCCTAATAGATTAAACTGGTCACAAAAGATTCTATCTTATCTTTATGGATTCATCTTGTCCTAATAAGCATATTTACCTCACCCTAGTAACAACCAAGATCTAATCCAAAGTAATTAGATATTATCTAGTCTAATCTAGTTATATCCAACCTAATCCAGATTCTATCTAATCTAAATATGACCCAATCTAAAAGTGAGTTATTTAATAAATTAGTTAGTACTAGTGAAATGGATTAGACCTCACTCCTATAAAAATGATTTAAGCTAAAGTGCTGCCCTAAATTAACTTGACCATATACATATGCAACCACCTTACCCATCCGATAGTTGCATAATCCCTCTGTGTTAACCTAATAGAGCTTCTGACCTACCTACACTGTATACCCCATCCTATCTCAAAAGATTCTAACATATCCTAACAAAGATATATCTTACCCTGATAAACCTATCTAACTCAAACTAGTCTAATCTAGATCATAGCTAATTTAATATGGTCTAATCTAGTGTGAGTTACTTAATGCTGGTACACAAGATATGTCCATACTCCTAAAATCACTTAAGCCTAATTTGGAGACTTATATCAACTTGGCCATACACAACAACTCGATCTATATAACAAGTTACATAACTTACCCAATCAATAAAGTCTTAATGGATTGCATAATCTATCAACCACCACTTGACATCAAACCAGATTTTGACCCACATAATAGGTTACATGATCTATCCAACCAATCTAGAGGCAAACAAACAAACCAAATTTTGACCAATCTCATTTAAACTCCTAAGCCACCCACTAAACTAGCTGCTCTACCTACTTGTCACCCACAAATCTATCTTAACCATAGGCCCCTAACTCTGGTGGCAACCCCAAGAATGAAGACACCAAGGTCTGAAAAAGAACAGCTCAACCTCGACAAGGAAGAAGATGAGTCAAGATCCACAATCTTGGATGGAGTCTTTCTTTACCCCACTCTTTCTTGCCCAAACCTATATAGGCTTTAAAAGATATCTTTTATCCTGCATAATAAAGTGTCTATAACCATATATACCTATGCTCTCCTAATAACTAACTAATAATAAAAAAAAGGGGGACTCTTGATTTTTGAACTAGCTAGAAACTGAAATCTAGACTACAAGCTAAATTTGTTGTATCATGTTCCTTACAAATCTCGAGGACGAGATTATTTTTAAGGGGGGTAGGATTTGTAACACCCACTTTGTAATTGCTAGATAAAGTACCAATAGAGAAAACAATTTCTCTCTTTTTGTGAGTTGATCTTTATACATCATCACATGTGAACACCATATTTTAAAACAGATAATTATAAAATATAAGCCACTAAATCATTGCATCATACTAAGATTTTTATTTTGTGTGCATTTTATGACAATATAATAATAAATGTGACAAGAAATATATTAAAATCCAAAGTAGAATTTAAAATCCAAAAAGGAACTGTGGAATTTAGGAAAGAGAGAAATAAGAATTTTGTGGATAAAAATAAGTAAATAAAAATATATTATTCCTCCACTGGGAGCTTGAATTTGTATACTTGACTTAATGTTGAAATTCAAATTCAAATTTTAAATTCAAAATAGTTAGAAATAAAATAAAACAGAAAATAAAGGATAAAAGAAAAAGAAAAGGGAAAGGGGGCTTACCTGGGCTGGAATACCTGTTTTCGGCCCACCTAACCCACCCCTGTGCGCGGCCACTTTAATGCCTGGCGCCGACATGTGGGGACGCCTGGTCAGCTGGGTTGCTCGCGTCGCGTGGGACTCGGTCTCGCTGCACTCGGGGACCCGCTGGTCAGCTCCTTGGCACGCGCCTGGGGGATGTCTGTCTCACCGGCTTGTGGACCCGCCCTGTCAAGACTATCTTCCTCACCAAACCGAACACCGCGATGTTGTCGCGCGCCTGCCGACCTTGGTTGTTGCTTCCTTCCCGGAATTTTCGCGCCTCTCAGAGTATAAAGCTAGGGTCCCGGTTCCACTCTACCCTCCATCCGACCCGGGGACATCTACGGCGTGCTGTGGATGGTGGCGCTGTGGAAGGTCCCGCCGCGGGGGAAAATGGTGCCGCCGTCGTTGGCCAAGCGATTTGTCATCTCCCAGGCCTCGAGAACCGACCGGAACTTTTCCTTGGGTCGCCTGGAACTTGCTCGTGCCCTCAATCAGCGAAATCAGTGGCGGGGGAGCCCGGGATTGCTCGCCGTCGTTCCATGGCCGCCGCGGGCCGCTGTCTGCCGTGGACACTCGTCGTTGGGTCGTCTCCCGCTCTGGTAAGTCCTCCGTTGGATTCGTGGAACCCATGGCATCGCGCAGCTTCGTCCGATTAGGTTTTAAGGCCCTATGTCGCCGACCGCATGTGCGCCGGTGAGCTCCACCACCGTGGAGCTTCCTGTACGCCGTGTCCGGACAGCGTGGGGAGGAAGACAGCCGTTGGGCCGTCCGATCCTAGCCAACGGATAAGATTAGATCTGGGGGAGGTGTAACGCACGGCCGTTGGATCGTGGGCGTGTGGCCACGATTAGATGTGGATACCGGTTCGCCCAGTGTGGTTATGGACCGTTTGATCTCGATCGTGTGGCTCTGGGGGGATCTCGACTTCTTTAAATCCCTGCCCTTGAATTTAGATCCAACCGCGGGGATCGCGTACCGGTTCGTGGGGCTCGGGATTTAATCTTGGCCGTTCACACTTGATCAGACGGCTCTGAATCAACGATACCCCTTCGCCGTGGCCACTTTCTAAAAGAGACCCTGCCTTTTCTTGAAATAAACCCGCCATCCCCGTTTTACTGTTTCCTGAGTCTCGGGAATCTTGCGCCGAGCCCCCTCTGCTTCTGTTTAATTGAGGCCCAGTCCGGAGAGTTATAAAATCAGGAAAATTAATTAGAAAATGAGTTTTTAATATAAAAATAATTCCTAGAATTTATATAATTCATAGAAAATGCATATGAACTCCAAATTAATCCATTCCACTTCCTATAATTTTGTAATATTATTGTTTATCAATTAGTGCCACTGGTTTTACATAAAAGTCACATTAAAATTGTTAACTTAATTAATCTTGTACTAAGCACATAGAATCTTTGGAAATCCATAACTTAAAATCTACAACTCCAAAATTAATAATTCTTTTTCCTGTGATCTTATTTTGATATGTAGATTATTAATATGTATTTTGCATATATGTTTGGTGTAATGTTAATTTTGCCTATACACTGTTTGTTTGTATTGCTACGACTAGCGTGAGGTCACGAGTCATCTGAAGATCATCCTGGTACCTGGATTCTCAAGGCCCAGGCAAGTTGTGCTCTTGATCACTTCTTTTTACCCAGCCATGTTCTGATTAATCATAATGATCTGCATAGGTTAATTTTGATGGGACCCAATAGGTTACCCTAGTTTGTCTATCTTTATACCTTGTTTACCACTGAACCTTTTGGGTAGTACTTGCTAGTGCTTTATATGGTTTTGGGTATGAAGGTATATTATTCATGATCACACTTTTATATATGTTTATTATTACTGTTCATGATAAGATCATTATGTTAATTGGAACATGGAGCGACCACCCGGGAAAACAGTGCTACCACAAGGGAGGAATGGGACCCCTTGGCTGATTAATTAGGAAAGCTAGTGGAAGACTACCTTACCCGAAAGGGGCAAGGGCAGTAGGGGAGTGGTCAGTGTAGGGAGGCCCTCGGGAGGATTTTGCTGCGATGGCGGTCCTGCAAGGGATTCCTGCATTGGAACTTCCTATAAACTGTAGCGGGTTTTCGGAAGCTAGTGGAACTTTGTAAAGGCCTCGTAGTGGATCCCTAGCCATTCACCTCGGTAGTGTCTAAGGGCCTTGCAAACCCTGGCGACATGGGATACACGACTTGTGGGTAAAGGGTACAACCTCTGCAGAGTGTAAAACTGGTATACTAGCCGTGCTCACGGTCAAGAGCAGCTCGGACCCTCACATGATTAAATTATGGAACTTAAACTCAATTTGTCATATGCATTGCATTGCAGGTGATGTTGTTACTTCTGTTCTACTATTTAATTGGGTTGGTATTTACTTATACTTAGTAACTGCTAATAAAATTTTGACCAACTTTAAAAGCAATGCTCAGCTCTAACCATCTTCTTTGGTAAGCCTTACACTTCACGTGAGCTCCCACCTTTGGCGAGTTCATGCACATTATTCCCCACAACTTGTTGAGCGATGAACGTATGTGAGCTCACTCTTGCTGTCTCACATACACCACAGGTCAAGACCAGGTACTGCAGGATGAAGCGCTTGGAGGATGCTGCGATGAGTTCGTGAGTGGTCTAGGTCGTCGTCTCCCAGTCAACTTTGGGTTGCTGGACCGTTGTCTCCTTATAATGTAATTATTTATTTTGTATAGAACTCCTGTTATATATAAAGATGTGACATTCGATCCTGTGCCACTATACATCATAAGTATGAGACTTGGTCCCAGCATACCTGGTGTTTATGTTAATCCCGGGTTTTGGACCCCTAAAATCCGGGTGTGACAAATGTGCTCTCCCTTTATAAGCTTATGAAGATTCTTCATTCCAACATGGGCTAGTCGGCGGTGCCAGAGCCAACCCATGTTAGTCTTAGCAACTAAGCAAGTGTCTAGTTTAGCGCTATCAAAATCTACCAAGTATAGCTGACCCTCTAACACTCCCTTAAATGCTATTGAATCATCACTCCTTCTAAAGACAGTGACACCGACATCAGTAAATAGACAGTTGTAGCCCATTTGACATAATTGGGAAACGAAAAGCAAGTTATAATCTAAAGAATCTACAAGAAAAACATTGGAAATGGAATGGTCAGGAGATATAGCTATTTTACCCAAACCTTTGACCAAACCTTGGTTTCCATCCCCGAATGTGATAGCTCGTTGGGGATCTTGATTTTTCTCATAGGAGGAGAACATCTTCTTCTCCACTGTCATGTGGTTTGTGCACCCGCTATCGATGATCCAACTTGAGCCCCCGGATGCATAAACCTATAAAACAAGTTTAGTTCTTGATTTTAGGTACCCAAACAGTTTTGGGTCCTTTAGCATTAGAGACAAGAACTTTGGGTACCCAAACACAAGTTTTGGAGCTCTTGTGTTTGCCCCCAATATACTTGGCAACTACCTTGCCTGATTTGTTGGTTAGCACATAAGAAGCATCAAAAGTTTTAAATGAAATGCTATGATCATTTGACGCAGTAGGAGTTTTCTTCTTAGGCAACTTAGCACGGGTTGGTTGCCTAGAGCTAGATGTCTCACCCTTATACATGAAAGCATGATTAGGGCCAGAGTGAGACTTCCTAGAATGAATTCTCCTAATTTTATGCTCTGGATAACCGGCAGGGTACAAAATGTAACCCTCGTTATCCTGAGGCATGGGAGCCTTGCCCTTAACAAAGTTGGATAATTTCTTAGGAGGGGCATTAAGTTTGACATTGTCTCCCTTTTGGAAGCCAATGCCATCCTTGATGCCAGGGCGTCTCCCACTATAGAGCATGCTTCTAGCAAATTTAAATTTTTCATTTTCTAAGTCATGCTCATTTATTTTAGCATTAAGTTGAGCTATGTGATCATTTTGTTTCTTAATTAAAGCTAGATGGTCATGGATAGCATCAACATTAATGTCTCTACATCTAGTGCAAATGGAAGTATGCTCAATGGTAGATGTAGAGGGTTTGCAAGAATTAAGTTCAACAATCTTAGCACGCAAAATATCATTGTTATCTCTAAGATCGGAAATTGTAACATTGCAAACATCTAAATCCTTAGCCTTAGCAATCAACTTTTCATTTTCAGTTCTAAGGCTATCAAGAGAAATATTCAATTCATTAATCTTAGCAAGTAAATCAATATTATCATCTCTAAGATTGGAAATTGAAGTATTACAAACATTAGAATCAACCTTAGCAATTAATTTAGCATTTTCATTTCTAAGGTTCGCAATAGTATCATGGCATGTGCTTAGCTCACTAGATAATTTTTCACATTTTTCTACTTCTAGAGCATAAGCATTCTTAACCTTAACATGCTTTTTGTTTTCCTTGATTAGGAAGTCCTCTTGGGTGTCCAAGAGTTCATCCTTTTCATGGATGGCACTAATTAATTCATTTAATTTTTCTTTTTGTTGCATGTTTAGGTTGGCAAAAAGGGTACGCAAATTATCCTCCTCATCACTAGCATTATCATCACTAGAGGACTCATATTTAGTGGAGGATTTGGATTTAACCTTCTTCTTTTTGCCGTCCTTTGCCATGAGGCACTTGTGGCCGACGTTGGGGAAGAGGAGTCCCTTGGTGACGGCGATGTTGGCGGCGTCCTCGTTGGAGGAGGAGTCAGTGGAGCTCTCGTCGGAGTCCCACTCCCGGCAAACATGGGCATCACCGCCCTTCTTCTTGTAGTACCTCTTCTTCTCCTTTCTTCTCCCCTTCTTGTCGTCGCCCCTGTCACTATCACTAGATAATGGACATTTAGCAATGAAATGACCGGGCTTACCACATTTGTAGCAAACTTTCTTGGAGCGGGACTTGTAGTCTTTCCCCCTCCTTTGCTTGAGGATTTGGCGGAAGCTCTTGATGATGAGAGCCATCTCCTCATTGTCGAGCTTAGAGGCGTCGATTGATTGTCTACTTGATGTAGACTCCTCCTTTTTCTCCTCCGTCGCCTTGAATGCAATCGGTTGTGCTTCGGGCGCGGAGGGGCCATCTAGCTCGATGATCTTCTTTGAGCCTTTGATCATCAACTCAAAGCTCACAAAATTACCTATTACTTCCTCGGGAGTCATTTGTGTATATCTAGGATTTCCTCGAATTAATTGAACTTGCATAGGGTTAAGAAAAACGAGGGATCTTAGAATAACCTTGACCATCTCATGGTCATCCCATTTGGTGCTCTCGAGGTTGCGCACTTGGTTCACCAAGGTCTTCAAGCGGTTGTACATGGCTTGAGGGTCCTCGCCTTGGTTGAGTCGGAACTGACCGAGCTCCCCCTCGATCATCTCCCGCTTAGTGATTTTGGTCACCTCGTCTCCTTCGTGCGTGGTCTTGAGTACGTCCCAAATTTCCTTCGCACTCTTTAACCCTTGCACCTTATTATACTCCTCTCGACTTAGAGAGGCGAGGAGTATAGTGGTGGCTTGGGAGTTAAAGTGCCGGATTTGGGCGACCTCGTCCGAATCATAGTCTTCATCCCCTGGTCATGGTACCTGTACTCCAATCTCAACAACATCCCAAATGATAGTGTGGAGTGAGGTTAGATGATGCCTCATTTTATCACTCCACATATTATAATCTTCACCATCAAACATAGGTGGTTTGCCTAATGGGACGAAAAGTAATGGAGTACGTTTGGAAATGCGAGGATAGCGTAGAGGAATCTTACTAAACTTCTTGCGCTCATGGCGCTTAGAAGTTACGGACGGCGCGTCGGAGCCGGAGGTGGAAGGTGATGAAGAATCGGTCTCGTAGTAGACCACCTTCCTCATCTTCTTTTTCTTGTCGCCACTCTGATGCGACTTGTGGGAAGAGGGTTTCTTCTCCTTCCCCTTCCCTTTGTTGCGGGACTCTTCCGATAAAGCCTTCCCGTGGCTTGTAGTGGGCTTGTCGCCGGTCTCCATCTCCCTCTTGGCATGATCTCCCGACATCACTTTGAGCGGTTAGGCTCTAATGAAGCACCGGGCTCTGATACCAATTGAAAGTCGCCTAGAGGGGGGTGAATAGGGCGAAACTGAAATTTACAAAGTTAATCACAACTACAAGCCAGGTTAGCGTTAGAAATATAATCGAGTCCGAGAGAGGGCGTAAAAACAAATCGCAAGCGAATAAAGAAGTGAGACACAAGGATTTGTTTTACCGAGGTTCGGTTCTCTCAAACCTACTCCTCGTTGAGGTGGTCACAAAGTCCGGGTCTCTTTCAACCCTTTCCCTCTCTCAAACGGTCCCTCGGACCGAGTGAGCTTCTCTTCTCAATCACACGGGACACAAAGTCCCCGCAAGGACCACCACACAATTGGTGTCTCTTGCTTTGTTTACAATTGAGATGTTCGCAAGAAAGAATGAGAAAAAGAAGCAATCCAAGCGCAAGAGCTCAAATGAACACAACAATCACTCTCTCTAATCACTAAAGCTTTAAGTGGAATTGGGAGCGGATTTGATCTCTTTGGTTTGTCTTGTATTGAATGCTAGAGCTCTTGTAAGGTGTAGAAGTGTAGAAACTTGGATCACTTCAATGTGGGGTGGTTGGGGGTATTTATAACCCCAACCACCAAACTAGCCGTTTGGTGAAGGCTTCTGTCGCATGGCGCACCGGACAGTCCGGTGCGCCACCGGATACTGTCCGGTGCGCTAGCCACGTCACCTGGTCGTTGGGTTCCGATTGTTGGAGCTCTGTCTTGTGGGCCCGCCTGGCTGTCCGGTGGCGCACCGGACAGGCCCTGTAGGCTGTCCGGTGTACCACCCACGCGTGCTCTGCTCCTCTGCGCGCGCTGGCGCGCATTTAATGCGTTGCAGTCAACCATTGCGCGCGAAGTAGCCGTTGCTCCACTGGCTCACCGGACAGTCCAGTGTTGCACCGGACAGTCCGGTGAATTTTAGCGGAGCGGATTCCCGAAGCTGGCGAGTTCAGAGTCGCTTTCCCCAGGGGCACCGGACACTGTCGGGTGGTGCACCAGACAGTCCGATGAATTATAGCGAAGCGCCTCTGAGATTTCCCGAAGGTGAGGAGTTCAGCTTGGAGTCCCCTGGTGCACCGGACACTGTCCGATGGTGCACCGGACAGTCCAGTGCGCCAAACCAGGGCAGCCTTCGGTTGTCCCTTGCTCTCTTTGTTTGAACCCATTCTTGGTCTTTTTATTGACTTATTGTGAACCTTTGCCACCTGTAGAACTTATGGACTAGAGCAAACTAGTTAGTCCAATTATTTGTGTTGGGCAATTCAACCACCAAAATCAATTAGGAAATAGGTGTAAGCCTAATTCCCTTTCAAGCACCCTCGGCGTCGTTTCCACCCTCAACCGAATCTGGCCCAGTCTCAGACGGCGATGCGAGGAGGCGCCTCGGCCAGCCGCTCCGAAGCCCCAGCCAGCTGTCCCCCGAGGATCTCAGCCCGGCTCACGGCTTCAGCGGCTTGGCTCCGGGATTAGTCCTGCTCGCGGGTGATCTGGCCAAACCCCAGCTGCCGCTGCTGCACCTCCTCGGCCTGGGAAGCCACTGCTCCCGCGCCAAGAAAGCCTCTGTTCGAGCCGACATCGCCTCTGTCCACGTCACCGCTACCTTCAGCTTCGGCTCATTGCAGAGCAGTCGAAGGTTCTAAAACCTGGCGAAAGAGACCTTGAACGGCAAGGCCGACCGAGCCGAGGGAATCCTACGCCTCCGGGATACGGATACCTCACTCGTCACCTTCCGTGAAAAGTAACTCGCGCTCAGTTAAGTGGTTCGGCTACCGACGGGCAAGTCTCAAGGCTCGAAACAAGGAAGAAGCACGACTTTCTACTCAAATACCCAAATGTTCAGGCCTCAGCGGCTACAAACAACAAACACACGTACTCGGGATAACTACGCTATGTAGGCGTCGGTAGCGCCCTCGGCGGCTTTCCCGACCTACAACAGATATCTCAGTACATGGAGCAATCACATTTTGCTCTTACATTCCCTAACGAACGGGACTCTAGCTCCATTCCTGCGGGAATGAACTACCTCCACACCAGAGGGCCTGTGGGATAACGAGCTTCGATCGGCTCGCCGGCGACCGCTGCACCAGCAGCGACAACGACCTCCGTCTCAGACGGCTAGACAGCAGCAGCGATGGCCTCAGGGCAAACGCTACTGCTGAAAGGCTTTCGTTCACGTCCCTCACAGAGGACGAGAACCAGCCATTAAAGCCAAAGAGCCGGAGGCCTGGAATGCAGGTGGCGCTGGCGGTCTCGTTGGCAGAGACAACCGCTTGTGCAAGAGGAAGCCTCACCTATGGCGACCACCACCTCAGCACCGACGACAGCGGCCACCTACCCACCAACACCGCGTCAGCGAACAACGGCCGCCCCAAAGCGCACCAGCAGGTCCTCACTCCCGTCCTCGCTGAGGCTATCCTAGAACACGAGTACCGCCCTCACGGCGTACGACGTGTTGAGCGACCCCCCGGTGCAGCTGACGGTGCGAGGAGGATCTAGACGTGGCCGGCCCGCGCGCGGCACGACCGCCGCCCGGGTGGAGGACGGAAAGCTGCACCTTGGCCAAGGAGCAGCAGTTCGCCTTCCCCCGCGTGGCTGGAGGACGCCTCCGCAGGGCTGGAGGATGCCCTTCTCCCCCGAACGCTGGGGGAAGAAAAGGGTCACCGACCCACGCGGAGGCGGCCCCCCCACTCGGTGCGCTCCTCCGCCTCAGCCCGGATGACGAAGATCCTTGAAGCTGAGGGCAGGGCGGAGGTCGTAGCCCGGCTTGCTTCTCCCCACCACCAGGCTAGTGATCATCCCTACGGATGACCATTGGTGAGGGAATGCAGCCGGGCTGCATGATGAAAATCCTTGAAGCCAAGCGACGACTGGAGAGCGCCAACCCCCATAAGGTCGCGCTTCTCAAACAACAGCAAGAAGAAAGCCGCACAGGCGCGCCCCATCTAGGGACACGGAAGGTTGAAGGGAGCAATACAAGAGAGGAGTGCGAAGGCATGGCCACTGCCCGGGGGATCGATCCCCTTTTATAGGCAGATCTCCTCACTTGCGCCCCCAAGCGTCACGGGCAAAGTCTCCACTGACGTGCACCAGGGTTCCCACCCCACGACACGGGGGCTGGGTCCCACATGTCATCAGAACTGACCCGAGACGCGAAGGAGGCAAACCGCCGCACGCAAGGCATGAAACCGCCCTGCGGTTATAAGCGTTCCCTCATCCTCGCCGGAACCAGCGGACGAAAGGGAGAGCCGCCACGCAGGGAGCATGCAACCGCACCGCGGTTATGCACCCTTTCGGCTTCGTCACTTCCGGTGGACCAGCACGAAGGCCCGGTCCCACATACCATGCAACCGGCGCGACGGTCACTACGTGCAAGGAAACTACACCGCCACCTGCGCCAATGTCGCGTCTTCTCGACTGCGGAACCAGTGCCGCGACTCGAGGCAGCCCCGCGCGTGACCCAACAGTGCCAATTGGGTGCAGCGATCACGGGTCAGTCAGCCGCGGGGGTAGGCACGACAGTTGATGTGGCCAAACGCGGACCTGCAATAACTGCTGCAACAGACGAGCGGAAGCAGCGGTCAAATCACCCCTAGGCTCGCGTCCTTTCCTGAAGCAGCAGGGGAGCCCTCTCCCACGGCGTAAGGACGACGCGCCCGTGCCCCATTCCTCCAACGGCCCGCGCACGCATAACGGACGCCCCGCGAATCGCCCGTCCCGTCGCATTAACTCCTTGGTAGAGCCAGCGACGCTGTTGGCAGGCGAAGCAGGTGACGTTTCACCTCTGTCATGATGGTCGCATCAAAAAAGGTGCGCCATGATTTTTAAATTCATATCCTTTTCCGTTTCCTCTCTCTCTCTTGCCGCAGGGACCGAGAAAGGGGATATTTTGAAAGGGATCCTTCCCCGTGAAGGAAACGGGCCCCGAGCCCTCCTACTGATCAGGGGTTCGAAGGTTACGCCCTGCGGGGTCCAGCAGCCGCCCCAGAGCACTCGGGCCCCCTAGCCCTCCTACTGATCAGGGGTTCGAAGGCTAGCCCCTCGGAAAGGTTCGACAGCCGCCCTAGAGCACCCGGGCTCCGCGCCCATTACTAATCAGGGGTTCGAAGGCTGGCCCCTCGGAAGGGTTCGACAGCCGCCCTAGAGCACCCGGGCTCCGCGCCCATTACTGATCAGGGGTTCGAAGGCTGGCCCCTCGGAAGGGTTCGACAGCCGCCCTAGAGCACCCGGGCTCCGCACCCATTACTGATCAGGGGTTCGAAGGCTGGCCCCTCGGAAGGGTTCGACAGCCGCCCTAGAGCACTCGGGCTCCACGCCCATTACTGATCAGGGGTTCGAAGGCTGGCCCCTCGATAGGGTTCGACAGCCGCCCTAGAACACGCAGAGTGAGGGATGACCCTGGGTACGTCCGATACATGGCCGAGGCTTGGGCTACACTCTCAAGGTACCCTAGGACATTTCCGAGACCAGCGGGAACGATTTGTAATGGAATCCTACCGGAGGGAGGCACCGAGCCCTCGGGCCCTATCGAAATGGGTCCGAGTCCAGCAAATCCCCTGCAGGTACTTTTGGAGCACGCCTCTGGGCCACTAGCCGACCTCTAACGAACGGGGCATGGGCGTCCACTCGGATCACCCGTTAGCAACTCACTGGAAACACCATGATCGGTGCCCTCCGAGGGTAACGTGGCGCTTTCCCCCCCCCCCTTCCTCCTTATGATCGTCCTCTCGCTCTGTGCAGAGGCTCGGGGGCTGCCCTCGCACCCGGCTGCGGCCAAAACTGTTGACAGCGTCAACAAACCAGCTCAAAAACTCGGAGCCTGACCATACACCCGGGCTACGGCCAGGCCGCATGAGGGAACAACCAGGCCGACCGAGGCATCACAGCATGAATTAAGACCTTAGAGGAGTCAAAACACTCCTCCGAGGCCTCGGGGGCTACACCCGGCGGGTGCGCTCGCGCGCACCCACCGGAACGAAACATAACCAGGAAAGGCTGGTCCCCTCGCAAAAATCTGGCACAACCTCCAAGCGAGTGCCTGCAATCCCTTCGAGGCTCGGGGGCTACTGTCGGGTACCGTAATTAGGGGTACCCCCAACACTCCTAATCACGACCGATAAACACCCTCAGAGCAAATCATAAAGGCTTACGGCTCGGGTCAAAGTCAAAGCTTCGTCTACCAAGGGACGCAATCTCGCCTCGATCCGAGCCCAGCCTCGGGCGGAACAGTGGTCCCGGACGAATCCACGTCTCGCTCGAGGGTCTCCTCAGACAGTGAGCGCACCCTCGGCTCAGCCAAAGGCAAGCCTTGTCGTGCAAGCGACCTTGGCCAAATCGCCTTACTAGCCGACCATATTGCATGCGCATTTAATGCTGGGATCGCCTGACACCTTATCCTGACACGCGTGCCTCAGTCGGCAAGGTCGAAGTGACCGCAGTCACTCCGCCCTTTCACTGACTGATCTGACAGGAAAACAGCGCCGCCCGCCCCGCTCCGGCTGCTGTGCCAACCACCCGGGCGAAACCGACAACGGTCAAGTTAAGCCTTGGGTGCAACAGGAAGCTCTGCCTCACCCGACCCTGGGGCTCGGCCTCGGCCTCGGCCTCGGGAGGAGATCTCCGCCTCGCCCGACCCCAGGGCTCGGCCTCGACCTCAGCCTCGGGAAGAGTCACATCCTCGCCCGACCCTAGGCCTCGGCCCCAGCCTCGGCCTCGGAGGAGCGGCCGCCCCGTCCGACCTCAGGCTCGGATCAACCGCGCCACAAGGGATGTATCATTACCCTACTCCTAGCTAGCTCAGGCTACGAAGGAACAAGACCGGCGTCCCATCAAGCTTACCCCGGTAACAGGCAATGATGGTTCCCCGCATGCAACCATGACGTCGGTGGTTCTCAAGCCCCCCTACGGAAGCAAGGAGACGTCAGTAGGATCCATGCAGCGCTGTAGGAAACGGGTGACGCCTAAGAGGGGGGGTGAATTAGGACTTCTAAAACTTTTACTAAACTAGGCCACAATTAAATCCCTAGAGCAAAACCTATGCAAATAATCAAAACTAGAATGTGCAAACTAGGTTTTGTCTAAGTGTTGCTATCTCTACCGCAAAAGGCTAAGTTTCAATCTATACTAAATAAGTATGACTACAAGATTGAAACTTAAATGCTTAATATAAATGCGGAATGTAAAGAGCTAAGTAGAGAAGCAAACTCTCGTGGATGACGCCAGTATTTTTACCGAGGTATCCGGAACCACGCAAGGTCCCGACTTATCCTCGTTGGTGCCCCTACGCAAAGGGAAGCCCACGCGAGGGCCAAGCACCACGGTCGAGTAACTCCGTAGAGAGCCGCGGGCCTTCTCCACGCGCAAGTGGTGCTCCGCTTCCGGCTCCTCTCGGACGCTCCCCGCCGTCTCCACTATCGAGCTTCCGGCCGAAACGCCGCGGGCCTCGTTCCCTCCGGTACACGGTGGCGGCCGTGACACAAACGCGGTTGTCACGGTCTCGCAAGACTCTCGCCCCACTCGGTACAATTACAACGACTCACGCAAGAGCCGAGGGGTTGTGTGGTTTTACAAAACTCACTCAACTAACTAGGATTCACCTAGAGCAAGCGCTAAAGCGGTCTAACTAACCTAAGCACTTCGCAAAGCACCTACGCTAATCACCGAGTGATTCTATTAAGCACTTGGGTGTTTGAGCTCTTGGAAATATGCACTATGTGCCTTGGTATGTTGCTTGGGCTCTCACACTTGAGAATGGCCGGTTGGGGTGGTATTTATAGCCTCCACACCCTCAACTAGCCGTTGGACAGAAAGCAGCAGCTTTCTGTCGTCGGGTGCACCGGACAGTCCGGTGCACCACCGGACACTGCACAGTAGATGTCCGGTGCACGCCACGTCAGCCGACCGTTGGCGCCTGTAGCAGTCGACCGTTGGATCCGACCGTTGCCTTCTGCCCGTTGGCACACCGGACAGTCCGGTGCTACAGCCAGAGAGTGCCTGTCCGTGGCCTCTCTGCGCAGACTGTCCGGTGCCTCACCGGACAGTCCGGTGCACACCGGACACCGATGTCCGGTGCGCCACCAGGCGCTGGCTGACAGCCCTCATCTTGGATTTCTTCGCTGATTTCTTCGGGCTTCTTTGTTCTTGAGTATTGGACTCCTATGCATCTTTTTATGTCTTCTTTTGAGGTGTTGCATCCTCATTGCCTTGGTCCAATTCTCTTTGCATCCTGTGAACTACAAACACAAACACTAGAAAACTTATTAGTTCACGGATTGTGTTGTTCATCAAACACCAAAACTCAATTAGCCAAATGGCCCGGGGTCCATTTTCCTTACAATCTCCCCCTTTTTGGTGATTGATGACAACACAACCAAAGCAAGCAAATAATACAAGAATTTGAGTGAAAATATGCAATCTACTTGCTAAGATGCATGATTGTCCCCACAATGTGATATTATGGACTTAAGCCTCCCCCTAACTCCATAATTCACTTACTTCCTATTTTCGGACCAAATAACCAAAACCACTTGAAAAGCCATTTGTAGATATACAATTTTAAATTGGTGGTGTTTGGTGTTTGATATAGTTTTCATTGCTTTGGTCCCTAAACTTCTCCCCCTTTGGCATCAACCACCGAAAAGGAAGACATTAAAAGCATGTAGGAAATAAATAAAAGCTTGCCCTCATTAAGAATTGTATCAAATGATATCACTAGAAGGATATTAAATTAAATTATGTGAATGATACCACTTGAAGGAGTCCTCAAAAGATTACTCCCCCTAAATGAGTATTCTCCTTAGAAGGATATTAAATTAAATTATGTGAATGATACCACTTGAAGGAGTCCTCAAAAGATTACTCCCCCTAAATGAGTATTCTCCTTTAGAAAGAGTTTTTCTCCCCCTTTAGAGATGAAGAAATACTCCCCCTGACAGAGATCCTCTACTTAGGAAAAAGCATGTGAAAATTAGAGGTGCAAGACATGATTTGAAAAGACTAACTTCCCTTATGCATAGGTAACAGAATATGAGTTAACTACTTATGCATTTTTAGCAACATGGAAGCATATGATATGAAATATAGTCTAATCAAATATTGGAGAAGACATATAAATGATACTGAATGTAGTCTCAAAAGATACCAATTGAAAGTCAATGGTGAGCTTGAGAGACATGAGAGTTCTTGGAGATTTTGCAGTGGAAGATTGTTGTCTTTCTCCGGGGACTTCATTTTCCTTACAATGAGACTATCACATGAAATAGACTTGAAAAGGTGTTAGTCTCAAAGTGTTAGATTATAGAGTAACCTCCCCCTAAAGGTGTGCATACAAGTTTTGAATACTTGTAGGAGACATGCACTTTGATTTGATATCAAGAGGGGCAAATTATCTATAATCCAAACTTTGGCACATATAAGTTAAATGATACACTTTGTAGAAATCAAGATTTTCAATTGATGCATCATTTACTATGGAGTGATATAAAAGCTATGTGCCGTGCTTAAACAAACATTTTAAGCCATGTAGGTTTGCTTTAAGTATATGAATTAAAAACAAGCAATCCTACCATATGATTTACCTAGTATGCATGATTTTGAACAAAAATACATAACAAATGTAATACTAGGCAAGAAAGGTAACCTAGATAAAAGGTAAATAGATACGCATATCTAAAAACACGAAATACAATAAAACTAGTTACCTTAGTCATGGGTGGGAAATTTGGGTCCAAAGTTTTCACTAACCCACTTGGCAAGTATACTTGATCCAATATGATGTATCCCATGATATACATCCCAAATTTGCCAAGTCTCCAAATTTCCCGCTGACCTTTGGTCCACTCACTTCCCTTTCGGGATCCAAACCTTCTTGGTGCTTTTCATGGTTGAAATTATCTCCTTTGGCACCCAGATGCGTTTGGCCCCCTTTCCATTGTTGGCTTGCTTATTGGCCTTGATTGCTATCACCTTTCCGTTCTTTTTCTTCTTGATCAAATATGGTGTAGCATCCTTTTTGTTCACCTTTTTGATGTAGGTGTTGGAGATTTTGCTTGATGGCTTTTGCTTGAGCTTTTGCCTTTGTTTATCCCCGGTCATCGCCTTGCATTGGAAAGACTTGTGGCCTTCCTTGTGACATAGCCTACAAATCACAGTTTCTCCCTCTACAGGCTTGTTCACTCCCGCAGTGGTGTTATCCTGTGGAGGTTGGATTTGTTTGGCTTTGCCTTTCTTGTCATACAAAGCCTTGCCAAGGCGAGCCACTTCTTGTTTTAATTGTTCATTTTCCTTTGCAACCTCATCCGTACATGTCTCTACAACAATATTCTCAACAACGACTTGGTTGCAGGGGTTAGAATCATCAAATAAATCAAAGCAGGAAGTAGAAGCATCTTTCTTAATTATTTCAGGTATTTCAACTAAAGATGCTGCTGGGGTGCTACCAATGTTTTCTAGCTTAGTAGTTAGCTCATTATTGTGTATGCTAAGAATTTCCATTTTCTCTAGCAAATTTTCAAGAGCTTCTCGGGAGCTAGCTAACTTAGCCTTAAGTTTTTCATTCTTTTTAATAAGGCTATCATCGGTAGCAGTGGATGGAGCACTAGATTCTAATAGCTCAATTTTAGTTGATAGCTCACTATTTAAGTTTGCAAAAGTTTCAAATTTTTCTAGCAAACCTTTGTAATCATTTTGAGAGCTAACCAACTTATTTTTCAAAGTTTTAAGTTGAGCTTTTTGCTTAGTGCAAACATCCTGGAAAAAATTTACGGCTTCCGCAAGCTCTTCTAGAGAGGCCTTTCCCTCGCCTTCATCATCACTACTACTTTCATCACTAGAGGATGGAATGCTTTTGTTATCTCTTGCCATAAGGCATTTGTGTGATGACCGTGATGATCGTGACGAGGACCGGTGGCTGCGCGTCCTTGGAGGTTCATCTTCACTTGAAGAATCATCCCAAGTTCTAACACTTGTGAGCGCCTTGCCTTTGCTCCTCTCCTTTTTGGGTTTGGCCATATTTGGACAGTTGTCCCTGAAGTGACCCTTCTCCCCACACGCGAAGCATCCTCTCTTCCTTTGCTTTTTCCTGTCAATGTTAAAGAGAAGATCCTCGACCTGCAGGGGCACACCCATTAGATTAATCTTGCGGATCATCCTCATTACCTTTCCGACGCGTCGGATTGTTTCTTTGTCCTCGGAGGATGATGTGCATGGTTGATTATCTTCATCATCATCACTTTCTTCTTCTTCCTCTTCTTCACTTGAGGAACTTGGAGTGGGAGCCTTCTTTTTGCCCTTCCTTTCATCACATGCAAAAGCATATGGCCTTGAGGAAGTTGGCTCCTCTCCCCGACTCATTTTTCGCGACATCTCAAAGGCCGCGATTTTCCCAATCACAATGGTCGGGGTCATGTTGCTCAAGTCCTCCATGTTGTGAAGGATGGTGATGATGCTCCCATATCTTTGTTGTGGTAGCAGGGAGATAATCTTCCTCACAATGTCCGCATCACCTAGCTTATTAATGCCAATAGAGTTGAGCTCATTGATTATTAGATTCAAACGAGAGTACATGTCTCTAACAAGCTCATCATCTTTCATAGCAAAAGAATTGTACTCATTTAAGACTAGGCAATGTTTTTGCTCACGGACATTTGATGTGCCGTCATGGAGCTCATGCAATTTTAGCCAAATCTCATTAGCAGTTTTCAAGGTAAATACTTGGTTAAAAATATCCATGCTAAGAGATTTAAACAAGCAATTTTTGGCTCTAGCATTTAAATGGATTTCTTTTTCCTCACTCGTGGTGGGTTTCTCGGGATTCTTGAGGGGTTTCATCCCGTCACGAGTGACTCTCCAAACACCTAGATCAACGACCTCTAGGTAACAAGCCATTCTAGCACTATAATATGGGAAGTTAGTGCCGTCGAAGTGTGGTGGCCTATGGGTATCCATCCCTTCCTCAAAAAAGCGTCGGCTCTTTTAGCGATGAAGCTAAAGCGTTTCAAATGAGCCAAACCGGGCTTTGATACCACTTGTAGGAAACGGGTGACGCCTAAGAGGGGGGGGGTGAATTAGGACTTCTAAAACTTTTACTAAACTAGGCCACAATTAAATCCCTAGAGCAAAACCTATGCAAATAATCAAAACTAGAATGTGCAAACTAGGTTTTGTCTAAGTGTTGCTATCTCTACCGCAAAAGGCTAAGTTTCAATCTATACTAAATAAGTATGACTACAAGATTGAAACTTAAATGCTTAATATAAATGCGGAATGTAAAGAGCTAAGTAGAGAAGCAAACTCTCGTGGATGACGCCGGTATTTTTACCGAGGTATCCGGAACCACGCAAGGTCCCGACTAATCCTCGTTGGTGCCCCTACGCAAAGGGAAGCCCACGCGAGGGCCAAGCACCACGGTCGAGTAACTCCGTAGAGAGCCGCGGGCCTTCTCCACGCGCAAGTGGTGCTCCGCTTCCGGCTCCTCTCGGACGCTCCCCGCCGTCTCCACTATCGAGCTTCCGGCCGAAACGCCGCGGGCCTCGTTCCCTCCGGTACACGGTGGCGGCCGTGACACAAACGCGGTTGTCACGGTCTCGCAAGACTCTCGCCCCACTCGGTACAATTACAACGACTCACGCAAGAGCCGAGGGGTTGTGTGGTTTTACAAAACTCACTCAACTAACTAGGATTCACCTAGAGCAAGCGCTAAAGCGGTCTAACTAACCTAAGCACTTCGCAAAGCACCTACGCTAATCACCGAGTGATTCTATTAAGCACTTGGGTGTTTGAGCTCTTGGAAATATGCACTATGTGCCTTGGTATGTTGCTTGGGCTCTCACACTTGAGAATGGCCGGTTGGGGTGGTATTTATAGCCTCCACACCCTCAACTAGCCGTTGGACAGAAAGCAGCAGCTTTCTGTCGTCGGGTGCACCGGACAGTCCGGTGCACCACCGGACACTGCACAGTAGATGTCCGGTACACGCCACGTCAGCCGACCGTTGGCGCCTGTAGCAGTCGACCGTTGCCTTCTGCCCGTTGGCACACCGGACAGTCCGGTGCTACAGCCAGAGAGCGCCTGTCCGTGGCCTCTCTGCGCAGACTGTCCGGTGCCTCACCGGACAGTCCGGTGCACACCGGACACCGATGTCCGGTGCGCCACCAGGCGCTGGCTGACAGCCCTCATCTTGGATTTCTTCGCTGATTTCTTCGGGCTTCTTTGTTCTTGAGTATTGGACTCCTATGCATCTTTTTATGTCTTCTTTTGAGGTGTTGCATCCTCATTGCCTTGGTCCAATTCTCTTTGCATCCTGTGAACTACAAACACAAACACTAGAAAACTTATTAGTTCACGGATTGTGTTGTTCATCAAACACCAAAACTCAATTAGCCAAATGGCCCGGGGTCCATTTTCCTTACAATCTCCCCCTTTTGGTGATTGATGACAACACAACCAAAGCAAGCAAATAATACAAGAATTTGAGTGAAAATATGCAATCTACTTGCTAAGATGCATGATTGTCCCCACAATGTGATATTATGGACTTAAGCCTCCCCCTAACTCCATAATTCACTTACTTCCTATTTTCGGACCAAATAACCAAAACCACTTGAAAAGCCATTTGTAGATATACAATTTTAAATTGGTGGTGTTTGGTGTTTGATATAGTTTTCATTGCTTTGGTCCCTAAACTTCTCCCCCTTTGGCATCAACCACCGAAAAGGAAGACATTAAAAGCATGTAGGAAATAAATAAAAGCTTGCCCTCATTAAGAATTGTATCAAATGATATCACTAGAAGGATATTAAATTAAATTATGTGAATGATACCACTTGAAGGAGTCCTCAAAAGATTACTCCCCCTAAATGAGTATTCTCCTTTAGAAAGAGTTTTTCTCCCCCTTTAGAGATGAAGAAATACTCCCCCTGACAGAGATCCTCTACTTAGGAAAAAGCATGTGAAAATTAGAGGTGCAAGACATGATTTGAAAAGACTAACTTCCCTTATGCATAGGTAACAGAATATGAGTTAACTACTTATGCATTTTTAGCAACATGGAAGCATATGATATGAAATATAGTCTAATCAAATATTGGAGAAGACATGTAAATGATACTGAATGTAGTCTCAAAAGATACCAATTGAAAGTCAATGGTGAGCTTGAGAGACATGAGAGTTCTTGGAGATTTTGCAGTGGAAGATTGTTGTCTTTCTCCGGGGACTTCATTTTCCTTACAATGAGACTATCACATGAAATAGACTTGAAAAGGTGTTAGTCTCAAAGTGTTAGATTATAGAGTAACCTCCCCCTAAAGGTGTGCATACAAGTTTTGAATACTTGTAGGAGACATGCACTTTGATTTGATATTAAGAGGGGCAAATTATCTATAATCCAAACTTTGGCACATATAAGTTAAATGATACAAGCGCCAACAGCTGTACTGCTACAGGGCTCAAGGCACTTCTCCGACAGCCACGATACTACCTCTACAGGGCTCGAGACGCTCCCCCGACGGCCACATTGTTATCTGTACAGGGCTCAAGGCACTTCCCTGTCAGCCACGTTAGCTCCCAGCTACACCCCATTGTACAGCTGTGCATCTCCTTATGTCTATAAAAGGGGGTGTCCAGAGCCCCACGAGAGAAGAGAGGGGAAAAAGAACGAACATACAAGCATACGAACACACGAACGCACGGCAGGAGAGACGAGTAGATGCACGACAAAGGGACGGGAGAAGACGAGCGGGGGCCGGACCCTCTCTCTCTCGCTCTCTCCTACTCGCTCTCTCTCGCCCTCGCTCTCTCGCAACGCTTGTAACCCCTACTACGAGCACCCTAGTGCAGGATAATACAAGGCTCATTTCCTCACTTGTGTTCCATCTCGCACCAACCCATCTGGACAGGGACACGCAGCGACAAATTTACTCGTCGGTCTAGAGACCCCCGGGTCCGAAACCCCGACATTATTAAACTTAACATCATTTTTAATTAGTAATTAGTGATAAAGTTAAGTTTGAAATGGTTTCATGAAATATATTTTTTTACGAATACACACAGAATCAGATGTTTCATGGTTTTTTCAATACAAATATGGAATCGGATAGAGAAAAGTACTATAAATAATACATCCATTTGACATCCATATTGAAATCGAATACGGATACGGATATCTATATTAACAGTTTTAGCGAATACGACTACAGATAATTCGGATCTTTAGACATCTATTTCCAGCCCAGGTTGGAGTGTCTACACCGTCACCGGGTACCTTACGACTAGCGAGACCCAAAACAGGGTATTCCGCGTGAGGACGAAGGGGATCTTTCCGCTCGCTAAATTAAAAAGATTATTATTACTCGTAGTCCATTTGGCGATCCGACGGCCGGCAGGGCAAAGCAAGCAAAAAGGGGAAAAACTGTTCCGCCGGGCCGACGACGGCCGGGGCCGGCGATGGATCCTGCGCGAGCAGCGGAATTAAATAGCGCGTGACCCCCGAGGCGGGCAAATCTGGATGCTTCCTTCCGTTTCCACCTCAACCCGTCCCACCGCTCCCAGTCCCGGGACGTACGGTGACCCCACCTCACACCACCACAAGTCCACAACCCCTCCGTCCTCCTCGCGGCAGCGGTGCGGCCCCGGGAGTTCCTTGATTCGGCGGGCATCGCCATGGGAGGGCGTCGCTGGCTAGCTCTGTGGTAACCTGACCTCGCCGTGCAGCTCTATAGGTAGGTACAGGGTGGGCTCTCACGATCCTCCTGGCCTCCCCCCCCCTCTCTGTCCGGATTTCTCCGCCGCTCTCTGCTCATGTGCCATGCCGAGGCGGAAAATTTGTGATTTTTGAGGGAATTCGGCGGGTTCGAGAGGGATTTGTTGTTTCTTTCCTGTTCTACGTACCAAGGCGGGTGCGCCAGTGTGCCGAAAAGCTTCGGCTTTGATGGAATCCCGGTGCTCCCGCAAGCTCTCCCCCTTCTCCGCTACTAGGATCATCATCCCTCTATGCACCCAAGGCTTCTCCTCCGCCGCGTCCCCCGCTCCCCCGCCTCTCCAACCGCCCTCTGCCAAGTTCGCGTGGATGTCGGCGGGCTGCTCTCCTTTTCCGCGCCTGCGCGCTTGTCTCTTCCCTTGTCGGATTATCGGGACCGGATAAGCTCGGCGAAGACCGTACCTACTGCCTAGCCTTGTTCTACCGCGTGTCCTCTTCCGTCTTCCCCCTCGCCGCTCGAGCTGCCAACTGTCCAGCAAATTCGACAAAATTCGTTCGCTTCTGCTTCTGTTTGGTCACCTAACCACTTCCTTCGGCTGCCAAAACGAGGTTCTTGTTTGTTTGATTGTTTCCATTTTATTAGCTTTGGTGTACAACGAAAAGAGAATGGGTTAGTTGGGTTTTCTGTGGCGCCACAAGCTAAAAGATGTTGCCAGTGCTTATCCATAAACAACGCCAGCTGCCTGGCTTTTGCTGAACATTTTTTTTTGCTTACAAATAAATAAATAAATACTAGATGAGTAGAGAGCAAGCGGAGAACATGGGGAGCGAGACACCGCCTTGCCAAGTGTAAGCAACCGAGGGGAGAACGAGCGAGACCTCCTGCGTTTCCTGCTTAATTTAACTTAGGCAGCCCGGTTTCTCGCTTTGTGCCACCTCTTCTATCTCTTGTTACATGTATGGCTTTCTTGTCATGGTTAGTTAGGCTTTCTCGGAACCGGTCCGGTGTTTTGGTTTGGCAATTCCGGTAGACAAGTTTGAAACTGTTTCTTGTTTGATCCATTTCTGTGGCTGCACCTGTGCCCTGGTTTAGACTTTTCACTGACTGAGTAACCTGATTTTTTGCCTAACTTTTTCCTCTGCAGGTAGCTAGTATTCCAGAGGTGATTTGTCCTCTCCGGATCGACCGAAGGGCAAATCTGGTTCGTGACCCCCCAGTATCAGAGAGGGCCACGGTTTTGCCTATCAATGTGTTAGGAGCTAGGACCAAGTACTGGAGCTTTCGTGGTTCCGATGGAGTCTAAGTGTGTGAACGACCAGGACGCCTTGATCGACCTGGAGAGTGGCAACGGCACTGCAGTGATCAACCATAGCAACGACCTGGAGAGTGGTTGCGTGTGTGCGTGCGCCAATGGATGTCCGAGGGATGACAGGAACAACCAGCACATGGACTGCTCTTCGCCCGCTTCGGACGCTGTTGCTAGAAGTGGAGACGACAGGAAGTCCGAGGGGGAGGAGAAGCTGGGCCTGGGCCTTCTGGACAGCTCGGGAGGGGAGAAGGCGAAGAAGAAGCGGTCGAAGAAGAAGCCGCCGCGGCCGCCGAGGCCGCTGACGCCTACGCCGCTGGACGTCTCTGACCAGAAGCTCCTCAACGAGCTGAGCGAGCTTGCCACGCTGAAGCGGGCGAGGATCGAGCGGATGAAGGCCTTGAAGAAGATGAAGAACGCCAAGCAAGGGTTCTCGGGTGGCAATCTGTGCCCCCTGATCGTCACCGTTATCTTCTGCGTCGTCATTCTCTGGCAAGGTATATATAGATCCCGTTCACTGTTGTTGGTAGTGGTCTGATGTGCTGTGTCTGTATGGAACAACCAAAGTTTAAGCCTCTTGAATAAAAGATTTGACTCACCCCCAACACTCAAATGGTCGAATTGAAGCTTTCTGGGGTTGGCTATATTGATAACTGCCAATTCATTCATTCTTTTTTTTGGGTTCGATTCACAAGTTGATATATGTTTGGATAATACGTACTCAACATGGAGATAGTTTAAGATATGATCAACAATAAAGTTAATTCAGCAAAGGAAGTTGGACTCTTTGGTAATGTCGGTTCTTTGATCTGAGTTGTAAGCATGCTATGGCTTGTGCAAACGCTGTCATTTTTTTGTCCCGAAAGCTTGCTTATTGAGCCAGTATAGCTAGCTGTCAGGATTAGTAAAACAATGTTAGTAGTCAAGAGTTCAGTTTACGGAATCAGAGAACATTTGCTCAGAACTTAAGCATCTGGATTTCGCAGGTTTCGTCTCGGGACACGGGCGGGCGGTGAGCTTCCATGGATCACCGGAATCGTCGATCAGGGGGGCGCGCAGCAGTCTGATCTCCATCAGGTTCTACAAGAACCATTCCAACACGAGGCCACCACCATTCAGCGAGACCACTGCAGCTCCCGAGTAAGTGAAACTTTCGGCCCAGCAAAGCGATATTTGGCTATTTGTATAGTCAGAATGCATACTACCTGGAACTGCTCGTCGCAACCTTTTTTTCCCTTTAGCAGCAGAGCATCTGTACATTAGAGTTTCCGAAACCGCCACATGCTGCTTCCTTCGCCTGAAGTAGCTGACCCTAGTGGTTTCCTCAACCTTTTGCAGTAACGTAGTAGAGACCGGTCCGAGGCTCAGGAATCGTAACCAAGCGAGAAGGCTGCTATAGCTCGGTGACCCGATCATGGCGGCGGCCACACCTGAAATGAAAGAAGCTTGGCCCGGCTCCTTGGCTGCTGTAAAAAACGAGTGGACTCCTAGTGTGTCGTGCGCTGGGTAGTGAATCTGTGTTGGCCGTCGTGCCACACACTGGCCATGGCTCTAGCGAAGCGAAGAGAGCAACGAAAGCAAGCGAGCGAGCAAGCTGTCTGTCCATATGTGTGTGGCATGTTATGTTACAGTAATAAAAGGTTTGCGCGCAATAAATCAGAGAGCTGATCTGAATCTGACCCACCCCGTTGTGGTGCAGTGCAGTGCAGTGCTGCTGCACTTGCTCATCTCTACTCGTTTGCTGAAATGTGGCGTGTTCTTGGTTGTCGCCGGCTGGGCTGTTCTGTTCGTACCTGCTAGAGAATGGCTGGAAGTTTTCTCGTCTCTCAGAGTTCATTTCAAGACTTTGAGCTATAGATTTCACTCAGCTCGGAACCCAGCTGCTCGAGTGAAGTGAGATGAGGTCCAGTCCAGGAGAGATGCGCACACAGGCTGTAGATCTGAAGGAGAGCCTGTAGCAATGGCGCTGCAGGTTTTCGGTTCCAGAGATGAGGTGGCTCTACCTGGCTGGGAGTCTGGGACACTGGCCAGACACGGTTCAGATCAGATCCACAGGTTCTTGTCGCCCTGTGTTGTTGTGCTCCTGTTTTCAAGTGTCGCCACAGTAATGGAGTCGCACATGGCGTTTGCTCGCTGGTGGTGGCCCGGGACCGGGATGCGCGCGCGCAGCGCAGGCACAGCTGCCGGGACGACGCGTCCGCGACACGCTTGCGAGATGCGAGTTGACCTGCGCAGGGTGCGTACACGTGCGCGGGCGCTAGATCTCCGCGCGTTGACTTGTACTGCGCTGAGGAGTTAGTGAGGATCGCATGGTGCGCATTGCTTGCTTCCTGGTCCCTAAGCTAGGCAGACGGACAGCACGACTGGTGAGCAGGAGGGCGGTGTCCCGCGTCTTGTGATGGCCTCACTGCAACGACTTGACTTGTTGAACGGCCTGGATTGAACTGGAGCCAGTGTGTGTCTAAGCTAATTTATGAGTATATTATTACATGTTACTCATATTTATTTTAAACTAAATAGGATTAGATGGCTTCTAACTCAATTGTTTGTACTAGTACAATAGTTGGGAGCCATCTAGTCTTATTTGGATTAAAATACATAGGAGCAATAATATGCTCTGGACCGGGGTTGTGCCTCGCCAGACCCGCTCTGGGATCCGCCTCCGAACTTAAGCGTATGTACTATATAGGTGTTTGGTTTGATAAAATAATTCATCCAAAATAAAATGATGTATCATGAGTTTATTTCTTAAATTTGGTGTAATGATCTAATTTTTACGTTAATACTAACTAACTATGAGAAATAAGGTGATAATGATTCAACTTATTAAATTTCACAAACCAAACAAAAAAAGAGAGGAGTAGGAAAATGATGGAGCTAAATGTTAGTATGTGTCATGTTTGAATGCCAGTCACATTATTAAATATACTTCAATTACAAAACTAATTGCATAGATAAAGATTAAATTGTGAGATAAATTTATCAATTCTAATTAATCCATAATCGGCAAGCTATAGACTTGTTGACACCTTTTTGGAGGCGCCAATCACTTCAAAAGAACCAACGGCGGTGCTCTCTGGTCAGGCGCGGACAGTCCACGGCACAGGGCCGGACGGTCCGCGACCTAGCGTAAGGCGGCGGTGCTCTCTGGTCAGGCGCGGACGGTCCGCGGCACAGGGCCGGACGGTCCGCGACCTGGTGCAGGAGCCCGGGTTCCCTGCCTGACGGCCGGACGGTCCGCGCCCTAGGGCCGGACGGTCCGCGCGTGCGCAGGGGCGGCGGATGATCGCCGGCAGCGCCTGGATCTCGCTTCTGGGAGGGACCCCGTCGGGGAGGAGAGATCCTAGGAGTTGTCTAGGCTCGGGCAGGCCAACCTAGACTCCTCTAATCGACGTAGAGTCGAGGAGAGGCGGAGAATTTGGGGATCGAGAGGCTAAACTAGAACTAGACTAGAACTACTCCTAATTGTACAGGAAATAAATGTGAAATAGAAGCTGTATTGATTCGATTGATGATTACAAATCGGCCGTAGACCTCTCTTTTTATAGAGGAGGGGGGCTGGACCCTTTACACGACTGGATTCCGAGCTAATTCCGCAAATCTAGCCAACAAACATAGCACAAAACTCGGAACCCTAAACTGCTCTGCGCATGCGGACCGTCCGGCCCACAGGCGCGGACTGTCCGGACAGTGGACCGTCCGGCCTCAAGGCCGGACCGTCCGCCAGGCTCAAAACGGTGCTCAACATATGCCCCCCTGCCTTTTGGTGGAGCTGAGCAAACCAAAAGCAACTAACTCGATGTGGTCACATCGGTTCTCTTAGGCATCTTGCCACATACTAGGATGGTACTTTTTGAGGAAACGCCCATTCAAAGCCTTAGGCAAATCCTTGCCTTGTAATGTTTGTAGCAAATAGGCGTTGTCAGACATCACCTGTTTTACTTTATAAGGACCCTCTCAGCTTGGCGACCATTTCCCGAACTTCCGGTCTTTATTCCTTAGAGGCAGAATGGTCTTCCACACGAGGTCCCCTACTTGAAATGATTTTGCTTTGACCTTCTTATTGTAGGCTCTGGCTACCATGATCTTGTCCTTTTCTATTACTCCCAAAGCTATCATCCTCTTGTCGGTCACCTCATCAATATTATCCATCATTGAATTATAATAATCAGTAGCAGTTAGATCATTTTGTCTGGCGAACCTGACAGCATTCAAACTTATTTTCACAGGCAACACTGCTTCCTGCCCATAGACAAGCTCAAAAGGAGATACTTTAGTAGCCCTATGTTTAGATATTCTATGAGCCCATAAAGCTTCAGACAAAATCTTATGCCAATGTTTAGGATTATCAGATATCTTCTTTTTTATCAAATTAATCAATGTCCTATTACTAGACTCGGCCTGTCCATTGGCCTGAGCATAATATGGAGATGAATTAAGCAGCTTAATTCTGTATAATTCAGCAAATTCACGTACCTCCTTTGACATAAAAGAAGTACCTTGATCTGTAGTCAAGGTCTGAGGAATGCCGAATCTACGAATAATATGCTTAGTTATGAACTCAATTACCTCCTTATGCGTCATGTTCTTTAGAGCAACGGCTTCAGTCCATTTGGTGAAATAGTCGGTGGCAACTAACACAAACCGATGCCCCTTTGATGATGAAGGATGAATTTCTCCAATAAAGTCTAATCCCCATCCTCTGAACGGCCAAGGCTTGATGATAGGATGTAATTCGGCTGTAGGGACCAACTGTAGGTCGCCGAATTTTTGACACACTTGGCAACCCTTGTAGTACTTGAAACAATCAGCTATCATACTAGGCCAATAAAAACTAGACCTTCGCAACAACCACTTCATCTTTGGAGCCGATTGATGAGTACCACAGATTCCTTCATGTACTTCGGCCATGGCTAATATAACATCATCTGGGCCTAAGCACTTAAGCAGGACGTCATTGACTGTTCGGCGGTAAAGTTCATCACTCATCAAAACATACTTGAAAGCTGTTCGCCGAATGTTCTTATCTGTCCTGATATTGGGATTTCGTAAATAATTAAGTATAGGTGTCCTCCAATCACTTGCATCGGCTTCATTGTCAGCCGAATCGATTAAGAGAACATTTCTGGTAACCCCGGACGGTTCGGCGTCATCACGTGGACGGTCTGTGACCTGGGAATTTGGCTCTGCACTGGTTATCAGATTTTCAGTTTTGTGAAATTTCCCTCTCTTTATCCGATAACCTGATGCATCTTGTGCCAAATCGTTAGCTCTATGATTCTCAACTCTAGAGATATGCCGAATACTGAATTCGTCAAAAGAATGGATTATGCTCCAACATTTCTCAAGGTAACTATTTAGAGTACCATCAAAACATTGATATTCTTCTAACACTTGTTGGACAATCAGCTGAGAATCACCAAATACCTTCACATGTTTTACTCCCATACCATTTAAAAGTTCTAAGCCGAATAGGAGGGCCTCATATTCAGCTTGATTATTAGTGCAATAAGTTTTCAATCGGCTAGAGAAGTCAAAGGAGGCATTACTTGGTGAAACAAGCACAATGCCAATTCCTTGCCCTTCATTGCAAACCGATCCATCAAAATATAAAGTCCAAGGAGTAATAGTGAGGTATGACATGTCTAGTTCATGAATATCATTAACCCGATGTTCTACAATGAAATCCGCTACGACTTGGCCTTTCATAGATTTCAATAGTTCATAGGCCAAGTCATATTCTATGAGTGCATAAGCCCACTTACCAATTCTACCACTCATAATTGGGTTATGCAACATGTATTTGATCACATCGGCTTGACCAGAAACAGTGTAATGACTAGACAGTAAATAACATCTACATTTGGTGCATGCATAAAACAAGCATAAGCATAACTTTTCAATAAAAGTGTACCTTGTTTCAGCATCCACCAACCTTCGGCTTAGATATGTCACCACATGCTCCTTCCCCTCAGTTTCTTATGTCAGAACAGCCCCAATGACCTTATCCTCAGCTGCAATGTATAATCGGAATGGTACTCCTGCTCGTGGTGCTTTTAATACGGGAGCCGAAGTTAAGTATTTTTTGATGAGATCAAATGCTTCTTGTTGTTCTGCCCCCAAGCGAATTCGGTATCATTCTTAAGCCGAAGAATAGGGGTGAACGCATTAATCTTCCCGGCTAGGTTAGAAATAAACCTTCGTAAATAATTCACCTTGCCGAGAAACCTCTGTACCTCGACCTTACAGGTCGGAGGTCCCACATTCCGAATAGACTTGATTCGGTCAGGGTCTATCTCTATACCATGTTCATGTATGACAAATCCTAAAAACTTACCAGCCGACACTCCAAAAGTACATTTACGTGGGTTCATTTTCAAACCATACTGACACATTTTATCAAAGGCTTTGCGCAAATCAGCTATATGAGAACTAAACTCAGCCGATTTGACTACAATATCATCAATGTAAACTTCCACAGTGTTTTCTAACAATTCATGGAAGATCAAATTCATAGCCCTCTGATAAGTAGCACCAGCATTTTTCAGACCAAATGTCATGACAACCCACTCAAATAAACCAATGAAGCCTGGACATATAAAGGCCATTTTAGACGCATCTTCTTCGGCCATGAAAATCTGGTTATATCCAGCATTACCATCAAGAAAGCTAATAATTCTATTTCCTGATGCATTATTGATTAATGTGTCGGCTATGGGCATGGGATATTCATCTTTAGGAGTTGCTCTATTTAAATTGCGAAAATCAATGCATACCCTAAGCTTACCTGACTCCTTCTTCTCTACCGGCACAATATTGGAGACCCACTCTACGTATCTGCAAGGTCTAATAAAATTAGCTTCTAGCAGCTGGTGGATTTCGTCCTTGATTCGTGGGAGAAGATCTAGACGAAAGGATCTAGCTTTCTGCTTGAAATGTCTGAAACCGGACTTAATAGGCAGCCGATGTTCGACGATCTCTCGGCTTAGTCCAGGCATCTCAGTGTAATTCCAAGCAAAACAATCTGAATATTCCTTCAATAGACCGATCATCTCATTTCTAGGATCGGTCTCCAGGGTCTTGTTTACAAAAGTTGGCCTTGGAGTGTTACCATCTCCTATGTCAATTTCCTCCAAAGGATCGGCCGATGTAAATCCCTGTCCTAGTTTATCAAGATCTCTGAATTCCTCTATCATGTCCCCCACAGAGGAATCAGATGGTCTTTGTGTGATGGCGGACTTTCCGGTCTCGGGGACCGGATCATCCGTAATACTGTCTTTTCGCTGCGGTAGATGTTCGATCTTAAAGTCCGAACTGTTTTGTGAAAGATCAGACCATCCGGCTTTGGGGGCTGAACTGTCCGTGACCAAAGACTCATAAACTTTGTGTGTATTCATCTTTTAAACTTTACTTAGGATTTAGCCGATTCTCTATCGGCTCTAGCATTACAGGAATGAAACCTTTCTTATCTATACTTATGAACTGATAATTAGAAAAATCTACTCCTGTGAGACATGTAGCAGTCTCATAAGTACAGAGTATAGGAGCATCGGCCACAGTGATGCAGGCCGATACATCAGCATGTACTTGTTCTACATCATCGCCTACCCATTGTATTAGCATTTGATGTAATGTAGAAGGTATACATTGATTGGCATGAATCCAATCTCTGCCTAGAATTAAACTGTAATTTCCTTCTACATCAGCGACGAAGAATGCAGCAGCAAGGGTCTTAGTCCCGATGGTTAATTCAACGGACGTGACTCCCCTGGCTTTAATCGAACTATCCCCAACACCGCTGAGGGTCATGTTGGTCTTGACAAGTTCGTCATCTTGTTTACCTAATTTTCTGTATAATGAATAAGGCATTAGATTTACAGCCGCCCCTCCATCTACCAACATCTTAGCAATCGGTATTCCATCAATGTGACGCGTACGAAGAGCGGCTTTAAATGATTTACCGATTCCTTTGGTTTAGTAAAGGCGGCTTCTTTAGGACCAAACTCAAACTGGGCAACAACAGGTTCATCGTCGCCGATAATAGTACAATCGGCAGAAAATGTAATAACATTTACATCCATACCTAGGCGTTCTGGAGAAGCCTCGTAGTCGACCAAGTCCTCTCCCAGCAGGTCGTCTTCTTCCATTGATGTTGGCGTGTCGTTGGAGGCTTCCTGGTGTGGTGTGGACGGTCCGGACTCCGGGGGCGGACGGTCCGCGCCTGGTGCAGATTGCCCAGTCTTGCTGGCCAGGCTAACCGCCATCCCTGCAGGGTGTTGTACAAGTGTTGTTTCATTTTCTATTTTTGTGGCCGTTTGTTTTTCTTCAACGGCCTTTGGTTTCCATTTCTTTTGCGGTGGCAGGTACTGTGGATGTGTGTCATTGAATATCTTTTCCGCCTCCTTTTCCTGGTTTTCTTTTGCTCTTAGGCGTTGTAATTTTCTCTTTTAGGACCGTGTCAATCCCGCTGGGCACCATCGAGGCATGGAGTATTTTGGATCGGTTGTTTTGATGGTAGCCGTATCTTCTTTTTTGGTCGTGTTGGCCGATTCACCAAAAATCATCGGCCCTTTATTATCTTCCTGTATGACAACATCTGCAATACCTATTTTAATCACGTCCTTCTTTGTTGTCCTTTCGGTTGCTGTAGGTACATGCCCCCCTGCCGGATTGGTCGGCCTTGGAGGCCGAGTAGTCCGGCAACCTTGTTGGGTCTGTGCCTGATGACCAGATTGAGCGGTGCTCAATCGGTCTTGTACTGGTGGTGTCAACCTGTCAAAAATAGATGTTTGGGGTGCCCCCCAGGCAGGGTACTGTGGCATCCCAAATGGATATGGTGGCATGCCCCACATTTGATTTAGGACATATGGTGGAGGTAAATATGCGTATGGATATGGCATAGGCGGATAAGGGGGTGGAGGTGCCCATGTTGGTATGTTAGGTCCCAATTGCACAGTATGACCTTTCATCTCTTCCGATTGGTGAGGTGGTCCAATCGGCCTGACCTGACGTTGCTCATGAATGGGCGAGTGGGGTCGCTTTACTGGCCGGTCACTAGGGCCGACCTTCTTTTTTACGTATTTAGACAATAATTGATCGAAAGTTGGGCCGGCTTTGACCAACCGACCAGCTGCCTTGAATGTATTTGTTTTCCACATACCTATCTCTGGCCATCGTGGCTTGAAAGTACGTGGCCGTTGCGAGTCTTGAGTACGGCCGGACCGTCCGTTGGAGTTCTCCGGACCGTTCAGCGGGGTCCCGGACCGTCCGCGCCTATGTGTCGGACCGTCCGGGATGCGCAGCACGGGTTCCTGCATCTGTCTCCCTGTCTGCGCTTCTGGGGGATAGATATCCCCCGGGTCCACTAAAAGAGTAAAAGACCTCACGAAAGGCCCAAGGGCCCAATAAATCGTGAAGCCATTATTTCGTGGGCCTGGGGAAGAATAATCAGCAGAGCAGGTTGACACGAGGCTGGATCGGTGTAAACCTGAACGGTCCGCAATGTCGAGCGAGCGATCGCAACAGAGGTCCGACTTTCCCGCGCTGGAGCTCTCATGCAGCGGAGCCATGCGAGGATAAGTCGGCGAGGGTTACGTGGAGATAAACTCAAGAGGTTCACTATCCTTTAGCTACTCGTTGTTATCATATCCACATGTATTGCTCCACGGTCGAATATATAAGGCCTAGGGGGCATCCCTTCAGAACGATCGACTGATTACTTAGCCATCCACGACAACTCTCAGTACTCTCAATCCAGAGAGCTCTCTTGTAACCACATTCACCAAGCATACTCACCAGGATGTAGGGTGTTACGCATCTCTAAGCAGCCCGAACCTGTAAACCCCGTCTACTGTTCCTCGTGCAATCGGCACGAACCATTTTGCTACAGTTGTTGACACCGTCCTACTCCAAAAAAAACACCTCGAGGGGCAACCCCGGGTGTGCGGTCGGACCCAAATCACCGACAGCTGGCGCGCCAGGTAGGGGGTGTGTCGACGATCCAAGCTAGCTCAATGGCCGTCACCTTCAACAGCAAGATCACCCTGCGCCCCGGATCCGTATTCTGCTTCGGAACAATCTCATCTGTAGCGGATGAAGAGGGAATTCTACACCGTATCGCGGATCCGCCGGAAAGGAAGTCTCTTCCAACGAACTCCGAAAATGCCGGAGAAGTGCAACCACCAGCTCTCCAGAAAAAGATCATCTCCGGAAAGTCTGGGGCCGAGGGCTTGCTGACCCGGAGAACTCCACTATCTACTTCTCCGACAACAGAATGGACACAGATCGCGAGGAAGAAGGAGACTAGGGAGAAGCAAGTTGCTCTTTCCGTTCCTCCGGCCTCAAAGGAAAATGGAAAGAAAGTCGCCGTGACGACAGTACCGTTCTACCCCGACGTCCTCTTCATCGGGAGAGTGGAGTCGCCTACCGTCTCCGACGACGAGCCGACCGCACCCGGAGAAGAACCGCCTCAACGAGAATCCCGCCGGTGGAGGAACCGGCGCAGGAACATTCGACGACATCACGCAGCCGGAGAACGGGATCCGGAGCAGCCTGTCTCGCGAGACGAGGTCTCGGAGATAGGAGAGACTCTGGAAGAACGCGTCTCCAGGGAACGGAGGAACTCCCAACGACGTGACCGTCGACGAGCTCAGGAACAAGCCGAGCAAAACGCAAGGCAACGCCGAGAAAATCCACTACTCGGCCGCAACCTGAACCCCGACTTCGCCCGAGCCATGAATACGCCGAGTGAAGTCGGAGGAGTACTAGCTCGGATAGCTGACGGACTCCCTCGGACTCCAGACGCCGAGGGCTATCGACGCCTGCTCACCCAGGCGGCCAACCATCTTCTACCTCTTGCTCACCCGCCGAACGATTTGCGGCACGCCATCAACAGTCGCCGGGACGCGCGGAGTTCTATCAACGCCTCGCGCGAACGACGACATGAGAATGAGATACGCCGCCGGGAGGAATACGACAGGGATCATGGCATCCCCACTCGGAGCCAAGCCACCGGAACCGAATCAACGACGGCCTCGACTGGTGGAACTGCTCGGGGACGGTCGAGGAACCATGACAACTACTCTCCTCCCCGGGACAGACATCATCACCGACGACAGGAGGACACATGTGGAGTGTCAGCCCTCACCCCACGCCTTAGGGCCATTCAATGGCCTCCAAACTTCAAGGTATCCAATGTCGATAAATATTAACCTAAACAAGATCCAGGGGGTTGGCTAGCCATCTACACCACCGCTGCTCGAGCTGCCGGGGCGTCCGAAGACGTGATGACCGCGTACTTACCCATTGTCCTTGGGCAAGACGCGCTGCAATGGCTGCGACATCTGCCCCGACACTGCATCGACAACTGGGGCGACTTCAGTCGACGCTTCACCGCCAATTTCCAGTCCCTCTCCGACAAGCCGGCGCAACCGTGGGACCTCAAATCCATCAAGCGCCGGGGGACGAGACTCTCCGGTCGTACCTCAAAAGGTTTCAGACCATGAGAAATCGTATCCCTGAGGTCACGGAGGCGGCCGTGGTCGAGGATTTCTACAGAGGATCCAATGACTCGGTTTTCGTCCGAGCCATACTACAGAAGGCGCCGACTACCTCCGAGGAGCTGTTCCGGGAAGCCGACCTCTACATCACTGCCGACGAGCGGGCCCAGGACCTCATCGGAGGAGCAAAACCTGCATCGGCAGCACCACGACGCGACGCGAACCAGCAACCCGACAAACGATGGGAGAAGAGGCCTCGCGAAGAAGTACATGCCGCCGGACCACCTGCCTCTCGCGCTCGAGGAGGACCTCGCGGAGGCGAACGCACGCTGGACGACATCCTCGACGCCCAATGCCCGTACCACAAGGACATGCGCCACACTCTTCGTAACTGCCGGGACTTCAAGCATTCTGTCGGACATGGCCGACCCTTCCAACCTCTACCTCCTCCTCCGCCGAGGGGAGGACCAGATGAACCACGACAACTCCATCAGCAGGAGGAGGGAGGAGGAGGAGCCTTCCCACGCGTTGACAGGGAGGTCAACGTCATTTTCGGCGGACACGGATCGCAGGAGAACAAAAGACAGCAGAAGCTCAACGATCGCCAGATACTGGTGGCTACCACCGGCCCTCCCGCCCCATACCGGTGGTCGGAGCACCCGATCACTTTCACTCGGGCGGATCAATGGCTCAACTTCGACCACCCGGGCAAATATCCGCTTCTCATCGATCCGATGATCCGAGAGAGCTGGGTGAAGAAGGTGCTAGTGGACGGGGGGAGCAGCATCAACGTCACCTTCCCCCAGACACTCAAAGGCTTGGGAGTTCACCTCAAAGAGCTCCACGAGTCGGACACTCCCTTCTTCGGCATCATGCCGACTGAAGGGGAATACCCGCTGGGCCACATCTACATGCCTGTCACCTTCGGAACTCCGGAGAACTACAGAACCGAGTTCTTGAGGTTCGAAGTGGCGAACTTCGACTGCGGGTACAACGCCATCATCGGGAGGCCGGGATTGGCCAAATTCATGGCCATCCCTCATTACACGTACATGATACTGAAGATGCCAGGGCCGCAAGGAATCATAATTGTGCGTGCCGACTTCCAAGGCGCCGCAGAGTGTTTCCGAGTGGCCATCCAAGCAGCCCTCACCTCCAAGCCGTCGGCGATTTCTTCGACATTGGCGAACTCTAAGCCTGAAGAAGACCTCGCAGTACCGACGAACGAAGCTCAGGCCGTGACTTCTATGCGGCCGGTTGAAGAAACCAAGAGGATCAACCTGGGGTTTGCTGATGAACGTAAGACTACCATCATCAGCTCCAGCTTGGGCGACAAATAGGAAAGCGCGCTCGTCCAGTTTCTGCAAGATAACTGAGATGTATTCGCATGGCAACCTGCGGATATGCTGGGAGTCCCAAGAGAACTGGCCGAGCACAAATTGAAGGTCTACCCCCAGGCAAGGCCGATTCGGCAGAAGCTACGACGTTTCACGCCCGACAAGAGAGAGGCCATTCGTGCTGAGCTGGCCCGCTTGGTCGCGGCCGGGTTCATTAGAGAAGTGTTACATCCCGAGTGGTTAGCCAACCCTGTTCTTGTACTCAAAAAGAATAAAGTGGATTGGCGCATGTGTGTTGATTATACTGATCTCAACAAACACTGTCCGAAGGATCCTTTTGGGCTCCCAAGGATAGATCAGGTGGTGGACTCCACCGCTGGGTGTTCCATGCTATCTTTCCTGGATTGCTATTCCGGATACCACCAGATTAGTTTGGCAAAGGAAGATGAAGAAAAAACAGCATTCAATACTCCATTTGGTGCTTTCTGTTATACCTCCATGCCGTTTGGACTCAAAAACGCTAGAGCAACCTACCAGAGAGCCATTCAAACATGCTTAGCCGATCACTGGGGCAAGCGTGTGGAGGCCTACGTGGACGATGTGGTTATCAAAACAGAGAACTCAGAGAACTTCATTGAAGACTTACAACTGGTTTTCAACAGTTTGAGGCGGTATAGATGGAAGCTTAATCCCGAGAAATGTGTTTTCGGGGTACCGGCAGGAAAGTTACTCGGGTTTATTGTTAGCAACCGGGGAATTGAAGCTAATCCAGATAAGATTGAAGCCATCATGGAAGCACCTCGATCACAAAAGAAGGTTCAGCGACTTACTGGATGTATGGCAGCTCTGAGCAGATTTATATCCAGGCTGGGGGAGAAAGGTCTACCATTTTACAAGCTACTCAAAAAGGTGGATAAGTTTCAGTGGACTTCAGAGGCACAGGAAGCTCTAGATGCACTAAAGAAATTCTTGACAACACCACCAGTACTGAAACCACCACAGCGAGCCACGTCAACCCAACCGGCTGAAGATCTGTTGCTATATATCTCTTGCACGACTCACGTGGTAAGCACCGCGTTGGTAGTCGAGCGAGCAGAAGAAGGACATGCCTACCCCGTGCAACATCCTGTTTATTTCATCAGCGAAGTTTTGGGTCCATCGAAGAAAAAATATCCTCAAGTGCAGAAGCTATTATATGTAGTACTTCTGACTGCCCGCAAGCTGCGTCACTACTTTGATGATCACAAAGTCATAGTGGTCACCGGCTTTCCGATAGGGGATATACTTCACAACAAGGAAGCAATTGGCCGAATAGCTAAGTGGGCCTGTGAGCTGGGATCTCATGACATCGAATTTCGATCTCGTACTGCCATAAAATCTCAAGCATTGGTTGACTTCGTTTCAGAATGGACTGAACAACAAATACCAGAGAACCCAGAAGCGACAGAAGTATGGAAGATGTATTTTGATGGCTCACTAAAGCTGCAGGGAGCAGGAGCAGGAATTCTCTTCACCACACCTGGAGGCGAGCACCTCAAATATGCCCTCCAGTTGTTGTTTCCAGCCTCTAACAATGCAGCCGAGTATGAAGCTTTGATCCATGGACTGAACATCGCCATATCATTGGGCATCAAGAGATTGATGGTATACGGAGACTCTCTGGTAGTCATTAGCCAGATAAACAAAGAGTGGGATTGTTCAAATGATTCAATGGGAAAATACTGTACTGCCGTCCGAAAATTGGAAGACAAATTTGAAGGTCTAGAATTTCATCATGTAGAAAGAGATCGGAACACAGCAGCCGATGTACTATCCAAGTTAGCATCCAGTCGAACTTAGGTCCCACCCGGAGTCTTTGTGCAAGAAGTACTACAGCCGAGTATCTCAATGGATCAAACAGAAGAATGCAACATCATAGATCAACCCAAATCAGACTCTGATGACTGGAGAAAGTCAATCATTAAGTATATAAAGAATGAGGAAGGACCAGACGACAAGAACTCGGCAGAGCGCATTGCTAGACAGTCAGCTCACTATACACTCATTGGGGAGACCTTGTACAGAAGGGGTGCATCAGGCGTCCTCATGAAGTGCATTCTCTCGGCCACTGGGAAGCAACTTCTGGAGGAGGTCCATGCTGGGCAATGTGGAATACATGCAGCCTCCAGAACACTAGTCGGGAAGGTCTTCAGGTCAGGATTCTATTGGCCAACAGCAAAGAATGATGCAGCCGAGTTAGTTCAGAGGTGCGAAGCTTGCCAATACTTGTCAAAACAACAACATCTGCCAGCACAGCAACTGCAGACCATACCAGTAACTTGGCCTTTCGCATGTTGGGGACTGGATATGATTGGACCTTTCAAGAAAGCTCAAGGGGGATACACTCATGTATTGGTAGCAATCGACAAATTCACTAAATGGATAGAATTCAAGCCTATCGCATCCTTGACTTCTGCTAAGGCCGTGGAATTCATACAAGACATAATATTCAGATTCGGGATACCAAACAGCATCATAACTGACTTAGGATCCAACTTCACAAGTTTAGAGTTCTTTGACTTCTGCGAGCAAAAAAAACATTCAGATCAAGTATGCGTCTGTAGCACATCCAAGGGCAAACGGGCAAGTTGAGCGAGCCAACGGGATGATACTGGAGGCACTCAGGAAAAAGGTCTTCGACAAGAATGAAAAGTTCACAGGAAAGTGGATAAGGGAGTTGCCCTATGTCGTTTGGAGCCTAAGAACCCAACCTAGCCGAGCCCTGCATGGAAACACTCCTTTCTTCATGGTCTATGGATCGGAGGCAGTGCTACCCGCTGATCTCAAGTTTGGGGCGCCAAGGTTGGTCTTCGAAAGCATAGCAGAAGCTGAGGCCACCGGGCTAGAGGACATTGATGTACTTGAGGAAGAACGGCTAAACGCGGTAATCCAATCAGCACGGTACCAGCAGACTCTAAGGCGCTATCACGACAAGGCTGTGCGACAACGATTCTTTTCAGTAGGAGATCTCGTCCTCCGCCGAATTCTAATGGGGGAGGGACGGCACAAGTTATCACCCTTATGGGAAGGACCCTTCGTGGTAGCAGAAGTCACTCGGCCAGGATCCTATCGTCTCACTCAGATGGATGGCACAGAAGTCGGGAACTCTTGGAACATAGAACACCTCAGGAAGTTTTATCCCTAGCTGCATTTCGAAAGCCATCGGACGGCGATATACTCTGTAAAATGGAAATGTGTTATCAATAAAGAAAGGCTTCAAATATACTCAGTTTGTTCACGGTTGACATGCTCACGCTTACTTAACTCAGGGTGACCACTATGCCCTGCCAACGGAGCAATCGGCTTAAGTCGGCAACGACTTAAGGCGGTGCAACATGCTCACGCTTACTTAACTCGGGGTGACCACTATGCCCTGCCAACGGAGCAATCGGCTTAAGTCGGCAACGACTTAAGGCGGTGCAACATGCTCACGCTTACTTAACTCGGGGTGACCACTATGCCCTGCTAACGGAGCAATCGGCTTAAGTCGGCAACGACTTAAGGCGGTGCAACATGCTCACGCTTACTTAACTCGGGGTGACCACTATGCCCTGCCAATGGAGCAATCGGCTTAAGTCGGCAACGACTTAAGGCGGTGCAACATGCTCACGCTTACTTAACTCGGGGTGACCACTATGCCCTGCCAACGGAGAAATCGGCTTAAGTCGGCAACGACTTAAGGCGGTGCAACATGCTCACGCTTACTTAACTCGGGGTGACCACTATGCCCTGCCAACGGAGCAATCGGCTTAAGTCGACAACGACTTAAGGCGGTGCAACATGCTCACGCTTACTTAACTCGGGGTGACCACTATGCCCTGCCAACGGAGCAATCGGCTTAAGTCGGCAATGACTTAAGGCGGTGCAACATGCTCACGCTTACTTAACTCGGAGTGACCACTATGCCCTGCCAACGGAGCAATCGGCTTAAGTCAGCAACGACTTAAGCCGGTGCAACATGCTCATGCTTACTTAACTCGGGGTGACCACTATGCCCTACTAATGGAGCAATCGGCTAAAGTCAGTGGCGACTTAAGCCGGTGCAACATGCTCATGCCTATGCAATCCAGGGTGACCACTATGCCCTATTAACAAAAATAAACGACTTAAGTCAGCAACGACTTAAGGCGATATAACGTAATTATGATAACTCATACAGGGATGACTTCTATATCCCACAAATAAATTTCATAATCACCGCGCGTCATTTCACCACTGCAAATCTACAAACTGATAGATTCTGAGACAATAAGAGAGTAATTATATCATTCGAATACTGAACTGACATCCTCTAACAAATACCCAATCATGCTAACCGCGCGCTCAAAGCACGCAAAACGTTTCTCTATTTCGCAATGTCTTTTTCAGGAGCGACCGACGAAGAAGGGCGACTCGAGGAATCAGGGGCAGCATTCACATCAGCCCTTATGTCTTCAGGAACAACCACGCTGGGTCTCCTCATCAAGATCCGTCCCGCCCGAATAGCCTTGTCCATGGCTCTATCACGCTGAGCTTTGAGAGTAACAGAAGTTTCTTCGGCAACTTTGGTAGCCAGTCGAGCAGTTTCTAACTCCTGGACAATGGATTTTTTGGAAGCTCGGAGTTCTTTGATAGTAGCATCCTTTGCTGATACCAGCTGCTTGAGCCGGGTTACCTCATCCATGGATTCCTGCAGCTTACAACGTTGGAGGTCTAATTCTTCCATGGTGAAGCGATGACTTCTTTCCAAGATAGTCAGCGAGTTGCTAGAGTCACGATACAACCTTTCAAGATTGTCTCTAGAAGCAGCAAGGATGCGTTTTTCTTCCTGTAAACAAAAGTCAACCTCTTCAAACACCAAGCAAGTAATGGCAACACAACAAGGCAAGGCGCAGTTTCATAAATCACCTTTTCAGAGTCGAGCTGAGCATGAAGGGAAGAACTCAGTGCGTGGGCGTCATATAAAGCAGCAGAGACCTGACCCAACTCAACCTGACTCTGAGAGTACTTTTCCTCAAAGTCAGAGCATCGCTGGGCCAATTCAGCCTGATCTCGGGAATGTTTTTCTTCAAGAGTGGAAATCTGCTGAGTCATGCCTAGCAGGAGATAATCAAACAAAATAATGGTCAAAATATAGAGCAGTCTACAGTGAAGGCAAAGAAAAGCAAAAAGGCACTAACCAGTGTTGGTTGTCTCCAATTCAGAGATACGACGTTGAAGCGACACTGGATTCCAGCATGAAAGTGACGAAGCTACTTCTGGGATAGAAGCACCCTGTAGCCTAAGCTGGCCAGCCATCCCATCCACCAAAGCCTGATGAGGAAAACAGATGAGTGTAATGACAGCAGTTCACACAATGTGAAAACCAAGCTAAAATACATCACAGTACCTGGAGGTTGGAAAAGAACGAAGGGATCCCCAAATCAGGAGAGATCAGTTGATAATCAGGCGTGGGGCCATCACCTGAAGCAGCGTGCAATGAACCAGTAGGAATCAGCTCGGTGCCTTCAACAGAGCCAAACACTCGATCAGCGAGGACGCTGCCCTCTAAAGCGACTCCCTGGTCCACGGTTTGGGCTATCACCATACAGCCAGAGTGTGGAGGAGATCCCGCATGAACGTCCATGGAAGTACAGGAAGGTGACCCTGCTCGGGCACCCTCGGGGGCTGGGTCATGGTTTGCACTGCCCACTTGAGCCGGATCATCCCCGGTAGCACCCTTGGGGGCTGGGCAGTGGCTTACACTTTTCACCCGAGCCGAGTCATCCCTGGCGACATCCTCGGGGCCTGGGCGTGAGTCAGCACCATTCTTGAGGTCCAAGCTCTCTGCAGTAACCACCTCCAAGGTTGATGGGCCTTCAGCTACTTCCATAGGACCAGGACGATCCAAGTCAGTCTCCTGGCCCTCGAGACCGCGCTCTAAGGTCGACGAGGCACGGGATGACCTCAACCCAGCATCGGGCACGTCAGCGCAAGCCTCCATCACACCATCATCCACTGGCTCCGATAACAGATCTTCTAGAACCATATCTTTGAGAGTCTGGTCAAAGTTGGCTAGGGATAGTTCTTGCAGACCAATGAGGGTAGACAAAGCAGGAGAGGGAACTCCACTACTTTCACCGCTGGTGATGAACTGCCGACTGTTTTTCCGAGTCAAAGGAGTTTCGTTCTCTTCCTCCTCATCATCCACATTGGCAACACAAGCAGCACCCCCATTGGGATCAGCAGCAGATTGGGGACACCCATTGGGGTCAGCATCAATAAGTCCAGTCGCAGGCATTTCTTCAGCAGCAGGAACCGAGGTACCAGCGTCCTGATCAAAACTGAACACTCGCCGGAGGCGTCTTCTTTTCTTCTTCTGCTCATCAACAGAAGGATCAGGCTGATTGGTTCGGCAAGGACGCCTCGGGCGAGCACTGACAGGCTTCTGAACATCCAAAGTCGTATCAGCTTCTGGAAGATGCGCCACTACCAACACACTAGCAGGAGCAGCGTCGGAAGAATCCTCAGCCAGCAGATCAAGCATAGCACTTATCTCTGCATCACTAGGGTTCAGGGGCACCTCAAAATGAACCTGCCGTTCGTCATCAGGAATCTCTCCAAGTGAGGCAACCAAAGCACTGACTTCTTCAGCAGAGGGTCGCACTCTAAGGCCCAAACTGCCATCAGTAATGGGTGGATTCGACACGAAAAGGGTGAAGGCTTTGGGAAGAGGCAAGTTCCAGGCCGAGTACGCCACTGGAGCACCAACATTTGACACCTTGCCCCTGAGGATCATTTCAAGTCGGCTCACCAAGTCTGCAGAAGGAATTCTCCTGTTGGTAACCCGAGTGGAGTCAGCTAGCCCTCGATACAGATAAGCTGGATAGGCCCTGTCTTTCAGTGGCTGAATATTCTTGAAAACAAAGTCAGTAACCACAGCTTCAGCAGTCAGACCCCTTTCTTTCAGCAGTCCAACTTCAGCTAGCAACACACCTGCCTCAGCTACCTCCTGATCTATGGGAGACTCGGTCCAGCTTGGGGTGCGAACGACCGGCTGTCTTCCTGACTGGGAGGGGAGAGAATTCCCATAATTCTCAACTATGAACCACTCTAGGCGCCATCCCTTGATGCTGTCCTTGAGGGGGATCTCGAGATATTCAGTTTTCCTCCCGCGGCGCATCTCCAAGCTGGCACCCCCGACCAACTGATGTTGTCCCCCGGCCATCCCAGGGCGACAATGATACAAGTATTTCCACAAACCGAAATGTGGCAGCACGCCAAGAAAGGCCTCGCATAAGTGAACGAAAATGGAGATTTGCAGTATTGAATTGGGGTTCAGATGGGTCAAGTTAATATGATAGAAATCAAGGAGGCCGCGGAAAAATGGAGAGATGGGAAGGCCAAGGCCGCGGAGAAGAAAAGGGACGTAAACAACGGACTCGTGGGTATCCTCTGTCGGAACAGTAGATCCATGGCAAATCCGCCAAGAACAGAGTTCCCGCGGAGGAAGAACCCCGATGGATACGAGATGAAGAAGTTTAGTCTCAGAAATAACAGACATGTGGTTACCTGCGAAAGGCAACTGGCTGTTGGGGTCGATTGGAGGAATCATCACAGCAGACGAGCTCGCGGTCTTCCTCTTGGGTGCCATCTCGATTCTACCAGCAAGCAGAGTAGAAGGCGAATGGCAGAGAGGATTCGGAAGCGGGAAAGCAAGAACTAGGGCACGGAAAGCAAAGGCGGCTAAAAGCGCAGCACTTAAGGGATATTCTCGAGCCAGATACCGTTTCAAAAGGTGCCTAGTCATCACCCGGCGGCTATTTCGAAACCCCAGCATGCCACGTGGAAACCCGGCAGTTATCTCCAGAACACCGGTGCGTCACCGCATCACTCGGCCATCGTCCTCAAATTGGCTCGCGCGGTCTGCCATCACTCGGTGTTGCCTCCAAAACACCGATTTCGTGTTCAGTCGCCCGGCATTACCTCTAAAAATGCCAACGTCGCCTTCTAGTCGATCGGCGTTGCCTCCAAAACGCCGACTTTGCGTTCAGTCACTCGGCATTACTTCAAAAATGCCGACGTCGCTTTTCAATCACTCGGCGTTGCTTCTAAAACGCTGGTATAGAGTTCAGTCGCCCGGCATTACCTCTAAAAATGCCAACGTCGCCTTCTAGTCGATCGGCGTTGCCTCCAAAACGCCGACTTCGCATTCAGTCGCTCGGCATTACTTCTAAAATGCCGACGTCGCTTTCCAATCACTCAGCGTTGCTTCCAAAACGCTGGTATAGTGTTCAGTCGCTCGGCGTTGCCTCTAAAACGCCGACGTCGCCTTCTAGCCGATCGGCGTTGCCTCCAAAACGCCGACTTCGCGTTCAGTCGCTCGGCATTACCTCTAAAATGCTGGCGTCGCTTTCAAATCACTCGGTGTTGCCTCTAAAACGCTGATATAGTGTTCAGTCGCTCGGCGCTGCCTCTAAAACACCGACATCGCCTTTCAGTCGCTCGGTATTACCTCTAAAACGCTGACGCCGCCCTCTGGCATCATCTCAAGTCGCTCGGCATTACTTCTAAAATGCCGAAGTCGCTTTCCAATCACTCGGCATTGCTTCTAAAAAGCTGATACAGTCTTCAGTGGCACCGTCTACAAGTTACTCGGCAGCTACTTCTGGAAGCGTCAGTGTGATCCCCAAGCTATTCATCTACTGTCTCAAAGGAATCAGTTTTACAAACATGCAAGACGAGTTATCAAGGAGAAGCCAACGTCATTCTTTCATTAGAAGGGAAGATAACAAACTTACAAATCAACTCTTTACGAGCTGATATTTCCCTACTATTACTACATTACATTACTACTACTACTACACTACGCTATACTACTCTACATTACTACTACATTATTCTAACTATACTATACTAATATCTAAAAGACCAGTGGCATCTAGCCACTGGCCCTGTTGCTGCCGCCGCCGCCGCCCCTGGTGCTGCCCCTGCCGCCGCCGCCCCTGGTGCTGCCCCTGCTGCTGCCACCCTGGTTGCTGCCCCTACTGCCGCCGCCGTCACCGCCCTTGCTGCCGCCGCCGCTGCCCCTGCCGCCGCCGCTGCCGTCACCGTCGTCGCCGCCATTGTCGTCATCGTCGTCGTCGTCGTCGTCGTCCTCGTCCTCGCCGCCGCCGTCCGAGTCCTCCTCATCCGAGGAGTACTCCGACCCATCCGAGCCCTCGAGCCCGGAGCGCTCGACGGCCCGGATGTACGACCAGACCTCCGCCGCAAGCCCCTGGGAGTCGTCTGAGTCGTCAGACGACTCACGCAGGGGGACGGGAGCCGGAGACCCCTCAGACCTAGAGGAGAACTCCTCCTCTGAGTACTCCGAGTCACCAAACTCCTCCGATGGAGGAGTTGGCTCGCGCTTGCGCTTGTTGTTCTTGCCCATGGCGGAAGCAGAAGGGAGAGAAGAGAGGGAAGCAGCAGAAGAGCAGCAAAGAGATGTGGAAAAGCCAGAGAGACAACGACGTTATTTATAGAAGGAGAAGGCAACCGCTCATCTTCAACCGTGGTCACTGAACAGTCGCAAAGCATTCAATAAGCACTTCAACCCGTCTGAAGACACGTCAGTTGGCTGACGCCGTTTCACGCAACACTACACCCATTGGGACTCCAGTCCACAGCGTGGAGGATATGATTACACTCGCCATCACATCACATTACTACTCAGAAGCAGCCGGCTAAAACACTCAGCGTACCAAGCCGTCCCTTACCCACACCCATTGGGGGGGACGCCCAGGAATTGTCAGTATATTTTTTAAAACGGTCACATCTGTGCAGGGCACGCAGTGAATACCTCAAGACAAAAATGAGATATCAGTGAGGATTAGAGGAAAGCCAAATATAGCCAGTGAAGTACAAAATATGGTCGACAGAAGCGACTTGAAGACTAGACAGAGAACGTCCATCAAATGTCCAATCAGTCACAGAGCACATAAATTACACTACCTAGCAAGATATGGATGGATTGCGAACTCGGCTGCAAAAGACAAAATACATGCTGACCTCCGAAGCATAATATTGATGACATAATGCGAATGACATCATGCCGATTTTTTACAAGCAGAAAGGATAATCTTCAGCAAAAAGACACAAAAGGAAGACCTTCGAGTGGATTATCCTCAAAAATCCACTTGAAGGTCGGGGGCTACACCCATTGGGTGCACCTCCGGTGCACCCCATGAATCATCATTCCAAGCCAAGATAGTGCTGACTCCTAGCGCATGGGACAAGATTAAAGACAAACCTGGCACTCAACCGAAATGCAGGAGTAAAAATGGGAATAATTTTTGGTGAAGACCTTCGAGTAGATTATTTACTAAAAATCCACTCGAAGCTCGGGGGCTACACCCATTGGGTGCACCTCCGGTACACCCAATGAAGTTTAGGGTCCTGCAAAGCGAAATGCCGATCTCTAAGGCACGGGTACGAAATAAAGCTTCGGTTTGTGAAGGATCAAAAGCAGGAGGAAACGGTAAGAAGTCGTTCTCTTCAAATCACCTGCAAGCTGGACCTAGGATCTTTGGGCTGATTACTTCTAAATTAACCCAAAGATCGGGGGCTTGTGGGGGACAGATATCCCCCGGGTCCACTAAAAGAGTAAAAGACCTCACGAAAGGCCCAAGGGCCCAATAAATCGTGAAGCCATTATTTCGTGGGCCTGGGGAAGAATAATCAGCAGAGCAGGTTGACACGAGGCTGGATCGGTGTAAACCTGAACGGTCCGCAATGTCGAGCGAGCGATCGCAACAGAGGTCCGACTTTCCCGCGCTGGAGCTCTCATGCAGCGGAGCCATGCGAGGATAAGTCGGCGAGGGTTACGTGGAGATAAACTCAAGAGGTTCACTATCCTTTAGCTACTCGTTGTTATCATATCCACATGTATTGCTCCACGGTCGAATATATAAGGCCTAGGGGGCATCCCTTCAGAACGATCGACTGATTACTTAGCCATCCTGAGAGCACCTAGAGGGGGGGGGGTGAATAGGTGATCCTGTAAAAACTTCAAACTTAAGCCACAAAAACTTGTTAAGTGTTAGCACGATTATTGCCAAGTGGCTAAGGTGAAGTCTCAACAAAACACAGTACCACAAGAAAATCAAGCACAGAGGTGACACAGTGGTTTTATCCCGTGGTTCGGCCAAGACCAACGCTTGCCTACTCCACGTTGTGGCGTCCCAACGGACGAGGGTTGCAATCAACCCCTCTCAAGCGGTCCAAAGACCCACTTGAATACCACGGTGTTTTGTTGTTCCTTTCACTATCCCGTTTGCAAGGAATCTCCACAAATTGGAGTCTCTTGCCCTTACAAGTATATGATCACAAATGAAACACAGAGTAAGGGAGGGAAGCAACACACACAAATCCACAGCGAAATGCGCACACACACGGCCAAGACTCGAGCTCACAAGAGTATCACAAAGTTCTCACTAGAACGGAGCTCGAATCACTTAGAATCACAAATGAAAGCGCAAAGACTAAGTGTGGATGATCAAGAATGCTCAAAGGTTGCTTGTGTATCTCCTCCATACGCCTAGGGGCTCCTTTTATAGCCCCAAGGCAGCTAGGAGCCGTTGAGAGCAAATCCGGAAGGCCATCCTTGCCTTCTGTCGTCGGGGGCACCGGACAGTCCGGTGCACACCGGACACTGTCCGGTGCCCGATTTGTTTCCTTAACTGGCGCTGCCGACCGTTGCAGACCGTTGGAGATCTGGGAGCCGTTGGCGCACCGGACATGTCCGGTGCACACCGGACAGTCCGGTGCCGTCTTCCGACCGTTGGCTCCGCCACGTGTCCCGCGCGGATTGCGCGGCCGACCGTTGGCTCACCGGACAGTCCGGTGCACACCAGACAGTCCGGTGAATTTTAGCCGTACGCCGTCGGCCAATTTCCCGAGAGCGGCCACTTCGCGCCGAGGCAGCCTGGCGCACCGGACACTGTCCGGTGCACACCGGACAGTCCGGTGCTCCAGACCGAGCTGGGTCTTGGCAGCACACAGCCAAGTCTTTTCTCCTCTTCTCTTTTCTTCTTCTTTCTGTTTCTAACACTTAGACAAATATATTAGTACACAAAACCAATGTACTAAGGTTTAGAAACATACCTTCACTTCATGATTTGCACCTTGTTCATCCATGTACATAAATTCACAATTAAGCACATGTGTTGGCACTCAATCACCAAAATACTTAGAAATGGCCCAAAGGCACATTTCCCTTTCAATCTCCCCCTTTTTGGTGATTTATGCCAACACAACATAAAGCAACTAGAACAAGTGCAAACTCACTTCAAATTAAAACTTAAATTTATTTTGAATCAATTTTGGCTTATATGGATCATCCTTTGCCACCACTTGGTTTGTTTTTGCAAATCAAACTCAAATCTCTATCTCTAAGTTAAACACACATGTTGAAGCATAAAGAGAGTCATTCCAAAAGAGATTGATCAAAGATTTCAAAAACTCCCCCTTTTTCCCATAATCAACTACTTCTCCCCACTAGAAGCCAAAAGAGACAATAAAAGAGTTTTGACAAACCAAAAACTCTATTCTACTATTTTCAAAATCTCTCAAAATCTCTCAAGTGGTAGCTGATCCATTTATTGCTTTGGCCTTTATTTTCTCCCCCTTTGGCATCAAGCACCAAAACGGGATCAATCTTGGCCCTTTAACCCCATTGCCTCACCAAAAATCTTCAATTAAGAGCAAATGGCGACAAGAGTTCATGAGATGGACTTGGAATAAGTTACCCTCTCATCGGAGTGCAGTGGAAGTCTTGCATGATCCAAGTCCACCTTTTCCCTTTCAATTCTACTTTGAGACTAAATCAAACAAACTCAAGCATATGGTTAGTCAAAAAGGATCAAGTTGTAACACATCTCCCCCTAAATATGTGCATCACTTTGCAACGGACTTGTGAGGTCCGGGGAGTGTTTGTACAACTTGAGCACCATAATAAGCAACAAAATGCAGAATGAACATGATCAAAGGCATAAATACATGTATGCTATATTTCAATCCAAGTTCCGCGAATCTAAGACATTTAGCTCACTACGCAGCCTGCAAAAGGTCTTCTCATCTAAAGGCTTGGTAAAGATATCGGCTAGCTGGTTTTCGGTGCTAACATAAAACACTTCGATATCTCCCTTTTGCTGGTGGTCTCTCAAAAAGTGATGCCGGATGTCAATGTGCTTTGTGCGGCTGTGCTCAACAGGATTTTCCGCTATTCGGATAGCACTCTCATTATCACATAGGAGTGGGACTTTGCTCAGATTGTAGCCAAAGTCCCGGAGGGTTTGCCTCATCCAAAGTAGTTGTGCGCAACACTGTCCTGCGGCAACATACTCGGCCTCAGCAGTGGATAGGGCAACGGAGGTTTGTTTCTTAGAGTTCCATGACACCAGGGACCTTCCTAAGAATTGGCACGTCCCTGATGTACTCTTCCTATCGACCTTACATCCAGCATAGTCGGAATCTGAGTACCCAATCAAGTCAAAGTTAGACCCCTTTGGATACCAGATCCCGAAGCAAGGCGTAGCGACTAAATATCTAAGAATTCGCTTCACCGCCACCAAGTGACACTCCTTAGGATCGGATTGAAATCTAGCACACATGCATACGCTAAGCATAATATCCGGTCTACTAGCACATAAATAAAGCAGAGAACCTATCATTGACCGGTATGCTTTTTGATCAACGGACTTACCTCCTTTGTTGAGGTCGGTGTGTCCGTCGGTTCCCATCGGCGTCTTTGCGGGCTTGGCGTCCTTCATCCCAAACCGCTTTAGCAGATCTTGCGTGTACTTCGTTTGGGAGATGAAGGTGCCGTCCTTGAGTTGCTTCACTTGGAACCCAAGGAAGTAGGTCAACTCGCCCATCATCGACATCTCGAATTTCTGTGTCATCACCCTGCTAAACTCTTCACAAGACTTTTGATTAGTAGAACCAAATATTATGTCATCGACATAAATTTGGCACACAAACAAATCACCATCACAAGTCTTAGTGAAAAGAGTTGGATCGGCTTTCCCAACCTTGAAAGCATTAGCAATTAAGAAATCTCTAAGGCATTCATACCATGCTCTTGGGGCTTGTTTAAGTCCATAGAGCGCCTTAGAGAGCTTACACACGTGGTCGGGATACCGTTCATCCTCGAAGCCAGGGGGTTGCTCCACGTACACCTCCTCCTTTATTGGCCCGTTGAGGAAAGCGCTCTTCACATCCATTTGGTACAACCTGAAAGAATGGTGAGTGGCATATGCTAGCAAGATACGAATTGATTCTAGCCTAGCCACAGGAGCAAAAGTCTCCTCAAAGTCCAAACCTGCGACTTGGGCATAACCTTTTGCCACAAGTCGAGCCTTGTTCCTCGTCACCACCCCGTGCTCGTCCTGTTTGTTGCGGAAAACCCACTTGGTTCCCACAACATTTTGCTTGGGACGAGGCACCAGCGTCCAAACTTCATTGCGCTTGAAGTTGTTGAGTTCCTCCTGCATGGCCAATACCCAATCCGGATCTAGCAAGGCCTCCTCTACCCTGAAAGGCTCAATAGAAGAGACAAAGGAGTAATGCTCACAAAAATTAACTAATCGAGATCGAGTAGTTACTCCCTTGCTAATGTCACCCAGAATTTGGTCGACGGGATGATCCCTTTGAATCATTGCTCGAACTTGGGTTGGAGGTGCCGGTTGCGCTTCTTCCTCCATCACATGATCATCTTGTGCTCCCCCTTGATCACACGCCTCCTTTTGATGTACCTGTTCATCGTCTTGAGTTGGGAGATGCACCTTTGTTGAGGAAGAAGGTTGATCTCGTTCATCTTGTTCCTGTGGCCGAATGTCTCCAATCGCCATGGTTCGTATAGCGGCCGTCGGAACATCTTCTTCATCTACATCATCACAATCAACAACTTGCTCTCTTGGAGAGCCATTAGTCTCATCAAATACAACGTCGCTAGAGACTTCAACCAAACCCGATGATTTGTTGAAGACCCTATACGCCTTTGTATTTGAATCATAACCTAATAAAAACCCTTCTACAGCTTTGGGAGCAAACTTAGAATTTCTACCCTTCTTCACTAGAATGTAGCACTTGCTCCCAAAAACACGAAAGTAAGATACATTGGGTTTGTTACCGGTTAGTAGCTCATATGACGTCTTCTTGAGGAGGCGGTGAAGGTAGACCCTGTTGATGGCGTGTCAAGCCGTGTTCACGGCTTCCGACCAAAAGCACTCGGGGGTCTTGAACTCTCCAAGCATCGTCCTCGCCATATCGATTAGCGTCCTGTTCTTCCTCTCTACCACACCATTTTGCTGTGGTGTGTAGGGAGCGGAGAACTCGTGCTTGATCCCTTCCTCCTCAAGAAACTCCTCCACTTGTAGGTTCTTGAACTCGGACCCATTGTCGCTCCTAATCTTCTTCACCTTGAGCTCAAACTCATTTTGAGCTCTCCTGAGGAAGCGCTTGAGGGTCCCTTGGGTTTCAGACTTATCCTGCAAAAAGAACACCCAAGTGAAGCGGGAAAAGTCATCAACAATAACTAAACCATACTTACTTCCTCCTATGCTTAGATAGGCGACGGGTCCGAAGAGGTCCATATGCAGCAGCTCCAGAGGTCTTGACGTGGTCATCACATTCTTGCTGTGATGTGCTCCTCCCACTTGTTTACCTGCCTGACAAGCTGCACAAGGTCTATCTTTTTCGAAATAAACATTTGTTAGACCTATCACGTGTTCTCCCTTTAGAAGCTTGTGGAGGTTCTTCATCCCCACATGTGCTAAGCGGCGATGCCACAGCCAGCCCATGCAAGTCTTAGCCATTAAGCATGCATCTAGACCGGCCTCTTCATTTGCAAAATCAACTAAGTAAAGCTTGCCGTCTAGTACACCCTTAAAAGCTAGTGAACCATCACATCTTCTAAAGACAGACACATCTACATTTGTAAATAAACAATTATATCCCATATTGCACAGTTGACTAACAGATAGTAAATTGTAACCAAGAGACTCAACTAAAAATACATTTGATATTGAGTGCTCATTAGAAATTGCAATTTTACCTAACCCTTTTACCTTACCTTGATTCCCATCACCGAATATAATTGAATCTTGGGAATCCTTATTTTTGACGTAGGAGGTGAACATCTTCTTCTCCCCCGTCATATGGTTTGTGCATCCGCTGTCGATAATCCAGCTTGAACCCCCGGATGCATAAACCTGCAAGGCAAATTTAGGCTTGGGTCTTAGGTACCCAACTCATGTTGGGTCCTGCAAGGTTAGCACAAATGTCCTTAGGGACCCAAATGCAAGTCCTGTCTCCCTTGCATTTTGCCCCTAACTTCCTAGCAACTATTTTCCTATCCTTTCTACAAATAGCAAAGGAAGTGTTTAAAGCACAATAAATTATAGAAGGTTCATTCTTTCTAGGCACATGAGCAATATTTCTCCTAGGCATATGTACAACATTTCTCCTACACATATCCCTATCATGCTTATAAGACGAACTAGAAGCAAACATGGCATGAGAATCATAATCATGTGAATCAAAATCATTATAAGCATTTCTAGCATTTCTCCTATCATTATACATAAAGGCATGGTTCTTTTTCGCACTACTAGCCATAGGGGCCTTCCCCTTCTCCTTGACGAAGATGGGAGCCTTATGGCTTGTTAAGTTCTTGGCTTCCCTCTTGAAGCTAAGCCCATCCTTAATTGAGGGATGTCTTCCAATTGTATAGGCATCCCTTGCAAATTTTAACTTGTCAAATTCACTTTTGCTAGTCTTAAGTTGTGCATTAAGACTAGCCAATTCATCACTTAGTTTGGAAATTGAAACTAAGTGTTCACTACAGGCATTAACATCAAAATCCTTACACCTAGTGCAAATTGTAACATTTTCAACACAGGAATTTGATTTACTAGCTACTTCTAGTTTAGCACTTAACTCATTATTAACACTTCTTAAGGTATCAATGGTTTCATGACAGGAAGATATTTCACTAGAAAGCACTTCATTTCTTTTAATTTCTAGAGCAAGAGAATTTTGTGCACTAACAAATTTATCATGCTCCTCATATAAAAGATCCTCTTGTTTTTCTAGTAATCTATTCTTATCATTCAAAGCATCAATCAGCTCATTAATTTTATCTATCTTAGATCTATCTAAGCCCTTGAACAAGCATGAATAATCTATGTCATCATCATCACTGGACTCACTATCACTAGAAGAAGCATACGTGGAGTCTTGAGTACTCACCTTCTTCTCCCTTGCCATAAGACATGTGAGACGTTCGTTGGGGAAGAGAGCCGATTTGTTGAAGGCAGTGGCGGCGAGTCCTTCGTTGTCGGAGTCGGACGAGGAGCAATCCGAGTCCCACTCCTTTCCTAGATGTGCCTCGCCCTTTGCCTTCTTGTATTGCTTCTTCTTCTCTCTTTTGTTCCCCTTTTCCTGGTCACTTTCATTATCGGGACAGTTAGCGATGAAATGACCAAGCTTACCGCATTTGAAGCATGAGCGCTTCCCCTTTGTCCTGGTCTTGCTTGGCTGCCCCTTGCGACCATTTAGCGCCGTCTTGAATCTCTTGATGATGAGAGCCATCTCTTCATCATTGAGTCCGGCCGCCTCAATCTGTGCCACCTTGCTAGGTAGCGCCTCCTTGCTTCGTGTTGCCTTGAGAGCAAGAGGTTGCGGCTCGTTGATTGGACCATTCAAGGCGTCGTCCACATACCTCGCCTCCTTGATCATCATTCGCCCGCTAACGAATTTCCCAAGAACTTCTTCGGGCGACATCTTGGTGTACCTGGGATTTTCACGTATATTGTTCACCAAATGAGGATCAAGAACGGTAAATGACCTGAGCATTAGGCGGACGACGTCGTGGTCCGTCCATCGTGTGCTTCCGTAGCTCCTTATCTTGTTGATAAGGGTCTTGAGCCGGTTGTATGTTTGCGTCGGCTCCTCGCCCCTTATCATTGCGAACCGTCCAAGCTCACCCTCCACCAACTCCATCTTGGTGAGCAAGGTGACGTCGTTCCCCTCATGAGAAATCTTGAGGGTGTCCCAGATTTGCTTGGCGTTATCCAAGCCGCTCACTTTATGATATTCATCCCTGCACAAGGAAGCTAGAAGAACAGTAGTAGCTTGTGCATTCTTATGAATTTGTTCATTAATGAACATGGGACTATCCGAACTATCAAAGTGCATTCCACTCTCTACAATCTCCCATATACTAGGATGGAGAGAGAATAGGTGACTACGCATTTTGTGGCTCCAAAATCCGTAGTCCTCTCCATCAAAGTGTGGGGGCTTGCCGAGTGGAATGGAGAGCAAATGAGAATGTGAACTTTGCGGAATACGAGAGTAATCAAAAGAAAAGTTCGAATTAACCGGTTTCCTTCTCTCGTAGTCGTTGTGGTCCTCGTCCTTTTGGGAAGAAGTAGACTCGTCGCTGTCGTAGTAGACGATCTCCTTGATGCGCCTTGTCTTCTTCTTCTTCCCTTCCTTCCGTTTTTGGCCCGAGCCGGAGTCGGTAGGCTTATCGTCCTTCGGCTCGTTGACGAAGGATTCCTTCTCTTTGTCATTGATCACAATACCCTTCCCCTTAGGATCCATCTCTTCGGGCGGTTAGTCCCTTTGTGAAGAGAACGGCTCTGATACCAATTGAGAGCACCTAGAGGGGGGGGGTGAATAGGTGATCCTGTAAAAACTTCAAACTTAAGCCACAAAAACTTGTTAAGTGTTAGCACGATTATTGCCAAGTGGCTAAGGTGAAGTCTCAACAAAACACAGTACCACAAGAAAATCAAGCACAGAGGTGACACAGTGGTTTTATCCCGTGGTTCGGCCAAGACCAACGCTTGCCTACTCCACGTTGTGGCGTCCCAACGGACGAGGGTTGCAATCAACCCCTCTCAAGCGGTCCAAAGACCCACTTGAATACCACGGTGTTTTGTTGTTCCTTTCACTATCCCGTTTGCAAGGAATCTCCACAAATTGGAGTCTCTTGCCCTTACAAGTATATGATCACAAATGAAACACAGAGTAAGGGAGGGAAGCAACACACACAAATCCACAGCGAAATGCGCACACACACGGCCAAGACTCGAGCTCACAAGAGTATCACAAAGTTCTCACTAGAACGGAGCTCGAATCACTTAGAATCACAAATGAAAGCGCAAAGACTAAGTGTGGATGATCAAGAATGCTCAAAGGTTGCTTGTGTATCTCCTCCATACGCCTAGGGGCTCCTTTTATAGCCCCAAGGCAGCTAGGAGCCGTTGAAAGCAAATCCGGAAGGCCATCCTTGCCTTCTGTCGTCGGGGGCACCGGACAGTCCGGTGCCCGATTTGTTTCCTTAACTGGCGCTGCCGACCGTTGCAGACCGTTGGAGATCTGGGAGCCGTTGGCGCACCGGACATGTCCGGTGCACACCGGACAGTCCGGTGCCGTCTTCCGACCGTTGGCTCCGCCACGTGTCCCGCGCGGATTGCGCGGCCGACCGTTGGCCCGGCCGACCGTTGGCTCACCGGACAGTCCGGTGCACACCGGACAGTCCGGTGAATTTTAGCCGTACGCCGTCGGCCAATTTCCCGAGAGCGGCCACTTCGCGCCGAGGCAGCCTGGCGCACCGGACACTGTCCGGTGCACACCGGACAGTCCGGTGCTCCAGACCGAGCTGGGTCTTGGCAGCACACAGCCAAGTCTTTTCTCCTCTTCTCTTTTCTTCTTCTTTCTGTTTCTAACACTTAGACAAATATATTAGTACACAAAACCAATGTACTAAGGTTTAGAAACATACCTTCACTTCATGATTTGCACCTTGTTCATCCATGTACATAAATTCACAATTAAGCACATGTGTTGGCACTCAATCACCAAAATACTTAGAAATGGCCCAAAGGCACATTTCCCTTTCACATCCACGACAACTCTCAGTACTCTCAATCCAGAGAGCTCTCTTGTAACCACATTCACCAAGCATACTCACCAGGACGTAGGGTGTTACGCATCTCTAAGCGGCCCGAACCTGTAAACCCCGTCTACTGTTCCTCGTGCAATCGGCATGAACCATTTTGCTACAGTTGACACCGTCCTACTCCAAAAAAAACACCTCGAGGGGCAACCCCGGGTGTGCGGTCGGACCCAAATCACCGACAGCGCTTGCCCCCCAGTGCTAGAGGCTGTGATGGTCACCTTTAGGGTCTCCCCTCCATCGGGAGCCTTCTCGGCCACTACTTTCCTGCAAGAAACTTTATGATCCCCATCGGCCTTTTTAGAATTGCCGATGATTGTCTCTTTGCTTTGCCTTTATCGGCTGTGTTTGGCCGAACCAGGACTTTCTTGCCCTCGAAGTCGATCATGTTCATTGGAAAGGGCTCTGTATCCACCTGTATTTCCTGAAATTTCAATCGTCCCTCATTAATGGCCGATTGAATCTGTCGACGGAATACATTACAATCATTAGTGGCATGAGAAAATGAGTTATGCCACTTGCAGTATGCCCGACGTTTTAACTCGTCGGCGGATGGAACAGTGTGATTTATTTTAATGTTGCCATTTTTGAGTAATTCATCAAATATTTTATCACACTTACCAACATTAAACGTAAACTTAACCTCCTCTTGCCGTTTCTTTTGAACCGGCTGTAAGGAGGAACAAGCTGAAGATTTGGCCTGTTTTGGCCAAACCATTTCAGCAGCATATACTTCTGCTGATTCGTCATCTGAGCTACTTTGGTCGCATTCTACTATATGTACGTTGTGACGAATTGTTTTAGCAGTTTCTTTTCTTCGGCTTTCACAAGCCGAAGCTCTCTAGTGTAACTGTGCTAGTGTAAAAAATTGGATGCCTTCTAATCTTTCTTTTAAATAATATCGTAGACCATTAAAGGCTAATCCTGCTAGCTGTTTTTTTGCTAAATGAATTTGGAAGCATCGGTTTCTTGTATCTCGGAATCTCCGGATGTAATCATTAACCGATTCATCTTTTGCTTGTCGTAATGACACTAAATCTACCAAATCCAACTCATAGTCACCGGAGAAAAAATGATCATGAAATTTTTGTTCTAGATCCCCCATGATGAAATGGAATTAGGAGGTAAAGTGGCGTACCATGCAAACGCAGTTCCTGTTAAAGATAATGAAAATAAACGTACGCGAAATGCCTCTGTGTCGGCCAACTCTCCTAATTGTGCTAAAAATTGGCCTATGTGTTCACGTGTGTTCTTTCCTTGATCACCCGAAAATTTTGTGAATTCGGGTATCCTGGTTCCCTGTGGGTATGGGTGGTGATCAAATCGGTTGTCATAAGGTTTCCGATATGATTGCCCCCCAGGGACCATGCTTACTCCGAGCTTATCTCGGAACGCCCCGGCTATTTCTTCCCTTACTATATCAATGGCAGCCGGTGCGAGACCACCGGCTCTCTGGTTAAACATAGGTGGGGTTGGCTGGATATTAGCATGTTGTCTTTCCCCCATTGGTTTGAGTTACGTGGTGCATTTTTATTTGCCCTATATGGGTCATAGGTTTGATCGTTTCTTTCCGGCCTCCTGGGTGGGGCCGGAAAGCTTTCCCGGGCTCTAGATCTTGAATTAATGGGCTGGTGCATTGCATAGTGTGATGGGAAGTGTTGCTGGGACGGGTGAGGATTCAGGTAATAATCCTCCTCAAAAGATTCATGCGCGGACTGTCCGGATATGTACCCGGACCGTCCGTGGTTATATGCGGACCGTCCGTCGTTGTATGCGGACCGTTCGACTGGGTAGTTTGGGTTCTGTGCCGTGTGTGGTGGCTCGGGCGCATATCTAGGTAACTCATTAAAAATAGGCCCGACTGTTGCTGGCCCGGACAGTCCGCGCTCACGTGCGGACGGTCCGGGCATGTGCAGTTCGGCTGATTTACTGCCGATTTGCGGTTGCTCAGGGTATGTGTCCATCGGCATTCCATAAAGGGGTTGTGACTGGTCGTGACAACCTGTAGCTGATGTATTACGCGTGTTACCCCCTAACTCAACCTCGTGCGAAGGAAAATTTGCGATATTAGATTTATCAAATGCACGTACTAGTCTCTTAAAATCGCTTTGCATACCCCCTATGATGTTCTGCATTTTCTCACGTTGCTCTTCTACATAATTTCTAAGAGATTGTAGCTTGTTGGTATTACTTACATTGGGGATATCTGGTGTGGGTTGGAGCGAAGCCGGATCCGTCGCCCGATGTCGGACGACCTTGTTGTTCCTGTCCACTTTGAAGCTGGCCAAGAATTTTGCTTTTGCCTCCTGGATCATACGCTCCTTGTGCTCCTCAAACTGGAGCTGTTCATCAGCCGGCAAGGTTTCCCAAGTCGGCTCAATGATGTTACTTGGGGAAATATCAGAGCTATCCCTTGAACCGGCCATTGAGGGCCGATTTGATGCGTCTATATTTGTTGTACCCAGCGGAGTCGCCAAAAAGTATGTTGACACCTTTTTGAAGGCGCCAATCACTTCAAAAGAACCAGCGGCGGTGCTCTCTGGTCAGGCGCGGACAGTCCGCGGCACAGGGCCGGACGGTCCGCGACCTGGCATGAGGCGGCGGTGCTCTCTGGTCAGGCGCGGACGGTCCGCGGCACAGGGCTGGACGGTCCGTGACCTGGTGCAGGAGCCCGGGTTCCCTGCCTGACGGCCGGACGGTCCGCGCCCTAGGGCCGGACGGTCCGCGCGTGCGCAGGGGCGGCGGATGATCGCCGGCAGCGCCTGGATCTCGCTTCCTGGAGGGACCCCGTCGGGGAGGAGAGATCCTAGGAGTTGTCTAGGCTTGGGCAGGCCAACCTAGACTCCTCTAATCGACGTAGAGTCGAGGAGAGGCGGAGAATTTGGGGATCGAGAGGCTAAACTAGAACTAGACTAGAACTACTCCTAATTGTACAGGAAATAAATGTGAAATAGAAGTTGTATTGATTCGATTGATGATTACAAATCGGCCGTAGACCTCTCTTTTTATAGAGGAGGGGGGCTGGACCCTTTACACGACTGGATTCCGAGCTAATTCCGCAAATTTAGCCAACAAACATAGCACAAAACTCGGAACCCTAAACTGCTCTGCGCATGCGCGGACCGTCCGGCCCACAGGCGCGGACTGTCCAGACCGCGGACCGTTCGGCCTCAGGGCCGGACCGTCCGCCAGGCTCAAAACGGTGCTCAACAAGACTAATTGAGTTTAATAGGTTCATCTTGTCCTTTAGTTCCCGTCTTTGTCTGTATATTGTCCTTTAGTTCCCGTCTTTGTCCGTATAATTAGATTATTTAATATTTCTAACTAGCATCCGCATCAGGGATTAAAATTTAGTGGCGATATCCAGACACCCTTCAGTTAGTTAGGATGCTATGCTTTTGAACAGTAGTGGGGGTGAACGGGTGAGGCTCGGTCCAGATTGCCATCTTGTTGGTGACGACCTTCACTCTTCTCAACTCTAGTTGAGATTTGGGAATCATCCTGTTGAGCACCAAATTGAGCGCGCGGACGGTCCGGCCCTGAGGCCGGACGGTCCGCGGTCCGGACGGTCCGCGCCTGTGGGCCGGACGGTCCGCGCGTGCGCAGAACAGATTAAGGTTCCGAGTTTTGTGCTACGGTTGTTAGCTAAAATCATGGGATAAGCTCGGAAATTAGTTTGTAAAGGGTCCAGCCCCCCTCCTCTATAAATAGAGAGGTATACGGCCGATTTGTAATCATCAATCGAATCAATACAACTTCTATTTCACATTTTATCTTAGGAGTAGTTCTAGTTTAGCCTTCCAATCCCCAAATTCTCTGTCTCTCTTCGACTCTACGTCGATTAGAGGAGTCTAGGTCGGTCTACCCGAGCCTAGACAACTCCTAGGATCTCTCCTCCCCGATGGGGTCCCTCCCGGGAGCGAGATCCAGGCGCCGTCGGCGATCTTCTGCCGCCCCTACGCACGCGCGGACCGTCCGGCCCTAGGGCGCGGACCGTCCGGCCGTCAGGCAGGGAACCCGAGCTCCTGCACCAGGTCGCGGACCGTCCAGCCCTGTGCCGCGGACCGTCCGCGCCTGACCAGAGAGCACCGCCGCCTCGCGCCAGGTCGCAGACCGTCCAACCCTGTGCCGCGGACCGTCCGCGCCTGACCAGAGAGCACCGCCGCTTGTTCTCTTGAGTAATTGACGCCTCCAAAAAGGTGTCAACATACTTTTTGGCGACTCCGCTAGGGACAACACATATAGACCTATCAAATCGGCCCTCAATGGCTGGTTCAAAGGATAGCTCTGAGGTTTCCACCAGCAATATCATCACACCGACATGGGAAGCCTTGCCGGCTGAAGAACAGCTCCTGTTCGAGGAGCGCCAGGAGCAGCTGATCCAAGAAGCAAAGGCGAAGTTCCTGGCTGACTTCAAAGTGGACAGGAACAACAAAGTCGTTCGGCAACGGGCGACAGATCTGGCTTCGCTCCGACCTACTACGATTACCCCAAATGTAAGTAGCACCAACGAACTCCAATCTCTTAAAGCTTACATAGACGAACAGCGAGAACAAATGCAAAATATCATAGGGGTTATGCAAAACGATTGTAGGAGACTAGTACGTGCATTTGATAAATCTAGTGTAGCAAATTTTCCTTCACACGAGGTTAAATTAGGAGATAATACATGTAATACATCGGTTAGAGGTTGTCACGACCAGTCACAACCCCCTTATGGGATGCCGATGGACACGTACCCTAAGCAAACGCAAATCGGCAGTAAACCAGCCGATCTACACACGTCCGGACCGTCCGCTCGCGAGCGCGGACCGTCCGGGTCAGCCACAACCAGGCCCATTTTTAATGAGTTACCTAGACACGCACCCAAGCCACCACATAGGGCACCGAATTTAAACTACCCAGTCGGACGGTCCGCATACAACGACGGACGGTCCGCACATAATTACAGACGGTCCGGGCCAATGCCCGGACAGTCCGCATATGACCTTTTTGAGGAAGATTGTTACTTGAATCCTCACCCATCCCAGCAACACTTCCCATCACAATATGCAATGCACCAGCCCATTAATTCAAGATCTAGAGCCCAGGAAAGCTTTCTGGCCCCACCCAGAGGGCCGGAAAGGAACAATCAAACCTATGAGCCATATAGGGTAAATGGAAATGCACCACGTAGCTCAAACCAATGGGGAAAAAGACAACATGCTAACATCCAGCCGACCCCACCTATGTTTGATCAGAGAGCCGGTGGTCTCGCACCGGCTGCCATTGATATAGCGAGGGAAGAAATAGCCGGGGCGTTACGAGATAAGTTCGAAGTAAGCATGGTCCCTGGGGGGCAATCATATCGGAAGCCTTATGACAGCCGATTTGATCACCACCCATACCCACAGGGAACCAAGATACCCGAATTTGCAAAGTTTTCGGGTGACCAAGGAAAGAGCACGCGTGAGCACATAGGCCAGTTCTTAGCACAATTAGGAGAATTGGCCGACACCGAAGCATTCCGTGTGCGTTTATTTTCATTATCTTTAATGGGGACTGCATTCACATGGTATGCCACGCTCCCACCTAATTCCATTTTGTCATGGGGATACTTAGAACAAAAATTTCATGAACATTTCTTCTCTGGTGATTATGAGCTAGATTTAGTAGACTTAGTGGCCCTACGACAAGAAAAGGATGAATCGGTTAGTGATTATATCCGGAGATTCCAGGGTACGAGAAACCGATGCTTTCAAATTCATTTAACAGATAAACAACTGGCGGGAATAGCCTTTGATGGATTGCGCTATTATTTAAAAGAGAGATTAGAAGGCATCCAGTTCTTTACTTTAGCACAATTACATCAGAGAGCTTCGGCTTGTGAAAGCCGAAGCAAAGAACTAGTCAGAACGGTTCATCATAATGTCCATATAGTAGAACACAATCAAAGTAGTTCGGACGATGAACCAAAGAAAGTTTACACTGCCGAAATAGTTTGGCCCGAGCAGGCCAAATCTTTGGCTTGCTCCTCCTTGCAGTCAGTTCAAAAGGAACGACAGGAGGAGGTTAAGTTTACATTTAATGTCGGCAAATGTGATAAGATATTCGATGAATTACTAAAAAATGGTAACATTAAGATCGATTATACCGCCCCACCCGCCGACGAACTAAAGCGTCGCGCATATTGCAAGTGGCACAACTCATTTTCCCATGCCACTAATGATTGTAATGTGTTTCGACGATAAATCCAATCGGCCATTAACGAGGGACGATTGAAATTTCAGGAGGACACGGAGCCCTTCCCAATGAATGCGATCGACTTTAATAGCAAAAAGGTCCTAATTCGGCCCAGCACAGCCGATAAGGGCAAAGACAAAGAAATCATCATCGGCAACGCACGGAAGGCCGATGGAAACAACAAAATTTCTTGCAGGAAAGTGATGGCCGAGAAGACTCCTGATGGAGGGGAGACACTGAAGGTGACCATCACAAACTCCAGCACTGGTGGGCAAGCGCAGATAAAGGGACATGAGCGAGAACCCATACTACGCATCACGGACGGTCCGGTGCCCAGGCGCGGATGGTCCGTAACATTACCGGACGGTTCGGAGCATTCCAGCGGACGGCCCAGCAACTCCGAAGAGCCACGACGACCACGTACCTTCAAACCACGACGACCAGAAATAGGTACGTGGAAAACTAACACGTTCAAGGCAACTGGTCGGTTGGTAAAATCTAGCCCGACCTTTGATCAATTATTGTCTAAATATGTGAAAAGGAAGGCTGGCCCCAGCGACCGGCCACCAAAGGGACCTCGCTTACCCACCCAGGTGCGACGGCAGGTTAGGCCGATTGGACCACCACACCAATCGGAAAGGACGGGAGGTCATAATGTTCAATTAAGACCTAACGTACCTGCATGGACACCTCCACCACCATATCCAACTATGCCATATCCATATACATACATACCTCCACCATATGTCCCAAATCAGATGTGGGGCATGCCACCATACCCATTTGGGATGCCACAGTACCCCGCTTGGGGGGCACCCCAAACATCTGTATTCAATAGGTTGACACCTCCAGTACAAGACCGATTGAGAACCCCTCAATCTGGTCCACGAGCATAGGCCCAGCAAGATTGCCGAACAACTCGGCCCCAAAGGCTGACTAATTCGGCAGGGGGCATACAGCTACAACCTCCAACAGTACGAAAAAGGGAGATGTCATTAAAATAGGAACGACAGATGTCGTCTTACAACAAAATAACGAAGGGCCGATGATTTTTGGTGAATCGGCCAACACAAACAAAAAAGAAAGTACGACTGTCAATAAAATAGCTGATCCAAAATACTCCATGCCCCGATGGTGCCCATCGGGACTGACACGATCGCAAAAGCGAAAATTACAGCGCCTCAGAGCAAAGGAGAATCAGGAAAAAGAGGCAGAAAGAATATTCAATGACACGCATCCGCAGTATCTGCCACCGCAAAAGAGATGGAGACCAAAGGCCGTTGAGAAAAGTCAAACGGCCACAAAGATAGTAAATAAAACGACAACTGTGCATCTCTCTGCAGGTATGGTAGACTGTCCGGCTATAAAGGCCAGATCATCTGCACAGGACGCGGACCATCCGACCCCTGAGGCCGAACCATCCGCACTACACCAAGACACCTCCGACGACGTACCGACGCCCATGGAGGAAGACGACCTGCAAGGAGAAGACCTGGTCGACTACGGAGCTACGCCAGAACACTTAGAGAATTAGGAAGGCAAGGTGACGAATTGGTCAGGACCAGTATGACGCTCGGCGATGTTGGGACTGACAGTTCGATCAAATCTAAAGGGATCACGTCCGTTGAGTCAACCATCGAGACCAAGGCCACTGCGTACCATCATAGTAAGTGGCAAGATGCCTAAGAAAACCGATGTGATAACATCGAGTTAGTTGCTTTTGGTTCGCTCAGCTCCACCAAAAGGCAGGGGGGCATATGTTGAGCACCAAATTGAGCGCGCGGACGGTCCGGCCCTGAGGCCGGACGGTCCGCGGTCCAGACGGTCCGCGCCTGTGGGCCGGACGGTCCGCGCGTGCGCAGAACAGATTAGGGTTCCGAGTTTTGTGCTACGGTTGTTAGCTAAAATCATGGGATAAGCTCGGAAATTAGTTTGTAAAGGGTCCAGCCCCCCCTCCTCTATAAATAGAGAGGTATACGACCGATTTGTAATCATCAATCGAATCAATACAACTTCTATTTCGCATTTTATCTTAGGAGTAGTTCTAGTTTAGCCCTAGTTTAGCCTTCCAATCCCCAAATTCTCTGTCTCTCTTCGACTCTACGTCGATTAGAGGAGTCTAGGTCGGTCTACCCGAGCCTAGACAACTCCTAGGATCTCTCCTCCCCGACGAGGTCCCTCCCGGGAGCGAGATCCAGGCGCCGTCGGCGATCTTCCGCCGCCCCTGCGCACGCGCGGACCGTCCGGCCTGTTGACGCCTTTTTGGAGCGCCAAACACTCAACAAGAACCGGTGGCGGTGCTCTCTGGTCAGGCGCGGACGGTCCGCGGCCAGGGGCCGGACGGTTCGCGACCTGGCGCAGGGGCTGGCGTTCCCTGCCTGACGGCCGGACGGTCCGCGCCCTAAGGCCGGACGGTCCGCGCCCTAAGGCCGGACGGTCCGCGCGTGCGCAGGGGGCGGCGAAGGTCGCCGGCGGCGCCTGGATCTCGCTCCCGAGAGGGACCCCGTCGGGGAGGAGAGATCCTAGGTGGTGTCTAGGCTCGGGTAGACCGACCTAGACTCCTCTAATCGACGTAGAGTCGAAGAGAGATGGAGAATTTGGGGATTGGAAGGCTAAACTAGGGCTAAACTAGAACTAGACTAGAACTACTCCTAATGCATAAGGTAAAAACGAGTAATAGACTTGATTTGATCGATTGTTGGGGGTTCAATCAGTCGTAGCCCTTCATCTATATAAAGGGGGAGGTCTGGATCCGCTTCCAACTGATTTCCGAGTTAATCCCGTAGTTTTAGGTAACCAATCCCGCGAGAAACTAGGAACCCTAACTGATTTTGCGCACGCGCGGACCGTCCGCGCCACCACCGCGGACAGTCCGGACCGCGGACCGTCCGGCCTCAGGGCCGGACCGTCCGCGAGACACATTTGGTGTCCAACATATGCCCCCTGCCTTTTGGTGAAGGTTGACGAACCAAAAGCATATGAACTAAACCTGATGTAAGTCACCGACTTTTCAATATTGAGATCATTTAATAAAGCATCAATGTATAACGGTCGTTTCAGATTTTATCTTTCTCGGCCATGACCGTTTGATCACTGAATCAAAAGGAATAGAATGGAGGTGCCCCCAGTATGGATAGACAAAGGGACTATACATGTACCATGGATTCATCATCGTACCATTCCATGTTTGAACAGGATAATATACCGACGATGAGTAAACGGGTGGCAAGTACCCTGGTCTCATGGGATGAATAGGCGATGCTTGTTGTGTCGCCTTTTGGGCCGTTTTGTTTACCCGTTTCGTTTTAGCAGGTGACCGAGGTTTCTTCGTTGACCGATCACGTAGAACGGTCTTCTCGCTAGTATTCTTGGAGAGCAACTGATCAACAGTAGAGTCAGCTTTGATCAGCCGACCATTTGTGCTTTGCCGTTGTGTCTCCTTCCCTTTTAAGGTTTTGTGTGGAGGCTGACGCCTTTGGGCATAGGCGGACTGCCCGGCAGAGTTAGCCGAACCGTCTATCTGAACACCGGACCGTCCGCACGTAGGTGCCATACCGTTTGTGGTGTTCAGGCCAGGCTGTCGTGCTTGGCTCATTAATTGTGTCTGCCCCCCGGTGCCTCCAGACTTTTTAGCCTTATCGTCCAGAGCCTTTTGAGCAATCTCCTTTTGTGATATATTCGACGTGCGAGGACTGCCAATGATGATGTCTTTGCTTTTGCCTTTATCGGCCATTTCGGGCCGAACTAAGATCTTTTTGCATGCGATATCTATTGTATTAACAGGAAATGGCTGTGTGTCCACTTGCATCTCCTGAAAAGCCAACCGGCCTTCATTTATGGCCGATTGTACCTGTCGACGAAAAACATTACAGTCATTGGTGGCATGAGAAAAAGAATTATGCCACTTACAATAAGCACGTCTCTTTAATTCATCTATAGGAGGGATAGTATGAGTTAATTTAATGTTGCCATTTTTAAGTAGCTCATCAAATATCTTATCACATTTGGCAACATTAAAGGTAAATTTAATCTCTTCTTGCTGATTCTTTTGAACCGACTGTAAGGAAGAACATGCTGAAGATTTGGCCTTTGTTGGCCAAATAAACTCAGCGGTATATACATCTGCGGATTCATCATCTGAATAATCACGCTCTATCAGATGTATAGTACGGGCGGCCGATTTTGATGTCTCTTTTAATCGGCTTTTACAGGCTAAAGCCCGCTGATGTAGCTGGGCTATCGAAAAGAACTGGGTCCCATCTAATTTATCTCTTAAGTAGGATAGCAACCCATTAAAAGCTAACCCTGCTAGCTCTTTGTCTGCGACATGGATCCGAAAGCATCGGTTTCTAGTGTCCCGGAACCTCCGGATATAGTCATTAACCGATTCTTCACGTCCTTGGCGGACTGAAGCTAAGTCAGCTAGCCCTAATTCATATTCCCCAGCAAAGAAATGTTCATGAAATTTACTTTCTAACTCATTCCAGGAATTAATGGAATTAGGAGGCAGGGCGGTGTACCATGCAAAAGCGGTACCAGTAAGGGATAGAGAAAATAACCGAACACGAAATGCTTCTCCATCGGCCAATTCACCTAGGTGTGCTAGGAACTGGCCTATGTGTTCGTGTGTGCTCCTCCCATTCTCACCAGAAAACTTAGAAAATTCTGGTATCCTTGCCCCCTGTGGATATGGGACAGTGTCAAACCGGTGATTATACGGCTTTTGGTATGATTGCCCTACTCTGGCTACACTAACTCCGAACTTATCTCGAAATAGTTCAGTCATCTCTTCCCTAATTTTTTCCATTGCACCTGGTGGCAGACCACCGGATCCCGGGCTGTGGGGCTCATTTGGTCGGGTATTAGTATACTGACCTTCTTGCCGTGACCGATCGATAGTGTTGATCGGTCTGTGGTTGTATGGTACGTTATGGTTTAAATATATAGAGGGCGAAACATACTGCTGCTGTGGTGTGTAATAATTTGGTGCATGGTGTGCAACAGTACAACAGGTTCTGCGTATGTGTATCCAGCTTGTCCGGTGGTAAATCTGAACTGACCGGTTGCGTTCGCCATTATCGGGACGCCATGTGGTAGTCCTGGTGCGGGCCCGGACTGTCTGGCAGGGAAAGCCGGACGGTCTGCGTAAGGGCTGGACGGTCCGGGCAGAAGCTCGGACGGTCCGACCGCGTCCAGGGTCATCGATCTGCCAAGCAGGGACGACGGTGGTCCTAGGGCGGCCCCAGACTGTCCGGCAGAGCAAGCCGGACGGTCTGCATATGGGCCGGACGGTCCGGGCATAAGCTCGGACGGTCCGACCATGTTCATGGGCGCCGATCTACCAAGCAGGGATGGCGGTGGTGGTACTTGCCCTGTATATAAGTTCATCGGCATACCATATAATGGCTGGGGCTGCAAATCCCCATTTGTTGCCGATGTATTAGACATAGATATCCTGTTACTAGTCTCATATGATGGAAAACTAGGAGCAACAGACTTCTCCAACGTACGCGTTAATTTTCTAATTGACTCTTCTAACCCTACAATCTGTTGTTTCATTTGATCCTGCTGCTGATCTACATAATATTTAATAGATTGGATATCGTCGGGTTTACTTACGTTGGGGACTTGAAGCGAAGACAGAAGAGATGCAACGTCAGTCTCTCCATGTTTGATAACCTTCTGGTGGCGATCCACCGTGTATTGCGACAAGAATTTCTCCTTCGCTTGGCGCATGTAGTCCTCGTATTGCTGTTGCTCATCGGCTGTTAGATTTTCGACAGCCATCTTCAGGATATTATCTGGGGAGATATTAGTGTGATCTTTAGAACCGGCCATTTGAGGGCCTGATTTTTAGTAGATCTAAACACCTGTCCCCAGCGGAGTCGCCAAAAAGTATGTTGACGCCTTTTTGGAGCGCCAAACACTCAACAAGAACCAGTGGCGGTGCTCTCTGGTCAGGCGCGGACGGTCCGCGGCTAGGGGCCGGACGGTCTGCGACCTGGCGCAGGGGCTGGCGTTCCCTGCCTGACGGCCGGACGGTCCGCGCCCTAAGGCCGGACGGTCCGCGCGTGCGCAGGGGGCGGCGAAGGTCGCCGGCGGCGCCTGGATCTCGCTCCCGGGAGGGACCCCGTCGGGGAGGAGAGATCCTAGGTGGTGTCTAGGCTCGGGTAGACCGACCTAGACTCCTCTAATCGACGTAGAGTCGAAGAGAGACGGAGAATTTGGGGATTGGAAGGCTAAACTAGGGCTAAACTAGAACTAGACTAGAACTACTTCTAATGCATAAGGTAAAAACGAGTAATAGACTTGATTTGATCGATTGTTGGGGGTTCAATCGGCCGTAGCCCTTCATCTATATAAAGGGGGAGGTCTGGATCCGCTTCCAACTGATTTCCGAGTTAATCCCGTGGTTTTAGGTAACCAATCCCGCGAGAAACTAGGAACCCTAACTGATTCTACGCACGCGCGGACCGTCTGCGCCACCACCGCGGACAGTCCGGACCGCGGACCGTCCGGCCTCAGGGCCGGACCGTCCGCGAGACACATTTGGTGTCCAACACGGCCTTAGGGCGCGGACCGTCCGGCCGTCAGGCAGGGAACCCGAGCTCCTGCACCAGGTCGCGGACCGTCCGACCCTGTGCCGCGGACCGTCCGCGCCTGACCAGAGAGCACCGCCGTCTCGCACCAGGTCGCGGACCGTCCGGCCGTCAGGCAGGGAACCCGAGCTCCTGCACCAGGTCGCGGACCGTCCGGCCCTGTGCCGCGGACCGTCCGCGCCTGACCAGAGAGCACCGCCGCCTCGCGCCAGGTCGCGGACCGTTCGGCCCTGTGCCGCGGACCGTCCGCGCCTGACCAGAGAGCACCGCCGCTGATTCTCTTGAGTAATTGACGCCTCCAAAAAGGTGTCAACACATCCGGTACTATAGACAAAGGCACAATATACATTTTATTCCTTACTCATAGCCCTGAGTTGTTACTTCGCAATATTAATGTGAAATTTACAACGGTGTCGTTTCCCTTCTTTCCAGCTGATGGTCGAATAGGGCACATCTCTTCACTTAGCTCTGGCAGCACTCTTCTGCGCCTCCAGCTTTTTGTATATTGTGTCAATCTCAGACTGCATGTAAAAGGCGCTGGATTAGAACTACTGAAAAGCCAGCAAGAAATTCCAAGGAATTAATCAGTGACCAAAGCAGACCAAGAGTCTTCATTTATATGCATTCCATACCTGGTAATAGTTCAGCATATTCTTTCTCTTCTTCTTCATTGTTGCAGTCACCAAATCCCTCTCGATGTCAAAAGGCACAGGATCCAACACTACGCCTTTGATGTACTCGAAGCCTCGTAGCTGATTTGTGGCATGCACAATAAGGGTTACCACATATAAAACTATAGATCTGAAATACAGTGAAAGTTTGAAACACAAGGAGTCTACAGAACTAAGACATTTTCTCTTTCTGTTTCTGATACAAAACAGAAAAAAAACCCTACATTCTGTACTACATTATGACACTTTAAGGTGAAGAGGTTTTTTTTTGTCTGTCAGAGTAAATAGATGACCGTACCTTGTTCTTCTGCGCAACGGCTGCCAGCTCTTTCAGGATGTACTCTTTGAGTCCTTCAAGTTTGCAGATTTCATCAAAAGAACCCTTGTAGCCATTGGAGTCTGCCCACTTCATTGTGTTTTCTTGGTGTGGATTGACTACTGCAACTAAACTTGATCTGAAACTGTCCCCGTATACCCAGATCTAGAAAAAAAAAATGACAATGTTAAAAGCTGGCCAATGTTCCCTCTTAATTCAGCCATATATGCTATAGCCGCTGAATTAGTTTACTTACATCTTCAACGAGTGGAGGGAAGCCATAAACTTTCTCCAGGTACTCAACTGCAACATACTCCCCTTGCGACAGCTTAAATATGTTCTTTTTTCTGTCAATCACCTTCAAGATCCCGTCTGGGGTCATCTCTCCAATGTCACCTGAAAATAAGTGTGTTTGAGCATTGTATTGTGGAACCTTGCCTACTTATTTTTTTTACATAAAAAAACAAACCCTCATTAAATCGAGTATTCACCTGTATGAAACCACCCATCAACGATGGCTTCGTTTGTGAGTTCTGGACTTTTGTAGTACCCAGCGAAGAGGGATTTCCCCCGGATGCAGATTTCACCACGCGAAGGGACGCCGAGTGGATCATAGCCCATCTCGGGCACTTCTTCCAGCCGAATTTCGGTGTAGGTGGCAGGCACACCAGCGCTTCCGACCAGGGCCATGTCGTCGATGTAGCAGACAGTACTAGGTCCCAGTGTTTCTGTTAAACCTGAGCAGCAAAGGTCACAGAATCTACCCTCATACTGGTTTCCTTTTGAATTGAATTGGCTAATTGGCATTTACGGATTTCTGAGAAGTTTCTGCTTCTAGTTATAAAAACATATATGTTGCAAGCATGTGCAAGTGCAATAAAGCTAAAATACTCCGTACTTATTAAAACGAACGTTCTCTCAAAACTAGCATCTGTGATGGAAAATAAGAAATAGTGGTTCACAGCATAGAGATATTATGGCAAGGATAGTAAAAGGGAAACCTGGAGTCAACCTAGACAGTAAGAAATTGGCGTTATAAGTGTATACTCCATTTTGTTACAGTTTAATACTCTTCCAGTTTCTCATTTCTCTTTCCTTCGATGCTACGAAACTGGCTGTATGCATTACCATAGCCTTGGATGAAGTATGCACAGGTGGTCACTCTCATGAACTCCTCGATCTCATTACTTAACGGAGCCCCTCCTGAAATCAGTAAGCGAAGACGACCTCCAAGCCTTGCCTTGACCTAAATCATAACAAGAAGTGCCCGGCATAGAAATTATAAGTGCTGCTTCCACTGATATCTTTCTTTCTTCCTTTCTTTCTTTCTTTCTTTCTTTCTGCGGAAGTAATCTGGCTGTATACGTTTATTTTGTTCTCAGAAGGTACATATCAGGTCAAAGAAGCATGTAACCTTGCGAAAAGCCAGCATGTCCGCGAAAGGTGAAGCGGTTTTATGCGAGTAGCCTGCTTTCATGCTGGCCAGTTTGCTGAATTTCAAAAAAAAAAGTACAGTAAGATATAGTCGATTTGCAGCTAGAAGGAGCTCAGGATGCATGCCAGACAACTTACCGGTTGTACAAAGCATTAAAGATCACCCTTCTTAGAGGTCTGAGTTCCGCAATGGCCTTCAAGATACCTAGAGCCATTCATATAAGGGGTGGGTTATTTTCGTTAACAAAATTTGAGCTAAGTAGTTGATAGAGATATCCTTATTTCACTACCTTCATAAATCCTTTCGTACACTCGGGGCACCCCAACCAGTAGAGTCGGCTTGAGCTCCACAATGTCGTCCCTCAAGGCATTCAGATCCTGACAAGAAAGCAAACATTTGATTCCTGCTTAATGATTAACGAATGATTACTTGCATGATTAGAGATGCTAATGCAGTGGGTTCTCTCACTCCGTGGTAGTAGCCAATTGAGGCCCCTTTGTGAAAGAAATACTCTTCGATCATGCGGTCAAGGATGTGAGCAAGCGGGAGAAACGACAGGAAGACATCATCTGTTGTCATCTGATCACATGAAGGTATCAATCAAGTTAGTATTCAGCCATGCATCATATATATATAAAACAGAAAACTGTTATCAGATCATGCTCAGGTTTCAGTTCAGTGTAGGATGTGGCTGACCTTATCATCAAACTGGTCCATGAAGAGGTCCACCCCTTTCACATACATGGCGTGGCTTTCATGGGTCAGCATCACACCTTTGGGCTGTCCGCTTGTCCCACTCGTGTACATGACAGTGCAGATGTCACTTGCTTGCGGAGGGCAAGGTTGACGAGGATTATCCTTCCCCTGAAACCCAGTTCCAAATATAACCATCGTAAACATTACATCGCTACAAAACTGACTCTGAAACCTGAAATAGGTTTGTCTAGATGTTTGTCAGTAGCTAGGTTGAACTGTAAACGACCAACAAACAACCAATAATGTACCTACCACTTTCAAGAAATCGTTCCAGGCGTACATTTTGATCCCAATTTGGTCCGCTTCTTTGGTCTGTTCAGTTGTCGCCGAAGTGAACGCCACCAATGCTGTAACCATGTCCATGCTCTGGATAATGATGTCTGGAAATATAATCTTTCTAAAATACATTTTTTGACGCTGCTAGCTTACCTTTCAGTCTCTTGGCAGACTTGCAGTTTGGGGACAGTATCTGTACATGAGAAGATCTCATGTAGTGTCAGAATTTTACATGAAAGATCCTAGAGGTAGCAACATGGACAAACTCTCATTTGTAACCAGACCTCTTTTATTTTCTTGTCCTGTATGAAGACAACATCGATCTCGGCATGATCGATGATGTAGTCGACAGCTCCCGCACCTGTATGCCATGGAAAGGTATTGGCTCTGAATTTCTAATGCCTTACATTTTTTGATTCCTTATTAAAAAATAAAGCGTATGTGTTCCAATATCTTTTTATTGTTTGATCTGAAACATTCTATGACGTGGGCGGTGGGCCTACGATTCAATGGTCTCCCACTTACCTAAAGTATCGTACAGTGGGACACAGATTAGACTATAGCCATTGCAAGCCTGCAGAAATCGTTTGTGGATTAGCACGCAGTTTATTCAGAAAAGATCTGACGGGGAGAGTTAAAAGCTTAAAATTCATACAAGTCACACGACTGGCAGTTTACCTGCATTGCCACTATCCACTGAGGGCAGTTCGCTCCGTAGATCCCGACCCGGGAACCCTGGTACAGTGTACAGTACGAGAGCCAAACAAAGAAGCATCAGTTCGTCTGATCCATCGCTGAAATGTTCTAGGAACTAGTCTACGAAATACGAAGACGAGACCAGTTTATGCTCTTACTGGCTGCACTCCCAGCTTCTGCAACGCAGAGCCTGCTTGCAGCACCTCGTCGTAGATCTCCTTGTATGATTTCCACAAGTAGGGCCCTGGCTAGAAGACGGAAACGTAGCGGTTTTTACCAGCCATACAGATGGAAATTGTAGAACACTCATGGTGCTGTCGTTTATGTGTGCACTGCATACCACTCCATCTTTGAACGGACGCCATCCGAGCATCCGGTTGTCGGCATACTTGCCTGCTGCTACCCTGCATATAAACACGTCAATTTTCACCAAGATTTTCTGAGCACTGTCACATGGTTTACGTATATATGTCTGATATTACGCATTCTGTAACTGAAAACCCAAAGAACAATAAAAGAGAGAGAGAGAGAGAGAGAGTAGACATGAGAGCTCTTGGCTGTTGTTTCAGCCGCCGTGTGTTACTGTTACCTGAACACGTCCCATGATGTCTTCATGTCAGGCTCAAGCTGCGGGAACCCATCCTTGGCCAGCACGCTCCGGAACACCGGTCCGACCGCCAGCCGGCCGTCCTTCCCGGGCTTCCCGTCCTCCACTTTGATCGTGAAGGTGTTCTTGGGATTCGCCTCCATCTCTCACCGTGGCTCCGGAGGCCCTGAACGTCCAGAACTGGAAAGGTTAGCTCGTCTTAGAAGCTTTTACTCTTTGGTTCACTTCAGTTGCTCCATTGGTTGTAGAGCCCCAGGCAAGAGGATCAATTTGAGCTACAGCTATTCGTACCGAGAGAGAGAGAGAGAGATTACAGAGAAGGGAAGATGGAGGAGGCAGAGCTCTTGAGCCGAGTTGAGAATGAGCTCGCTCCGACGCCCTGGCGATGGGAGGGAGAAGAGAGGCCTCTTCCTTCCCTATATATGCCGAGGGCAAGGGTGCCATGGCGAAGAGAGGTTGTGTGCGGATGGAGGAGAAGTGTTGGCGTGGGCCCGGGCCCCACGCTAACCAACCCAGCGCCGCTGCTGAACTGGAACTTCTTAAGCCCATGTTTAGCGAGAGAGAGAGAGAGAAACTTCCAGGGATTAAGCTTAATTTGTGTGTGCGCTG